>JARHVA010000715.1:0-645000 GCA_037957365.1 Torreya grandis | reverse complement strand
GAATCACAAGGGTTCTTCCAAGTATGTAAGACCAAGTTGATCTGCAGGTTGTTGCAAGATCAGGGAGAAGATCTACATGGGTAAGTAAGGTCAATTGATCTGCAGGTGTGTGTGTGTGAGGTCAAAGGAGATCTGTGTGTTAGCAAGATCAAAGGTGACAGCAACACACCAAGGAGCAAGATCAGGTGAGATCTACTTGGAGTACGTTGCGTACTCGGTTGTACTGGCAGTATTGATACTGACTGGTTGAGGTGAACAACTCTATGTTTGAGATGTTTTTTGTGACCTGTATTGAGAGAAGATAACTCTTGAGGGAAGATTACTGGTATGCCCACAAAGTGGATGAAAGAGTGTGATCTCTTTATTGTAATTTCCTTCTGGAATGAGTTAAATACAATTATGTGTTGCCTCTCATATTCTGTGTTATTTCTGATTTCTAGTTACTTATTACTTCTGGTTAAATTCCACATTTAGTTGCTTATACAAAGGTAATCATATGTGCTCTTAATTTTGACAAGTGGTGTCAGAGCTTTGTGGAACCTAGGTCCTATCAATTGGTGTCAGAGCTTTGATACCAATTGATAGGACCTAGGTTCCACAATTGGTATCAGAGCAAGGTTGAAGGTTCTTAGAGTGAGGTTTACTAATAGGTAGTTTCAGATCTGTTAAGTGTGTTTGATTACAGGTCACTCTCAAGGGTTTCTGATTGAGTGGGAGTATAGCAATCGTAGAAGAAGGTAAGCTGAGAATGGAGAAATTTAGTCACAGGTGTAGCACCACAGGGTGTGTGGTGGTTGGTCTTCAAGATTGATCTTGAAGAGGGATACAAGCCAGGAAATAGATTAGAAAGATGTATAGGTATAGGTACAGGTGTAGCTATTTATCTCCAAGTGGGAGATTGTTAGGTTGTGGAGCTAAAAGCTTCACCCAAATGCAAACATGGAGGGTTGTTGAGTGTCATAGTCATCGGTGTCGATCAGGCAAATCGACATTAGTTAGGTGGAGACAAGAAGCCACTGACATCAGTCAAGATCAGTCGACGTCGGTCATCCCCAGATAGATAGGGACCAACATCGGTCGCCTGTGCGGTTCAAAACTACGAGTTTCATGGATAGTTTGTTAATGAACCAATTATTTGCATGTTAAAGACTAATTTTAGTCTTGAGTTGTGTTTCTAATTATTGTTTGGCATGGGATCTATATAATAGACTCATGGGGATGTATTGTATAGTGTAGAACCAGAAGAGTTCTTCCGATGGTGGAATCACAAGGGTTCTTCCAGGTATGTAAGATCAGGTTGATCTGTAAGTTGTTGCAAGATCAGGGAGAAGATCTACATGGGTAAGTAAGGTCGGTTGATCTGTAGGTGTGTGTGTGTGAGGTCAAAGGAGATCTATGGGGTAGTAAAATTAAAGGTGACAACAACACATCAAGGAGCAATATCAGGTGAGATATACTTGGAGTACATTGCATACTCGATTGTACCGGCAGTATTGATACTGACTGGTTGAGGTGAACAACTATGTATTTGAGTTGTTTGTTGTGACCTGTATTGAGAGAAGATAACTCTTGAGGGAATATTACTGGTATGCCCATGAAGTGGATGAAAGAGTGTGATCTCTTTATTATAATTTCCTTCTGGAATGAGTTGAATACAATTGTGTGTTGCCTCTCATATTCTATGTTATTTCTGATTTTTAGTTGTTACTTTTGGTTAAATTCTACATTTAGTTGCTTATACAAAGGTAATCATATGTGCTCTTAATTCTGAAAAGTGGTGTCAGAGCTTTGTGGAACCTAGGTCCTGTCAATTGGTGTCAAAGCTTTGATACCAATTGATAGGACCTAGGTTCCACAATTGGTATCAGAGCAAGGTTAAAGGTTCTCAGAATGAGGTTCACTAATAGGTAGTTTTAGATATATTAAGTGTGTTTGATTACAGGTCACTCTCAGGGGTTTTTGATTGAGTGGGAGTATAGCAATCGTAGAAGAAGGTAAGCTGAGAATGGAGAAATTCAATCACAGGCATAGCACCACAGGGTGTGTGGTGGTTGGTCTTCAGAATTGATCTTGAAGAGGGATACAAGCCATGAAATAGATTAGAAAGATGTACAGGTATAGGTACAAGTGTAGTTGTTTATCTCCAAGTGGGGGATTGTTAAGTTGTGGAGCTAAAAGCTTCACCCAGATAAAAACATGGAGGGTTGCTGAGTGTCACAGTCATCGATGTCGGTCAGGTGGAGACAGGAAGCTACCAACATTAGTCAAGATCAGATAACATCAGTCATCCCCAGATAGATAGGGACTGACGTCAGTTGCCTGTGTAGTTCAAAACTATGAGTTTCACGGATTGTTTGTTAACGAACCAATTGTTTGCATGTTAAAGACTAATTTTAGTCTTGAGTTGCATTTCTAATTATTGTTTGGCATGGGATCTATTTAATAGACTCATGGGGTTGTATTGTATAGTGTAGAACCAGAAGAGTTCTTTCAATGGTGGAATCACAAGGGTTCTTCTAGGTATGTAAGATCAGGTTGATCTGCAGGTTGTTTCAAGATTAGGGAGAAGATCTTCATGGGTAAGTAAGGTCGATTGATATGCAGGTGTGTGTGTGCAAGGTCAAAGGAGATCTACGGAGTAGCAAGATCAAAGGTGATAGCAACACATCAAGGAGCAAGATCAGGTGAGATCTACATGGAGTACATTGTGTACTCAGTTGTACTGCTAGTATTGATACTAACTGGTTGAGGTGAACAACAACTCTGTGTTTGAGTTGTTTGTTGTGACCTGTATTGAGAGAAGATAACTCTTGAGGGAAGATTACTAGTATGCCCACGAAGTGGATGAAAGTGTGTGATCTCTTTATTTTAATTTCCTTCTGGAATGAGTTGAATACAATTGTGTGTTGCCTCTCATATTCTGTGTTATTTCTAATTTCTAGTTACTTGTTACTTCTGGTTAAATTCCACATTTAGTTACTTATACAAAGGTACATATGTACTCTTAATTCTGACAAGTGGTGTCAAACCTTTGTGGAACCTAGGTCCTATCAACAACATTTCCTAATCTACTCCATTTTTATCCAAAATGCTAAAATTTACAATAAATGCACCCTATACCTGGACCACACCAGTTGTAACTATGATACGTCCACTAGGGAATCTACCTCCTTGTGAATGGGACATCATCTCTTAATGTATTACATTTGGATAGATATATCTTTTGTTTCTAAATATAAAAAATACATAAATGAATAGTAATTTACACTTTTATAGTAATTTTTTTAATTTTTTAGTGTATTCACCAAGAAATTTAGTATTTTTCTCATATATTTATTTCCATAGGTTCTTTTTACAAACTGAAATAAGCCTTAGAATATTGATAAGACAGATAATTTTTTATTATTAATAAAATATTTTGACATTTTTTTCTCTTATTTTTAGGTCCACCTTCTACTCCACATAAAGGGTGCATATCATCATCTGTTATACATGTAGCTTATTTTCAATAAAAACAAGGTAATTCAAGGTATGTATATGGTACTTACAATCATTTCATTTACTTTAACTTAATTTTTTATATATAATAAATTTTTGTTGGCCCAATTACTGTGTTGCTATGTTATTTCTCAAAACATCATCCCATGTTACAATTTGGTGACAAGTGATGAGCTTTAGGTAGGGAATATGTATACACAATATTTTTAAACTTTATTATTTACTAAAACTTTCTCTCTTGTAAAAACCTATCAAGTTTCAATCTCTCTAAGTATATGTCATAAAGGGTGCACTAGGAAAGGGGTGGGTAGACTGATGGTGCTTCACAAGATACATTTTTGATTATTTATCATTCCCATATCCATTATATCTTCCCCAAATTTTATCCCCTAAGTTATCTCCTTCCATATCTTATCCTCTAACTATATCAAGACTTATAATTTCTAACTATTTCAACCTATTCAATGTAGTTCTAATCATTATGTCTCATTCCAACTACATTGATCAAATCGATGTAGTTCTAAATGTTCATGTGCATGTTTCAAAACTGAGTCATTCTAGCTAACTTAGTTTGAGTCTAGTCTTCTTATTTATTACTAATTGATTTGGATTATATTATCAGCTAAATCTACAAGATAGACTAGGGTCACTCATCATTATAAATAAAAGCCACCATGTCAATCCAATAAAGAGAAACAAACATTTTTAATTTCTATTGCTCACACTTTTGACCTAAGTCTACATTTGGAGGAGTTATTACTTAGATATTTTCTTGGAGGTAAAATTTTATCTTGTGTAATATTGGACACAATAGGAAGATCCCTTTTATCACTTAGTTTGATTCAACCATTGATATTATTACAACTATAAAAATATCTTATAAGACACCATTGGCCAAGGGAGAGATTGACGATCTACAAGTCTTATTGAAGGTAAGTATTTTCTAACCCTAAATCTTTCCTTTTGATAGATATAAGTTTCATAATCACTTGATTAATCAATGTATGTCTACTTGATTGAATTATCTCTACATTTAAACTTATTATGGCCCTATGATTATTCAAATTTGTTGTTTATACATCTTAGGTAGCCTATGCCCCCATTTGCCTACCATGGATCCTATGTTTTTAATCCATCCCCTTACTTACATTTCTTGATTGTGATATTTTATTACTTTCTAATTAGAAACCTTGTTAAAGCTATTATATTGTGTTGATTTCCTAGAGGCTTTAAAATATTTTCTCTTGACATTGTGTTGTAGGTGATACTCTTGATAGGTTTAGTCGATTCATACGCCATAGTTTGATTTCATTATCAATAGTCTATATTTTATTTACCTTATCTAAGTCCATATCTTTATATATGATAGTTGTAGGTTAAATCCTAGCTCATTGTGTAAAGATTCAATCGGAAGGAATGATACATGTATTATTTTTAATCCTCCATTAAATAAATATGTCATTAGATCCAAGTTGGTTTACAATACCAAATTTAAGAGTGATGGTACAATTGACAAGATAAAAGCTAGACTAGTTTCAAAAAAGTTTGCACAAATACATGGGGTTCACTAAGGAAACCTATGCACCAATGGCATATCTAGAAAATATAATACTTATTATTGTTTTAATTGCTCATAAAGTATGTAAAATACATCAAATAGGTGTCAAAATCAAATTCCTAAATTGAGTTATTGAAGAATAAGTATATGTGGGGCAGGCACAAGATTTTGAGGTATAAATGTATTTGAGTATATAAGTTGAAGAAGGATATTTATATGTTAAATAAAGTTTAAATATCTTGGTAATAAATAATTTATAGATTTTTATTGGATCAAGGATTTTCAATAATTCAAAATGAACCAACTCTATGCATACAAGCATTGGGTTCTAATATTTTATATGTTTATCTCTATGTAGATGACTTGATATTTACATGTAGCTCTATGGAGATGTTTAATAGCTTCAAAGAAGATATGAACTCATAATTTGAGATGAATAATATTCAAATTATGAATTAATTTCTTGGAATGTAATTCCATCAAAATAAATAGTAAGTATTCATTTTTCAAGCTAAATATGCCCAAGACATGTTTAAAAAGTACAATCTTTGAGATTCTAAGCCCATGGACACTCTAATTGAATGTGGAGAAAATATAATGAGAGAGGATATGATTCCTTAATATAATTAAAAATAAAATTAAATAATGGTGGGAGGTTTGATGTATCTCACTATGATAAGACCCGATATCAGTTATGACATTTCACTACTTTCTAGATTTAAGGGCAAACCATCACTCAAACATTTGTAAATAGTGAATCTAATTTTTAGATATGTAAGAGGTAATTATAATAATATATTAATTTCATACCATTAATTTTATTATGTCTAAATTTATATATAGATTCAAATTGAGGAGTATCTCTTGTTGACAAAAAGTCAACTTTAAGTTATTATTCCACATTTAGAAGTGTGTTGGTTTCATAGTCTTTAAATAAATAAGCTAAAATTACATTATCCTCTAATAAAGATAAATATATAGTCCATACATCAAATTATGCATAAGTACTATGGTAGAGAATACTCTTAGTTCATTTTAGATAGGCTCAACTCTAGCCAACACATTTTTATGATAACATTGGGAAAATATAATTGTCCAAGAATCCAATTTTCCATGTTATAACCAAGTATATTGAACTCAAACATCATTTTTTTAGAGACTTAGTCAATTATAAACACTTTTTCATTGAGTATGTGAGAATTTAATATCAATTTTATGATATTTTAACCCAAATATTTGTTAAGAAGGTTTACGGAAGACTTAAGAAGATGATTGGCATTTTTATTCTTTACATCAAAGGGTGGAATGTTGAGTATGATGCCAATATGGGTAATTTATTATTAATTTTAGATATATTTTATTTAGTTTTTTATTAGTTTAGGAATTTTATTTAATTTATTTATGTTTTATATTAATTATTTGGTCAATTTTGGACACTTTTTGGGAACTTCCTAAAAAATAAATAGAAGTGCCATATAGAGTGCAATTCATTGGATGTGTACTCAACTGAGCTCAAATCCTTACCCATTCATCCCTAATATATTAGGTGTACTTTTAAAATATTATTTAACTTAAATTAAATTTATTTTAATCAATTTCCCATTTTTTAAGGATCTAGGTGCCTAATTTATCTAGCGTGCATGTGTTGCTTACTTGTTAAGAAATATTTCTTACATGTTGACCTTATATTATCAATGAGTCAACCTTATTTTATTTAGTATAATTTCAATTATATTAGAGTCTATTTTTATAATTCTATTTTTTATTTTACTTAGTTTTTAATTAAGGTCTTTATTTATATTTCACTTTATTTTTTTTCTTCTCGTGCATGTTTCTTATAATTGACTTGTTTTAGCCTTTATTATTAATAAAATATTGTAAAAAATAAGTGTGATGCAATAATTATTCTTGATAATTATTTTTTAATGTGTTTATATTTTTTATTTTATTTTAGGTATTCACACAAGAAAACTAGAAAGCATATATTTTTTTAATATTAATTTATTCAGTGTCACTTAAAACTCTACTAGATTAACAACTAGTAATTGTGAGACATATTGGTTGATATGTATCTTCAATATCAAATTGAATAAAATATTATTTTCAATCCCTCCATTTTCACTCCCTCCATACACCAAAACCTTCAAGTATAAAAAGAAAATCTTTGTATTATTTCCATAATTCCATCAATTTGTTCCTTCCAAAGTCAAGAAGATTCATAATTTTTTTAACATGATGATACTTTAAAATGATATAAAAAACATCAGTATTAAATAAACATACCTCAAATTTAGGAGAAATTAATTTATGAAACTATTCTACCTATAGTTTTATTATATTAGATTCAAAGGTATAGCAGATACATATTCGTTATGAAGTAATTTAGTTGGTGAACAAATGTATGTTTCTTTATCTTTCACAGGTTCAATGTGTTTTTCTAATTATGAAATTTATAAATTTTAATTATCAAAAAATGGAGCCTCCTCTATGATAACTATTTTCAATCAGACTCACACCCTTGTGAAGGTAGTTTCAAGCCTTCATAATCTACTGAAACATGGAAACAATCCTAGGTTGTGGGTGGCCTAATCAATGAATTGAGTCTCTAGATTATAAGGGCTATCTCCCTTTGGTGTATCAATTAGGATCTCTAATATATGCTACAAACTCTTGAAAAAAGGAAAAAATGGAAACTTGAAGGAAAAAAATCCTATCTAATTATGGTGATACACCTGTATTTTAGTTCATGCACTCAATTTGAGATCTTAAAAACACTGATTAGACAAGAAAAAGATTGAACTTTCAATTCTAAATGACTCCTATGCATTAGTATTTCATGAAAAGGTTCTATCTGGTGATCAAATCTTGAAGTAAATGAGGGAATAGGCCTAATTCAAGGCACTAACTAACCACTTACATCCACTGTAACTTCAGCCAAAAGACATCAAACATAGAACATAACTTGCATAATCTAATCAACTAGTAAATAGGTAAGAATTAGGACTTGACAAGGAAGAAAATTCTATCACATATGCAAATTATTGACATAAATACACTATACCAACATCTTAGAATCTAAAAATAGTCCTTTTATTTATCTAAAAAGGTTACAAAACTCAAATTTTGGTAGAGTCTGATCTTGCCAAAAGAGGGATCCTTAAAATCAATGAAAAAGCCTACTTATATAGAAAAAAACATACAAAATATAAGAGATTAGAATTAGAATTATAGAGGAGATCAACTCCCACATCTTAAAATCCCAACTTCAGCTATCAAAATATAACTAAGCCTTTAAATAATATATTTTTGTCTTCTATCCTACATGAAAAGCTATTTGGCATTGAAAATGTTGGAGAACCCATGTAATAATCATTATTAAAATCTCCAAAATTCATCAAACTTGCTTGGATCTTCAAGGTTGGCATAGAAGTCTGGATGGTGGGCCCATCTTGCACTAATCTACTCCATGCATGAAAGTTATGCCAAATCTTCAAATAAAAACTCCACTTAATATGTTTGGAAGCTAAGTTAAAACAAAATAAAGTCCTTCTTTGCATGGAAAATAAGGAAAATACATGACAAGCCTTGTCTAGTCAACTCCAAGTAACTCCACATCATCTCCTTGAACAACCATCTAATGCTAAACTACTTGAGCCCTTCATGCATTTGAGTTTCTCTTTTGGAATTGAGAGAGTTGTACCTGAAGGTATTTATATGTCTTTATTTTTTGCATGTTCATGCTCTACATGGATGCGGCCAATCTTGTTTGGGCCACTTTGAATGCTTTGAATGTGAGTTTTGAACCATGTCACAGGAGTCAAAATGAGAAGTCTTCATTGTCTTATGTTTATTGGCTATTGAAATCCCACTAAGATCTTTTTGAAAACCTAGCCTTTTCTCATCCGTTGATCTCCTTGCTAGATCTTGAAAAGTGTCAAGCTTGTGGCAATCTTGGTGAACCTTTTGAAATCTTGACCAATAGCTACTTACAGGGGCTCAAACTTGATGTTTATGGGCCCATCATTAATTCCTTTGAACTTATGTTTTTGGTCACCTTTTTGTGAAAAATGTCTTCAAGTTTTCTACCCCTATCTATTTATTTTGGATAATTTGTTCATGGCTTACCTTTATGCACTTTTCCTTCAGACAAATTATTCAAAAGCTTATCTCCTACAAAAACACTTCATTCATATTTTATTTCTTTCAGGAAATTTTCTAGAAAGAATTGTTTTAGCATTTTCTTTTGGAACTTATCTTTCTTTCACTTTCAATAATTCCTTCAAATAATGTTTTTGAAAGAATTAGGTCTTCTAGTTTTTTGCAATGGACAATTCCTATAGACAATTTATCCAAAAGAATTTATGTAAATGCCCCTCGGCCTTTTGAAATGTCCCTTCAAAATTTTGAATGAACCCTATGTGCCTAAAATAACCCTTCAACAATCTTGAAATGAAATTTTCCAAAGAAAAAATAATCCTTCAAAAAAAATGTAAATATCCCTTCAAAAAAGTGAAATGGTTGTAAGAGACCCTTTGAAAAAGTTGTTAAGTCCTTTTGATCTCCAAAAAAATTTAATGAACCTTCAGCTAAAATAAATGACCCTTCAAAGTTTAGGAAAAGTCCCTTCAAAAAATTTGTAATTGTCCTTCGGAAAATTTGAAATGGGATTTTTCAAAGGGAAAGAGCCCTTTAGTAATTTTGTAAGTGTCCCTTTGGCTTTGAAAAAGACCCCTTTAGAATTTTGACAATACCCTTCAAAAAAGTGAAATGGTTGTTAGAGACCCTTCAAAAAAGTTGTAAGGGACCTTTTGGAACTTTGAAATTGACCTTTGGGAAAGTTAAAATTGACCTTCAGGAAAGTTGAAAAGGACCCTCCAAAAAAATGAAAAGTGCCGTTGCTTTTGAAGATACCCTTCAAAATTTTTGAAAATGAACTTTACCTTCTAAATTTTTTCCTGAAAGACCAATTCCTCAAACTTTTTCTTCAAAGTCTTTTCTTTTGGACCCAAATAACTTATTATAGGGAAACCCAAAGTCCTCTTTAAAACCTGCTCCTTTCAACTGCTCTGATCAACATCAACACTTTCCTACAAAGAAAAAGACAGTGAAATAAAAGACCCTAAATCACCTAAAAAACCTTAATACCTATTAACCATGGATTCTTCAAGGACTTATCAAGACTATTTATTGACTCACAAGACAAAATAGCATGGTATGCAAAGTTTTGAATGGTAGAGGTGACAATTTGACTTGCAGGGTCAAAATTGTCAACATTTTGATGACTCAACTAGGAAGTATGCCTGATATGCTTGATAATCAAACCATTTACATGAATTTTTGACTCATAAATTAATGACAAATTTGATCCATGATTGCAAACTCTCTTTTGACCTAGCATGAGACAAACTTCATCTTCCAAAATAAGAAGGAAAACACACAAAGTAGGGAAAACTAACTAAATAAAGTAAATGTGCAAACAAGCACTTATTGGAACAAAATAAAAATAAACTAATCTTTTTGAACAACACTTGGAGGAAAACTAACTAACTAACTATATACAAGGAACTTTGTTCTTCAATAGAAATGTTTTAAATGCATCCCATTGACTAGGATTAGAAGCTCTTCACCATCCATATTTGCAAGTCAGAAGGCCTTATAAGATTTGTAATTGAAGATCATGTATGGGTCGTTACAAAGGGAATCAAACTTTTTTTGCCTTCTTGGTTTAACTTGATCCTCAATGCACTTGAGAACCATATCTCTCTCTTTGAAACTTTGTGATGAAGCTCCTTTGTCAAAAGCTCTCTTCACTTGTTATTGATGAATTTCCATGGCTAGCATGGACTAATTTCTTACCTCTTCCAACTCAAAAATCTCAACATACCTAATCCCCATAGGCTCAATCTCTAATAATTCAAGTTGATGCATTAGTTTTAAAGTAAAAAACTCAAGAGAAATGGGTAACCTTACTTCCTTACCATATACCAACTTGTATGTAGAGTTGGCTATTGATCTTTTATAGGTGATCCTATCAACCCATAGAGATAACTTCAACTTGAGATGCCATGAACTCTGATTGTCTTCAATAGCCCTTATGATCTTCGATAGGTTCTTATTTGTAGATTTAGTAAGGCCATTGCCTTGTGGAAAATAGTTTGATGAAGTGCTAAGATAAATCCCATGTTGGATAGCCCATTAACTGATCCTATTTCCCACAAAATACATTGCATTATCATAAATAATAGTTGAAGTAACTCAAAATCTAGTAAGCAAACCTTCATAGAAATCTAGAACATTGGTTTCATTTACTTCTTTCAATGGCCACTACTTCTGTCCAACGTGTGGAGTAATTTGTAGTAGGTAGAATCCATTTATGTCCTAAACTTGAAGGAAGATTTAAAAAACAAACTAATCTATTTGAACAACACTTGGAGAAAAACAAACTAACTATGTACAAGGAACTTTGTTCTTCAATAGAAATGTTTTAAATGCATCCCATTGACTAGGATTAGAAGCTCTTCACCATCCATATTTGCAAGTTGGAAGGCCTTATGGGATTTGTAACTGAAGATCATGTATGGGCCATTACAAAGGGAATCAGAGTTTGTTTTCCTTCTTGGTTTAACTCGTGTATCCTCAGCCCACTTGAGAACCATATCTCTCTCTTTGAAACTTTATGATGAAGCTCCTTTGTCAAAATCGCTCTTCACTTATTATTGATGAATTTCCATGGCTAGCATGGACTAATTTCTTACCTCTTCCAACTCAAAAATCTAAACATACCTAATCTCCATAGGCTCATTCTCCAATAATTCAAGTTGATGCATTAGTTCTAAAGTACAAAACTCAAGAGAAATGGGTAACCTTGCTTCCTTACCATATACCAACTTGTATGGAGAGTTGGATATTGATATTTTATAGGTAATCCTATCAACCCATAGATATAACTTCAACTTGAGATGCCATGACCTCTTATTGTCTTCAATAGCCCTTATGATCTTCGATAGGTTCTTATTTGTAGATTTAGTAAGGCCATTGCCTTGTGGATAATAGTTTGATGAAGTGCTAAGATAAATCCCATGTTGGATAGCCCATTAACTGATCCTATTTCCCACAAAATCCATTGCATTATCAAAAATAATAGTTGAAGGAACTCTAAATCTAGTAAGCAAACCTTCATATAAATTTAGAACATTGGTTTCATTTACTTCTTTCAATAGCCACTACTTCTATCCAATGTGTGGAGTAATTTGTAGTAGTTATAATCCATTTATGTCCTAAACTTGAAGGAATATTTATGAGACCAATAAAGTCCAATCCCCATTGGACAAAGGGCTAATCCACTGTAATTGGTTGAAGAGGTAAGGCTACAAGTTTCACTTTTCCTACAAACATAGCACACTATTTGCACTTCCTTGCCCATGCATGGCAATCACCAAAAATACTAGGCCAATAGTACTTACCTCTCATGATCTTCAAGGCTGTATTTCTTATGGAAAAATGTCCTCCACCATGTCCATCATGGAATTCTTCAAGCAATCTCTGAGTCTGGCTTGGTTTTATACACCATAGCAACATGCCATTGATATCTTTCTTGAACAAAAGACCATCAATAAAAAAAATAGAATTTATTTTAACTTTAAATATCTTAATTTTGAATAAATTAGATGATAGGGATAAATACCATCTTGGAGATAGCTTACCAAGTCATGAAACTAGTTGGAAGGTGAGGTATGACTAGTTGTAACCTTTTCATCATTTGACACCAAAACAACTTCATTAGTCTCTTGCAAGTCTTGAGATAAATACTCACAAATTCATTTTCCTCTAATCATCTTTGTGAACTTAATTTACACATCACACTCCATTACCTTGGTTATCTAACCATCTCTCTTCTCATTTATATCTTTGTTTAAAAGGAACTCCTTGATGCTTAGATGAGAAACTATTAGATGTATCTTATTGTTAGACAACAAGTATCTAAACTTTTTAAGAGACCTTATAACTGAAAGAACATGTTTTTAATAAAATAATACCTTATTTCATACTCTTCCAAGCCTTGACTAAAGAAATTTATCGGCTGCTCCAAGATTTTGTTGCATAAGAATACCTAAAATGGTGTCCATGTTGGCATATGTATACAAAATGAAATATTTTTGTGAAATATGAATTTATAAGTGTAGGAGCACTAGCTATGGCCTTCTTAATATCTTAAAAACTTTTAAATCCTTCTTTGGACCAACAGAAGCTCTGATTCTTCTTTAGCATGGTTATAAGTGGCTTAGCTAAAATGGCAAAATCTAAAATATATCTCCTTATGAAGTTGATTTTCCAAAAGAAGATTTTCATAGAATTTTTGTGCTTAGGAAAGGAGAGTGAAAGAATGTATTATACCCTTTAAAAATATATGTTTAAACCAACCACATGTCTAAGGAGCTTACCTTCATGAATTGAGAAGGCACACTTTTTGGGATTTAGAGATACCCCAAATTGCCTACACCTTTCGAACACTTGCTTGAGATGAACCATGTGATCCTATGAAATCTTTGAAAACACTATTATATCATCCAAATAAACAAGTAAAAACTTGTTAAGAAGGCCTTGGAATTCCATATCCATGGCTCTCTGAAATGCTTCTCTAGCTTTAGATAAAATAAATGGCATCTTTCTATATGCAAAAGTCCCCCACTTAGTTGTGAAGGTTGTCTTAAATTGTTCCTCTTCATTGACCAAAATATAATTGTAGCAACTATATCCATCCAATAAATAAAACCTCTTTGAACCT
Organism: Torreya grandis; assembly: GCA_037957365.1. NCBI lineage: Eukaryota > Viridiplantae > Streptophyta > Pinopsida > Cupressales > Taxaceae > Torreya > Torreya grandis. The sequence goes on along the minus strand of JARHVA010000715.1, from coordinate 631,159 downwards.
AAAATCAACTATAAAATTCATTCCATTGATGGCAATGGATAGGGATCTTTAAGTGAATCCCTATTCAAATCATTAAAGTCAACACACAATCTAATCTCACCATTCTTATTCCATACCATAACAAGATTTTCCACCCAATTTGAGTGCTTAATTTAAAATATAATATCTAACTCAATAATCTTGTGAAGCTAAGAGCTCATCAAAAGCTCAAGCTTAGGATTAATGGGCCTTTGTCTTTATCTCACTAATTTAGTTTCAACCTCTAACTCAATGGTTTTTTGAGCTAAACTTGGGTCAAATCCCTTAAGATCACTATATTTCCATGAAAATACATTAGAAAAACTTGTGCATAACTCAATGAAAGCTTCTTTTTGTGAAGGAGTGTATACCTTACCCAACTTCAAAAACTTATCAGTTGTAATCTCTACATTGGTATAGTGTTATTCTTTTGTTGACAATGATGACTTCTCCTTAACTCATCATCACCACTGAAAATGTTCTCAAGTGTGACCAATCCCTTAGGTAACTTATTTGTTTTTAGTTGCACAACCTGATCACCATACTGTTGTAAATACTTTGATTGGTTTCTTGAAGAAAACTCAGCCTCCTCTTGCAAGAATCTCATAATTTGATTGTCATCTTTTAACATCTACCAATTCTCATGATTATCTAGAATAAAAGGCCTTACAACCACCTTTATATGTGACTAAATTTTCTCACTCTTTATATCAGCTACAATGCTAAATTATGACCCAATGGTAGCCAACCTATCTATGTGTTTATTCTTGCCTCTTGGTATATTTTGAATGTTAAAAGCTTGAAAATCTTCAAGTAAGTCCCATATTATATGCTTGTAATATTTAAGAAAAAAAAATTACATGCATTTAAACCTATTACTTGGTGAACTATAAGTTCACTATCACCAAAAACTTGCAAGGAATTGACTTTCATCTTCTTAGCCTACTGCAAACCGTGAACTAGTGTTTCATACTCAGTAACATTGTTTGAAAAACCAAATTGAAATTTAATAAAAGATAAATATCTTTTATTTGTTTGATAAACTAACATAATTCTATCTCTAGTACCATTTTTATTCCTTGATCCATCAAAGTACAATTGACATAAACCTTCACTAGATTCATCATCCTTAACCATGGCTAGAATTCGTACATCATTCTCATGAAGGTGATACACACCAAGTCCTTATTATTCAATTATCTTATAAGGATCATGATCATGAAAATTGGAATCCAACTCATCAAAAAAAAAATTGGAACTCCATTTAAAGGTGATCCATTTTCTACTCCACTAGTTTCTAGTACATCATCTGAGATGATATAGGTAGTGTTCACAACACTTGGCATATATAACTCCATATGGAAGCATGCAATAGTTTCAGAATAAATCATTAAATTGGTACGATAATTTATTTTTATAAACAAATAAATCCAATCAGCTGATAAATATCCCCCAATATTTGAGGTGAAGTCCCTTGAAAGGCACATAGAAAAGTAAGGAGGCAAGTCTACCACAACAACATCCTGCTAAATAGTAACATTGGGACAAGCATGTAATGTCAATTTCAGATCTCTGATGATGCCTACCATCTTTTTTGATGACCCATCCAATTGCAATACCCCCTTAGTTTTTGGATAATAAACAAGGCTGAGCTTGTCTGCAATCTATTTAGGCATGACTATGCTACTATCTCCACTATCTACCATATAGTTATAAACCAAAGTATCACCTATTATCAAAGAAATGTAGAAAGGAGGATTTTACCTTATCTTTTTCCATCTTTTACATCTTATTTATTTGTTTTACTAGTTGCTTATTTGGCTAGTCTGAATTAGCTAATACAACACCTTCTTTCTCAATCGGTTTTGGAGATAATTTGAGAGCTAAAAGCTCTTAGATGAGAATATATTTTTGTCCTAGGATTGAAAGATAATACCACATGATAATTTTGATATTATATTTCTTCATTTGATCTACTATACTGAATTGAGATCCACCAACCTTTGGTTGCACTTTCTGAAGAACTGGCTACTCGCGAACTAGAGGTATTTGATGAATTTTACTAACCTCTATATTCTAATTTTTTTGAGTTGTAGGGGTATTAAGTTGTTATTTTGTACTCTTAAAAACAACATTAGGAGTACTTGAATCATTTTTCACCTCTTGAGCCTCATCAATGTCTCTTCTTTTAGCTCTAGTTATAGCTACAAATTGACCACTTGTACTATTAGTTTTGACACCCTGAGTAAAAGCAACATGATCATCCACTTGCCAATTTACATTAATGGCATCAAGATACCATTGAACTTGTTGAGTCTCTCCTTATGATTCCAAACATATATTTTTGTATTAACCTCCTTGAAAATAAAACTCTTCTTATGTCATTTGTGGCATAGTGATGTTTTGTGATACCAAGGCGTGGTTTTGAGCATCATTAAGATTTGAGGACTACCAACCTGAATCCTACATCAAGTTGTTTTGAGGTGGGATGGGAAAAATATCCTTTGAATTGGAAGGATCATTAGGATTAAGGGCAGCATAAGGCTTAACTGGAGTTATGGCTCTTTGTGTTTGATAAGGTGATTTATTCTCTTTGAAACCTTGATAAGGGGGCCTTTGATATTTGAAACGTTGATAGGTGGTCTAATTTTATTTTTCATAGGGCCTATTAGATTGATATCATTGTCTCTTGAGTTGCACTATTTTATTCTCAAAGGATTGTAACAAGCTTTTCAACTCTCTTATCTCACTAGCTTGAATAGTAAGGGCTATAATTTGAGCTTGAGGTGGTGGAATAGGAGCTAATGATGGGATTTGAGGAATTTGAGGGGCTGGTATGGAATTTATTTATATATATATAAGTTTTGGAGGTCTTGGAGAAATCTTACCAACTTGTATCAAACTGTTCTCTACCCTTATTGCAACCTCAAACATCTGGCAAGATAGTACCACCCATTGACTATATCATTACATTAATGTTAGAGTTAAGGGCTTTCAAGTATTATAAAAATGCATATTCATGGGATGGCCTAATAAACATAGGTATTTTTGTCCATGTCTTTTGGAATCTGAGGTTAAAATCAGACATAAACTCATGAGGAGCTTTGTTTATGGTATTTAATTGCTCAACTAAAGATAGGTGATCAGATTTGTCCTCAAATTTTTTGACTAAGGCTACACCCAATTCATCTCAGGTAGAAATGGATTTTAGTGGGAGGTTTATATACCATTGCAATGTTTTTCCTTTGAAGGAAGCAATAAGTAATCTAACAGCAACATTATCCTCAACAACACTATGGACTGAACAGAGATTAGCTACATCTTGGATATGATCAATAGGGATTGTTTGATTTTATCTTGAGAAGAGTGGGATACTTTTTAGAGCACACACATAAATGTCATTAAACTAGGATATATTCAATGGAAAAGCTCTATTAAATGGAACAAACACCTAGTTTTTTATGGCCATTTGAATAGTAAGTATTGTAGTGCCTAGAACAATAGGATAACTAGGGGATAAATATTTCTTTTAAGGATATGGATTTTCCCTCCTAAACCTTGATATCTTATATGATATAAATTAAAAAGGAATACCTTTACTTATTGACCTTATGGTAACCTTTGGCATGAAAGAATTGACTGGATGATGTTATGAGCTCTACAACTTGAAGAATATTTAGCTTGTGATAAAGATGATTGTTCTCATTTACTGCAACTGCTTCTCCTTAGCGTCAAACTTTTTTAGATATGAAAATAGTTTATTTTATGTCCCACCAGGCATGTCAAAAATTATTTTCAATCAGACTCACACCCTTGTGAAGGTAGTTTCAAGCCTTCACAGTCTGCTAAAATATGGAAATAATCTTAGGTTATGGGTGGCCTAATCAGCAGATTGAGTCTCTAGATTCTAAGAGCTAGCTTCCTTTGGTGTATCAATTAGGATCTCTACTCTTTTCTATAAACTACCAAAAAAAGGAAAAAAGGGAAACTTGAAGGAAAAAAAATCCTATTTAATGATGGTGATATGCCTATATTTTGGTTTATCCACTCAATTTGAGCTCCTAAAAACACTAATTAGACAAGAAAAAGACTAAACTTTCAATTTCAATTGACTCTTATGCATTAGTATTTCATGAAAATGTTCTATTTGGTGATCAAATCTTGAGGGAAATGAAGGAATAGGTTGGATTCAAGGCACTAACTAGCCACTTACATCTTTTGTAACTTTAACCAAAAGACATCACACATATAACATGACATACATAATCTAATCAACTAGTAAATAGATAAGAATCAGGACTTGACAAGAAAGAAAATTCTATCACATATGCAAATCACTGACATAAATACAATATACCAACATCTTAGAATCTAAAAATAGTCCTTTTATTTATCTAAAAAGGTTACAAAACTCAAATTTTGTTAGAGTTTGATCTTTCCAAAAGAGGAATCCTTAAAATGGCTAAAAAAGCCAAATTATATAGAAAAAACATACAAAATCCAAGAGATTAGCACTAAAATTAGAGATGAGATCAACTCCCACATCTCACAAGTTTAACTTCACTATAAAAAGATAACTAAGCCTTCAAATAATATCTTTTTTCTTTTATCTTGCATAAAAATTTCTTTGGCATTGAAAATAATGGAGAGCCCATGCAAAAATCATTATTAAAATCTTCAAAATTCATCAAACCTACATGGATCTTCAAGGTTGGCATAGAAGTCTGGATGGTGGTCCCATCTTGGACTAATCTACTCCATGCATGAAAGCTACGCTAAATCTTCAAAGAGAAACTCCACTTGATATGTTTGGAAGATGAGTTGAAATAAAAGAAAGTCCTTTTTGCATGGAAAACAATGAAAATACATGACAAGCCTTATCTATTCAACTCCAAATAACTCCATGTTAACTCCTTGAATAACCATCCAATGCTAAACTACTTGAGCCCTTCATGCATTCTTGTCTCCCTTTTGGAACTGAGAAAGTCATGCCTGAAGGTATTTTTATGTCTTTGCTTTTTGCATATTCATGCTTTACCTGGATGCATCCAATGTTATTTGGGCCATGTTACATGCTTTGAATATGAGTTGTGAACCATGTCATAAGAGTCAAAAGGAGAAGTCCTTATTGTCTTCTGCTGATTGGTTATCAAAATCCCACTAAGATCCCTTTGAAAACTTGGCCTTTTCTCATCCGTTTATCTCCCTGCTAGATCTTGACAAGTGTCAAGCTCACGTCAATCTTGGTGAACCTTTTGAAACTTGGCCAATGGCTACTTACAGGGGCTCAAACTTGATGTTTACGAGCTCATCATTAATTCCTTTAGACTTATGTTTTTAGCCACTTTTTTGTAAAAAAGGTCTTCATATTTTTTGACTCTATCTATTTCTTTCAAACAATTTAGCCACAACTTATCTTTATGCACTTTTCCTTGAAACAAATTATCCAAAGGCTTATTTCCTACATTATCCCAAAAGAATACTTCATTCAGATTTTCTTTCTTTTAGGTAATTTGCTTGAAAGAATTATTTCAGCATTTTCTTTTAGAACTTTTCTTTCTTTCACTTTAAACAATTCCTTCAGACAATTTGTCTAAAAGAATTAGGTCTTTGGGTTTTTAGCAATGGACAATTCCTATGGATAATTTGTCAAAAGGAATTTATGTAAATGCCCCTCAACCTTTTGAAATGTCCCTTCAAAATTTTGAATGAACCCTATTTGTCTAAAATAACCCTTTGGTAATCTTGAAATGAACTTTTTTGAAGAAAAAATAACCCTTCAAAAAAAATGTAAATGTCCCTTCGAAAAAGTGAAATGGTTGTAAGAGACCCTTCAAAAAATTTGTTAAGTCCTTTTTCCCTTCGCAAAAATTATAATGAACCTTCAGCTGAAAGAAATGACCCTTTGAACTTTTGGAAAAACCCCTTCATAAAATTTGGAATTGTCCTTCAAAAAATTTGAAATGGGCTTTTCCAAAAGGAAAGAGCCCTTTAAAATTTTTGAAAGTGTCCCTTTGGCTTTGAAAAAGACCCCCTCATAATTTTGACATACCCTTCAGAAAGGTGAAATGGTTGTAAGATACCCTTCAGAAAAGTTGTAAGGGACCTTTCAGAACTTTGAAGTTGACCTTTTGGAAATTTTAAATTAACCTTCGAGAAAGTTGAAAAGGACCCTCCAAAAAAATGAAAAGTGCCCATGATTTTGAAGATGCCCTTCAGAATTTTTTAAAATGGACTTTTCCCTCTAAAATTTTTCTCAAAAGACCAATTCCTCAGACTTTTTCTTCAAAGTCTTTTCTTTTGGACCCAAATAAATTATTATATAAAAACCTGAAGTCTTCTTTAAAACCTACTCCTTTCAACTGCTCTAATCAACATCAACACTCTCCTGCAAAGAACAAGACAAGTGAAAGAAAAGACCCTAAATCACCTCAACAACCTTAAGACCTATTAACCATGGATTCTTTAAGGACTTCTTAAGACCAATTACTAACTCACAAGAAAAAATAGCATGATATGTAAAGTTTTGAATGATAGAGGTGACAATTTAACCTACAGAGTCAAAATTGTCAATAAGAAATTCAAATAATTATTTCATATTTCTGATCTTCTATATTAATTTTCAATAAAATGTAAGATTCAATAAAGATTTTATATTTTAATTATATGTCTATGTGTTCTTCCCAAATGTATTTATCACATCTATTTTCAATTAGTTTATCCTCCCAAATAAGTATAATTTCTTAGTCTTAAAAAATGGGAACATAACCCATCTCAAAGATATGGAATAAATATTTTATATTTTCAATTTTAATGTCTCCTTCTTCATTTGATTCTTCTAAATTATTCTAAAATTCCTCTATTGTATATTTATATGAATCATCTTCAAAATTATAAAACATGTTACCATAATATCCTTCCTACTCATTGCATTCATTTATATCTATGACACATATTGTAGTTAGATCCACTAAAGGATTTGTGTTTCAATCAATAAAAGAATCTAGATTTTGTGTAGTGTTGGACTCATTATTATAAATAAAAGATTGATTTGAATGATAATCCATGGGAAAATTAATTTGTAGGTGTTATATATGGATGGTTGGTCTATAATCATGAAAGGAGGAGTTATTCATCATGGAGAATAAGTTTGTTGGATGGGAAAAAATTGTCTATCTAATGTGACAACCTCTACATAAGATGAAGCTAATGTGTTTGTTATAAATAATTTCAAGAACATGGATATGAGGGAATATAAATAATTTATGTATATGTAATTAATATCAAATTTTTTGGATTTGTATTTTAATTAAAATATTATTATAAATTTATTAGACTTTGATTTGGTCCATTATGTTATCTTTTGATTATAACTAGTTGATTAAGAAAATAAAATAATTTTATGAGATCCCCAAACAATAAAATAAATTCATATTATAATTCATTCCTAATATGAATTGAACTAGACATTAAATTTAAAAATCATTTATACTAAAATACATATAATTTGAAAAGAAGCAACCTTCAGGCCACATCATCATGTCGAATATTTAACAATATCGAAGCATTTTTTAAAGTAAAAACATGTATTTTGAATTTTTATCATAATGAAATTTTGGAATTTATTTTAAATCATTTTTATAAATTACATGTTGTACACTAATAATGGTAATGGTTGTTTCACCAAAGTAGGCCATGATTTTTCTCTCTTGACTTTATTGATTTCATTTTTTTAATAGAGTTTTAATATATTTTATGGAAACTAAAATAAAATTTAAAAATATGGGTGAAATTGGTCATAAATGATCCTCCTAGGGGATATGTAAATTTCAACCATAAAAACTAAGAGTATGACGCTCAAATCACATTAAACTCATTCAAGACCTCATTTTACCACCGTAAAAACTAATTGATATGGGTTTTATGTATGTCATATATTATAGATTTTTACCCTCTCATTTTAAGATCACAAAATTAACCCAAGGCATGATTTGTATATATTTACTCTTTTATTTAATTATGGTGGATTAATAACATGTAACCTATAGTCAATCAAGGTAAGTTTACCCAATGATCCAAATGATCACCCAAAAATTGATATTAACAATAATGTTATGTTACAATGATCAGATCTCATAGAAATATTAAAATTTAAGGGTAGAATAAAAATAAAGTTATAGATTTAAATTGAGTGATCCTTTCACTTAAGAAACACTTTGTAAGATTTATTGCATAACAACCAACATCAATCAAGTCTAGCATTTGCTCAAGCTTGAAAAAACATGATGTAAGAGTTTAAGGATTATTTTATTATGAGTAAATTTATAATCTCTCCCTAAAAGATAAATTGATTAAGGAATTATATATTGCCACTTTCGTCCATAATTATTTTATAAATATAAAATTCACTACAATTAAATAAACATCACATCTATTTAAAGTAATAATTTAAAATTCTAAAATAATCATAATAAGTAAATAAATATCTATGTTAATATATTAAAGCTAAAAACTATAAAACATTCAACTAAAATTGTGAAAAAGAACTAAATCAGAACAAACTTACTAAACATCTATAAATATTTATCAGGTTTGTCAAATCTCTGAAAAAATCTTTCTAAATAAAATTGTTTTAATACAATGTCTTTATAATAATCAGATGGTCATTACCTTACTTTTTGTAAAAGCTTGTATTTAATCACTTATTAAGATAAACTGAATATAAAACCATTTAAAATGGTTGAACAAAATAATAAACTTTCTAAATCTAAATTTAAATCGAGTTATGCTATTCTGAGAGATAACTTAAACAAAAATTCCACTTTGAGGTGGTTTAGAGTGTTTATTTGTTAAAATTTATACTTTATAAAGGATCATGCAAATTTTTAGTGTGTTTTATCCATGCAACTATGAATTTAACTTTGTAAGAACTCATGGCATTTTCAGGAGCCTTTAAGATATTTTTGGAGCTCATGGGTATCCACACACAATTAAATTTGTGTGATATTTTAAATTTGAAATCAAGTCTTTTTTAAAAGGTATTGTGATCTAAAATCTAACAAAATATATAAAAATTATCCCTAAAAAACTTGTAAATTATATTAATGTCAAACAATATCTATATATTAACTTGAACTCATTATATTTATAATGGTCTCTATGCGTATTTAGATATTTAACTCGAAAATTAATCCCACTTATGGTATTTGCCTATGGATTCCACATTTATCAATTATCTATGAGCATCCTTTGCAAATAGCTCTATGTGATCATCCATAAGGCTAAGGAAAATTGGGAAATTAAATTAGTTGATTATGGGTAGACATTTGCATGATGGGAGTTAATATTTATTAAATTATAATAGAGATTCATAGCCTTCTACATGGTTAAATCATGTATCCTTGTGTTTTTTTAAAAAAATTTTTGTGACATTTATTGACAATTGTTTGGATGACAAATTTAAGCACCAGATCATGAAGTGGCATTCACATACTTGTCAAAGATAGTCATCACAGACACTTTTAAAATTTTATGTGGATTGTGTGATCATAACTAATGATAAATCAACACATGGCATGATTTTATTCACTCAAATTCATGGAGTTACTCAAGGTTTCATTATATTTGCATATTGTGTAACCAATGATAACAGGGTGAGTGTAAAATTATGATTGGATTGGAGTAATAAGGTCCATATAGAACTTCATAGATTATTTTCAAAAAAAAATGTGGTGTAAGATTATGATGTCATGTGAAGGTGATGCATGTAACCATGCACTTGATTTGAACTCCTAAAATTTGAAAGATTTTGTCAAAAAATTATTAATATTATGAGGTCTTTGGTTAATAGTGGCATGACCCATGGAGCCATCTAACTGGCTCAAACTTGTGAAATTATTAAATTTTATACACAAAAGTGCAAGGTTTTAGGGTATATGATATAGCTCCAAAATTTAAAATATAATTCAAATTCAAAATGTATAAATTTATACCAACTAAATCAAACAAAGACTAAGAAAAATAAATAATCATAGTAATTAAATAGTCCTAGGTTCTCATGATTCTTGATTTAAGTGCTCAAACTTTGTGGAAGTAAAATATAAGACTATGTGGAGTGGAGTGCATTGAAAAAGAGTTATTAGGAACATACACACATTAAAATAAACATAACACATGAATAAAAACAATATGAATTTCAATTAAGTCTAAAAACTTTTAGAATATATCATGAAACTTTCAAGTGCTTATAAAAAAATGATTTGAAAGGCCCAAATAAACACTTAGAAATTCAATGACCAATACATTAAACTAAAACCAAAATAATCTTTATTGTGATTTATTTGCAAATTTTCTTCTGGATGAGTGGGTATCCATCTTATAAAATAGGGGTGTGTTAGTCACAACAAATGAATAATTCTATGGGGAAAATATTGTTAAGTGTTTATAACCCAAAATATATTGTTAATTTTTTAAAAGAAACCAACAAATATTCAAGAAAGATTTATATTTTCAATGGAAATATGAACAAAAAATTCAATTTTATCAAATGATATACTAAACGTTAATATATATGAAGAATCAGATGTGTGTGAATAGTGATTTATTTACCTTGGATTTTAGGTTTTTGATGTGACTCAAGATTGATCACATGATCAAATCTTATAAAGGGTTTCTTTTTATTTTATTCATTTATGGAAATGGATTGGGGGGAAGGTTTAGGCATCATTTTTCTATAATTTATATGTTTATATCCCCAATAGAGATACCTCTAGACCCCACTAAAATAGTTTTTACATTACCATACATACATAGGCCCAATAGACGTTACTTGAATCACCCTTTAGGAGAAATCTTGCAATTTTATTTTGAATATTTCATCTTTTCATTTTTTTTATAAATTTGCATTCAATTTCTCAAAGGGTTAAGAACCAATGTAGCCAAGGTGAAAGGGATTGTTAGAAAAAGTATGTCACAAGAGAGTTTTTCTTTGTTGTCTCATACACGTCAAGGAAAAATTTAATATGAAAAGTTTAATTATGACTCTCTTTCAATGTAAAAATATTCTCAGTTCATTTTATAACTTCAAAACAAATATATTTTATTAGTGAAAACATAAATCAATCATACATAATGTTAATTTTTAGTCAAATATTATTAGATTTTCTAGAATTTTAAATATTTCATAGTGAATTTAGATTTGGTCATCCAAATGAATATGACTAGAGATATCTCCTAAGGATTGGATCTATACAATTTGAACTCAACTAGTGACCAAATGAATATGACTAGAGATATCTCCTAAGGATTGGATCTATACAATTTGAACTCAACTAGTGATGAAATGAATATGACTAGAGATATCTCCTAAGGATTGGATCTATACAATTTGAACTCAACTAGTGACCAATGATGTGTAAATAAATTTTATCAATTTATGTTTTTGTGTCTTCAGTAACAATTATTCAATTAATGCTACTAAATAAATATACTCTATGAATATAGGAAGATAAAACTAATCACAAATAGTATAATCATACTCCTACCTTTCTCATAAACTAGCCATTTACATTCAAGGCTTGGAGAGTGAAATTGAAAACTTGGTATGAAACATTTGACACTACTAGGTAAAATAAAGTTTCACTTTTCAAGGTTAAATGTTTATCAATAACATCTTTGTATGATTTCCATAATTCCATCATTTTATTTATTTAAAATTCAACAAGATTTAGAAATTTAAGGTTAACATGATATATGTTTATTATAGATGATACCAAAAAAAATCATTAAGCTTAGGTAAACATGCCTCAAAATTAGGCCAATTTAATTTATGAAACTCTTCTACCTATATTTTTGTCATATTTAGAATCAACAACATAGTGGATACCAATACTCTATGATGTGATTCAACTAGTGAACATGTTTATGTTTCTTCATATTACACAAGTTTAATTTTTTTCTAATTTTAAAATTCTTGATTGTTTATTATTATTAGCTAGATATTCTTATATGAGGACATGATTTTGAACTTTTATAATTATTTCAATTTTTTAATGTTCCTCATACTTTTTTTTCCAAGAGAACCTATGATTCAATAAAGTGTTTGTCTTTCAATGGTAGGAATGTGTGCTCTTCCAAATGTGTTGTTCACATTCATTTTTGATTAGTTGATCCTCTTAAATAATTTGAATTTATAGGTTTTCACAAATAGTAACATAACCCTCATAAAACATATGGAATAAATCTTTTATTTTGTTAATGGATGTCTTATTATTCATTTGATTCTTCCAAATTATCTAGTAATTTATTTATTATATCTTCAACATAATCTTCAAAAACATAAAACACATTATCATAAAAAAAAATTGCTCATTACATTCATTTTTATCTATGATGCATATTATAGTTGGATCCATTAGAGGATTTGGTTTTAAATCAACAAAATAATCAAAATTTTATTTAGTGATGCATTAAATTTTGTATAAAAAAAAGTTTGATTTGAATGACTGGCCATTGGAAAAAATCATATTTATGTGTGCTTGAGTGATGGTTGGTATATCATCATGAAAGGAGTCGTTATTCATCATACATATTAAATTTTGTGTTTAGGAAATAAATTTTCTATCTAATGTGACCACTTCCACATAAGTTCAAGATAGTGTGTTTAATGTAGATGTTTTCAAGAACATGGATATTAGGGTATCTAAAACATTTGTTTATATTTCAAGAATGGTATCCTCTTGGGTTTTTGGCTAATAGGAATGTTATAGATGTCTTGGAATTTGAGATTAAAATGCATGATTATTTTATTAGGATATTTTTTTAGTATGTGTAATTGATTAACCAAATCAAAGGGATTTATGAACAATTTAAATTGTATAATAAATACAATTTATAATTAATTCAAACTATAAATTTAATCAATTTTTAAATTTTAAGAAAGACTTATACTCAAATCCAACTAATATGAAAGGAAATAACCTACATGTCACATTCTCATTGTTAATATTTAAGAAGCCCAAAAATGATTTTGAAAGTATGAACATATCTTCTAATTGTACTATCACTTTGAAATTTAGATATTTAATTAAAATCATTTTGTATAATTTCATGTTGAATACTAAGAATGTTAATGGAAATTTCATCAGGTTAGACCATGCTTTTTTCTCTCTTTCAATTTCATAGTTTTATACTTTTATGTATTTTTGACATATTGGACAAAAACTAAAATAAAAGTAAATCAAAGATAGATAAAAATGGTCATAAAGGATCCTCATAAGGGGACATGCAAATTTTAACCACTAAAATTAATAATATGAGGCTTAAATCACAATGAACTCATTTAGTCACTCATTCCAAAGCCAATAAAATTATTGATATAGGTTTTGAGCATGCCATAAATTATGGGATTTCACCTTCTTATTTTAGGATTATAAAATCAACTAAGGTAATTATTTCAAGTTGTGATTACCCTATACATTCATGGTGTAAAAATGACATGTGACCTACATTCAATTAATAAAATCTCACCCAAACAACCAAATAATTACTCAAATATGGATATTCACAATGATACTATGTTACAATGATTGAATCTCATAAAAAATTAAAAAAGAGAGGGATGGGTAAGGTATAAAATAAGGTTTCATATTTTAGTTGAGTAATATTTTCACTTAAGCAACACTTTATAAGATTCATTTCACAACAAACAATATCAATCAAGTCTAGCATTTTTTCAAGCTAGAATAATCACAGCGTGAAAGTCTAAGGATTGATTTTTTATGAGTGAATTTTTTAAACCTCTCTTTGAAAGATAAATTGATTAAAATTTTATAAAAAAATCATATTAATTCATAATAATTTTATAAATATCTAATTCATTACATAAATAGGAAAAAACATATATCTATAGTAATAATTGATTAGTGATTTACTGATCAAAATGATTAAAATAGATATTACACATTCTAACATACTCATAATAAGAAAATAAATATTAGTAATATAATAAGGATTCAAAATAAATAACACAAATATAAAACTGTGAGAAAGAAGAAAATCAAAACAAACTCATTCAATATTTATTTTTTAAAAAAAATGAACTTATCAAATTTCCTAAAAAGATTTTTTAAATAAAATTATTTCAATAAAAAGTATTTACAATAATCTGATGGTCATTACCTTTATTTCAAGAAAATTTGGCTTGTGATTACTAAAATGAACTAAATCTGAAATTATCTAAAATAACTAAAATTCTAAATCTAATTTTAAATAGCTTATGTTAATCTGAAATATAACTTAAAACAAGACTTCCAATTTAAGGTGGCTTAGATTTAACCCTTGTCTAAATTTAGACATTTTATAAGATCATGCAAAGTGTTTGTGTGTTTTATCCATGCAAGTGTGATTTTAATTTTTTTATAATTCATGGCATTTTTGGTAGCCTTCAAAATATTTTTAAAGCTTGGGAAGTCTTCACACATAGTTAAAACTTTGTGTTTTTATAAATTGTATTATGAAATTTTTATGATTATAAATTTGAGAAAACCCAAAAATCTTATATTTGGAAATATTTTAAATTATATCAATGTTGATAAATCCATGCATATTAATTTAAATTTATTTTATTTTTATTTTATTTTTTTTGGTTTATTTCCATATTTCTCTCCAAAATTGAGGCCTCATATAATATTTACATATAGTAACCAAATTTATCAATTCTTTTTGTACATCCTTTGTAAATACCTCTGTGTGATCATCCATAATGTTGAGTAAATTCTTAAAATTAAATGAGTTGATTATGGGTATAAGTTTATATGGTGGGAGTCAATTTTAATGCCATGATAATAGATAATCATATCCCTCCACATGGTGATATCACATAATTTCACATTTTTTTAATATATTTTTTATTTTGTAATGTTCAGTGATGACTATATGGACATAAAATTTAAGAATTGGATCATGGGGTGATGTTTACATATAAAATATAATCATTGTGGACTCTTTAAAAAATTTATATGTATTATGTGATGCATGGCGAAGTGACATGTGGCATGATTTTATTTACTCACAGTTACATATTTTCTTGAAGTTTCACCATCTTTTGCATATTACAAGTTATGATCTATGATTGGCTCAAACTCATAAGTCCTTATATAAATTAATATTCTTTTCAAATTAAATAATGGTGAGAGAATGTGAGTTCCTATGAAGGTGACACATGGGATCACTTGATTGATTCAAACTCACGTAATTTGGAATATTATTGTGAGAAATGTAAAGTATTACAAGGTCCATGGTGAATATTAGCATGACATGTGATGATTTCAAACTAGCTCATATTCATGTAATTATTTGATTTTGAGATCAAAAGTGTAGGGTTGCTCAGTTAGTGATATGCATGCACACTAAAATATTAAACACTAGTCATTTGAAATATATTAATTTGTAAAAAGTTAAGTCAAATAGTGAAATTGAAAAATAAAGTGCCATAGTAAATAAATAATAGTGGGGTATAATGATTCATGATATTTAATTAAACTCTGTAAAATTAAATTTTGAGACTATGTGGAGTGAAGTTCATTAAAGAGAGTTTGTAGGAACCTAAACACATTGAACTAAAGATAACTGGTGAATTAAATCAAGATTTTTTGTTAAATGAATCTTCATTTTTTTAAATGTGGGAATGTTAGTCACAACAAATTAAAAATTATGTAAAGAAAAACTTTTAAGTGTTTAGAACCTTTATCTCTAGTTAATTTCTTAAGAGAACTAGTGAATATGCAAGAAAATTTTACATTTTCAAAATAAACATGAATAGAAATTTTAGTTTTATCAAATGACATATTAAGCCTTAACATATATGAAGATTCAGATGTGTGTGAACATCGATTAATTTACCTTTCCTTTGAGGTTTTTGATGTGATTCAAAACTAATCACATGATCAAATATTCCGAAGTTGTTTTTTAATTCTATTTCTTTATGGGAATGACTTGGGGTAAACTTTTAGGGTATTGCTTTGATACTAGACAATAATATTTGTCCCCAATGGAGATACTAATGGAAGTTACCTAAATCACCCTTTAGGATAAATATTATTATTTTTATTTGAATATTTCAACATTTCCTTTTTTTATTTTTCTTTGTAATAAATTTGCATTCAGTTTCTCAAAGGGTTAGGAACCAATGTAGGTAAGGTGATAAGGAATGTCAAAAATATTAAGTCATGAGTGAACATTCTTTTGTGGCATCATACACCTCAAGAAAATATTTAGTGTGAAAATTGTAAATATTACTTTCTTTCAATTCAAAACTATTTTTGATTCATGTGATAATTCTAAAATAGATATTTAGTTCATTTTTCAAAACATAAATAAATTGGACATAATATTGATATTCCATAAACAATTATCATATTATCTATGAAAATTATCATTTCATAGTGTATTCAAAATTTTTCAACCAATTACATGTGACAAGATATATCCTATGGAATAGATTTGGACAATTAAAATACAGCCAGTAACCAATAATGTGTGAATAAATTTTCTTAATTTCTCTTTTTGCATATTTAACAACACTTATTGAACTAGCACTACTAAATCAAAGATAATCTATGAACAAGAAAAAAACTAATCTAATCCAATTCTTAAATTAACCATTTATAGTCAAGGCTTAGAGGGTGAACTTGACAATTTGGTATGAAACATTTGGAACCACTTGGTCAAAGTAAGTTTTTACTTATAGTTTGGAGTATAGCAAAAACATCTTATTATTTTAATAATTTTATCAATTTTATCATTACATATTCAATAACATTCAATTTTTTTCATCTAACATGATGATACTTACCAAAGATAATATCAATAAAAGATTTGAGATTAATTAAACATCCATCCATGTCAAGATAAATTAATTAATGAAACTCTTCTACTTAAATTCTATGAGATTTGGAATCGAAAATGTAATGGATACCAATTTTTTCATGATATGATTTAATTAGTGAATATGTTTATATTTATATTGAATATGTTTAATGTCTTTTTTTTATTATAAAATTATTGGTTGTTCATTATTCATAACTATAATTTTTTATATAAAGACAATATTTGAACATAATTATTTTATATTTTTTTTTATTCATACTAATTTTCAAGAATACTTGGGATTCAATAAAGCATTTATCTTTCAATGACATGGTTATGTGTTAATCCCATTTTTTTTTCACATCCATTTTCATTTAGTTATTCCTCCCTAATAAATATAAGTAATGGGTCTTTTTAATGGATAACATAACCTACCTTAAAGATATTGATTAAATCTTTTTCATTGTCAATTGTGATGTCTGTTTCTTTTTTAATTATTCTAAATTATCTTGTAATTCTTGTGTTATATCTTTTCTTTTGCATCATCCTCAAAATCAAAAAAAAAGTTATTATAAAATCCTTACCTTTCATTGCATTCATTTTTATCTATGACACACGTTGTATATGGTTCCACTAGATGATTTGGGTTTGTATCAATAAAGGAATCAAAATTTTGTTTAGTGATTATCTCAATATTATGAATAAAAATCTAATTTTAATGATTGGCCATGGAAAAATTTAGATTTAGGTGTGTCTGATGGATGGTTGGTAAAACATCAAGAAAGGAGGCATTATTCCTCATGGGGAACAAGTTCATTATATGGAAAAATAATTATCTATCTAATATAATAACCTCCATATAATTTGAAGCTAGTATGTTTATTATAGATATTTTAAAGAATATGGATATGAGGGTATCTAAACCTTTTATGTATATGTTTATAATGGTATCTATTTAGTGTTTTGGTTAATGAAAATTTTATTATAAATATTTTAGAATTTGAAATTAAAATCTTTGTGTGGTATATTGGGTTATCTTTTGATTATGAATAATTGATTAATAAAATTAAATATTTTTATGAGTTATCCAAAATATTTAAGAAATGCATCTTCCAAATCATTCAAATTATTAATTGAATCAATTATTAATTTTAAAAACCATTTATACTCAAATTCATTTAATTTGAAAGGAAACAACCTATAAAACACATCTTCGTGATGAATATTTAAAAATCCCATAACATTTTAGAAAACGTGAACATGTTTTTCATTTATTCTATCATTTTCAAATTCGGGAATATAATTGAGATTATTTTTGTAAATTTTATGTTGAACACTAGAAATACTAATGGTTGTTTCCCAAATTAGGTTATTCCTTTTATCCCTTTTGATTTAATAGAGTACTATCTTTTGTGGATTTTTTTACATATTTTACAGAAATTGAAATAAAAGCAACAAATGTTTTATGAAATTGGTCATATAAGATATTTCCTAGCGGATGTATAAATTTTAACCTCCAAAACTAAGAATATTATACTAAAATAAAATAATTTATTTAGGATCTCTTTATATCACCATAAAAATATATTGATATGATATTTAAGCATGCCATAGATTATGGTTTTCCACATGATCATTTAAGATCAAAAAATTAAATTGAGACAAGAGTTTTAAGTTGTGATTCTCTTATGAAATTATGATGTAATAATGAAATTTGACCTAAAACCAATATGTAGACACTCATTTTGGTATAATTACATGTATTATTAGTCTTCTTGTATGTATGTACCTCTTTACTAAGAATTAGACATCTAATGATATGGTTTCTCATGGACCTCTTCGGTTCCATCTTATTTCATATGATTTACCTACCTTTTGGACCTATGCACTATATTTTTTTATCCTCATCTAGTGTATACCAGAGACCTCTACCTATTGGTTTTTTTATATATGTTTTTATCTTCTGGACACTCACATTCATCCTAGATACTAGCATCGATGTTAGTTTCTAGAGTCAATAGAACTATCTAGTCTTATCTTTTTATCTTTTACCATATATTTCGCATTGTAACCATTTTTTTATCCCTTTTTCCCATCATATGGTCATATTTTTATGAATTATTGGATTCTGATTCTAATTCAAAAGTTTCATAAATATACAAATGTTATGGTTTAATTAATACACCTTCAATCTGATAATACAACTTTTTAATAAGAAAGCATTGTCCATTTAAAGCTATCAAGTTGCACTACAAAATTGTTTTAAATATATGAAGCATTCAAAAGGTCAAATATACTATTGCATCTCTTGTACCAAGGGTTACTAAGAGAAAGAGTATATATTCATATTGTTACAATTCCTCACACATGCATAGGATGGAGAACTACAAATGAGTTTGAGGCCCTCTCAGGAGTATTGCCTATATAGGTAGCACTTAGTAATAGTAGGGTTATTAGGGATAGCTCAACTCATGTTACTAACCCATTTTTACCAAGTTATAAGAGGTACAATGTAAAATAACTAAGGTTGTGTATTATCTAGATCTGACACATAGGTGAACATAATTACACAAGGAACAGCATAAGTCTGATCCAAATTTAAGGTCATTCTTGTGTATATATCTCACTGGACACTAGCGTTGGATATTTTCATAAGCATCATCATTACTGTCCCAATTCAACATAACTACCCAAAGTTTAAAAATAATCAGAGCATAGAATGAACAAAACCCAGATCTCTAACACAATGCTTTGATGACTCTTAACCACTATCATGATCCAAAATATAACATTAAATAAGATACACTCTCTTTGTCCCTTAATTGATTTTTAATTACTATATTTATTTCACATGCTAGGTTAGGCAAATATAAATTATTGGTTATCATTCCTTTCAAATAAATTTATTTACTTGGGTATTATCTTATAAAACTTCAAAAGTACATAAAACATTTGGTGAACCCATCCTATGTTTATTGAACCAAAACCCTAGTTTATATATTAGGATTTTTGCCTTATTTTAAATTTCATTTCAGATTTATGTATTTTTATTTTGAGACCTAATTTTTGCTTATATAGGCTTAGTTTAAGAATGTTAAATATTCTTATTTCTTTTACCTTCCTGGGTGTGCTTTGTAAAATTTTAGTAAAGGCTCAACCAAAGACCCCTCAACCAAAAAATCCTCATCCTTTGGAAATTTGGTTTAATTCACCTGATGATCAATGTATTTCATAAGAAGATCTTATGGAACTTCAAAAATGGGTTCAAACCCTTGCCTTTTCTTATAACTATGATAATGAAAGAACAAATGATGCAAATGAAAATCTAAATGACTAAACTAGTGATAACAACATTTTTTATTATGGATATGAATGTAATGATATTCCTCTTGGCTATGTTGAACTTGATTCTCCTACTCGTCTACTTTTCAATGATAAGGAGTCTCAAGAACTAATAAACATGCAAAATGATATTATTCCTAATGTTAAAAATCTAATTATTGCATCTCTACCTTCTTTGGTTATCTTAAAAACCAAGTGTGAGTCTCCCCCTTATAATGTTGACAAAGTCATGGAGGTTGAGTGTTATTCCAATTTATCTCATAATGAAAATGTTGATGAAATCAAGTATGTGCAGCCTTCTCCAAATAATACTAGTGTTGAAAATCCCATGTCTTCTTTACATGATTCAAGTACAACTAGTCCAATTTGTTATTCCCCTCTGGTATGTAATGATAAAAATAAATGTTGTATCTCTCACCCTTTCTTGATTGAATGGAAAAATGAGAGTGCCAATGAACTTCCTAAGGAAACACTTATAATACTTGCATTGTTTGGAGACACATAAAAAATTTAGAGTCCATTTGATGCATCTTGTTTAAAGGCTAAATAATATAAATAAAATAAACTCAAAATTAACATTTCATTATCTTTTCCTTTGTTAATTACATATGAAATTGACAGTTGCACCTCCCCTTATGATATTGTAAATGAAGTGCCCAATGTCTCTTTTTCTCCTTTTTTTGCATTTTTGGCTAAACAAGAGCAGATATTTACAAGTGAAAATATTTCATCAATTCCAATTTGATGTAACCAAATTCCAAGTGAATTAGCATCTTATAATGGAAATTTGATATTATCCTTCAAGATATACTTACATCATTAACCATGGGTACTCCTTTACCAAATGTTGTAAATCCATGTGATGATTCTCCTTTAAAGAGTGAAAAAGATCCTACCATCCCTATGTTTCATGTGAATGGAATTTTACAACATATAACACAAAATGAAACCTCTCCTCATGATATGTTATCTATTATTACCATCATGGGATATTTTCAACAATAAGTCAACACTCTTAAGTTACAAGTTTCTTCTCAGGAGGCTCTTTTTGAGGAAAATATATTACCAGAACAACCTATTGATCGACATGTGTTTGAATATCCTTATCCATATAATTTTATCATGCATGATTTATCCTTATTCTATTGTAAATTGGATCCTACTATTAAATTTTAATATTATATACACTCTTTCGGACATTAGGCCCAAAATGGAAGCTTGCTATTAAAATATTTACATCACAGTTTGGCATAAGGGACTTTTAATTGGTTTTACAGCCATCCAAATGGTTCCTTATCAATTTTAAAGAAGATTGAGGATGTGTTCCTATCACATTTTCACCAATTTACCTTACCTAAGTTATCATTAGAAAATTTTCAAACATTGACCCAAAATGAGAATGAGTCTCTATAAGACTATGTTATTCGATTAAAGAATGCTTTATATTCCTTAACCTTTACACCTTTAGATTTGTAATTAAAATTCATATTTACTATGGGTCTTATTTCTCCACTTAAAGATAGAATTTAAAAAACCCTTTACTTCATTTGAGACCTTATATTGGGATGTGCATAAATATGCATATGCTTTAACGAAGACACAAACTCAATTACCTATTTTTCCATCACAAACCAAACATGATAAGACTGATGTTTCAAGGGCACCTAAACAAGTTATGAATGATCATGAACCACTTATATAGTGTATAACCACCAATACCAACCAAAGCACCAATAGTTAAAGTATTGAACAAAGGAAAGGAACATGGTTTTTTAGTACCTCCCAAAATTAAACCAAATAGCACCACCAAATGCCAGCCTCTTTAGTTTGATTGGTGCTGAGATAGACCACATTATATATTATGAACTTTGTTGGATAAATTATTGATTAAACTCCCCCTGATTCACATTACCCACCCCTTATTTGAGAAGGTAAAAGGACACCACTTTTGCACTTATCATGGTATTAATGGTCATCGATATAATGAGCATTTTACCCCTAAGCAAAAGCTTACATAGTTAGTAGATCATGGAATTATTGCATTTAAGAAAGAAGCATCTATAACTCATTCATATATTTCTCCTAGAGGCACATCTAATAGGTTCAAGACATCCCATGTTGATCCTTCTAAGGAAAACATATTCCATCAAGCTTTGTAGAAGATTCTCAGTAGAAGAAGTCCTTCTCCTAATGTGTTCTCTACCAGGACTAATCACTCATACATTGATCCTACCAAGGAATCATTGGTTGATAAATTCTTGGATAGAGTAACACATGGAGGGGGTGTACCTACACAATAGATTTAGGTTCCTAAGTAGGTACCTATAGATTCACCAGTTAGGCTTACAATTCTATTAGAGTTGACTATAGAAGAAAAATTGATAGTTACTTTACCACATGATCATTACAGTAAAGCATTATTGTTTTCTACAAGGTTCCATTCCATACAATGAGTACTTTCTTATTCAAAACATATAATTATTTCATTAAATTTAAATATTTATTATACCTTTTACCATATCCATAACATACACCATGGAAGTAAAATATAATTAGCAAACCATATAATGACCAATAGAGAAGAGAATAATGCAAATATATTAGATACTAGATAAAATCCATGTGAACAATGTCATATACATATAAATTGATACAATGTTTATAAATAAACATATAAATCATAATTCAAGGGAATATCCCTTAGGGTATACTCCTCATCATTGTCAACATCCATAAATCTAGCACCTCTAGAGGTAGATACAATAGGTTTAAATTATGGGCCTCATGCACGTGATAACACATGTACTCTCTTCTTGAAAGCACATATCTACCACATTATCTCCTCATGATATCATCTCAAAGAATCATAACACTCAATATGTGTCTACATAATCTCAGTGAAACTCCACTCTAGGATGTCTCATTTATCTAGCTTCACACGTAACTCCTCTTGCTATATGGATACAGTATGGTATGGATCAAATAATGGTTCCTACACACTAGAAATATCAAAAAATCTCTAAATAAAATCATCTCCAGCTATGCCCCTCAGCACACTATGATTAAGGGCCTGAATCACTTGATATACCATGGTTGACCACTTTTGGTTACCTACACACATTTTAGATAATAAACTAGTCAGCAACATATATAAAACCCACTATTTTTATATCAAAATTAAATGTAAAACTCAATAGTCAAATACTCACATGTGATTCTAATGGATGCCTCATCAACTGATGCTAGTCCTACTAGAGCATCATCTCATCCATCACCACCTATCTCTCTGCCACCACCCTATGTTGTAGGAATGACACCTAGAGCCACAACTACAATGGGGAAAAAATACCATTAAGCCTTGGCCCACCACTACACATACCCATCATTACACCCTAAATCATCTCCTACTATCAAGGGAAATATGAGATCTTTCTCAATCTCAAACTATTTTAGCACTCGATCATATTAGAAGAACTCATACACATCAAGAAATTGATCAATCAACCACACACTAACACAAATTCTCTATAACTTGTGATGATCCTCAGGCCACCCAGTAAAAGTCCTATAAAGATGCCACATAATTTGATCAGGAGAAATAATATCCAAATTATTTTGGTATTCCATCATGGTATGAAGCCTACCATGTGAGAATACCCACCACTCAGCAAACACTTGTGGGTGGGCCCATCTAGGAAGATGACCACAAACTTGTCACACTATTGTGATATGATCATATGCCTAGACATGTAACAAAGTTCTCACACTAATACTACCACCATGGCTCTTAAGTGTAAATCTATAGAGATATTTGTATAAGTGGGCTAATATACTACAATCCCAAGAATATATAGCCCTACCCAACTCAATATGATGAACTACCTAATACATATAATAAGAAATCCCAATTGTCTCACCCTCTATAGCTATAAATAATGCCAGTAAAACACAAATAAACTTTTATAGTTACAAAACATCACCACTAATAATGTTATCAAATTGAATCATACTACTTGGCTCTATCTTAAGAGCCTTCTAGTTGGTAAAATATACATGTGATCGGTGAATATAGCCATGACTACCATCACCAACAACTTTATTGTCATGATTTTTAGAAAGCTAAAAACTAGTGAAATTTCAAAATTTTAATGGCTAATTTTGATTTGAGCTCAAAATCATCAAATTTTGAGAAATTAAAATTTGTAATTAATTAATTAAGTTAATTTATTAATTAAAAAATCATGGGAAAAATTGTTTTATCTCGATTTATTTTAGAATGCTTTTGAGTTCCCCATGTAAAAATCCATTGGCCTTCCCCACAACTTGCAAAATCCATTTAACTTTTTATAATTTGTACAAATGAGTGTTACTTTTTCCAAAGTTGTACAAAATACCACAACATTTTTCAAAGTCATGCAATTTGCAAATTTATTTTTCCGCTCCATGTAATTTTCAAATTCATCTTTCCATTCAGTGCAATTTGTATTTTTTATTTTCAATCCATGCAATTTACAAATTTATTTTTGGTCCTGTACAATTTGCAAATTTACTTTTTAGTTTTGTGCAATTTGTAAAATCAAATTTTTGTTACATGCAAGTTGCAAAATTATTTTATATTTCCATATAATTTTCAAATTCATTTTGCATTTACCCTTCTCATGCAATTTCAAATTTCATTTCCCAAAATCATGTAAATTGAAATTGCACTTCGTCCAATCATACAAATTATGTTACAAACTTACTTTCCTTCCCAAAAGCTTCTTCAACTTGCATATTGAAGTTACAAACTTATTCTTCTTCCCAAAAGCTTTTTCAACTTGCATGTCAAAGCTCTGGGAATATGTTTCAAATTGGATTTATAGATAAAATCAAATTAAATTTTTATGTGTTTTTGACTACTCAAACCAAGAACCATAAGCCTCAGCAAAGGAGAGAGAAAAATATGTGAGAGACTAAATGAACAAAGATCAATTTTTTTGTCAATATTTATCAGAGTAAGCCATACAATTAGTCGTAAAATCCAAGGGGAGGATTAAAATCTTATTTTGATGATTTTTTTATCTTGCTTCTTTCTACTAAATAAGGCCATATGACCTGTGATAGAATCAGGCAGAAGGAGTGATTTTTTTTTTATTCAACAAATCTAGTCATATGATCAGTTGTACAACTCCAATAATAGAATCAAAAAGAAAATGGTGATGAATTTTTTTATTTTATGTTTCCTTTTTTCAACATAAGTGAGTTGACAACCACCCAGAAGAGCAAAAGGTGCCAAAATATATTTTTTGAATGTTTTTGGCAAAAATATAGACTTATGGTCATCGTACGATTTCAAAGAGTGCATACAGATTTTTGAAAGAATAGTTTTGAGAGGCTTTTGGTATAAAAAAATGAGAGAAGAAAGAGGTCATTTTTAATTTCAAAAAAAAATGACGATTGTCTGCAAGTTGTGATTAGTTCGTACGGCACAAAAGTGAAATAGAAAAATATGCAAAGTAAAGATTAAATTTTTGTTTTTGGTTGCATGAGAAAGCCATACAATTTACAAAAATTAGAAGAAAGTGACAATAAATAAACAAAAACAATTGTTTTTGGTTGTTTTAAAAAGCAAACCTCAACTCTACAGCTACAGGGTGATGCTCAAAGAGAATAAAACTTAAAAGGATATATTTTGTCTTATTTTTCTTAAAAATTGAAGATTGTACGGCCATGTAGCAAGGCAAAAGTAGAATTGAAAAGCAAAGATGAAAAATAGAAATATTTAATTGCTTAATAGCTATCAAAAATCCAAGCACCTCCAAGGAAGAGAATTAGAGTTGCTAAAATTTAAAAAAATGTGAGGTTTTAAATTTTAGAAAATGAAAAAATTGGGGTTTAAATTATTTTTGTCCAGAAAGTATAAAAGGTCATATCTCTTTTGGTGAGTTTAGAGGGTTTTAAATTTGAAGAATCAATTGGCGATCAATATTAGGTGTTTTGGCTTGAATTTTAAAATAGAAAGATGAAAATTTGTAAAATTTATTTTTGACTCATTTTCATTTGTTGAGAGAATCTATCTGATAATATTATAAAGTGATTGATTAAAAGGGTATATGAGTGATAAATTAAAATTCATCAAGTGGTGTTGAAAAGGCGTTGAAGCATTCATACAGGGAAAATAATGGATTGGCAGTAGTGGGAATTAGACACAGAATTTCATTAAATCATTTTGTCAAAAAGTTTGTGTAGAAGTGGACAGATTAAAAACTATAGGTGACAAGTGTATGGATAATGTATAGACACAGAGGATAAATTCAATAAGGTTTCAAGACATAAAATAAGCATATCATTGATGAAGTGAATTCAATTGACAAGTGTAAATCTAAATTTACAACCTTTACAAACATCCTCCTAGTGCATGTCATGAGAAGGGGCCAACAGCTAAGCAAATTAAATCAATTGGTCAAATGAATCATGTTCTTCCTATATATATCCTATTCTTTTGATATATATTCAGAAGTTAGATGAAATAGCACATAATGGGAATTCAAATGCTCTCCTACATGTTTTTGAGCATCTAGGTGTTATACCATCTTGAATCAATATAGGTAAGATGATGATATTAGTATCTTGTTTATCCAATCAAAATATAGAAAGATGAAAGATAGTGAAGAGCACTTTGGGTGGACATTCCCAAGTGCTAAAAGTGAAGGCGAATAGGCTATGTCAAATTCTTCTAGTCTTTTCATGAAAATGTTGAATCTTGTTTTACAATTTCTAGTTGCAAAATATTTTGAGTACAAACTCACAAATGTAAGTTGTGAAAATTCACTATGCTAGCTTTGTAAATTATAATTTCACTTTTGTATGTGTTGCAATTACACCAACTAATTTTTACACCACTTGAGTAGTGCAATTTTATAAACTCATTTTTTTAGCTTCTAAAATGCAAAAAAGGTGGTTATGCATCATAACCACCTCCCCACGCTATAAATATGAGTGTAATTTTCATTTTAAAGGTACTTTTTAGTGGTGAGACTCTGTAGAGATTTTGTTTGAAGATTTGAGATTTATTATCAACTTAGTAAAGATCGAAACTGGGATATTTTTCAAGCTTTGTATTTGAAATGTCTTCGTGAGTTATAGCTTTGTATGTGATTCACCTGTTTTGATATCTTTACTTTCCTCATCACTACCAAATTGTTAGAGAATGGGAATTTCAAATTAAGTATTTCTTTTAGAATCTTTTTGTGTTATTTCTATGAATGTAAAATCTTAGTGGGGTTTAAGTAATATTTTAATTATCTTTTACGAGTAAATATGGGATGATTGTAGTTGGTCTACTATCAGTATTATAAAATTGTCTCAATGTATATTTTTCACTCCTAATGGTATAATTATGTCTTTACCACCTTTCGAATTAGAGATATTTCCATGGACATGGTGTTTTCCCCTTATTGAAATATTGTGGTAAGTTTTGGCATTTAGTTACCTAGAGTTGTCTTTCTTTTTTCCCAAGTTTATCATGGTAGTTTTTGTGTTTAACTAACTATAATAAATTTGTTCTCCCTTATTCCTTTCCTTTCTCTATTCTTTCCTTCTTTCCCCTCATTTCCTTTCTATCTCATTTATCTAATTTGAGGTTAAAATTATGAAAACCCTAATATAGAAAACATTTTTATTATAAATAGATATCAATAACTTTTCCCTACTTTTCCCTTTTTGGCTTTCAATAATGGTAGCTCCCTCTGCTAATAGGAGAGGGACTTTATCCTACATTGTTTACTAACATATGGACTCTGTTCCCACACTTCTGACTCAAATTCACTAATTTGTCCCTTTGACAAATTTTTGAGACAATAAACCTGCACCCTTTTACCCCTAATCAATAATTGAAAGATCTGATATACATCCTCTAGGGTGATGGTCATCTCACCAGTAGGAAGATAGAATGTATAAATATGTGGGTTCTACCTCTCCACTAGATAATTAATGAGGTGGATATCATATAGAATCTATCCCAATTTGGCCACATTCCCAATCATGCCTGATCAATAATGCCCCAATTGATCACATCTAAACCCAACTCTACCAAAGTCAAATAGTGTCAGCTATGTCATAACTCTCAAATATACACATCCTACTGAAACTAATAAATCAACAATAAAAAATCATTAGTGATCACATTTTTTTATAAAAATACAAAAATATCAATAAATTGAACACAAAATCCAAAGATCTTAGTGTTGGATGCTAGTGTCCACATAGGATAACCTCATCGAACTCTAACATCTATACTAGACATATATATCAAATGGTAACATTAAAAAGTGTATAGTATGCAAGCATCTGACATCCCATAAAAATTCAAAAAATTATGATAAAAACACAATTTTTTTATTAAAATAATTGTCAATAAAGTGTCAAATAACTCCTTACTAGCTCAGAAAAACCCTGGTCAGCTAGGGCACTCTGGAGCATATCAAATCACAAAGGATGAGGATATCCTCCACATGTCATTGTTATTCTCTAGAATCAAAGCTAAAAATTCACAAAAATTAATAATGTATATGATATCAAAATTCTATTCCAACCCACCAAATATACCACTTTGGCACAACTTCAAAGGACCATATCTTAAGCCACAGTTATCCAAATTTGAAACCATAAATTGTATTGGGATATAGATAAAGATCCCTTCCATATTATACTAAATTTGAAAATTTTCAAGAATCACTAAAAATCATTAAAATGTTTACTACATTGATATCCTAATACACTCTAGATACAACCAAACATAATGTTACAAATTCTTGGTTATAGCATTACCAAAATTTTACCATGTTAAATGTTATCAAGAAAATTATTTTTTATTAATTTTATGAGGAGACGACCAATAGGAACTATATTTTCTCCTCTCAAAATGGGGGAATATCAGTAGGGGCATGTTTATAACATGTTCTACATGATCAAAACACACTTAGCACAGTTCTTAGATATGGTGAGGGCATGCTTTGGAAGCATGTTCTCCACATTTATTTAATATGTGGTACTTATATCAGCTTTCAAATTTAGTGGGGGGAATTTCATATGGGCATGGCTTCCACACATTCATAGTTCTCAAATTTAGTGGAGGCATGCTTGGGAAGCATGCTCTTCATACCTATTCAATATTCAACATCTCCAGTTTATAGTGGGAGCATGTTTTGATAAAAACATGTCCTCCACATTGGTACTTATTCTAGCTTTAGATTCCTTTATACATAGTGGGGGCATGTAAGAATGTTCTCCACACTTATACAAATTTTTAAATTGAGAAAACATATAAATATATTATCCATATTCATAATTATGGTAAAATCGTATACATTGGTACCATTTATTATACATAGTTTGAACATGAGACATACCTAAGGTGCATATGCTATGTAACATGTGCCTAATATTATAAAAATTCAAATCAATTTCAAATTTTTAAAACTTCTATGTATTAATACCTCGATTAAGCATTTATGGACTATTAAGACTTGCCCATCTATAATAGTTGGTTCTTCTTTTTAGTGTGATTGGAGGTATTAAATCATCCGATCTCATCAAGTTTTTAGGTGAGCTTGATTACATCACTCATCCTATATTGAGCTATATATACATATCTTTTGCACTTGAGTTGTTTTTGTCAAGAAATAATACTCTCGATGGCTAAAACACCATTCTTCCGATTTTGGGTTAAGGGCATGATCACCACCCAACTCTCCTTACTCCAGGTACATCACCACCATGGTGCAACACACTTTTACCACTTGTAGACTCACTCATCTTCTTGACTAGAAGATGGATTAGGTTGCAAGTCCCTTGACTAATTCTCTAGTTTCTAACACTCTAGACCCAATTACTACATGACACATACATAGGTGTACTCTATCCATGCTCTTTCTTTATTATACTTTTTTAGTGTTTCTTACATAGAAATTATATACTTTGATTGAACTTTTTTACATATTATTGATTGTATGCAATGTTCAAAAGATGAAATATTTAAGGAACAACTTGAGCAAAGACAAGGTGTGTTATCTAGACCACGATATGCATTTTATTTTCCTTTAAACCAGTAATTCCTATTTTTATTGCATTACTAGATTAAAGGGGGTAAATGTAGACACCTATTTTGATACAATTACACATATTTATATTATTCTTGTATGTATATACCTCTTTACTAATAATTAGACATCTAGTGATGCGGTCTCTCATGGACCTCTTTGGTTCCATATTATTTCACTAAATTCACCTACCCCTTAGACCTGTGTGCTATGTTTATTTATCCTCATTCAATGTATAATAGAAACCCTTACCTGTTGTGCTTATTTTCTATATTTTTTTAGCTTCTATACATTTGTGTCCATCATGGACATTATCATTGACATTAGTGTCTACACTCCACGTGACTGTCTAATCTTATCTTTTTATTTTTTATCATATCTTTTACATTGTGACCATTAGTTTAATGCTCTTTTCCCATCTTATGGTTATATTTTCATGCATTACTAGGTTCTAATTCAAATTCAAAAGGTTCATATATATATAAAGGTTGTGGTATAATTAATACACTTTTCAATTTGATAAGGCAACTTTGTAATAAGAAATTACAGTCTATTTCAAGCTATCTAATTACACTATAGCACTATTTTAAATATATGAAGCACTCAAAAGGTCAAATATATTATTTCATCACTTATAGCAAGTGTTAGTGGGATAAAGAGCATATAGTTATACTGTTACAATTATACACACATGCAGAAGAGGGAGAATTACATGCAATTCGGAGGCCCTCTTAAGAGTATTGGATATGTAAGAAACACTTAATAACAACATGGTTGCTAAGGCTAGATCAAAGCATGTTATTAACCCTCTTTTCCTAGGTTTCAATATGTACAATGCAAAATAACTAGGGTTGCTTATTATCTAGATCTAGCACATAGGTGAACATAATTTTAGACATGGAATGATTACATAGGGGTAAGTGTAGGTTTGATCTAAATTTGAGGTCACTCTTGTGTATATCTTACTGGATACTAGTATTGGGTACGAACATAAACATCGACGTTTTTGCCCTAAATCAACATAACTATTTGAAGGTTAAAAATAGTTAGAACATAGAATGAATAAAAATCAAATCTATAACATAACCCTATGATGAATCCTAACCACTGTCATGATCCAAAATAAAACTTTAAATAAGATATGCTCACTTTGTCCCTTAATTTCTTTGTATTTACTATATTTGTTACACATGCTAGGTTAAGCAAATATGTATTATTAAGTGCATTTTAGTGTAAATCTAAATATTGTCATTCCTTTCAAACAATTTTATTTTCTTGGGTATTATCTTGTAAACTCCAAAAGTACATAAAACATAATTAAGGAAATTTCACCCAAACCTCCAATGATCACCTGAAGATGGATATTTAAAATGATGTTATGTTACAATGATTGGATCTCATTGAAAAAATGGGAAGGGTGGGGCATAAAATAAGTTTTTATATTTTAGTTGAGTAATCCTTTCTCTTAAGCAACACATTTTGAGATTTATTGCACAAACAACCTCAATCAAGTCTATGATTTTATCAAGCTTGAATAAACGTTGTGTGAAAGTCTAAGGATTTATTATTTATGAGTAGATTTTAGCACCTTTTCTTATAAGATAAATTGATTATAAAAATAAAAATTTACACATTTATCCATAATAAATCCATAAAGATCTAACTCACTACAAAAATAGAAATAAAACATCTGTCTAAAATAATGATAGATTAGATATTAACTAACCAAAATTATTAGAATTATATAATGTCACATTATAACCTACTCATAATAAGCAAATAAATATCTATGGTAATCATTTAAATCTGAAAAATGCAACATTAATATGAAAGTGTGAAAGATAATAAAAGAAAAAAAACTCAATCAACAACTATTAATATTTATCATGCTTGTCTAATCTCCTTAAAACCTTTCTAATTTTTTTTTTCAATACAATGTATTTATAATAATCCAATGGTCACCACTTTACTTTTTAGAAAATCTTGCATGTGATCACTTATTAAAATAGACTAAAAATAAAACTATCTAAAGTAGTTGAAAAAATGAAATAAATTTATAAATTTAAATTTTAAGTGAGTAATGTTAATCCTAAAGATAATTTGAAACAAAAGTGGTGTAGATCTAAAGAGCAATGGCATATTCAAAGGCCCTTGAATATAAGAAACATAGAGATATAATCAATTCTAAACTAGGAAAGTTAGAAATGAAAGTACGTATGAAAATGTAATACAAATTTGTGTAAGATTCAAGAGGTACATATGTTGAGTCTAAAGTAGTAAGTGCCAAAAAAAATTGAGTAAGCATAGTGTTGACATAGTGGATTACACCCTTGGCAGGAAGCCGAGCTCCTGCCTTTCCACGCGCAACAATGGAAACTCCCCTCTTGCCTGTGGGACCAGCGAAGCTAGAGGGGAGAGTCTCTAGATAAGGGCTAGCTCCCTCTGATGTATCTTTTAGGCCCTGGTTTCTCCTAATACTAACAAATAAATGGAAAAAGGGGGGATGAAAAGGGAGAGAGAGATGCTGAAATAGAACCTAAACCTAAAAAAAATGAAAAGGTGATACACCAAAAAAGTTTGATCCACTCAAGCCTGAAACATACACTTTTCACCAAGAAGAAGTGCCCATACACTTCATCTGATGTGGGAAAACTCTTTTGTGTCAGTGAGTTAGGGGTCCATGGAGATACAGGGAGAAAGGAACTATCAAAGGTGTTCTAAGACACACTTTGATAGCCTATTCACATGTGGCTATATTCCTGCTATAGACACTTCTGGAAAACTTGCAAAAGAGAAACTCACAATGCACTAGACATGCTGGAGTCATTTTGTGAAAAGAATCAAAGACAATGACTTGACACAAAAGAAAACATAGACATATGCGTGAGTGCAAGTCCAAATAGAGGTAAAAATACTAAGTCTCGATTGAAGGTAAAATATGGTAGAGCTCTACCTTACAAGCCTAAGAGATTTTTGGGCAAAGTTTTGCCTTAAGGCTAAGAGAATGGATCTTTCTCAAATGAGAAATTTTACAATATATAGACCAAGAAAGGGGGCCTTTTGACACCCTTTTTACAAATGACCCATGTGCATTTTGATCATTGGGAAGAGCAAGCCACTTAAACATCATATGAGAAATTATGGGCCATGTCATTTGTCTGCAAACAAGACCACTCCTTTAAGACGATTACACAACTTGTCTGCTCATTAATGTAGAATGAAGAAATCAAGTCACACCGTTAGCCATTTACACCTCTTAATGATCAAATTGCAGACACTGTATCACCTATTGGAGTAACTCCCTGAGCTGACACCTTCTTCACCACTTGGATGCTTTGTCCATTTTTGCACTTGGTCTTTCTTCCTTGCCTTGTCTCTTCTTGGCTCCTTCAGCCCTCGAAGCTATCTTTCAGCAGGTCACTGCATTCCTTGTACTCTTCCTACTTGCCTTGGCCACTTTCTGTCGATTTCAAATAAGTGACATGTGGCACATTCCACTGTGAAATAGGTAGGACACGTGGCAGCATCCGCTTGACTCATGGAAGCTTTTAGCACCCTTTGAAGGTCCTACGAAAGAGGACATGTGTCAACTTGCGCTCTCTTTAGTAATTCATCTGGGGCCCACCACATTTCTCTTGGGAAAAAAGAGAGAGACTGCAGAGGATGACGCTTGTCAACTTCTGTCGAGCCTTGCAGGGGACATGTGGCATGTTCCACTACTCCTAAAAAGCATGTCAAAGCCTTCCAAAGTTTCCACTTGGTGCCCTCTGTGCTCTGGCTTTCTTGGTGTAAAATTGATGTTTACGGGCCCATCACAGTTTGAAAACCAATGTCTAGTCTATCTTCTTAAAGTTGACGGCTTTCAGGACATCACCGTCCTTGGCAAATTCCTTTGGGCCTTTTCCTTCGGCTTTACTGCTTTGGCCTTTTCCCCGCGAGATTTTTTTTCAAGCCTTTTTCCTGAAGACAAAAAGTCTGCAAGAATTGCCTTGTGACTTTGCCTTCAAAAATTTCCTCTCGGGCTTTTTGCTCACGGTTTCCCCAAATTCCTTCAGACTTTTTGTCTGAAGGAAATCCTTTAGACAAAAGTCTGAAAGAATTCATGACTTTGCCTTTAAAAAATTCTAAAAGATCTTAGCTACTTATTTATGGCCTCTTTGAAGTACTCCCTGCCCTCTGCAAGGGCTCTTGAACCTAGAACTACCCTCCACAAGGGCACTTGTCCTTCGGGGGGCTTGAACCTTTGATTGAACCACTCCTTTGAACCAACCATTAAACCAATCCATTGAACCGACCGTTGAATCAATCCATTGAACCGGTTCAATGGTTTAAATTATTATTGAACCAAGGCTTTTAACCAAGCATTGAACCAAGCTCGTTGAACCGTCTGACTGAACCAAGTCATTGAACCGATTGAGTGAATCGAGTGATTAAACCATCTGATTGAATCGAAGCATTGAACCAAGGCATTAAACCAACGCATTGAACCAAGCCGATGAACCATTTGATTGAACCTGCCAATGAACTTAGCCAATTGAACTAAAGTGTTGAACCAAAGCATTGAACCCACTAAATTGAACCAAGCCCTTTGAACTGGGCGTTGAACTTTGTAGTTGAACTGAAGTGTTGAACCAAGGCATTGAACTGGTTCAATGGTTCAACGGTTTAAAGATGCCAATTTTCCTTGTGAATTTCTTTAGACAAGAGTTTGAAGAAGCTTTGTAAAACTTTGCACTCTTTGAACTGGTTCCTCATGTGCTGAAAGGCTCACCTGTAGAGTTCATAGAAAATCTATGCCTACAGAAATGGAAATTTGCAAGACTCATGCAAAATCAAAATTACTAGCTCAAAACATCAAAAAAAAGAAGGGGGGACCAATTTTTGGCCTATTGGGCAAAAAATGGTCAACATGTAGCATGATCAATATCAAGATATAACAATGTTAAAGTTGTGATGTAAAGTATAGAAAGATGTAACTTGGTAATTGAAACTATGTACAGGGTACCCTTAAATGGGTGAATGTGTCAAATAAAGAACCCATGTATCTATGCATATGCCCCCAGTGGGTAGATAATAACAAATTTGGATCAATGTAGTGGACTTGAGTCTTTTAACAATCTACAAGCACTCAATAAGAACAAGTTAAGCATGTATGTATGACAAAACTGACTATACTAAGATAGCTAGCATATGTAGTGTCTAGAAAAGATAAGAAACGTAAACATGGCAATGCATATAATCTATAATTTTTTTTTTTTTAAGGTTTTAGCATATTATATTATTTTCTATATATAAGCGATGTACAAGTAACATGAAAATGAAACTATATACAAGGAGCAAGAGAGAAGGAAAGTATGTATAAGAAGGGAAGAACAATACTAATTGATGAGTCTCATGGGATACTCACTATCAATGTAGCCTGTGTCAAATGAAGGAGTAATATTTGTGCATGTTATATGAAAAGGTAATCATGGTCCTAGAACCTACTATACTGAGTGATCTATATCTAGCCCTACCTATGAACTGGTATTAGGAATTTGTGAAAGTAACCATGGTGTCCTATGAACTATAGGGGTCTAAGGGACCCATCTAGTAGGAGATTATGTAGTTATCATAGGTACCCTATGTTGAGAACCTTGAGAACTCAATAATACTGATCTAAACATAAAGTGAGTAGAGGGAAGCCCTCGAGAATCTATAACAAATATCTGATGTAGGGATCTCTCTAGTAATGGTCTCAGTGGGAGAGTATGCATACGTGGAAACAATGTAAGAGTATACCTCACCTACAATCGTGGCTCTACTAAAATCTACGGTCTACTTATATAAACTATGGTCAAAGTTGTAACTATTAACTATGCTCTAATTGGTAATTATGTTAAACTGGTAACTATGGTATAATTACATGTGGGATGGGTAGAGGATACTCATATGAAATAACCTTAGTTATGATCACTTGATTTGCATGTATATATTTAAGGCATCTATGCATAGTAGATGGGATGGATTATAACTACTATATCTATGGCCTACCCAATATCATGTCAAATGTGCCTACACTAGGTACTTCCTATAATCTAATGGCCACATGTGCTTGTCTAACTTGTAATTAAAGTACAATATCCCTAATGGAGTTATAAACAAGGCCATTTAAACCATGAATAATTATGTCTATAAGAGATATATTACTCTGAATACCCCAAATGTTATAGAAGTGTGATAGTGCACATGTTAATACTTAACCCATTATCAATCATAGCACTTTGAATAGGATGATGATCTATGTAGGCTTGTACAAAGAGTGCATATAAATATGAATCATCATCAAAAGTATCCTACTCTAAGAAAGTGTTAAGTGGTCTAGTTAGAACTGTAGTATGTTACATACCAATGATATTATATATTGGGTGTGCATCCTCTATATATATTGGGTGTGCATCCTCTATAGTAGTGTGATATGATGCTAGTGGTGGATGTGCCTGATACATATAGTGAACACCTAAAGTGGCCCCTGACTCATTTATTATATGATTTGAAAATGGATCTAAGGATATTTTCAATGTCTTATCTTCCATTTTTTAAACTTTGGGTGCCTCTATGGGTGTGCCCACATCAATAATGTTAGCCTCTATCAAATCTTGTATCTTATGTTTCAAGCTGATGCATCAATTTATTGTGTGGCTTGGTGTTCTATGATATTCATAGAATGTTCTTGGAATCATATTCATTTGGAAAAGGTTGTGTCATATCAATCTCTTTGATGGGAGGTAAAGATATGACATGCATTCTAAGAGTTGATCTAAAACATGTGTTGGCGATTCTGGAAGGTTGGTGAAAACTTTGCATGGAAGAGCTTGATGTTCCCAAAATTTGTCACTCATTTTTGGGACAACATATGAACTATTTTGGTCCTACATGCCAAAAATTCCCTCTTCCCTTCTCAAAAATTGTTCTGGGCATTCAAATTCTCCATTTTTTAAGCTTTTTCAGCTAACAAACTTTGTTGGAAGAAATCTACGGACTCTACAGGCTTAAATCTATAGACTCTATAGGCTTAAATCTACAGACTTTGGAGGCTTAAATCTATAGACTCTATAGGAAAGAAACAAGCTATCAACACTTAGGCAATTTCAAGGTTG
Organism: Torreya grandis; assembly: GCA_037957365.1. NCBI lineage: Eukaryota > Viridiplantae > Streptophyta > Pinopsida > Cupressales > Taxaceae > Torreya > Torreya grandis. The sequence continues at coordinate 593,715 of JARHVA010000715.1, read as the reverse complement.
GTTCAACGCTAAGTTTCAATGTCGTCGGCAAGCTTAAAGAGTTAAGCACTTCAGCAAAAGTTCAAAGTTCCACCACTTCAACAAGTTCAACGGCTTCAAAAGACTTAGTGAGAAAGAAGAAGGCTTGAATCGTTGAACCATTGAACCTTGAACCAAAATGGTTCAAAGGTTCAATAAGCAGATGGTTCAAAGCAGTTGGTTCAATCGATCGGTTCAAAGGAATGCCCCAAAGTGAAGAGACCAAGTGCCCTTGTGAAGGGCAGTGAAGAAAAGAAGACTTTGAAGAACAAAAGAATGAGCCATTGAACCATTGAACCTTAAACTAAATTGGTTTAATGGGTTCAATGGGTTCAACGAGTTCAATGGATTCGAAGAGATCAAGGGACTTAGAAAAATAGAGAAGTGATGGAACAAAGGATGAACCAATGAACCGATTGAACCTTAAACCAAAAAAGTTTGAAGTTCGAAGGTTCAAAGGTTCAACAGTTCAAAGGAAGCACCGAATAAAGGGATGGTTCAATCAAAGACCAAGAAAGCGATTGAACCGAGAAAGCGATTGAACTAAGAAAGTGATTAAATAGAGAAAGTGATTAAACTAAGAAAGTGATTGAACCAAGAAAGCGATTGAACTAGGGAAGCAATTGAACCATTGACATCCCCATGGACATCAAATTTAAGATAATGAAATATCCATTGATTTTCAAATATGGTGCAGACCCTATGAACAAATTTAGCGACTGGCCAAAGAGATAGCTCGAGAGCTCAGATCACACAGATAAGGACAAAATATAGCAGAAGTCACCATGTGTCCCTTGTGAAACTTAGTGGAAAGTGCCAAGTGTCAACATCTACCATTTCTTCCTTTTGTCTCATTATTGAGTAAGGACTGTGGTGGGTCTTGGGTGAATTGCTAAGGTAAGTAGAGCACGCTAAGTGTCATCATCTGTGTGAATCCAAATGAGTCCCGCATGTTTCTATAGTGTTTCTAAAATCTCAGTGGAAGCCACCATGTGTCATCTTCCATAGGACTCTCAAAGGATATCTTAAGCTTCTATAAGGTAAATGGATGCTACCAAATGTCTTTGCCTACTTCACAGTGGAAAGTGCCACCTGTCCCTTCGTCAGGAATAAAGTGCCCGAGAGCTCAAAATATATCAAGGAAAGGGGAAATGATGGAGAAAGATTAGAAAATATCCGCACATGGGATATGTTTCTAGAAGGTGAATAAATTGACCAAGTGGACATCAAAGAGTGCAAACATTCAATGGTGTAGCTTGTTCTCTTGCATTGAGTAAAGTAAAAATATTTGCGCACATATCAAGAAACACATTAGGTGGCCCATATTTAAGATTGATGCTCATTCTAGTATAGCCCATGGATAGAATTTAAAATGCATTGAAGGCATTGAATGCATCATAGGCCATCATTTTTGTGAAACAAAGCACCCAAGTCTTTCTTGGAGCACTATATATTGGACTCTCTGTTATTGTTTTAAGAGATCTCTCTCTATTATCAGAAACAAAACTCTACCAAAATTGAAAGGCATTACTGAGACTTTGAGCTCAGATTGTTGATCATATTTCACTATTTGAATAAGAAAACAAGTGACTTTTCAGACTTTGTGCTGGAATAGCTTGGTTGTTGGGGAAATTTTTCTTATGTCTATTTCCTTAATACATTTTTTGTCCATTTAATTGAATAAGAAAAATTAGTGAAAATAATTAGGAAAGTGTCTTGAAGCCAGTTGTGGAGAGACTTTGTGCCCCCATAATTGCCTTTAGTGTGTTTTCTTTCTATTCCATGTGTAAAGGATCTCAGGATGACTTTGTGCCCTCATTATCCTTCATATTGTGTTTCTATGTAAAGGACTTTGGGATGACTTTTTACCCTCATTGTCCTTCATATTTCACTCTTTGGTAGTTGAGGTGGAGACTTTGTTCTACATTTCATCCTGTTGTGTTACTATGCCCTGTTACAGTTAGTTTTCACCACCTGAAAGGTTCCTTTTATCTTCTAAACAACACTTCTAAAAGAAGAGGAGTGTCTTCTGTCATTTCATTAGGATTTAGCTTTTGATTTATGAACATCATCTATGAAAAAAGAGAGATGGATGGTTTATCCTACCCCTACATGTTATTTTTTGCTTATATATATAGTTTATAGCTCCTACATATTTACAGGGAACCTCCCCTTGATGAGAGGAGAGATTTGTCCCCTTTTGATGTAGTAAACCTACACATCTAGCCAACCAATTTCCATATGATATGGTTGAAGAGACCTATTTTGCTCATCAGTTAGTTGATTGACAAAATATTCACCCAATAGTTTTTGGTGACTCTGTTGGGGATTTACGCATAATTATAAGTCTCAAGTTTTAGATTGAAGCAGTCCCTACCCTTATCCATTATAGACTCTAGTGACTCCATTCTATGTCTAACCCATTATCATTATAGCCTTACCATCTCCCTCCACCTCCACATCAATTGGGATAGAATGCACAGTTTGAAGCCTCAAGCTTCAAGCTGAAGCAGGGCCAGTTCTTTCCCATTTTTGTTTTACAATCTGGCAGATCCATGGTATACGCAAAGCCAAAGGGCTAAAGGTATTGTTGGCCTTGTATTTGATTTGGTATAGCAAATTAATTTTGACCCATTTCCTTCACCATCTCACCTCCAATGAACAAGGAGCTTTCCTCCTACTAAAGTCAAGTCTCCATTACCAAGCAAAGCATCCATTTTTGCTATTAATAAAGCTTTGTCAATACTTACCCATCTGAGATTTGTTATTCCATATTTCCATAGTCATACTATAGCAATTTAAGTCCCTTGGGGTAACTCTTTTGGCCCACTCAATTTAACTCCACCTCTACATGAGCTACCACATAGTTCAAGGAAAATTTTCCCCAAGTTCTATGGTGATGGGAAGGTCCATCCTGATGAACATATTGTAGCCTTCAGCATAGCTTGTGGCATAATAGGTGTGGATTATGAGGATGTAGCAGTCAGGCTGTTCATAGAAACTTTATAAGGTGTTGTTGCAGACTGGTTCTATCATCTATAGGCCCAGACTGTGACTGATTGGAACACTCTCAAAGCCAAATTTGAAGCCAGATTCAAGCCTGCAGAAGATGTGCATGCCCTGCTGGCTCAACTCACATAAATGAAGAAGGAGCCTCATGAACCAATGAGGGATTTCATAGCCAAGTTAGACAAGCTAAGGAATAGGATTCCTGTACTTTCTTAGCTTACAGCTGAGAATCTCAAAAAATTTCTTCATTAACTCTCAGCTGCCTGAAGTGAGTTTTCTACTGAGACGTGCTGGCCAAATAGACCTTGCTACAACTCAAGATTTGGCCACTGAGGTGGAAGATGACCTTATCTTGGTAGGAAAGATAAGGAGAGATCCTAACAGAGGTAAATCTTCTTCATCTTCTGAATATTCATCTACATGCACCAATGATCAAATGGTGCAAAAGCTAGCAAATGAATTGCTAGCCTTGAAAAGAGAAGTGGCCCAAGGTATGTCTGCTCCTCCTTATCAGGATATGCCAAGGAAGACATTTCAGAACCAATCATATCAAGGCAATGCTACCAGAAGTCAAGGGCAACCAAATCGTCTGCCTTCCCCACAGGGTAAACTTTACATTGAAGCAGCACTAGCTAACTCAGCAGTTGGATATCTGGAAATAGAACATGATTTCTCTTTCCAACCTGAGTTTGAGAAAGAAAATGATGCTAATATTTTTGTAGTAGAGCAAGAATAATCAGCTAGTGACTCCAACATTGGTTTCTTGAATTACCAGGATGAACCCAGAGATAAAGGCGAAGTAGTTGATGGATCATATGTTGTATTCACCTGGTCCCAAAACTAGTGAGCCCAGCATGTTGATAAAGTAAAAATAGGGGAAAGTTCTCAGCCTACAATTTCAATTTCCAAACAAGGAACTTCTCTACCTTTCCAGTCAAAGGACCCAGTGAGTAATAAAAAGGTAAATCCATCAAGCATTCCTCCATTTTCAACTTCAATTCCACAAACCAGTACCACCCCTCCTAAAAACTAGAAAGATGAAGTACCTTCCTATGTTCTTAGTCCATTTCAGTCATTTGACATACTTGACCATGTCAAGAAGAACAAAATTCAAATGTCTAAATTTGAATTCTTGCAATCTAATCCTGAGCAATTGGATAGGTTAGTTCAGTGTGTGAAGAATAAAGCCATCCCTACATGACAAGATGTTAAAAAGGTAACTCATGATCCCCCAAGGAACATGTCCTTCCTAAACAACCTTGTCATTGCTCCTCCTACTACTTTCAGAAGGACTAAACCATTCTATGTCTTCTTGCTGATAAATGGACATCAGCTGAACAATTGCATCATAAACTCAGGTGTGTCAGACAATGTCATGCCTACCAAAGTAGTTGAATCCATTGGTCTCACACTGACCAAGACATTTGAGAGATGTTTTTCCATGGAGAACAAATAAGTGCCACTACTAGGACAAATCAAGGATGCCCAATTTCCATTTGTTGCCTTTCCAAAAAAGAGAATCAAGATGATAGTCCTGGTGGCCAACATCCCAGCCTCATACAACATCCTTCTTGGGTGAAATTTTTGTAAGGATGTTGGAGGAGAATTGAGCATGGACCTATTTGAAGTGAGGATCCCTATCAAAGGCATCATGTAGAGGTTGCTTTCTGAAAAGGATGCAAAATATGTTGTCACCCAAGTGTTGATCCCTGAAGCTCAAATTCTATTTGAGTCTTCAGGCAGGGGTAACTATTTTTTGTCTACTGAAGACGTTCTTGTTACAACAGATGAAAGTCCTATAGGTGGTAATCTAGGAATTGGTTCAGATAAAACAATAGAAGGCATGAGAGAGAATAGTGCAAGCCCAAAGGAACCCTCCTCTCTAAATGAAGAAAAATCTAAGAAAGGAGCAATTTTTAATGATGTATGGATACTAGGATTTGATGGTAGCTGCTCTTCTAGCAGTGGTAGAGCTAGGACTATGTTGATATCTCCTTAAGGAGATATCTTTCCTTCTTCATACAAGTTGTAGTTTAGAAATACCAATAATGATACTGAGTATGAATCTCTGTTACTCGAGTTGAAGGCTACTCAAGACAAAGGTGTCAAACTCCTTCATGCCAAAGGAGATGTTGAGTCATGGTTTGTCAAGTATCTGATGGGGATAATCAAATCATGTGCTAGACTAAACTAGAAGAGCAACAAGCTATGGTAGTGGACCATATTGTTGCATGCCAAAGTTAGGAAAAGGAACTCTTCACCAAGAGAGCAAATATTTATGGTTTTCAAATTGGAGACCACACCTTGCCATGGGGCAAGAAGAGAGAACCAAAAGGAGTGCACAGAAAATGTGATACCTGGTGGAGACTTCCATTCACCCATCACTGATTCTAGGGAGAAAATGGTTTCTCACTAGTTTATCAGGATGGAATGCCATTTTCACTTTCTCATAGTAGGTGGCATCTGAAGTGCTTCAAATTTTGAGGCATCAGATAAGATCATCTGTACATACATACATATATATATATATATATATATATATATATATATATATATATATATATATATATATATATATATATATATATATTTGTATAGTCTTTAGTTCTATTTTGTGCTTTCCATTTTTGTTTTTGGCACCTTTCTTTTTGGATAGCATGACTCCGTAGCCCAATGGCACACTTCAAGGCACTAGAGATTTTGGTTTCTACTTCCCTCAGTTGTTCTAAGTCTTCAACTGAAAGAAGTTCTCCAATTGGAGCCAGCTATTATTCCCAAAAAATTTCACTCATTTTTGGGACAACATATGAACTATTTTGGTCTTGCAGGCCAAAAATTCCCTCTTTGCTTCTCAAAAATTATTTTTGGCATTCAAATTCTCAATTTTTTAAGCTTTTTTAGCTAACGGACTTCACTAGAAGAAATCTACGGACTCTGCAGGCTTAAATCTACAGACTCTACAGGCTTAAATCTATGGACTCTAGAGGCTTAAATCTATGAACTCTGCAGGAAAGAAACAAGATGTCAACACTTAGGCAATTTCAAGGTTGGTTCAATGCCAAATTTCAATGATGTAGGCAAGCTTAAAGAGTTAAGCGCTTCATCAAAAGCTCAAAGTTCAACTGCTTCAGCAAGTTCAACGGCTTCAAACGGCTTCAAAAGACTTAGTGAGAAAGAAGAAGGCTTGAACCGTTGAACTATTGAACCTTGAACCAGAATGGTTCAAAGGTTCAATGGGTTCAAAGGTTCAAAAGTTCAATAAGTAGTTGGTTCAATTGGTTGGTTCACATGGTCAAGTGGAACACAAGAAGAAATCGATTGAACCATTAAACCTTTAAACCGTTGAACTGCAATTGGTTCAATCAACCAGTTCAAAGGAATGCCCCAAAGTGAAGAGACCAAGTGCCCTTCTGGAGGGCAGTGAAGAAAAGAAGACTTTGAAGAACAAAGGAATGAACCTTGAACCAAATTGGTTCAATGGGTTCAACAGGTTTAACAAGTTCAATGGATTCAAAGAGATCAAGGGACTTAGAAAAATAGAGAAGCGATGGAACAAAGGATGAACCACTGAACTGATTGAACCTTGAACTAAAAAAGTTTAAAGTTTGAAGGTTCAAAGGTTCAACAGTTTAAAGGAAGTGCTGGACAAAGGGATGGTTCAATCAAAGACCAAGAAAGCGATTGAACCGAGAAAGCGATTGAACTGAGAAAGCGATTGAACTAAGAAAATGATTGAACTGAGAAAGTGATTAAACTAAGGAAGTGATTAAACCAGGAAAGTGATTGAACTAGGGAAGCGATTGAACCATTGATGTCCTCATAGACATCAAATTTAAGATAATGAAATATCCATCAATTTTCAAATACAGTGCAGACCCTATGAACAAATTCAATGACTGGGCAAAGAGATAGCCTGAGAGCTCAGATCGCATAGATAAGGACAAAATATAGTAGAAGTCACCATGTGTCCCTTGTAAAACTTAGTGAAAAGCACCAAGTGTCAACGTCTACAATTTCTTCCTTTTGTCTCATTATTGAGTAAAGACTGTGGTGGGTCCCAGGTGAATTGCTAAGGTAAGCAGAGCATGCCAAGTGGCATCATCCATGTGAATCCAAATGAGTCCCACATGTTTCTATAGTGTTTCTAAAAGCTCAATGCAAGCTACCATGTGTCATCTTCTACAGGAGTCTTAAAGGATATCTTAAACTTCTATAAGGTAAATGGATGCTACCAAGTGTCCTCACCTAATTCATAGCAGAAAGTGTCACCTATCCCTTCATCAAGAATAAAGTGCTTGAGAGCTCAAAATACAGCAAGGAAAGGGGAAATGATGGAGAAAGATAAAAAAAATATCCATGCATGGGATATGTTTCTAGAAGGTGAAGCATCTGACCAAGTGGACATTGGAGAGCATGAACATTTAATGGCGTGGCATGTTCTCTTACATTGATTAAAGTGAAAACAACTTCACACACATTAGGAAACACATCAGGGGGCCCATATTTAAGACCGACGCCGGATTCCAACATAGCCCATGGATAGAATTTAAAATGCATTGAAGGCATTGAATGCATCATAGGCCATCATTTTTGTGAAACAAAGTGCCCAAGTCTTTCTTGGAGCACTATATATTGGACTCTCTGTTATTTTTTTAAGAGATCTCTCTTTTATCAGAAGCAAAACTCTACCAAAATTGAAAGGCATTACTGAGACTTTGAGCTCAAATTATTGATCATATGTCATTACTTGAATAAGAAAATAAGTGACTTTTTAGACTTTGTGCTAGAATAGCTTGGTTGTTGGGGAAATTATTCTTATGTCTATTTCCTTAATACATTTTTTGTCCATTTAATTGAATAAGCAGAATTAGTGAAAATAATCAGGAAGGTGTCTTGAAGCCAGCTGTGGAGAGACTTTGTGCCCCCATAATTGCCTTTAGTGTGTTTTCTTTCTATTCCATGTGTAAAGGATCTTGGGATGACTTTGTGCCCTCATTATCCTTTGTATTCTATTTCTGTGTAAAAGACTTTGGGATGAATTTGTGCCCTCATTGTCCTTTGTATTTCACTCTTTGGCAGTTGGGGTGGAGACTTTGTGCTACATTTCATCCTGATATGTTACTACGCCCTATTATAGTTACTTGTCACCACCTGAAAGGTTCTTTTTGTCTGCCGAACAACACTTCTAAAAGAAGAGGAGTGTCTTCTATCATTTCATTAGGATTTCTCTTTTGATTTATGAACATCATCTCTGAAAAAAGAGAGATGGATAGTTTATCCTACCCCTAAGTGTTATTTTCTACTTATATATATAGTATATAGCTCTTATATATTTACAAGGAACCTCCCCTTGATGAGAGGAGAGATTTGTCCCCTTTTGATGTAGTAAACCTACACATCTAGCCGAATAATTTCCCTATGTTGTGGTTGAAGAGGCCTATTTTGCTCATTAGTTAGCTGATTGACAAAATATTCACCCAACAGAGCTGATAAAACCAGGTGAGAAGATGGCTCTAAAATTGTGTTAACTATGGAATTTAGATTTCTCTTATTTTTATTGGCCTTTACTTTGTATGGAGGCTTACTATAACTCTTATTAGTTGATCCTAATCCACTTTTATATTTTAGTTTGCCCATAGAGATAAACTTGACTTCTCTTTCTTTCATTATGTGTCATAAATCTATGAAGGTTGGAAACTTCTTGAATGAGATAGTTTCATGTAATATTGGTATTAGGATCTATTTTAATATATCCTAAATCTTTCTATCTTCAATGGGGCTAGTCAATTTTGCCAATATAGTCTTATATCACAAGACGTATTTTGTAATAGTCTCATTTGATTTTTGTTCTAGTTGTGCTAATTGACAATATGAGATCTTAGCACTAATGTTTATTAAGAAGTGTGCTAAAAATATATATACCGATGGATTGAATGCAATGGTAGACTAATTTGGTAGATCATAGAACCACATTAAAGCATAACATTTTAAATTACATGGAAACAACTTAGTGAGAAGCTAATCATTGGACATGTTGTCCAAACATGGTACATAGAAAACTCAAAGATGGTGCTCTAGGTCACCCTTAACATCATACAATGTAAGCTTAGGTGCCATAAATCTATATAGAAAAGGAATTGTCACTAGGTTATGTGCAAAAGGTGTATGTAAAATAACATGAGAATCCAAGGCATGTGATACCCTAATTTCTCCTTACTCAAGATGTAACACCTTAACCTGTAGAGTATGAACCTCTCACATAAGAGATTTTACATCTAGAGAGGAATAACTAGCCATAAGAGGTGTATCTATCACTAAAAGTTGTTGGGTTACATTTTATTTTTGTGCTAGCTAAGTTGGCCCCAATATAGGTGCAACAATGTTATTATCTGGGGGAGTAGAAGATTGACTATTGTTTGATTTGTTCTTTATTTCTATTATGGATTGTAAATTTATGCATGATCATGGGGTTGTTCCCAAAGTCTATCTTTGAATCTCTATACAATCTCATCCTTATTGACAATTAGATTTTCATTGTTAAGTATGCGGAGAGTGTCCCGATTCCCACCTTGTGTATCATCTTGATCTTGATTATATTGCTTGTCTTCAGATGCATTATCATTGAAATCCATATATTTAGGGTGTTAAGGATCAATTAAAATAGTTTCAACTAGTCCCTTGTCCATGGTATAATCTTGGATAGAAGGAATCTAAGTATGTTCAATAGGATTGCCACTAAGCCTAACACTTCTTAATGGAAGAGAGATACCTTTTTTAGATGACATATAGTAAACAAAGTGAAATAGGGTTGCTAAAATAAAATGTATGAAATTTTAAAAGCTTAATGAAACCAATAAAAATATGAAAAAGAAGGATACAAACCCTAGTAGCATCTAAGGTTAGGATTTGAATAATATTTGAAGTAAGTCAGGCTCACCAAATGTTTTAACCTTTTAGGACATGATTAAATTTAAATCCTAAGTTTTTAAAGAGCTAAGTATAGTAAATCAGGGTAGAAATATGTAATAAATATATCCACTAATTTGTTACAAAATTGAGTATATTTGACCTTTCTAAAAATATCAATAAATAATGCAAATGAGAACTTAGCTAGCAAACAACTGATATTGATGATCTGGAAGACAAAAACTAAGGTAAAGACTATTCTGAGTGTCATAAATAAGATTCAAGTGTCAAAAATATTCCTAGATAGTAGTTTTGTAATTGGACATTAGTGTCATGTGGTGCTAGTGTCCTATGTGCAAGATTCTTTTAATCTTTTAGGTGTACCTATGTCTAGATTTATAAAGCATGTTCCTATCTAAATGAGTTTTGAAACCCTGTAGATGGCATATTTTGACTAAATTTATGAACAAAAACCTAATATTTCATGTTTTTATGGTATTTGGTTAATACAAGTAGAAAAATGTGTTTTTTATTGGGGTAAGTTAGACATCCTCAACACCTTATTGTGATGAGAGTTGTCTGCATATAATACTCTGAAGAGGGATCAAGTCAGATATAGTTCCTTCCACCTAAATGTCAGTGAAAGTGCAAGTGAAGCTAGTATGATAGTTTATATGAATGCTTTGAATGTGCTTAAGATTGGAAATTTGAGTAATCTAAGATTAGGAATGTTATAGATGGTAGTATGCAGAAGTAGGGTAGGATAGGGATTGATAAACTTAATTATGCATAATTTGTTCTAAGTTTTCATATGTAATTTGTATTTGATTTCCATATAGTGGATGGAGGGTTAAAATTCATGTATATATACTATTTTGGTGCTTGTTCGGGTGTTAAAAGTGGTCTAGGCCAACCTTAGGAGGTCTAATATTTGAGAAGATATTTATTTGTGAAAAAAGGAGAGAAAAGATAGTAACACCAATATTGGGACACTGGTGCCATATGGTGTTATTTTCTCATTTATGAAACTAGTGTCCAAGTGGAAAAACCCTAGATATGAAGGGGTAAAATGCAAGAATGAGGGTCTAAGACTAATTTAAGTATGACTAGGAATGCATGTGGCCCACATGATGGCTAGATAAGTGTGAAAATAGGCTCTAAGATAGGTCTATAACTAAGCTAGCGATAGGTGGTCTCAAGTAGAACTCTTAACACTCAAGTGTCACTTTTAGGTGATTACAAATACTTATATGAGGAAAATATTATTAAGTGTTTATAATCTAAAATGTCTAGTTGAATTTAAAATAAAATAAATGAATATGTAATAAAATTTTACATTTTAAAAAGAAACCTTAACAAAAAATTTAGTTTTATCAAATGACATATTAATATTTAACATAAAATAAGATTCAGATGTGTGTGAACAATGATTCATTTACCTTTCCTTTGATGACTTTGATGTGACTCAAGATTGATCACATGAAAAATCTTCTAAAGTGTTTTTTTTTTTAATTTCTTTATGGGAATGGCTTGGGGTTAAGGTTTATGAATAACATTGATATATATACCCCTTGATCTACTCAAGGAATTTATCTACTGCTATCCAGGAATCCATAGCCCCAACAAAGGTTAACAAAAACTCCATTTAGAATAAATATTGTGATTTTTCTTTGAAAATTTAAAATTTCCATTTTTTGTTGTAAATTTGCATTTAATTTCTTAAAGGGTTGGGAACCAATGTAGCCAAGGTGAAAAATATTGTTATAAAAAATTTAGTCAATAATGAGATTTCTTTCATTGTGTCATACACCTTAAGGCAATATTTAGTGTGAAAAGTGCGATTATAACTCTTTCAATTCAATTTTTTATTAAATCATGTGATAATTAAAAAATAAGGATTTGGTTCCATAGTGATATTATAAATTAATCATACATAATGTTGATATTCAGGAAAAATTGTCAAATTTTATTTAAAAAACTAGCATTTCATAGTGAACTTGCCTTTTTTAGTGAGTTTAATGTGACTATGGATCTCCTATAGAATGGATTTAGACAATGTGAACTTAGCTAGTGACCAATGATGCGTGAATAATTTTTCTTAGTTTCTCTTCTTGTGACCTTAACAACATTTATTCAACTAAAACTATTAAAGCAAAGCTACTATACAAATTTAAGAAGACAATTAATCTAAAATAATATAATCCTACTCCTACCATAATCTAAAACTAACCATTTATAGTGAAATCTTGGAGGGTGAACTTGAAAACTTGGTATGAAACATTTGACACTACCTATTAAAAGAAAGTTTTCACTTCTTATAGTTTAGAGTCTACAAAAAAAAGCATTGGGTTCAGGTAAACATACATCAAAATCAAGCCAAATGAATTCATAAAACTCTTCTACCTATATTTATGTGAGATTTGGATTGGAGTCACAATGGATACTAAATTTCCATGATGTAATTTAGTTTGAATAAATATTTATATTTCTTTAGCTTGGATAGGTTTATTGTGGTTTTTTTAATTTTAAAATTATTGATTGTTCATTATTAGCATCTATAGCTTCTTTCATGAGGACAAGATTTTAAACTTCTAGAATTATTTTAGATTTTTACTTTTCCTCGATACTTTTTTTCCATAGAACATAGGGTTCAATAAGACAATCACATTTAAAATAAAGGCATGTATGTTCTTCCTAAAAAATTTAGTCACATCCATTTTAAATTAGCTTATTTTCCCCAAGAAGTATAATTTATAGGTTTCACAAAGGGCAACATAACCCACCTCAAATATATGGAATAAAATTTCCCACTATCAATTTTGATGTCTCCTTATTAATTTCATGTTATTCCTTTGGTTTATCTTTTTTTGCACCATCCTTAAAAAAACATATTATCATAAAATCTTTTTTTTTCATTGCATTCATTTGTATCTATGACACACATTGTATTTGGATCCACTAGAAGATTTGGGGTTGAATCAAAAAATGAATAAGAATCTTGTTCATAAATGAGTTTAATATTTTTTTGAAATTGTGATTTTAATGTTTGGCCATGGAAAAATTTATATTTATGTGTGATTAATATATGGTTAGTACAACACCATTAAAGGAGGTGTTATTAATCATGGGGACCAAGTTTGCTAGTTAAGAAATCAATTAACTATCTAATGTGATAGCTTATGGATAAGCTGAAATTAATGTGTTTATTGTAAATGTTTTCAAGAACATGAATATGAGGCAATATAACACATTTATGTATATGCCCAAAATGGTATCCTCTTGGGGTTTGTGGCTAGTGGTAATTCTATTATAAATATCTTGGAATTTGAATTTGAAATCTTTGATTAGTTTCTTGGGTTTTATTTTCAGTATGATTAATTAGTAAGGAAAATCAAATAGATTTATGAGTTGTCTAAATTATATAATAAATGCATATTCTAACTCTTTATATCTATGAATTGAAATATGCATTTAATTCAAACCCCATTCATATTCAAATCCATCTAATGTGAAATGAATAACCTACATGCCACATCTTCATTATATATAAGAATCCCAAAGCATTTTGGAAAGCATGAATATGTCTTTCAGTTGTTCTATCATTTTGAAATTTTTGAGTGTAATTTAAATATTTTTAAGGAATTTAATGTTCAAATCTAGTATTACTAATGGTTGTTTCACCAAGTTAGGCCACTCTTTTTCTCTCTTTTAATTTTTTCTATTTTTATGGATTTTTGACATCTTTGATGGAAACTGAAATAAAATAAAAATAAGTTGGGTGAAATTGGTCATAAGGGACCATCCTATTTGCTATGTAAATTTCAACCACAAAAAATAATATTATGAGGGAAACATCACAAGGAACTCATTTAATCCCTCCTTCTAGTGCCATAAAAACCTATTGATGTGGGTTTTAAGCACACCACATATTTTAGGTTTCACCCTCTCATTTTACGATCAAAAAATTGACTTAGAGCATGAGTTTTATGTTGTGACTCTTATTTTTATGTTTTAATAATATCGTGATACCTATATCCAATAAACATAATTGCACCAAAACATCCAAATGATCACCCAAATATGGATATTCAAAATGATGTTATGTTACATTGATTAGATCTACTAAAAAAGTTTTAAAAGGAGGGAAGGATAGGGTAGAAAAAATATTTTTTATTGTAGATAAGTTATCTTTTCACTTAAGCAACACTTTATAACATTTATTTCACAATAACCAGCATCAATAAATTTTACAATTTTCTTAAGCTTGAATAAACACAATGCAAGAGTCTAAGTGTCATGCCTAAAATTTTCATGATTGAAACCATATAAAAATAGGCCAACTTTTTTTAAAATAATTTGAAATGCACATTATACACAATTAAATTTCCCATTGGTTAGTCATATTAATGGCATGCAGTCCACAAATTATCCAAACAAACTCGCATGCCCAAATGATATGGATGGAAATGTGTAAGTGGTCACATGTTCACTATGCAACCATGTTATCCCCACTTGTTCATATTAGCCTATAATCTATCAACATTCCTAAAATTTTATAACCTAACCTAGTAGACCCAAAAACCCCAAGGCCCAATAATAATGCTTAATTAAGATGAGTTGGGCTCGATAAATAATTGGCTTGAATGAATCTATATAACTCTTTGTGGTGCTCGAAAACATCTTCGAGTGAGTTCATATAATCATAGGTCTTGGTTCAAACTTAAGTCATAATTAAAATATATTAATTATGTAAGTAAAATTCAACAAAAATTTTCAACAAAAAATCATACAGTCCTCATAATACCACCAAAGGGGGTCTAAAATATCTCAATTGTGCCCCCTATTAGATTCAACCTCAACTATTAGATTTATTTAAAGGTGAGGAATCCTTTGAAATACATATAAAGGTAAATAAATGATTCATATTATTCATTAAGATACAAAATCAAATTTGTAAGTGAGGGAGGAGGTGTTGGAGTATGACTTATCCATTGTCATCTCTCCTCTCCTTCATTAGCTTTGGACAACTTCCATTAATGGACTCTCCAATATTTTGGTCTTTTTTCCATTTTATTTAATTTGAAATTTTTATTTGATACATGCATGTTTGATATTATTTTAAAATTACCTATCTTCATAGAAATTTTCAAACTGGTTTTGAGCTCTTACAATTTCTAAAAATGTCTCTGGGAAATTCAACATCTGTGACAACCATTAATGGCTACCAACCATATTAAGAACAAATTACATTACATTTTATATTTTTAGCTCTAAATTTTAGTTCATTTGGAGGGGAATAGAAAATAATGGGGGTTCCCTTTTGGGTTTACCCATCTTAGGGCTTCTAGAAGTCTGTAAATGTCAAAAAGGTCTAAACTGACCTTCCTAGGATAAAAGCATAATATCTTGAAAATGGTCCACTTTAGGTCCTAAAACTTCTTTTGTGAGGAAGGTCCCAAAAAATTTAGTGGGATAACTATTGGATTCCCCTATCCCCAAGTCTCCATGTCTACATAATTGATTGCACAAAATAGGTATCCACATTAAAATAGTTAGGGTTTTAAAAATAAAAATAAAAGTCACATAACTTTATTAAATGAAAAGTGTTTTAAATAAATTATTTTAGTTTAAATGAGTGGTGGTCAGCATAGGTTGACCACCCCCTAGGCAAATGAGAATGTGGTGGGTCATCATGTGGCTTAAGCCACATCATTCCCCCCCCCCCAAACCGCTAACCACCAATTAAATTAGAAAGTGTGAGCATGTGAACATGCCAAAAAACCACTATGATAAACCTAGCAATCTACCATTACGTAAGTCCAAAATAGTCTACCATATAATCACATGGGTGACTATCAGTAAGCCAAAGGGTTACCCTATAAACTTGGGATAGTTCCCTTCCAAAGGGCCTGTCAAACAAGCAAACTACTCTACAAAATAATAAACTTTGAAAATTTACCATGACTAAACCATAGACCCAAAAATTATGAAACAAGTTGACTGGGGTCCTAAAAATTATGAGTTTTAATACAAAATTATTTTAGGCCCAATTTGACCTCAATTTATGTTATAAAAATTATGGGAAGTAGGATACCTTTAAAAATTCCATATCTTATTTTTTCATGACTCCAAAATTTAATCTATAAATTGTTACAGATCCTTAGTAGAGTTTATTTTGTGAATAAATTATTATTTAGAGGTTTAGTTACTATTAACATGTATAATTATCATAAAACCAAAATAGCTTCTTTAAGACCTAAATTAAAATAATGAGTTTTCTAAATTTCTAATCGAAATACAATCTAGTATTATGTTATACATGAAATAACACATATTATAAGACATTGAGAACACAAATACACTTTAGTTTTCACAATTAAAATCATTATTTTCATTCACAGTCCAATACCAATATGTTTTGAAGAGAGTGAAAGAGAGAGAAAAAGTATTCACCTTTAATTTGAATTCCTATTACAACTTTATTTCCACTTTACACATAAATCAATAATTAAAAAGGACCATAATTAACATTTACAAGTGTTACATGGCTTCAAAATAGCCAGAGTTAAATATTACATTCATGTTGCATGTTCTTCCAATTTCTAAGAATTATTCAAGTTAATATATATATATATATATATATATATATACACATACAATGATAACCAAATGAGGGCTCATCTCCCATCCATTTTCCATCATAAGGTGACTACCATAGGCACTCTCAAGCCTAGGAGTCGAATATCCAAGAATAGTTAATCATCAAAGGTATGAGGTATGTTAAGGTTAATAAGATGAGGTTTGGTTGGTGGCTATGATAATAAAATATAAGAGTAAAAATTTCATCATCCTATAGAGGATTCCATAACTGAATAAAAACATTCAACAATGTAAAATAAAACACTATATATAAGAGAATAATATTAAAGCATCCATAAGAGTGTTCTAATAGAATAAGGCTTTCCAAGGGAGCAGTATAATGTGGGGATGCCTCCCTCTTGTCATACCAATTTTATTGGCCATGGGAATACCTTATTCCATTAAACCATGCCAAATAATCATTTATAAGGGCATAACTTGATTCCACTAACTACTATCACTACAAAATGAAGAATCTCGTAGGAGGAAATGACACCCTAGTTCCACTAAACACTACCACTAAAATATATATATCATGGTAGGGAATGGGAACCTAGTTCAACTATCCACTAACACTATTGAAATAAGAACCAATTATGAGGGCATGGGAACATGGTTCCACTATCTAGTCTACTATGCAAAAAGAACACAAATAAGGCATGTAATTTAAGCACAAATGGACAACTTTATAATTTCAAAATGAATAAATAAATGGATTTTGAAAACATATAATCAAAATAGTAGGGATGGTTCATCTCAAAAACCCAAGTGGGAAATAAAATAATATCAAGTACATGTGAAAGCCTACATTGGGTTATTTACTTCATTAAACACAAACCTTCATAATGGTTTGGTTGGTTTACTTCTTCACAAGGCAAGCTCTCTTCCTTATTCTCTTAGCTTCTTCTCTCCTCTAGCGCTCTTTGTTCCCCTTCCATTCTTAAATTTAAAATGGAAAAAAGGTCCTTATAAGGAAGGATTTCCTTTCTCATAAATCCAAATCACTCACATCCATTGTCTAATTGTAAGGTGACATATGCCTCTTCACATTCCTTTATTCTTGGTTGAGAAGTCCACACAAGCCTAAAATCATCTTACAAACCTATGTGGACAAGCATGGAAAGTGCATGCATATTCAATTCTCCCACTATCTCATGCCATAAATGGGCACATGGGTTACACCAAAATTATTCTTTGGCTCCTATAAATACTCTCAAATATCCCTATAAATCAAAAGACTCTAAAATCAACACAAAATATTATAAAATCACTTTATGTCACCCTCCAAAGTTGGCTTATCAATTCCATTCGATTTTTTCAAGTGGTAATAATAATTTGGATCTATTTTTATCCTTAAAACCTTCTATATGTTTCAAAAAATATCTAAGGTATGGGTAAACGGGAAATAATAGTGTCAAAGAGGTGAATAATGTTAAGAGGGAAAAGAAGTCTACAACCTATGACTAGGTTCACAAGCAACACTAGAATTAGGTTTGGATTTTAGGAATTTAAGTAATCATAACACCACTACACCAGTGATCCAATTCCCTCATTGACCTCCCCTATTATCTTCATGTCATTTCACACATAAAATTCATTACCCTAAATAGTTGAAGCTATAAAATGTAAGCAACACAAGTAATCTCAATCCACACAAAATGTACATGAACATATCCAAGGAATATCATCTAAATGGTAATATAATCATTCTAATAATCAAAAAATATATATAATCAACCACATTCTAGAGAAAAACTATCTCTACTAGTAAGGAAATTTAATTTACATTTCAATAAACAACTGGAATCATCTATCACTAGTATTAGAGTCAGACTCAAGTAAAAAAAAAGTAAACAACATCAAGTGTCTCATGTCTAAATAATATAAGGATCATATCATAATAGGATATGTGTGTAATAAAAATATGTCCAAAATTAAACATTGTGAATATATGGATCTCACATCCCCCTCCCCTTATGTAGACCTCCTCATAGAAGTTGTTCAGAGTCAAAAGTCTTATTTTGAGATGTTATAATAATCTCAATGTTAGGAGTATAATAGGGATAAAAAATCACAGTGTGTAATTGGTGTAAATGTGTATGACTTTCACTAATTATGTATCTATTTTTATATATATTTGGCTCTTGTAAGAATAACAATAGTCTTCAGAATGCGAAGATTATTTCCTTTGGATATGGTAAAAGGTTGGAGTATGAAATAACAACACTTTGTAAAAACTTTATATATAGTTCCCAATTGTATATGAAATGATTTTTATGTAATTCATATTAATATACAATTCTGAAATGGTTTCCCTTATATATTTCTTATGGTTGTTACGTGTGTAGTAATGCTCTATTTTCTAAATTTCTTAGTCATGTAGATTTTATCAAATTTTCTATATATAATAATACTACATTTTATGCATCTCTATTTATATTTTATTTAATTAATGGATAAGTTAAATCTTAAATGCAATTTTATTATATTCTTTTATCATTTATCACATGGTTATCCCTATATTAGCATGTTCTAATGGGTTTTCTAGGAACCTGTACTAACAATGGTGCATGAACATAGAATATTTTGTTGAAACATATTGATATGGATACTAGGGAAAAGAGATTTGAAGAGATGGATAGATGAAAAACCAATGATATGGAATGGTATGTTAAAGGATTGACCATTAAAGATGTGAAGAAGTGTGAACTCATAGGAGCCTTAGCAGGCTGAGCTCTAGAGTTCATTTGTAAGAGAGATGTTAATTCCATAGATATTCAACAATTTAAGGATCAGTTGATCATATAATTCAAGATGAAAAATTTTTCAAGTCAAACCATTCAATATTTTTAGGATATTCAACAATGAAGTATATAATTAGTATGGGAATATGATCGTAGATTTTTATACATAATGAATAAGATCAATTTTATCATGGAAGATAAAGATAAGGCTACTTGGTTTGTATAAGGGTTGAGATTAAGAATTAGATTTTCCATTGTATAGTCATATTTTTTCACTAAGACTAATGCCTAATGTAGACACCTAAATTATATTTAGTGTCAAAATGCACCTAAAATCTATTAATAATTCTTCTTAAAATAACTCATCACATCTTTCTCTAAATTCAAATAATTGAATAAGTAAAATTATTCAGTTTTGTACACTTTAAATCCTTCTTTTAAATATTAAATATAGATTTTACACCTCATCTAACACCTTCTACCTTATTCTCCCTTACATGCTGACTCATCCCAACCAAACCCACAACTTTCTCAACCTCCTTTAAGTCATCCCCTGAGTTGTCAAGAAGTTTGACTCATTCCTACTGAATTAGCTAACCAATCCCATACTTATCTCAACCATTTGAAATGGTCTTCAGCTTCATGGGTGAGGATTCATTAACCATCATTGATTATTTAGATCATTTAATAAATCCAAATAATCTTCCACCATTGGATCATCCTCCAAAAAGCTATAAATAAGCTTGAAAATTATCATTTTCATCCATCTTGACTTATGCTAACAAAGTGTTATTCAATTCACAAGTGAATCCAAGTGAATTAAAGAATATAAAAAACTCTTTTTACACCAAAATACTTCCTGTTCTCCTTTGCATTGAAAGAGTGAGCAACCACATTTTTGAAGAGCAAATCAAGTTTACATCACAATGGAGGAAACTTGAATATTTGAAGTATAAGTTTGTGTTTACTATTTTCTTTGTTTATTGATCTATCTTAGGTTGAATTTATCATAAATTAAGATTGAATAATTAGTTGATTTCTTAGCATTTCTAGATTTAGTTTACACATTTTTGGCACACCCAGTGGGACCTTCCCTCATCTTATTCATCTTACGTTCATCGTATTTACATTTAGAAATCATTTTTCATTTGATTTTTGTCATTTGTATTTTCATATGCATTTAATATTGTCTTTTTGAGTGCTAGTATAAGCTACATGTCATTATCAGATGTTTTCTGCCTAGTTGTGTATGTCTACTACGTAACAATGAATTTGGAAACATCAACATCAAAATTGTTTTACATAACATCAAAATTATTTTTGACCCATTTTTAATATCTTTTTCCTTATTTTATTTACATAATTATCTTTTTTTTCACCTTCTAATTCTATCTATCTTTTCAATTTTTTATAATTTTCTACTATAAGAAAATAATGCAATCAACATACTTTTCAATAAGATCATTATACATAATAGCAAACTCATCATTTTTAGCAGAAAAATTGTTGTTCTAAGTAGAAAAATCATCTTATTTGTCCCTTTTTACTTTTTATCTTTGTGTTTGTAGGTTTAATAGTGAATTTGTTTAGTAATGATGACATCAATGTTTTAAGTAGCAAAATTATCTTTTATGTAGTGAAATCACCTTTTTTGGCAGTGAATTCATCATTTTGACCAATGAATTCATCTTTATGGACTGTGAAATCATATTATAGTGCACAAAAATAATTCTATAATCATGAATTTGTTTTTTATATGTTTTTTGTATTCTATCTACTTCCTATGTTTGATTTATTTTAATTTTACTTTTCTATCTTTCAGCATAACTATGAATTTATCATAGAGAAGTAGTTTTTGCTTTATTTTTGTGGTTTTTATTTTCTCCATTATAGGTTGCCTTGTATCAAGACTATAAAAAAATTCTAACCATTTTTTTTTAGAATGCTTGTCAAAGATAATCATCAAAAAGGCTAAACAAAAACCAATTTCTTGTACTAACACTTTCGATCTTGTTTTCAAAGTTTTTTATAATTATATCACATTTCATTTCAGTATTTTATTTTTAACTATGAAAATTGTGTACATTATTTCATTAGCATCACATTGATACTGATACTTTGGAATAAAAAATAATTCCATAATTATTTGTGTTACCCAAGTATTACCTGTGTATGCTCTTTCCTTAACATCACATTGATGATGATACTCAAAAATCAAAACCAGTCTTATGACCTCCAACATAAGGAAAGCCACTAATTCTTTACATATCGGCCATGAAATATGCACCTAAGGCACTTTTGGCTCAACATGATGATCATGGTAAGGAACACATGGTTTGAGCTCAACGAGAACAGAAATCTCGTGTGGAACAAAAGGGTAAAAGCTCATTTGATTTTGATTTTCAGTACGAATACACATGCACTTACTTTTTATTTTTATTTTTTAAGAGCTCTATAAAACATGGATTTCACCATCATATAGTAGGCCAAACCTTATTTACTAGTGAGATATATAAATCAAGATCCATCCATTTCAATTGCCTAAGTGGTTGTTTGTTTTAATCACATCATGATGTGAGGGGATTTCATGCTCCAATACCCAGGGTTTCAATAACTACCTCAAAAAATGATATCATCTATTTTCAACACACTGAGACACTTATGGTTATGTTGAGAACTTTGGGACTAGATCCAATAGTGTGCATCAACTTTATCTATTGCTTCCATGATTTCCCCCTTAGATAATCGTATTTAAACTTTAAGCCTAGGATAACCTCTTTTGCCATTAAACTTTGGTGTATCAATTAGCAGTTAGCACTGAGAAGCTACCTTCCACAAACCCTCAAAATTAGAATCAGTGGGTCATGGGAATGGTATGATCCTCCATGGTTAGTGCCTTGAAATATTAAGCTGCAATTGAGAGTAAAGATGAGTCAATTACATCGAAAGGCCCAAAAGTTGTTCACGACCCTCATCCTTGTTTTTCACCCTTTATGTGCAATGTATTGACTATTTAGAATAGAAATTTATTTATTATTTCCTTGTGTTTACCATGTGCTAAAAAATCCTTGTTTGTAAACTAATTATTTTGAGTTTAAATGTTATCCTAAAAGTCACAACTTTCTCTTTGAAAGCTCAAAAGCATTTAGTTAGCAATCAAACTTTTAGTTGCTTTGGTATTTTGATTTATTCAAGTATAATTTCAAGTTGTTGTTTTTTTTATAAGTCAAGTCTTTCCTTAGTAACTTCACCCATTGTAATAAGCATGGCTATGTAGAATAATAACTTGATCAATTCGATCATAAATCCAAATCCAAATGATCCATGTTTTAACCCAAGGTTCTATCCAACCAATTTTGATCCAAACACACATTTTAATCCACACCAAACCAACCATATAGAAAATCCAAATCTGATTTTGAATATGTATTCATCCTCAAACATTAATCAATCAAATCTAAACGTGAATAGTTATTCAAGTTCACCAATTGACCAATTCAACCCAAACATCAATCAATTAATTTTAAACTTGAATGCTTAATCATGTTTACCCATAGAACAACATAATAATGTTATTTTAGGTACAAAATCAAATCAATTTTTAAGATATGATAGTCAAAATTCTTTGAATTATTTTACAAGTTATACACCATCCATAAATCAAATGCCACCAATCTCAACTCAAAATACATTCATACATCCGTTTGGTGCCAACCTTAACAACAATCTAAATCAAAACTTTGGTTCACCTTCATCACCACTTTTGGATATTTACATGAGATAAAACCCATTCATAAATTAAACTCTAATTCAATCAAATATAAATATCTCCCATCCAAATCAACCTTTCAACTCTTACACCCTTCAAAACCAACCTTTTCACATTCATCAAAATCAACCATTTGGTTTTACATTCAACCCATTCCCAAACATGAACCAAACTACATCAAATTCACATTTGTTCACAAACCCAAAAGATTTGAGTCCATCAACCTTAAAAAATCCACAAAATCCAAATACATTCACCTTAAACACAAATCCATCCTTTCAATATCAAGCTACCACTCTAGCCCACTTCATTACTAGGGAATCCCAAAACATTCCACATCAACATCAGCCTGCCACTGGTAAACGTATTTTACAAAATCAACCAAGTCTTTCCTCCACTAGTTATAGCCTTTATTCTAACATACCCTATCACACTAACAAAATGATCCAATTCTATCATCCCTACCATATATAATCACTCCACCCTCAAAGTTATGATAAATCAAAAACTCCCAACCTATCAACAACATTATTGTGCCTAAATCTCTAAGGGAAATGGCAGAAAACTATTATGGACTAGAGTCTAGATCAAGGGAATCACCCCTAAAATCAAGTTCTTTTACTGGACCCTTCTCCAAAATAAAATTATGACTTTGGATAATTTACAGAAACGTGGAATCAATATTGTAAACAGGTGTATTCTGTGTAAGAGAGACCTTGAAGATAGAGATCATCTGTTTGTGAATTGTTCCTTCACTCAGCTTGTTTGGAAGGAGGTTCTCAATCTGTGGGGCATTACATGGATTCATCAAAAGAATGTTGAACTTTCTCTCAAAAGCTGGTATTGCCCTTCAAAGAACCCTGAAGTTCTATTCTTATGGAAAATTACTCTTCCCCATGTCTGGTGGGGAATTTGGAAGGAAAGAAATAACCGAATATTCAGAAACAAAGAGCTCCCTGGATGGGTGGTTGGCCAGAACATCATTAGAGCTCTAAAGGAAAATTTTTCTTCTCAAAAAAATCCAAGATCTAATCTCAATGTGGATAATCCTCTGAGGAAGGATATTATTCTCAGTGAACCTGAAAACCCCAGATCAGGTGTGACTTGGATTAGTCCACCTCAAGATTGGATTAAAGGTAACTTTGATGGTGCAGCAAAAGGGAACCCGGGAAATGCTGGTTGTGGTGGTGTTCTGAGAAACCATGTGGGAAGGGTTATCGATGCTATTGCAATTCCCATTGGTATATCTAATTGCCACATTGCCGAAGCTACAGCTACCCTCCAGACCCTTAAATTAGCTGTGGACTCGGGATATTCCAAATTGTGGCTTGAAGGGGACTCTATGAATGTTATAAATATCCTTAATAATAAGAATATTGTGTCTTGGACCATAGAGGATAAGGTAAAGGAGATGAAAACATTATTGAACAAATTTGAAGAAATAAAAATCACCCATACCTACCGCGAAGCCAATGGAGTTGCAAATTGGCTTGCCAATTGTGCTATCCGAGAAGGGCAAAAAGCGAGGTGGGATGAAACCTTAGTAAGGAACGTGGATTTAAGGGCTATCATTCGTCTCGATGCCACACATGCAAAAGAAGGGAGGATTGGAGTGTAATAAAATCCTAATGAGTAGGAGGAGTGGTAGCACGGGGAAAGGAACCCAATTATTTAAAAGTAAGGCCCTCTATAGGGAGAAGCGGATCCTGAAAATCCAGAAACAAATTCGACGTCCCAATCAACTTGACAGCAGGAGGATCCAGGGTAATATCCACAGTAATCGGGTTTCAAAGAAAATGAGTATGGCGTGAGAAAGGAAGGGAGAACCCCGTAAGCAGGAGCCCAAGAGTTGTGCAGAATGGAGAGATAAACCCCAATTCTGGAAAATTATGCAGAAAGGAAATGTAACTAGCTATATGGAAAGACTCCACAGCTCTAAGCCACATATCACGACGGCCTTCTTCAAAAATTGGTCCGACGACAGGGTCACCCTGCATGGTATAACCGTAAATTTAATCGAGGATTTTCTTGCTGAGGTTACAGGGTTGTCAATGGAAGGAATCAAATTTTCAAAGCAGACCAGCATTTCGAATGAAGCATTTTGCAAGTTCCCCAAAACGGATGAGGAGGAGCAGAAGTTGGTCAAAAATGGGGATTTTTATGAGCTGGATCAGATAAAAGGGATATGGAGGGACGTCCTAAGCTGTATAAGGGAGTACTTCATCCTGGACGGTAGAAGCAAACGAGTGCATAAGTTCCATTTTGTCTTCCTCAACCACTTCAGGCATAAGGTTAGCTTGTCTTTTCCTTTCTATCTTCGCTACTCCCTGATTCAAAGCCTTTATGCTCATAGAAAAAAGGATTTGCGCCCTATTCTTCACGAAGGCCTAATTCTGCTTATTGAAGGCTATTGCAAGAATAGGGCACTGGTTAAGTATCCCAAACAGGGGAAAAATAAGTTGCCAGGGAATAAAAAGAGAGAAAGTGTAAGCAGAAGAGGAAAAACTAAGACCCCTAGTCCTAACAAACAGAATGCAGAAGAAGAAAGGGGTCGGGAGAGACTTGAAGAACCCGTGGAGGAAAAATTGGAGGAAGAAGATGGAACGGAGAGTTGGGAAACCAACTCTATTAATGATGAAGAAGGATCGGAGGAAATTGAAAAGGATAAAGTCAATATTGAGGAGGATTTTGTTACCAGAACAGAAGAGTTGGAGGAAAACCAAAAAGTGGCGGAGGAAGACACTGTCCAGGAAGATCCTAGTGAGGACCCAACTTCTAAGAAAGAAAAGGAAATATCTGTCCAAGAAGATATTCAAAATATGGAGATGGAAATTGAAGAAGGAATCAATGAGCGGGAACAAAAGAGCAAAGATGACGTCTTTGAAGAAGATAGGAATAGCCCGAATAAAAAACCTGAGGATTGGAGAGGAAAGAATCAGAATGATGAAATTTACATCCCTATGACTTGGGTTAACAGTAAAGCTGAGTCTTCTTCCCAATTAGATTCCTGGCTGTGTAGGGAGATTATTGAACTCAAGAAAAAATTAGAAACTTTGGAAGAGTCTCTGAAAGGTGCTTGGAACAAAGTAAACAGTATGGAAATTCAGCTAAGCAAGATCCCTGTGAAGCTCAAAGCTTACGAAATCAACCTCCAAGAGTTAATAAAGGGTAACAAAAAGAAAATGGATGAAGTAATGTCTAACATTTGTGCAGCAGCTATCAATATAGGTAAACGAGCCAATGAGGAGACCAAAGCACTAGAGGGTCCCAGCAAAAGGACAAGGCAAAGTTCCAGAAAGAAAGATACACAAAAAGGAGCTTTGCTGGAGGTTACCACACAGGAAACTGCTGTGAAAGAAAAAGAAGCCATGAACTTGATTCTGGAACTGGATGAATAATCTGGTCCTTCTTAGTGGTAAAGAAACTGGTACAGTTCTTTGTTTTTCACTTGTTAGCTTTTGTTTGTTGTTTCTCCAGACTTCTGTATCTAGGTTTTGATCGGATGTATCTCTGATGGTTTCAGGACCATTCAAAACCTGATTTTGCTACTTCTCTGTAGTGTTTTTTAGGCGTTGCCTGTGGGCGTTGTTGTTTTAAAGGGTTTTGGGGCCCCTTCAAAACCTGCTTTTACCTCTAATCTAAAACAACATTATTGTGCCTATTAATAAAAAAATCACTCCTTTAGGATAACCTTATGATGTATTCTTTTAAAACTTGGTTTCTACAAACTTATTAATATTTCCAAACACTAAATACTTTGAGCCAAATTTCCCAAAACTTAAGTGGTATAGAACTAATGAATATTGTGATTATCAAAAAATTAAATGTCATTAAATAAACCATTGTATAAGACTAAAGCATTGTATCCAAGATTTGATTAAAAAAGGGTACATCAAGGTAGAGACAATTATATCCATGTCTAAAAATCATATCTTGGAGATATTTCAAGATGTCTTTCCTAATCCTAATCAAGGCACACCACCTCCAAGTCAAGGTCATAACCTTCCATCCATTTCTCAAGATCCAATTTTTGACATATCTATTTTCAACCAATCCATATCTGATCAACCTCCCTTTGACAACCATGTTTTACCATCTATTTTTTATGAATAACCCATATTTATTGAAGAGCCTATCTTCAACCAAAAACCTATCTTTTATCAAGATCCCATCTTTTATCAAGATCCTATTTTTGACAAAGATCCCATTTCTAACCAAGGTCCTATCTTGGACAAAACCTCCTTCAACCAACATAGACTATCACCCATTGGCCAAACACCCAAACCCTTATCACCTATTCAATCTCCCATCATCCCACAACATGCACCCCAATTGATAGAGGTACTTATACTTAAAACAATCCATGAGCAAGGAATTATCGAACCCATCCATTTCAAAGTAAACACTAGACCCCATAAGATCAGTTACAAACCATTTGAAATTTAATGTAAATATGTTAGTGATAATTTTGTGGTTTATAAAGGAACTTCATCCATAATCGAAATAGGATCTATTCATAGTCTCTATGAGGACTGTGTTTCCACCACTCCTTTCATCAATATCACCAATCTTGCCTTCCATATTACAAGCTAGTATCCTGTACTTATTGATTGGGACAAATGATCTTACTTATATTTAACTTTATTCCATGATAATAAATTAATTGTAGACTTTTTATCTGGTCTCCTATTAGAAGAGCATCAAGAAACATCTACATATTCTAAGGAATAATAAGTGAATCTCAATCAAAATGAATCCTATAGTTTAAATATAAAACTAACATCTCATAGTGAAAACCTTTTTGACGTACTATTGGATGATAAAAATATAAATTTCATTCAAAATCTAAATTGAAATATAGAAAATTAAAAATATGAGTCCCTTAGTGAAATTCTCTTTGAGATGCTATTAGATAATCCTAATCAAAACAATCAAGAAGAATCCTTTGGTGAAAACCTTTCTATGGCACCAATGGATGAGAAAATTAATATATCCTCTACATTATCATAGTTTTATGATGGATCCCCATCACAAATTTAATATATCATTGATGCAACATTAAATTCTCAAAGCCTCCAACTTGTAGTTACTTCTAGTCTTACTGAACGTGAGATTGTTGGTCCCATTCACTATTTACATCATGACACATATACTTATCCCCAATATAATTTCATCCCTCCAAATCCTTCATGCACTCAACACACATCCTTCATCCAACATACTTTCCACTTCACCTTGTTTGGTATCACCCTCTATTGAAGGGGCTATGATAGTATCTTGGTAAACTTGGAAGAAGCCAACTTAGAAATCAAAGAAGTTGTTGAAGACATTTTTGGAGCACATAATTGAAATATTGATAGAGATCAGCATCATGCATCTCAAAACCTTTTGTAATTGAGATTCAAAAAATAAATTTTACAAAAAAATCATAAAGAGAAAGAGAAATAAACTCATCCAAAGGTGAAAATCATTTCTATGGCACATTGGGCAAAATAATCAATTATTTATTATTACCCTACACTTGGGGGCAAGATCATTCCATTTCAATCCTATGAATTCTAAATCATCCCTCCATCCTTACCCATCATGTTACTATTCTAATCCTATCCTCCACCATCATACGCTTATCCTAAGTTATCCTAAAGGATGCTTACCCATCCTATTTCTATTTAAATCCATCATGCACTCATATTTAACCACCATAATCCATCCTTAAACACCCTTACCTATCCAAACCCATCCTTATACATTTAATCCCAAACACATTGAAACCCATACTTATTAATCCAATCTTTACCATCATAAAACCATATTTATTCCCATTTTGACCTTGGTAAGTAAGTGGAAATATTTTGAGACATGTTCTTAGAAACACCTTGGTTTATCCTTACAATTTTGCTTTGATGAAAAGATACTTGGTTTGTACCTTACATGTTCCTTATATTTATCATTTTAATTACCATTCATTCCTATTCATCCATACTCCATCCATAATGTATCTCTTTCATCCATTACCACTACCTTCCTCGATGCTAGAATATGGTTTTCCATTTGCTAGCATTCTTTTTATATACATATATAAATCCAACCGAAAAACAAAAAAAATAGAAAATTTAATCAAAAACTAAAAAATCATTATAAAATCTTAAAACATTCCAAAAAAAAAAACATTATCCTTAGTCACATACCCTAGTCATCCCTTATATGGATTACTCATCAGACATTTCAATATTTTTAAAAATCTCATATGCCAAAGGGTTATACTCTATCCAAGGCAATCCAAAAATTCATTTACTTATTTTTATATTCATTTGTCTACTTGTTTTATATTTTATTTCTTATAAACCATGGGTGTTTACTTGCTTCTACAGTGTTTATTTACTTTCATGTTTGTTTTACTTGCATCATTTTCATTGTTGCAAACATCTCTTTTTATCTTATCTTTATTGTTATTTCTTGTGTCTAGATCACTATGTACATTAATAATGGTTTTATTATGATCTTCCATATTATTATGCACTAATTTTTTTCCTTGTGAATCTATTAGTCTTTATGTGTATCGTACGATAGTCATCCTGGTTTTTTCTATACCATTAGTGCATATTATCATGCACAATATCAAAACTCAGGTTGCTCAACTCTTACTCAGTTATAATTATTTTTGTAAATCCAATTCAAGAACAAAATAAACACAAGGTATATATCAAACCATATCACATTCTTAGATGAAGCATCTATGTCATCTCATACATAGTCGTTATGGTATAATCCTCGGAGGACCTATGATGTATCCATAGAATGTTTTGAGGATATATTCAAACTCACATATTCCAAAAAAATTCAAATATAGACTACTTTAATCATTCCATTCTCATTATCCATTTCAAACATGCTTATTAACATTTATAATCATATCAATAAACACTTCAAATTATCAAATAACATTTTTCTTATCCAACACAACATTTATAATTAATTTTCCACTTTTTTCAATGATTTGTCCTAACCAAAACTATAATATGTGTTCATATTTTCAATCTCATTCTCAATACCTTAATTTTATAAAAAACAAGATCTCAAACAGATTCTAGAGTCAAAAATTTTGCCCTCCATAAAATGGTCACTTCTAGTGTAAATGAATTTGCAACTAACTTCAACGAATTCACAATTATGTAGTTGTGAATTCGTATCACTTAACTGAGAATTAGTAGTGCTTAGTTGTGAATTTGCATCACTTAATTCTAAATTCATATCATTTATTTGTGAATTTATGACACTTATTTACAAAATCATTTCTCAATAAATTTTCCACTCTGTTCAATGAATTCATCATTATACATGCCAATTTCACTTTTCTGAGAATTAAAAAAATATTTTATTCTCCTTTTCTAAGCATTTAACTACACAAAAAAAAATGTCCCATGATAATATCTCTCTTCCATCCATCATTATCTCATCCATTTTGTCTAATCATTTGATTCATCATCATTAATCTATGTAGTAGCTTCATTTCCTTGTTAATGTTTGCATATCAATCATCCATAATCATTTTCTAATCTTTTCATTAAATCTCCCACATTTATCAATTGGGACTGATAAAATCACAATATCCATGCTTTCTCCATCAACCCATCACTTTATCAATCAATCACTTAGTTAACCAATCTAATCTTACAGCTTTACAACAAGATATATCATTCCCACATCCATTCCTATGAACCCCAATTCATGGGGCACCTCAAAGAGTGAAATTTCTCTTCAGATATATCAATTCCTAATCCACTCCTATCATATATCATTGCTTTGGGGAAAATTATTTCATCATCTAATCATATTGTTCAATCATTAACGTAAGTATATTAATAGCATCCACGGGTCAATCTTAAATTGCATCATCCCTTCTCTTCCTGTATTGGGAGAACTACATCTAGCCTGATATCCCCACTCAAACTTTGTCCATAATGGATTATGTAGGTAAAACTTAGATACATAAGGTCTTTAGGGTTATTTTATCCACCATCATCCATCCAAGCCATTTCATCTACATTTTCTATTATCATTTAATCAAAGTGCTATATCTCCTTATCATTGTTTGTAAATATCAATTTTGTAAATCTTTATCATAAATCAGACAATCTATATTTTTCATGTTTTATATTATGGCTTACCATCATTGGGATATATCATTCCCACATCTTCTCATAAAATTTTGAGCATAATCCAAACATGAAGTCTATAAAGTGGGAAATGTAATTTTTCCAATATCTTCTCTAGCATTTAACGGATAGGGTTAAATAGTTTTACATGTACCTATTGATGTGGTAGATTACACCCTGTGAAGGAAGCTTAGCTCTTTTCATCCACGTAACACAATGGAGACATCCCTCTTGCTTTGGGTGGCAAACATGAGGAATGAATCTCTAGATTAGGGGCTAGCTCCCCTTGATACACCCTGAGGCCCTGGATTCCCTACTGCTAACAATGGGGGGAGATGAAAAGGGAGAGAAATACTAAAATTATAACCTAAACTAAAGCGGTGATGTACCAAAATGATTGGTCTACTCAGCTTTGACATACACTTTACACTAGATAGAAGTAAGCATACACTTCATTCAAATGAGAACCTTTCCTACATCAGTGTTTCAATAGGGGATTCTATGGAGATACAGGGAGAAATAACTACTAATAACTTTTGTTGTGCTTATTTGATGCCGCTCCCAATGCTGCTTCCAATGCGCGCGCAGAATGAGAGTTTGAAATCGGGGATCGACTGTCGGGCGGCCGAAGCAGCTACGGCCCCTAAATTAGTCACGGCCTCTAAATCAGCATGCATGGAGAGGGTTCTGAACCCTAATGAGGTTGCTTCTACGGGTGGAGGAAGGTTTTCGGCTGGGCGTTCTGTCAACGCAACTGAATCAGGGTATGAAGTAGGGGGAAGATCTTTCGCAGACGTGGCTGCATTTAAAGTGAATCTACACGATGTTGTACCTCGTGCATTAGCTAGGCCGTCCCTTGCAATGCCAGTAAGTGCTCTAAAACCCACTAGGGTTAATCTAGATCTGGAAACAGTTGATGGAATCCTTGAAAGGATAGAAGTTTTTTCCTCTCAAGCTGCAATTTTTTGTTTTAGAGGTTTTTGGCCCTCGCTGGTTGATCTACATGGATGGATATCCAAGAATTGGGTGCCACTTATTGAAGACAGTGTTGAAATCTTCCCCTGTGTAAAAGGATTCTTTATTGATGTTTTCCAAAGCCCTGAGGACAGGAGGATAATATTGAGTAACAGTGATTTTTTATGGCAGGGTAAATATCCTCTCATGGCCAAACGGTGGCATAAGGATTTTAATCCGCTAACGAAATCCTTTAATAAGGTTCTGATATGGGTTCGATTACCAAATCTACCAATACATCTTTGGCATGAAATGGTTTTTGAAACTATCAGGAATGCAATAGGAGACTATTTGTTTGTGGATAAAAATACTTTGTTAGGTTACCATTCGATTTGTGCTCGCTTTATGGTTGAAATGGATGTTTCAAAAGGTCTACCTGAGGCGATTTGCCTGGACTCCCCAAGGGGAACTTGGACACAAGTGTTGGATTTTGAGGGTGTACCTTTTTGGTGCAGAAGATGTCACCAAACGGGTCATCTGGCCGCTCGTTGTGTGACAAGGATTACAAAGTCCAGAAGACCTCATTCTTGGTGGGCCAATGCTTCCTCAGAACACTATATAGCTAATCAACCTATGGAAGATCCGGCTATTTTAGAGAATGAAGAAAGCATTCACTCCGAGCCGATGATTGAGGAGGAGCCGCAGGTAAAAGACTCCTTAGATGGTCATGTGGAGACTAAGATTAAAGATCTTTCAAAACCAGTGGTCGTGGAGGCTTTGGCTTCTCCCCCTATTTTGGAGGATCAACCTAGGTGCCAGATTTTGGTTGGTGTTCATAAGGATATTGAGGAGTCATCTGTACCCATTGGGCTTAATGAATCTCCATTACCTGAGGAATGGATGACAGAGGCAGCTAAGGTAGAGGATGGATGGACTGCTGTGAAAAGGAAGAAGTCTAAGCCTTTGGTCCCCCCTCTAGATATGAACCTTCATTCGTGTAAAAGGTAACTAATTATTTTTTGAAGGTTGAAGGATGGTGTTCTTGTCTATTGACAGTACGTTCTGTGTTGTGTTAGCGGAAACATCTGGTCTTTTCTGCTATTTTCAGGTTCTTGTTTAACCTGGTTTGGTTTGTACCTATTTTGGTGTTTTGAACTTCTCTGGGCTTTAAGGTTATCTTTTGTTTGTTGTAAAGGGTTTCAGGGTCCCTTCAAAACCTGCTTTTACCTTTAATCTAAAACTACTATAGGTGTTCTAAGACACACTATGGATAGCCTATTCACATGCACATATACTCTGAGCTGGACACTTCTTATTGACCTACAAGAAAAGAACTCACAATACACTAGATATGTTGGAATAAACTTATGAAATCATGAAAATAAAATAACTTAACACAAGATAAAACCATAGATATATGCAAAAGTGAAAGCTTAAAAGGAGGTAAAAATGCTTCTTCTGATTCAAGGTAAATTCCTTCAG
The DNA here is from genome assembly GCA_037957365.1 of Torreya grandis. Taxonomy (NCBI): domain Eukaryota; kingdom Viridiplantae; phylum Streptophyta; class Pinopsida; order Cupressales; family Taxaceae; genus Torreya; species Torreya grandis. The sequence goes on along the minus strand of JARHVA010000715.1, from coordinate 560,038 downwards.
GGCTTCACCATACATACTAAGATATCTCTTCTCAAATGATAAGTTACAAATATATAGAGAACTGGAAATAAGATAGCTAAAAATTCAAGGAATGGAAACACATGCTGAGTTAAACACTTTTGTAGAGACCAAAAGACCATGCTACTATTTTATTCTTCCAATTATGTATGAGAGAGCCATGATGTAGATGTCCAAGTCATCACCCTTTCTTTCCTAGGCCTGTAAAAGCATGGGATAATCCTTCTACCAAATGACAAAGCCATCCCTAAGTTGTGGCTGGACCATGCTTTCTTCAATGATGGGTACAACTAGCTATGCATTAATGGTGAAGCATGAAAACATGGGATACTCTCCTCTATAGTTTTAAAACCAATCTATTTTATTGGTTTTTGGTAGATATATTTCACCAAATGTATTAATTCTCCTTACTGAGTCATCTATGCCACTTGTCTTGGTCTAAGTGGTCATTGATTTTGCCATTTGTCTTTGTCAACAGCTAGAATTGTTCCTTATTTTGTCTTTTTTGCTTTGTCTTTGCCCATGTTTTGTCTCCTTCCTTTAACTTCTCATTTTCCTTGGCATTTTCTTTGTTTGATCTCTAACTTATCGAGCCTTCTTTGTCTTGGGATTTTTGGTGTGCTTTCCTTCAAAACTTTTGATTTGGTCCTATCACTGACTAAGGTACCCTTCGCAAGGGCACTTACCCTTCGACTTTTCTCCAATTATCTTTCAGAAAAGTGAAAAGTCCACTTTTTTTTGCTTATGTGCCCTCCAAAGAAAATTTGTGCCTTTAGTGAGTTGCATAGACCAAATCAGATCCTTCACTTGCTATTACTTATAAAATTCAAAAATTAATACACCTGCACAAACCTAAATTGCACTAGATAGACCATTTAAAACTTCTCATGAGCTCTTACTTCAGGTTTTGCATCAACTTCAACTCATAAAATAAAAAAGTAAAGACACTTGAAAAACTTGATTTGGTCTACCAAGACCAAATCAAGTTTTTCAAGTGTCTTTACTTATAAACCTTTATAAATAAAGATGTCAACAAAATCTAAATTACACCATAAGGACCAAATCAGGTTTATTAAGTAACTTGACTTATGAAAATTTCACAAGTAAAGTCATTTAGAAAACCTAATTTGGTCTATTGTAGGTGAAGTAACTACTCTTGACAAACCCAAAATGCATTTGGCTAAGCAAATGAGGAAAACACATGGCTTTTTCTTAGGAAAGGTCTAGTAGAGAACATTTTACATAAGGAAGCAGAGGAATGATCTAGCCAAAACATGGATTGGATGACTTTTGTAAAGAAAAAGGAGGGGGTGCCCAATTTTGGCTTGTAAGACCAAAAATTGGTCAACAGTACCTTGTACAATATTTCAAAAATTAGTATTGAAACAAGTATTTATATTATTGATGGTGATTTCCTCATTTTCATCTCCCATTCCTCTTTCATTAATTTTGAGCATTTATCCATTTTTTTTGCACAAACCCTTGAGGGGACATCATCACATTCATTCTCATTCATTTAGGGTAACTTTATCCTTATTAATCATCAACTCTCTACTTCTTCTACTATTATTTGAAACATTATTGCTTTGTAACACTATTTTAAAGAAGGGAAAATTTAGACACCTAAATTATATTTTGTGTTTAATGCACCTAAAATCTATTAATAATTCTTCTTAAAATAATTCATCACATCTCCCTCAAAATTCAAATAATTGAATAAGTCAAATTAGTCAATTATGCACACTTTAAATCCTTATTTTAAATATAAAATCAAAATTTTACACCTCATATAACACCTTCCACCTTATTCTCCCTCACATGCTGACTCATCTCAACCAAACCTACAACTTTGTCAACCTCCTTTGAGTCATCCCTTAAGTTGTCAATAATTTAACTCATTCCTACTAACTCAGTTAACTAATCCCATACTTATCTCAACCATTTGAAATGATCTTCATCCTCATGGGTGAGGACTCATTATCCACCATTCATTATTTATATCATTTAATAAATTCAAATAATCCTCCACCATTGGATCTTCCTCCAGAAAGCTATTAATAAGCTTGAAAACCAGTGTTTTCATCCATCTTGACTTATGCTAATGAAGTGCTATTCGATTCACAATCAAATCCAAGTGAATCAAATCAAATAAAAGCATTAAAAAAAAGTCTTTTTGCACCAAAATTTTGTTCATTCTCATTTACATTGGAAGAGTGAGCAACCACATTTTCAAAGAGCAAATCAAATTTACATCACAATGGATGAAACTTGTATATTTGAAGTATAAGTTTGTGTTTACTATTTTCTTTATTTGTTGCTCTATATTAGGTTGAATATAGCTTAGATTAATATATAATAATAATTTGATTTATTATAATTTCTATATCTAGTTCACACACCTAAGCAGTTGTAATCTGATTAGAATAGATTGGGGATTGTGGTGATATTCCATCAACTAGCTCAAAAATTGAGATGAAAATAGATGTTTTTCTTAGAAAGATGGATGAGCTTCATAAGAGAAATAATCCCAAGTTAGGTCTATGGTGTATGGAGTGTGTTAAGGAATGACATCATAGGAATGATTTTCCTAAAATCAAAATTGAATTTCATGACATATGTAGAGTAGTAGGACATGCAACTTCAAAGTACCATGTACTACAAAAATACATTCAAAAACCATAGAACTTGTATTGTAATTTTTGTAAGTCAACTAATCATGATGAGAAAATTCAAAATTCTCTACAAGAATTAAAATAATATATCACCAAAAATGTCTTCAGAGTCACAACATAATAGATATTTATTATGAAGCAGGAAATTATAGGCCTAGAGGTGGAAATGACTAGTGCAACACAAGGTGGTCCAAGGTGGATGCCATTATCACCTTAATATCAACCCCATGGTCTAGCTAGATGGACATTTTCATATACACAATATCAATATTAATCATCATGTAACACTGCAAGTCCTTAACATTAACAATTTGATTGGGTTCCATCGTCACCCTAGAAACAGTATGGCAAATATAATATATAACAAAAACAATCAAGAGGATTTGAGGGGAAACTATTATGAAGTTTGGGTTTTCAAAAAAAATTAGGAGGATATAGGGGATGATACCATGGTGGATACCATGAAGGTCAAAATAACAATAACTAGCAAGATCATCACCTAATTTAATGTTATATGTGTATTGAATATAATCACTTCGCACAAAGATACCTGACTAATCCACAAAGATAAATGTACTCTGTATATTTAAGAGTTGTAGGATAAAATTATATTGAATATTTCCCAATTTTAGAGAGTTTGATGAAATAAAATCATGTGTGAAATTTAAATATGATAACTTCACAACATGATGAGAATACATTCATACAAGTAGTCATAAGGAAATAATGCACAGAGCAAGGATTACCACCATTAGAGATGCCACTAGATAAAAAAATCAAGAAGGTTCAATAGGATAAGTATCATGATCTTGTAAAATAAAAGGGTTTAACGTTTCAAGAAACACAATTCTTATAGAACATAAAATAATAAAATGCATCATAAGGTAAATATATAGTTATTGATGCATAAATGTATGGGTAGATTATGTGCATAATACAATGGGAAGGATTAGTGACTACATTGATAGATATATTAAAACTTTTAAGCACTCTATGAAATAATGATATTTCATAGAAGATTACATATTTTCTAAATAATATACTTGAATGCAAATAATAAGGGAAGCAACACACCAATAAGGTTGTATGGTATGTAAAAACTAAAAATACCTTGGGTGTTGACTCTAGAATGGATATTGAACTCATAGGGTAAGAGGTACCTAATTCTATATTTGACTTTAGGAGCATAGTACATATGATAACAAGATATACATGGGAGTTTATTGGTCAAATATAATTTATCTATATTCTAATTACTTTCAATTTCATATATTATGGAAGATTAGAACTAATTAGATGGTTTGAAGATGTAGAACTTAAGATTTTTTACTTAAGCTTGCGAGGAGATATTGAGGTAATTGAAATGAAAATAAATGAGACCTATTATCCTGAATTAATTGGTAATAAATGGGATTATGATGGTCAAATTATTATCAATATGGTGCAAAACCAATTGGAGGCACACCAAGGAGATAAGATAATTGTAATACCCTTGAACAAGTATGAGCATAATCCATATGTTATTTCTAGAGAACCAGAGTCACCTTATGTTTATAAGGATAAAAATTGGTTCAAGGTGAATGCAAATAATAAACAAAACACTATGTGAGCTATTGAATGATAGTTATTCAATACTCATCCATAACATCAAGTATAGTCATATCTAAATGAATAGTTTGTGTACATATCAGTAATAAAAAATCACCCATACATCAGTTTTAGATTGAAGAATGTAGGTTTCCCTCTATGTGATCACCAACCAGGTATGTGTTGAGAATGTGTTCTAAGGTATGCATAATTTTTTCATTGATATCATGAAAGTTTAATTGATATCATTATGAGTTATCTTTGTTATTCTTAAAGTTGAGTTCATAAGCCATGTACTTGAGAGACCAAATAAGAAGGCATAGGCCTGGTAACATGATAAGATGAGCAGTATGAGATTTGTGTAAAATAATTTGGAAATATTTGAGTAAGGTATAAGGATTTATAACATAAGTATGAGGTTTTGAGGATATTACAAGAGGTTTTAAGGTATGATCAAATTCAAATCATGACTGATAGTTTAAGGCCTAGTGTGCAAAGAGACCTAGTGTGACCTAATGAGGGGTCAAGTTTAGTTCTCAAGGTACCAAAGCTCATAATAATATTATCATAGGTGTGAGAGATTTTTATAAATTTTTTGACAAATTTTGATGTCATATTTTGAAGAAGAAATCATGAAAATTGGTGTTGATGTCCTCTATGTGCACAGAATGGGGTGTTACAGACCTGAGAAGGATTTTCTTATCCTCATTGGCATGTGCAACCTTTACATGGGATTCTAATCAATTCATGTAAGTTATCAAAGGTTTATAGATTTAATTTAATATAATTATTTTTGGATTTGAGGATCAATCCTTTATGAATGATTTTTAAGAAGGGAAACCAGTCAAACCCCTCTTAAAACCTTCATAATGACCCAATAGGAAATATCTTATCGATTATAGATCAAAATGGTTTTTTTAACCTATTTTTATGTTTTTAGAATGTAAAGGACTCATCCAAGTTTATATATGTTGTTTTGGTTTGTTATAAGAGTGAGTATAAGCTAAAAAAAAACCCTCATTTCTTAGAATTTTAATATATTAGGTAGGGTTGACCAGGTCAAAGCATGCAAAGTAATGGAGGATGATGTGTGAGACTTGTAGTTTTTGACCATGAAATTTTTTAAGCAATTTTCATACCTTAAATAGGATAAACTGGTCATCCAAGTTGACCTATTTCTAAATAGGCCTAATGAGGAAGATAGTGACAAAACTAAGCAGAAGTGAGAATGAGATTAGGGATTGCTTATAGAGGATTAAGCATGGATAAAAATGCATGGGGTAATTTTTAAATACCTATGTCACATTTACCCCCTAAATATAAGTTTTGATGATGCACACAAACAAGCAAAAAGTTGTTTTCAAAGTGACCTATCTAACACATTGAGGTTTATGTAGGATGAAGACATGAGATTGGTCTGTAAGACCAATATTGATATTGAACCTTGTAATGTGTGTGTGTGTGTGTGTGTGTGTGTGTGTGTTATAAGGATGATTAAGTGTCATTAAAACCCATTTGATGTTTATAAAATTGTTCACATAGGTGTTCTAAGACTTGGTTTTCATGATTTTTTTTTGGAGCTACAGGTTATTTTATGTGTATGAGTGAGAATGTTGTTCCTGAGCCTTTTTACATAGTTTTGAAGAATCAAATGCACATAAATTTATTATAGATTTCTCATAAGTTAATTTTAATACATTTTTATACATGATAAAATCTTATGAAGGTGTGAAAATTCAAAGGCTTTTGACTGGGTTCTTAGGGCTTGTATACAGTTATGAATGAGCATATGAAGTTGATCAATTTGAGGTCTTTTTCCATATTTAGTAAACTCTAATGAATATTATTTTTAACCTAATGTCATGGATATTTTATCCATGTTATTTTATATTTTTTTATGTGGCAAAGTTGAGTATATGCATCAAATTTTCAATACAGACTTTTTGGTAGTGAGAAGGCCTAATCGCGAGTAAACCTAATTGAGTGGTTCAAGGAGTGAAATGAGATAAATGATGTTAGGGACATAATGTTAGATTATAAAGGGTCTAATTTATTCAATTTTGAGGTGTTTCATCTATTTTTGGAGGCTCAAGGTGTTCTAAGGAGGCCTAAGTGAAACATGTGCTTTGAGAAGGCATAATTACATTAGGTCTATATTAGGCCTAAAGGTGGTTTTGACCCTTAAAGGTAATGGCCGACCTATGTAGTGTGTTTTTAATTTTTGAAACATTATTTTTGATATATTCCAAGGGTTATCCAAGTATTGAGAGGTTCTTTTTCAACTAATATGGGTGAGAGCAATAGTCAAGTATAAAGAGAATGTCTAATAGGCCTAATTTGACTAGTTAGAATATTAAGGATTATGAGTGAATGATATAGAGTTTTGGAAACTAGGTAAAATGGTGTGATTAAAATTATATATTTGTGGTGAATATTTCATTAATTTTTAATTGTGCTTCTACAAGTTATGAGCAAGGTCTTAGGATATAATTCTGCCAAGAAAAGGGCTAGTTGAGCAAGAAGGCCTAATAGGTTGTTTGAGAGAGATAGAAGAGTGAGAAGAGTAAAAGAAGGTCATATTTATTTTATTTAGAACCAGGTGTCCAATTGTGATCAAATATTAAATGTATTTGAGTTGGTGTTGAGTTGCCTAAGGGGGGTTGGTGCCTCCTTGCAAGTTGGTGCTTGCTAAAGGACTAGTTGAGTTAGTACTTGACTAGTGAGGGGTTGGTGCTCCTTGTGGGGTTGGTGCCTCACTAAATGTTTGATCCATTGCTTATATGACTTTAATCCAAGTTTTTTATTAGTGGGTTTTATTCCCATGAGGGTTTTCCACATAGATCTTGTGTTCATGTGTTATATTCCTACTTCATGCTCATATGAATGATTGATTTTGCATTGCTATATCTCTAGATTTGTTTGAATTATTAATGGATGGTATATGGAATTGAAATAATATTTTTCACACTGATTCATCCCCCCCTTCTTAGTGGTAATTCTTCCAACAATTGGTATCAGATCAATGTTCCTTGTGTAGACCTAATAGTCTAAGGGAGATCTTTGGAACACAGGTATGGATATTGAAAATGAAAGTGTCTTTTATGATTTAAATGAGGATATATCCATGGTCATTGAAACAACTTGTGAATGTTGTTCAAAAGAGAAGAATTATATGGAATAACACACATATCTTAGAAATAAAGTAAATATTTTAAAGCTACAAGTTGAGCAAGATGCAATCATGATAAGGACATATTAGAAGTTTGAAGAGAGTAATGGAAAGCTTAAAAATATTTTGGATAGTCAAAGGTCCTTTTATCATATAATGGGTCTTGGAATTAGATAAAAATAAAAGGATTTCAAGGAAATTTAGTTTTCAAAAGGCATTGATCAATCAATGAGTGATGAAGCTAGTAGAATCAAGACCTATGCAGAAGTAGTCAAGTTTGAAGTCAGTCATCAACAAGCCAAGAAGGGTTTTGCTCCATAAAGGATAGAAAATGAAGCGGTGTATCATCTTCTGATCATTAAAATAAAAATAATGTTAAACAGTCTTAGTATGTGGATTCTTTCATTGGTTATTGTTTCTCTTGTGGTAAATTTGTACATAGAGTTGTTGACTATAGATGGAGAATTAGAATCATGTGTTATAACTACAACCAAAAAGGACACATTTCAAGAGAGTGTAAGACAAGATATATAAGGAAAACCAATCATGTTAAGAAGACATGTAGTCATGACACTAAATAATGGATAAAGAAAGTAGACCCTATGGGTAAATTGGAAGAGAAGCAAGAATATAGAGGAGAAGAATATATGATAGCCCAAACTGCCTTTCATACTCAAAATGAATATTTGAAGTGGTACATAGATAGTGGTTGTTCAAGTCACATGACAAGAGATAAGATCAACTTCATCACTTTAAATAAGAATGCCATAGGTTTAGTAAGGTTTAGAGATAACACATCTATTAATATAGTTGGCAAAGGTGTTTTGAGTTTGGATAATGAGAAGACCAAGATATAAACTGTTGTATATGTACATGGATTGAAACACAACTTGTTGAGTGTGAGTCAAATGTGAACCCAAGGGCATACCCTAACATTTCATGAAAAAGGATGTGAGATAAGGAGACTAAAATCAAGAAGGTTGATTGCAAAATCCAAGAGAGTTGAGAACAATCTTTATGTACTAAATGATATCACAAAATAAAAATGCTTCATGAGTAAGGTCAATGAAAGATGGATATGGCATAGGAGGTTAGGTCATATGAAATTTGACAATCTAGTTAGGATCAGCTCCAAGGGATCTATGAAGAATATGTCCAAAATTTATAAACCTGCATATACTCTTTATAAGGCATGTCAACATGGCAAGTAAACTAGGAGGAAATTAAAGTCTAAAGAATACTCTACTACTAGACCTTTATAACTCATTCATATTGATTTATGTGGTCCCATAAGGATTCAAAATATTTAAAGAGATAGATATTTCATGTTGCTCATAGATGACTTCACAAGAATGACTTCGATAGCATTCTTGAAGGAGAAGTCAAAATATCTAAGTAAGTTCAAAACTTTCAAGGCTTTGGTTAAAAATGAGATTAATGTGAGGATCAAGTGTCCTAGGTCTAACAAAGGAGGAGATTTTTGGTCAAATGAATTTGATGAGTTTTGTGAGGTCAATGGAATAAGAAGATAGTTCTCAGCTACTAGAACACCTCAATAGAATGGGGTGGTTAAAAGGAAGAAAAAATAGTTCAAGAAATGGCAAGGACCATGTTTAATGAATCAAAGTTATCTGATGGATACTAGAGAGAATATGTGTGTGCTATAGTTTACACTTTGAATAGAGGATAGATTAGGATCAATGGTGACAAAACTCTATATGAATTATGGAATGCTAGACCTGTAAGTGTTGAAAATTTTAAGGTGTTTGGGAGTAAATGATGAGGAATTACGCAATTTAGACTCAAGGTCTATTAAAGGTATTTTCTTGGGATATTCATAAGTAAGTGTTTCCTATAGATGTTACAATAAGAGATTGCAAAAGATAATGGAAAGCACAAATGTGACAATTGATGAGACTAAGAAATCATATTATTAATCAAATAATGATGAAAGAGAAATAGAGATAGATGAGGATGAAGAATAGATTGAGGAATTAAAAGACTTAAAAGGTCCTTTTAGGCAGATTCAAAGAGATCATCCTAAATCTCAGATCATTGGAAATAAAAGTGCAGGTATATAAATAAGGAGAAGAATGGTGAGTGATGTTAATCAAGAGAATATTACCTTACTATCAAAATTTGAACCTAAAATGTATGTAGAAGCAAGTGAAGATGAATTTTAAATAGATGTTATGAGTGAAGAGTTAAATCAATTTAAGAAGAATGAGATTTGGGAGTTAGTACCTAGGCCTATAGACAAAAATATCATCGGTACAAAATGGGTGTTCATAAACATGTTGAATGAGAATGGAGAAGTTGCTAAAAATAAGGATAGAATAGTATACAAAGGATATGCTCAAGTAGGAGTGGACTTTGAGGAAACTTTTGCTCTTGTAGTAAGTTTAGAGGCTATTAGGATGTTTATTGCCTATGTAAGTTTCAAAGGCTTTAAGATATACCAAATGGATGTCAAGTCAGCTTTCCTAAATGGAAACTTGGAGGAAGAAGTATAAATTGAGAAACCTAAGGGTTTCCTATTAATTTATAACAAGGATTATGTCTACATATTAATGAAGGCCCTTTATGATCTAAAACAAGCCCCTAGAGCTTGGTATGCTAGACTAGACAAGTATCTTTTGGACCAAGGTTTTAAGAGAGGAGTTGCAGATAGTAAATTGTATATCAAATCTAAAAATGACCATCAATTGATAGTAGTGATTTATGTATATGATATCATCTTTCGTGGAACTAATTATAACATGACCAAGGACTTTGTAGAGGTAATGAATTCAGAATTTGAAATGTCTATGCTTGGAGAACTATCTTTCTTTCTTGGACTTTAAATCAGTCAATTTAAAAAAGGTATGTTCATTTCATAAGACAAGTATATAAAATAGATGTTAAATAATTTTTAAATAGAATATTTTAATGTTGTGAGTAAACATATGGTTATAATATGTAAGCTAAGTAAGGAGGATGAATCCTCAAGGGTCGATCAAACAAAATATAAATCCATGATTGGGAGTTTGTTGTATACTACTACCTCTAGACTTGACATCATGGAAGCAGTAGGTCTTATGGGAATATTTCAAATAGATCCTAAGGAATTTCATCTACAATCAGTCAAGAGGAAACTTAGGTATCTCAAAGGAACTATGGAATATGGATTATGGTACCTAAAGAGAAAGAAGTTTAATCTAGTAGCCTATATAGATGTAGATCAGGTTGGGAGTCTAGATGATAGAAAGACCACTAGTGGAGGAGATTTCTTCTTAGGTAAGTGCCTAGTATCATGGTTAAGAAAGAAACAACCATCATTGGATTTATCTACTTGTGAGGTTGAGTACATTTTAGTAGCTTCATGTTGTACTTAGGTGTTGTGGATGAGACAAACCTTCAGAGACTATAAGGTGGAGTTTGATTGTCCTACTATTTTTTTTGATAATACTAGTGCCATAAGGGTTTCAAATAATCATTCCATGCATTCAAAGACCAAGCACATTCCTATAAAGTATCATTTTTTAAGAGAATAGTTTAGTGAACAAAGTATTAAGCTTGAATTTATGTCTACCAAGGATCAGATTACAGATATCTTGACTAAGCCTCTTCCAAAGGCTACTTTTCAACATCTAAGACCAGAATTGGGTGTGATTCATGTTCCTAGTAGTCATTAATAAATTCAAAGTGCTTAAGAGGAGATAATAAGGAGGTGCTTTAGCTCTAAGGGTAGAAAACAAGTACATAAGCTGTAAGGTTAAAGGGGAGTCATATCACTTGTCAAGAATAAAATGTCTAAGGTAGTGTTTTTTCATTAATTTCATATTCATATCTATGGGGGAGATGTATCCCAGTAAGAAAACTTCTTTAAATGATTAACATCAATGAGTGGTTGCCATCAATGACAAATAGGGAGATTATTGAGAATGTATTCTAAATTATGCATGAAGTTGTCATTGATGTCATGAAAGTGTCATTGATGTCATTATGAGTTGTCTTTTTTGTTCTTAAATTTGAGTTCATAAGCCATGTACTTGAGAGACCTAGTTAGAAGGCATAGGCCTTTTAACCTAATGAGATGATCAGTATGAGATTTGTGTAAAGAAGGTTGGTAGTATGTGAGCAAGTTATGAGGTTTATGAAATGAATATAAGGTTTTGAGGATAGTATAAGAGGTTTTAAGGTATGATCAAGGTCTAAGCATGACTAATAGTTCAAGGCCTAGTGTGCAAAGAAACCTAGTGTGACCTAATGAGGGGTCAAGTTAAGTTCCCAAGGTGATAAATCTCATAATAATATTATATAATGTGTGATATGTTGTGTTAAATATTTTGAACAATTTTGGCGTCATATCCTGAAGGAGAAAGGATGAAAATTGGTGTCGAGGTCCTTTATGTGCACAAAATGGGGTGTTGCAGACCCAAGAAGGATCTTCTTATGCTCGTTGGCACATGCAACATTTTCATAAGATCATGATTAATTCATGGAATTTGGGGAATGTTCCTAGATTAAATTTACTAGAATTATTTTTTTATTTGAGTGGAAATTCTTTAAGAATGATTGCTAAGAAGGGAAACCAGTCAAAACCCTACTAAAACCCTCATAATGACCTGATAAGAAAGATCTTGTTAATTATGGATCAAAATGGTTTTTTGACCTATTTTGATGTTTAGAACATATAAATTACTATTTTATATTTCTCTTAGTGGTTTTTTTGTCATAAGAGTGAGTAGAAGCTACAGAAAACCCCTTATTTCTTGGAATTTTGATATACAGTTAGGGTTGACCAGGTCAAAGCATGAAAATTATTATAGGATGATGTGTGAGAATTTTAGTTTTTGCCCATGAAAATGTTTTAGTATGTTTCAAACCTTAAATAGGCTAAACTAGTCATGAAATTTGACCTATCACCAAATAGGCCTAATGAGGAAGACAATGACAAAACTAGGCAAAAGTGAGAATGAGATTAGGGATTGGTTGCAGAGGATTAGGGATGGATACAAATGCATGGGATAATTTTTAAATACCTATATCACATTTCCCCCTTGAATATGAGTTTTTATGATTCACGCAAATAATCAAAAATTTGTTCTCAAAGTGACCTATCTAACACAATGAGGTTTGTGTAGGATGAAGACATGAGATTGGTCTGTAAGACCAGTATTGATATTGAACCTTGTAATATATCTATTCCAATATGTTATAATCATCATTAATTATCATTAAAACACATTTTAATTTCATAAAATTGTTCACACGTGTTTTAAGACTTGGTTTTCATGACTGTGTTTTTGGAGCTACAGGGTATTTTTTGTGTATGACTGAAGATGTTAATCTTGAGTATTTTTACATAGATTTGAATAATAAAATGTACATGAAGTTATTATATATTTATAATATGTTATTCTTAACAAAATTTTATGTATTATAAACTCCTATGAAGGTGTGAAAAGTCAAAGGCTTTTGACTAGGTTCTTAAGGCCTGTGTACAGTTATGAGTGAGCATATGAAGTTGATCGATTTGAGGTCTTTTGCCCTATTTAGTGAAATATAATGAATATGATGTTAAAATTAAGGTCATGTATATTATATCCATGTGATTTTTTTTTGGGGTTTATGTATCAAATTTTAGTGTATGCATCATATTTTCAAGATAGACTTTATGGAAGTGAGAAGGCCTAATTGCGAGTGGACCTAATTGAGTGGTTCAAGGAGTGAAATGAGCTAAATGATGTTGGGGACATAAGGTGAGATTATCAGGGGTATAATTGAATCATTTTTTAATTTTTTAATCTATTTTTTGAGTCTCAATGTCTTCCAATTATGCCTAAGTTAAACATGTGTTTTGAGAAGGCCTAATTGCATTAGGTCTTTATTAGACCTAACAGTAGTTTTGGCCCTTAAGGGTAATGTTCGACCCATGTAGTGCGTGTTTCAATTTTTAAATGTGTTTTTTTATATATTCCAAGGGTGATACAAGTATTGAGAGGTTATTTTCTGACCAAGATGTGTGATATCAAGAGTCAAGTATAAAGAGAAGGTCTAATAGGCCTAATTTGACTAGTTAGAATATTAAGGATTATGAGAGAATGATATAGAGTTTTGGAAACTAGGTAATGTTTGACCCATGTAGTGGGTGTTTCAATTTTTAAATGTGTTTTTGATATATTCCAAGTGTGATCCAAGTATGGATAGGTTCTTTTCTAACCAAGATGTGTGAGAGCAAGAGTCAAGTATAAAGAGAAGGTTTAATAGGCCTAATTTGACTAGTTAGAATATTAAGGATTATGAGATAATGATATAGATTTTTGGAAACTATGTAAAGGGTGTGAATACCATAAGAGATGTGTTGTTAATATTTCATGAAGGTCTAACTATGATTTTATAGGTGATGAGTAAGGTCATAAGATCTAATTATGCTAAGAAAAGGGCTAGTTGAGAGAGAAGGCATAATAGGTTGTTTGAGAGAGATAGAAGAGTGAGAAGAACAAAAAAAGGTCATCTTTAGTTGAGTGAGAAATAGGTGTCCAAGGGTGATCATATATTCAAGGTATCTAAGTTGGTTTTGAGTTACCTAAGGGGGTTGGTACCTCCTTACAAGTTGGTGCTTGTTAAAGGAATAGTTGAGTTGGTGCTTGACTAGTGAGGGGTTGTTGCCTCACTAAATGTTTGACACATTACTTATAGGACTCTAATCCAAGTGTTGTATCAATGGGTTTTATTCCCCATTAGGGTTTTTGACATAGATCTTGTGTTATGTTCCTATTTAATGTTCATATGAATGATTGATTATGCATTATTGTATCTCTAGATTTGTTTGAATGATTAATGGATGGTATATGGAATTGAAATAAGAGTTTGCACACTAATTCACCCCCTAGTGGTCATGATTCCAATGGTTTGAGGTATATTTACTATATAATATAGGTGTGATGACTATGGCTTACATATAAACTACTCTATAAGGTATAATACCTTGGGAAACATCTTTGAAAAGTGTCTATTTGAATACACATATGTTGAATTGGGTTTGGGGAGATTAGGAGATATGTCCTCTATGAATGGTGTTCATCATTGAACAAAAAATACCACAATAATTCACAACTAAGGACCTCAATTATTTTACTTTTTTATTAGAGCATCATGTACCTAATGTGGACCAAAGAGTAATTTCACTAAATTATTCATTAAAGGTAACTACTACAACTTGGTGGGTAGTTCATAAGAAAACTCAGTTATCTTGGGATGAGGCATGTGAATTGATGTGAACATGTTTTTAGATACCAATCACTATTAGGGTAGATTGGTTATTCTTTAAATAAGGATAGTGCTTGGAGTTGCATGTATATAGGTGTGTAAACATATGTTTTGCATAGGGTGTGGACCCTAAGTATTGGGTGCATGTTTTTAGATACACTTTGGCACTACTTCCTACTACTTAGTATATACATCAAGAGCACATATGAGAAAATAAGCATCAGGTGCAAGTTCAATAATAATTTATTCAAACTTTGTTTTTGAAGATTAAAATATTTAAGTACATATTGTTTTACAAAAATTGAAAATGTTTATATTTCATGGGTGAGTGGAATACCTAAGTATTGTGACAAACTCATCATCGCATCAAGAAGCGTCTTATGATTTGAATACATCTATACAAAATTATAAGATTAGTAAAAATAAAGAACAATTTCTTATAAAACCTTGTAATAAGATTCAAGATGAGTTGACAGGGTCCAGTGATAGCAATGAGGATTTGGACTTGAATGGATTTTTTGAACTAGAGTGATAATCCAAGCCACCAAAATGTCAAATCATAAAATAAACTAATGATAGTTTTTAAATTTAAATATTCTAGAACAAGAAGGATAAGGGAAATCTACAAGAATCTAGTTTGAATGAATCTAATATGATATACTAGGAACTTTTGAGTAAAATTGTTGAGAATATTAGGACATAAGTTATGCCAAAGCTTACAACTTTGGGATATTACTAGACTCAGAATGAAATTTCATAAGGGTTGTAACTATTGATGGACTATTAGGATTTTTTTTCCACTAAATTCATAGAACGAAAAGGGGTAGATCCATCATTGGGGGTATGCACATTGAACTCAAAGAGTGTGCATGACCTATCAATAAGTTCCCATATAGATTGAATCCCATCATGAAGTTAAAGGTGAAGGTTGAGCTAGATCGCATGCAAGAATCATGTATCATTTATCTAGTGGAAAAGGTGGATTAGGTTAGTCCTATAGTTGTGCAGCCTAAAAATTTAGGTGAGATTCAATTATTTAGAGATTACCATGCACTAAATGATGTTTGCATCAATGAACCATTTCTAATACCTTTCATCGACAAGATTATAAAATTATTTTTAATACATGAAGTATATTCCTTCATGGATGGATTTAGTGGCTATCATCAAATTCCCATCGCATAGTAGGATCAGGCCAAAATAAAAATCATAATTGAATGGGGATATTTTGCATATAAGGTAATGCCATTTGGTTTAAATAATGCTCCATTCATATTTTCTAAAGCTATAGTGACTAATTTCAAGGAATTTAATCATGATTTTATAAAAGTTTATTTAGGTGATCAGGTTATATTTTTTGTGTTCAAATATCACTTTTTCACACTAAAACTAATGTTAAAATGCTATAAACCTCTATAAATTACATTAAAATTGAAAAATGTTATTTTTCACACCATTTAGTGTTTTATTGGGCTATTTAGTTTGTAGTGAAGAAATTTTGGTTGATCAAGCCAAAATCATAGTCAAAGTGGGTATGCCACCTCCAGATAGTTATACATAAGTGTGAGTATTTTTTGATCATATAAGGTACTGTATAAAGTTTATCAAAGGATACATAGCTATCTCTATGGCCTTGGATAATTTTTTTTGTAATGATACGAGGTTTGAATGGGAATAAGAGTGTCAATTAACATTTTTGAGCTAAATTAAAGGTTAGTTACAAGTCCTACACTAATTTTTCCCAAATAGATTAAGTCATTTCATGTTCAAGTAGATGCTTCAGTTATTACAGTGGGAGTTGTGTCAGTGCAACCAGGAGATGATGAACTAGACCATCCTATCCATTTTGTAAGTAGAAAACTATCAGTTACATAAAAAATTATACTAAAATATAGTGGGAAGTGTTATCAATGGTGTTCACACTATATAAGTTTATGCATTATCTTCTCAAAACACCCTTTTATTTATTTACTAATCATTGGGCCTTGTGGTACTTGGTTAACAAACATGTGTTAGGTTGAAGGATCTAAAAATGGTTAATGTTATTTTAGGAATTTTAGTTCATGATCAATGTTAAACATGGATGAGAGAATATGGAACCTGATCACTTGAGTAAGATATTAAATAGAGAACCTGAAGAGTTTCAATATGAATCACCAGATGCACATCTCTTCAAAATCTCTACCATCCCTGATAACATGGAGGATATAGACAAAATTCTATAATGAGGGATCTTTCTAGCACACTATGTTAAGTGAGACAAAAAACAATTGATTACACAAGCTATTCCCTATACTATCATAAATGGATTTTTGTATAATATAGGGAAAAAATAGGTGCTACATAGAGTGTCTTTAGAGCATGAGCAAGCTCAACTTCTTGAATAAGCACATCAAGGAATTATAGGAGGGAAATTTTGTAGGTGAGTCCACTACCAAAAAGATTTTTTAAAGTGATCTATGGTGGCCTACTTTATTCCAAGATGCACATCGGGTCATAAAACACTGTGATGTTTGCCAAATAATGGGAAAACCTAACCAAAGAGATGAGATGTTAAACCCAATGCTCATAGAATAACCTTTTGAATAGTGGGTTATTAATTATGTGGGGATATAAGCCCACCAAACAAGTGCAGTCATGTAAGGTATATAATCACTATGACATATTACTCTATAAAATGGGTTGAAGCTACTATGACACCAAGTTGCAGTGCCAAGGATGCAACCAAGTTTTTTTATGAAAATAACATTACAAGGTTTGGGTATCTAATAAAATTGGTCAATGATAGGGGAACACACTTTATGAATAATATAATAAAAATCCTCATAGATAATTTATGACATCACACCATAAAATTATTACGTATCACCCATGGGCAAATGGAAAAGTTGGGGATTCAAACAAAGTCTCGGGCAAGATGTTAACAAATATATGTAATGTACAATAGGATGATTGGGAGGATAAAATTTATGTGATTCTCTAGGAATACAAAACAAAATATAAATGTTTGATAGGTTTTACCCGTTTTCATTTGGTTTATGGACTTGAGGTAATAATTCCCATGGAATATATAGTTCCTGGTATGTGCATTTATATGATAGTGAGACTCAGGGACGAGTCTCTCTACAAACATCATTAATATATTTAACTAAAATGGAATAAAATAGGAAAAATCATATGGACATAAGAATTCAAAAATCTAAGTCAAAAAGTCTAACATGATCACAACCTCTGATCTAAATAATTTTATTTAAAATGAGTGGTTTTACTATATGATGATAAATTTAGAGCATTTTTAGGAAAACTGAGCATTAGAGGGAAGTTATCTTTTATCATTCATGGCATTTCTTATCAGGAAACAATTATCCTAAAATATATTTAGGGAACCATTCCACCAGGTCATGTAAATGGTTATAGGCTTAAGCCCTACCATCAATAATCTCTATCATTTATTTCAAAAATTTAGAGAGGGTGTTGAGTACCACCATGTAGTTTAGGGTTTTTATTTAATTTTTTGTTTTATTTTTTTACTTTTAGTTTTGTGTGTGATTTTATAGTGGAATTTTTATATTTTAGGATGTCAGAACTATAGTTGTTAAGTCAAAGTCACAGAGCATGATCTGGGAACAATATTAGCCTGAAGGAAAGACAACTTGCAATGGGTATATGGGGATCATCAATTAAGTTTAGGAATAAGGCATAGACAATTCAAGTATAGAGAAAGGATAGTCAATGGGCATTTAAAACTATTAATGATGATACACTTAAAGATTACATCTTTCCCAAAATAAATCATATGTTAGAATGATAGGATGTACAATAAATAAAAATAGATTGGGGAAAAGACAATGTGTCATATCAAAACCTATCAAAGGATGGATCAATGTTTTTAAATGAAAAATGGTAACCATCACATTTCCAGTAGTCAATCGATATTAATTCCTTAGGCAAAATCATGCATAACTATCTCAACATATTTAAATCATTCTGTCAGATGGATTTGATTGACAAAAGTTATATAACAAGGATCAATAGCATAAGGACATTATACACTATTATAAATAAGGTAGCTCTATGATTTGTGTATAATCCTACCAATTATACATAAATTTTCTATTAGCACCTATATAGTTGAATAACTTGTTCAATTTTATCTCTAACTACAAACATGGATCAAGCACAACTATTAATCGCACTCACAAATATGTAAAAAGAATAAATGGGGATTGGCCTAGCCCTCAAAAAAACTAAATACCATGTTCCATTTTTGTTTGATTTAATTGATGCTCTAGAAGCCACTCTCTTCATCCTAAATCAATCATAAGTAGCACAAGTAGGAGCTCTAGCACTTCAACATCCACTAAAAGGTTCTGATATAGATCATCTTATCAAGATGCCTAGTTTCAGGGAATTAAATGAGGTAATTATTACATTGCTTAGTAGATATAACAAGGGTGTTATTCACCTCTCACATGATGTTAAAATATTTATCAACCCTGCAACCATGGCAAGAATAACAAGATGCTTTTGCAGACCACCAAAAATGATAAACAAGTAACCAAAGGCATTTAACATTGTGTATCAGATGATATGAATGCATGAAGATTTTAGTTAGCCAAAGTCTTTGAACTTATTATGAACATAGATAAGGTTATCTCCATTACATATCAATCATTTTAATATCATTTCTTGGTATTTCTTCTCTATTTTATGTGTTATAAGTCACTAGAGGGCCTAGTGAATCTAGATGAAGATTTTTGGCCTGTAACTATGTTTGTCAACATTACTTGGACCAGAATAGGGTAGTACTATGAGAATTTGGGGAGATTTAATACATGGTGGATAGAGATACAAGCCATGATCATATCACACCCCAAAGTAACCAAAGATGTTATGCAGTACCTAAGGTAGCATGCATCCATTATAAATCTATATAATGGCATTCATATCAAAGTTCATGAATTGCCTAAAATAACCACAACTCCACTACCCTTTTCCATCACTATGTTGGATTCCAAAGTATAAGTTCTATGGTAGAAATATCTAGCTTCAATACCAGTATAACATTTGTGATACATACCTTCTAGTGCACAATAACCTATGCCCACATAAGCACAAGTAAAACCATTTGCATTGCCACAAATAGAAGTAACTCCATCACAAATTGATAATGGAAAGAGGAAGGCATAAATGCAATGAGCCTAAATGCTACCACAAAAGAAGAGGAAAATCCATACAAAGTCATGGCTAGATAATAATCATGTTATAAATATAGCTATATGAGTGAGTGAAGAGTATCAAGTTATACAGTCTATGCTCATGGACACCAGTAATGATGTTTATGAGCAAGAAGAGGAATAAATTTATTATTTTGGAAGGCAATGCACACCATATAAATGTAGAACCAAGTGAGGCAAGATTTTTGGGTTGATATAACTCAACCTCATGTGTCTATCATATTATATATTGTTGAAAAAAAAACACCAACATTTTTAAGCAGAGAATTTCCAGATGGATCTAGTTTTAGGATCTTTTATTACATATAAAATAGACCTTTTGGTGCAATAAAGTCCACCTCAATCCCTAGTGTGCAAGCCAAATACTCATTATATACCAAGACTCTCTCCAAAAATCAAATATATAATGGTTTCCTTTGTATACCTAGTAGAGGAGGGTATAACATAATAAGCATATGGACACTAACAACAAACTTAGGAAACATTCTAGACTAAGAAGAGGCCAAAGAATACCCTCACTCCCCCTCCATATTTTAGGATTAAGGATTCCACACAAAGAGGTACTATTATAGATTCATCCTCTTCTAAAGACTCACAATAGGTTATATTCCTTGATTCACCAACACCTATGGAGGATATTGAAGATATTAACTAACCATAACTTGAGGAATAAGCCAAGAAAATAGATGTCGTAACATAAGAACAAGATGCTAGGTAGCATGAAGAGTTAGAAAAGGCACAAAATAAGGATAAAAATAAGGCACAGAAGGAGGAAGAGAAGAAAAAAGGAGGAAGAATCAAAATGTAAGGTTGTTGAGGAGGATGAGTAGTAAAAGTAGTAGGCTAAAGAGTAAGAGTGCAGGAAAAAGGTTGAGGAAATTGAGGCAGAAAAGAAAAGTTCCAAAGAAGTAGAGGTAAATAATAAATAAGAATAAGCATAAAGGAAGCATAAATAAAGAGACAACTAAGAATTAAAAGGAGTGTAACAAAAGAAATATGAAGCAAAGGCAATTGTAAAGGATCAAGAGGAGCAAAAGGCTAAAGAAGCATTGCACATCTAATAGGAGTAAGCCAAGCGATAGGATGAGGAATAATAAGTTAAATCTAAGGCTAACGTAGAATCCAAAACTAAGGTTAAGGAAGATGCCAAAGCTAACGATGAGGTAGAAGCTAAGGCTAAGGCTGAATTAAAGGCCATATCTAAGGTTGAGGTAGAAGTAAAATCTAAGGTAAAAGTAGAGCATAAAATACAACAAGCAGTTGCACAAGAGGAGGCCTCTCAATTCAAGCCTTAAATAACTATTTAATGGCTATGGGATGTCCCTACATCATCCACCTGGCACATAAAATTTTCTCTTCCCATGGAGAAGATAAATAAGGCACCTTTCCTAACTATAAATTCTAATATGGCTCTAGCTACAATAATTCATGAAGCATCTCTTAATGTTTCTCAAATTTTATTGCCTAAATAAATTGAAGGTGCATCTAATTTTCAATAATAAATAACATAAAAGGTTTTATCCTTGGATTAAGAGGTCTTATAGTTATGGGAGGACAATGTATATCTATACCTTCACTTCACCAATGCACACCATCTCATCAATAACACTTTCCCTGTGTTGATTACCCAAGTCCTATGTGACCAAGTCATGTTAGAATTAAATTAATTCTCAACCCTCTTATCACAATTAACAACAAAATGGATTACTGCGCAAGAGCTACAATCCCTTTGCAGTCAAGGGAAGAGAATCAAAGAAGAAATTAAGGTAATTTATGAGCTCTTGGAAGAAAATGATCAAATCTTGGATACAACTTTAGTCCAATCCAAACAAATCACCCAAATCATGCTTATTTAGAAGTAACATCTCACCAATTCATTATCCAAGGCCAAGCTATAGTTTTATAGGGTGGACAAAGATAATACTATGATGGAATATCCTTCATATACCTCTATAATAATGGAAAACGCACTCAATAAGTTACTTGAATCATGTGATAATTTCATGCAGAAGCTGAAAACCTAATATAATGATATTTTACACAACACATTTTCTAACATTCAAATGCAGAGGCATGTGGATTGGTTGGAGGATCTCTCCTAGGACATCCAAGTCAAAGTGTAAAATTTTAGGTCACACATCACTATCATAGAAGAAGAAGATATTTAGAATCTGATGGTGACCCAAGTCCCACTATACACATTGTTCACTATGGTGTGGGAATTTCTCACTAACTATAAAATGTTTATGCAAGATTTATCACAGTTGGATAGTTCCATTGCATAGCTTGTTGATGAACCCTAATTTATTCCTCCTCAACAACTTCAATAAGTACTCCAACAAAGGAAAGCTATTATAAGTTCCTATCCAGTGATCCAAAAACAACCATAGCATCTACCAATAGATTCTATAATACCAATTTCTTCTTCCAAACCTCAAATAGATCAACATCTTAGTAACCCCTAGTACATCCAACTTGGATCATGCCACCACCTACTCAGTAGATACTGTGCACACTTAAAATTTTATAATTTTCATAATTTTTTGTACACTCCAGTAGGATGGCCTTAAGCATTAGTATTAGGTCTAGGTTGGTTGAAAACTTGTAAAAGGTTACCACCCAGTTGAGTTAGTCTATTGAAAACCTGCAAGGGTGGTAGGCTATATGATAATTAGTTGAAAACATGAAAAGGCAACTAAGTAGTGCATTAGGGGTGAAAACTAGTAAATGGCACCTTGAGTGATAATCACAACCCTTGTTTCTAATTAATTCCTCATTGTACTCAAATTTTTCAAGCTTCAAGCTTAGGGTACCTTTTTCTAACTTTGTCTCAAGATGAGACAATTGTTTAAGTCTGAGAAGTGTTGAGAGTAGAATAGGGCTGTAAAATTGTAGAGTGTAATTTTTGGACATGTGTGACTTATACTAATATTGTCTTTGTATCTCTTTTTATATATATTAAAATCTTGTAAGCATATTAATAGTCTTCAAAATACGAAGAGTGTTTCCTTTGGATATGGTGAATGGTTAGAATATGAAGCAACAATGATTTATAAAAAAAATTAAAAATAGCTCTTGATTGTATTATATAATGGTTCTAGTGAGATAGATATCAATATATAGTTATAAAATGGTTTCCCTTATTTATATTTTGTGGTTGTCTCGTGCATAGTAATGGTATATTTTCTAAATTTGTTAGTCATGTAGATTCTATCAAATGTTATGTACATAATAAGCCTACATTTTTTGCATCTCTATTTCTATTTTAGTTAATTAATGGTTAATTTCAATATTAAATGAAGTTTTGTTGTATTATTTTGCCATTTATCGCATGACTATCCCTGTATTAACATGTTCTGATGGGTTTTCCAAGAACCTCTACTAACATCCAAGGAATCATGTTGACTCAACTTAATAATATCTCTAAGTCAATGATCTTATATTTTATACTTATAGATCACAATATTCATTTCAATAGACTAAAATATCCATGGCCAAAGATAAGTCAACTCCACCATTGGGTGAGTCATGCTTCAATGCATAATTTGAAGCATTATTGATTAGTAATTTATTTCCAATTTATGAGAATGAATATTTAAATATGATTTAGTTTCAATCAATGGAATCATATAAGGACTATGAAATTAATCTATCAACATTTCCCAACCCTTAATTTAGCTATAATAAGATGACTTTGGGATTAATTTATCACCTTTACCCAAACCTTATTTTATTAATCCATTGGGAGGACTTTGGACACAATCCCAATGTCTAACCCCAATCACTCACACCATTAAGGTGTATCCAAAATCACAACATAACCCATCTCCATAATTCTCATATTTAATATTAAACTTGTGTTAATATTAAAAAAATAAAACAAAGCTAAGGCTCACATCATCCTTACAACCTCTCTGCCAGTGAGATAATGTCTCCCAACTTTATCAATAAAGTTACACAATAATTTCGTAATCTTATCTTATGCTAAATCTAAAAACATACTTGTCACCTGCTACATCAACACTCACATAAGTAAAAAGGTACACAATAAGATTCATCATAATAATACATGTTAACAAGCTAAAAATTACCAATCCAATCAAGGATTAAAATCAATCAACTAAGTAAACTAGCTCAATACACAAATGAATAATAAATGAAAATGTTAAACATCCCAATATAATCCAAATAATGATGAAAATTAAAATGGATAGATACCCAAATATAATCCAAAACAAAAGATAAGAAATAAATGTAGGAAATCTAACATTAAATAAAGTTTCAAAATAATAAACCTCTAAATCCATAGCTAGGAAAACCATAAGATGATGAATCTAATAAAATTATTACTCCCAATCAAAAACCAAAATAATTTCAAGGTATGCCACATCATGTGATAAAATTTCACGAGTTTAGATAGATTAATGTTGAAAAGTGTGGCTCTGGAATACCACAAGTGGGGAGTAGAGAGTTAACATAACAGCAACTAGAAATACAAATCTTTAATACCCTTGTGTGGTATGAAGAATGCATCATAACTCCAAGTTGTGAAAACCACCACACACATACCAACTAGTAAGTAGTAAAGATCACTTATTTATCTAAACATGATAAAAAATAATAAAATAACATTATTACGTAGAAGAATTCTTTGATATAAGGAATGTGCATTCAATTTATTTTCTCAAAGTTTTGATCCAACTTTTGGATCATCTTCAGGAAACAAAAAAGATAAAGAATTTTTTAATAAGACTAACCAATGAATTAAGGTAGTATATATAATAAAAGATAAACCTGAGAACCATCACCAATGTAGTCGACCAAATCAAAGGTCAGTAATTCTTTGTCTATTTTCTTGAAGAAGACTAATAACAGGTTTCTAATTATCACTGAGTCTGGTGCCTTCATCCCTGTTAAGAGTATTTGAATTCAATTCAATTTCAACCTTTTCATGAATTTTTCTCTTTGTATAGTGATCAACCTTCACAATAATTTTAGCATTCTCGAGACAAATGTGGTGGCTAGTTTCATAAGAATGCTCAGCAAGGGCAAATTTTTTAAATATGTTATGTCTTAGATTGGCACAGTGTTATTTTAATCTAACACCCAAATATTTGGTGGTTTCTATCTCAAAATTAGAACATTTTAGACCAATGGAAGACACAACATTAGCCCAAAGGTCCCATCTTATCTCATTTCGCTAATTTTAGATGTAGCTTATAAGCTTTCTCAGAAAGGATGTTCAGGTTAGAACATGATCTTTTAATTTTTGTTATTACTAGAGATAAGCTCATTGATTTAAATAACCCAGCATTGTGCCTATTTTGGAGAGAATGAAAAATGTGGGCAAAGGTTAAAACGGTGTTAGAATCATGACACTTCTTCAAAAAGATTAGATCAATGATTCTATGTATAATCTTAAAGAAAAAACTTTCAAACAACTGAACCTCATTAAAAATTTCCCTTCCATGGAGGAATTTCATCTAATAAAATAACATTATTACGTAGAAGAATTCTTTGATATAAGGAATCTGTGTTCAATTTATTTTCTCGATGTTTCAATCCAAATTTTGGATCATCTTTAGGAAACAAAAAGGATAAAGAATTTTTTAATAAGACTAACCAATGAAGTAAGGCAGTATATATAATAAAAGATAAACTTGAGAACCATCACAAATGATAAAAACTATTATTTTTACATGGAAGCATCAATCCAATCAATGAAACTCAACTGTCATACTTTGGAACTTGACTGTCATACTCCAAATTTTTATTGATAAACTTTGAAACTTGATTGTTGGACTCCACAGCTTGACTATTAGACTCCAAAGCTTCACTAAATGGTTCCACATTATGTTAAGCATGACTTCAAGGTCAAATTACTTTCTAAAAAACATAAAATTCAATTATGGTACATTTATACGACCTATACATGAAAAATTGAGGGATAACCATGTAAAGATTTAGAACATCATGGTATAAACAAGTAACATTAATTCACACATGTTAACCAAGATCTAAGTACCCATTCTCTACTTTATACTAGAAATAATCCATAATTGCATATCATATCAATTTAAATAAGTGATAGTAGTAGGGGATAATATGGCTATTAATTAGATATAATGATCCATATAATAGACTCGTCATGATCACATTTTAAGTATGCTATAATATTATAGTGCCTCATAATATCTACATGGCCATAATGCCATAAAAAGGGGTCATCATGTATCTCTATAAATATAAATCCAATGTGAAGAGTCATGGACCCACAAGGGTCACATGTCACATCACTATATATGTAAATGTGTGTGTGTGTTTGGAGAAACCACACATAGGGTCTCAACTCCCTTTATGATCACTTCAATACCCATGGGGCCTCTCCTCATCTATGTGATAATGCCACAATTTTCCTTACAAACATGATCCCCATCCATAAATTAGGACCCATAGTAGATCACATTTAAATATCCAAATAATATCATAGAGTTCACATAATAAATTTAGTGTCGTGTTTGAAGTGAATGAGGTAGTAGGTCCACCATATGCATGTGACCATCAAGTCATCAAATATGGCCATTATATTTGATGTGGATTCCATAGAAATATTACTACTAATTTGGCCAAAGGCATTATTTATTTGTAGAGGCAAACACAATTTAAAACCAATCTATTTTATAACACATTTGTAGATTAAGATAAATATTATCCAAAAGATCCAACAAGGAGAAGTTGAGTGCAAGGTTCCATAAGGATGGCACATGTCATGATCAAAAATGTCACAATTGAATGTCCACAGAGTATGTAATCAATGAATTTAACTTAAATATTCACAAAACTTTACTTAATATAAAGTCACTGCATAGCTCTCAATTCATTCAAATGATTGTTAAATAATGTCTCATTCTGTGACAATAGGGTAGTGGGTCCACATGTTTACCAAGTCACCAAAAATCAATTCACCATATCCTTTAGTTCCTAAAAAGGATCCTCATGTCAACCATGTGGCCCACCCACAATCAAGAATTAATATTATAATTATGACTTAAGCCTTAAAACTATTCACATATCGAATTGGATCTCATATTTTAATGTAGCTACATGTTATCTTGAAACTTTCACATGAGGTTGAGATGGGTAACTCATGGACTACATAGAGTCTCAAAGTGACCATGGGCTATAAGTTTTAGAGGTATTTTAAGTGTTGCTTGGTGTGGCATGATTGTGCCAAGTGGTATGGTCACCAAGAATCTTCATAGCAGCCACATACAATCAACAAAGCGTGTTAAAAAATTTGAATCCCACTTACATGTACAAAGGTCAAAAACATTTGTTTAATCACCTTAAATAATTATTATTATTTGTGTAAGGTATTTCACTAGTGTCCCTAAATCAATATACATTAATTAACTAGGATTAAGTCTTGGGGTCAAGAAGTCATGAACCCCACATAATTCAAGGAATGGCCATGAGAATAATTTGAGGGCAATACCTACGTTACTCTAATTGATGGGATATATGACACACACTGTATCATGCCTATCATATGTATTAAACCAAAAAAATCTTAAGTCTCCACAGAGGTTAGGGATTATGAAGTCCTCGAGTTCACATCATTTTTGTGTTGTGATAGGTGTAGAAACACTTAGTTAATGAATATACCATTGTATCCATATGAATAAAACAAGATGTCACATTCATAAGATGTGTTTCAGCTTATTCTAACTCATACCTAATATAAAATTATGTCACTTTTGTTGTAGGTGTAAAGGTTCATTGTATTCAATTCCTTCTTTTTGTGTAAATCCCTTTGGGACAAGCTTTGTTTTCTATTTGTCAAGTGAGTCCTCTAATTTTTACTTGTTGTGAAATACCCACTTGTATCCAATTGGTTTACAATTGATTGGAGTATCAATCAATTTCTAAGTTTCGTTCTTGAACAATAGATCAGACTCACTTCTCAATGCATGTTTCCATGCCTCAATCTTTTTAGCTTGTTTAAAATAATTGGGTTTAGAGTCAAATTCAACATTGACTTATTCTTCAATAAGGTCTTATATGGTAAGCTTTTATACCTTATCTTAAATTTATTTGATTAACTCTTTTTATTTTTATGTGGATGTGTGTGCATTTCTTTTGCATGTTTTCCCAACCTCTTTAGTCATAATGTATTTCAATTTTTATTGAACCCATTTTGGAATATTTTTGTGTAGCTTTCTGAATCATAGATTCCTTGGTTTCTTAATTTGAATCTCCTTATTTCTAGCATTAGACCATCCTATGATGAAGTTTCAATGGCTTATTTATAAGGATTTTCATTTTCAATTACAAATTTGGCATATTTTTTGGTCAATTCAATTGTAATTGATGCTTAAGTTTTCCTTTTCAGTTTCACAAACTATGGCATCCCTTTTGATGAGAAATTTCTTGGTGTTCTCATGATATAACATGTGTTTTTATGAATAATCAAAGTATCCCAAAAGCATGCATTTATTAATCTTATATTCTATCTTATTTCTTTTCTCCTTTGGAATAAATGTGTAACACATTGATCCAAAAATTCAAATATGTCACACTAAAGTGAGATGACCACACCCGAATGCATATGGAATATTAATCTATAAGGTTTCTAATGGTGACTTGTTCTAGACGTATATTTTTGTTTGAGTTGCTTCTACCTAGAAATGCGAATTTACCCCTTTGAAGAATGACATTTCCTAAATCATATTCATGATAATTCAATTCATCCACTCAACTACTCCATTTTGTTTTGAATTGTAGGGGACTATGTGATGATGCTTGGTTTTATTCTACTTGAGATAGGTTTCAAACACTTGCGAAGTGAACTCACCACCATTATCAGTCCAGAGTGTGCCAAATTTGGATTGGTCTTCATTTTCAACCATGGTTCAAAAATTTTGAAATGTTTTGAAGTTTTCTAATTTCTTCAAGAAATATATCATTCTCATCCTATTGTAGTGATCAATTAAAAACATGAAGTATTTATGACAACCATTAAAGAGGCTTGGGAGAGAACACAAATTAGAGTGAACTAGCTATAACTACATGTCTACTTTCCAATCTAAATTTTGAAAAATATCTCTTTCATGTTTTTCCAATATGCATGCTTCACACTTTTAAATATTTTTGGGCAAATTCATCAAGCCTACAACACCATTTTTATACATAGTGTGGATGTTTTCATAGTGGGTATGACCAAATATGGAATGCCATAGAAGAATAGCTAAGTTTGGATGTTTCCATATTATGTATGACCAAATATGGCATGCTATATAAGACTATAAAAAATTCCTTCTTATACAAGATGAGAAAAATTATTTGGAACTAAACACTCACCCCTTAGTTTCAAAAATTTTACTTCCTCATATTTATTCAAAATGACTATGTTATCACATTTTCTTATGAATTTCACCTTTGCATCATCAAGTAGTATGGATTATCCTTGTTTTCAAATTAGCACAAGAGACAACAAGTTTATTTTCAATACATTTTGGAGAATACAATTTGTATATTTTGGCAAATTGAGTTGAATTGTACCCTTGTTTTGAGTTTATAGACTTGTTTTGTTTGCCAAATACACTAGACCAAAAATTTATTCAAGTAAATACCTGAATAAGTCCCTTTGGAAAGTCATGTATTGTGTGGAATCAATGTATAAAACCAAGCATTATCCCAAGTTGAACTCTTTAAGGCATTATTCACTTTGTCAGAGATGGAAAACATGCAATCACAAGATAACTAAGCTAAATTAGATTTTGAGTTTTTCTTCTTCTCTTTTTCTACTTTATATTGTTTTAGACTTCAATTTTATCTCAAGGTGTCTTGAATTCATGTTTCTCATGACTTAATTTTACATATCAACATTTTCAATGCAAGTGTTGTTTACAATTTAACTTTTCTTAATTTTTTTTGCCTAATTTTTTGCCTTGCCCTTTGCTCTTCCCTTGTCCCTTTTCATTTCTTGTATTCTGGGAAGAATTTTCATTTTTATTTTCATAAAAAAAAATTTCTCTAGTGGACTCTATTTTTCTTCCAAATGATTTTTCTCTTTCAGCCATTTTCTCAACCAACTGATTAAATGTGAGAGTCTTCAAAAAATTACTTGCTTGCATGCAATGACACTAGGTAAGTTGAGTATGTAGGAATAAGAGCCTTTATGAAGGAAGTCATATAGACATGAATTTTTATGCTAGCGGCATCAACACCATGCTTAATTTCATGCATTCTAGAAGCTAAACTCATGACATCCCCATTTTTCAAATGTATATTGAATAGTTTCAATTATAATTGTATGAATTCAAATTCTCAGTGTGAATCATGTACTTATTTTAATTTGTGAAAAGATTCTTATGGAGTGTTGCACCCCTGAATGTGATGAAACACCTCTACATCAACTAAGGCCCTCACCAAGTCCAATGATTTAGATTTCTTATGTTTCTCTTTACATCCTTTGGTTTAGCGAGTTGGTCATCATCACCATAAATTTTGAACCATAGGCCATTGAATATTAGTGATTTATCCACATGTATAGGCCATTTTAACCATATTTATTTGCTACTTAGGGTTGTACCAACAATTATGTTTATAGAATGCATGTTTTCTACATTGAGAGATGGAAAGGTTCCTTAACACTCCAAAAATGTCCCCTTTTATATAGACCATCTGATCGATATACCAAACCTCTCTATATGCTTGCCTTTCTTATATACTTATCGATACATGGAAGAAGCTCATCCTTTTTATATACCTAGTGGTATGTGAAAGAAACATTAAAGCACATGAGAGCAGAATGATATGTGGTACTATTTAACCATTTTTGGAATCAAGGGTTATGGGGGAATAGGATATTCAAGAGTGATATATAATTTACCAGGCTAATTAAATAATCCAATTTATGATATTAATTTAACTATTAAATTATGAAAAATATAAATATAGAAAGTACAATGCCAAATAATATTTTGATTGTGTAATCATGAAAAATAATCAATACTTAGTTTATGTAATGATGCATAGATAGATCTGAGATTTATAGGTTAGGAAACCCAACCATCTGATGTTTAGGAACCAGTCATCAAATTCTATAAATATTCTTTTTAGTTGTTTGGACACTTGCATCGATGCTACTATCTTAATATCAATGCAACTATCTTATATAGAATGTTCATTGTATCAATATTTAACCACCTCGATATTTTTTAGTTTTTTATTTCCTTTCATCTGATGTATCTAGATATCATGCATATGATTTGTATCATTATCTATATCTCAAACCCTAGTTATCCACCTTAGGTTAGGTTACTTTGCTAAAAATGGGTCAGTGGGATCACAGTGTCAAACTAAACTCAAATACCCATTTGTCAATGAGAATTTCCTATATAGACATTACTCCAAAGAGGGCCTTAGACACATATATGTATCCCCTATATATCGGTATGTGTGTGAACAATAGTGTAAAATGTTATATGCAAATGTATGTAATGTTCTATCTTGTAACTTGATAAATATGACTCATGGGTATTTATTTGAGTCATTCAGACCTATAGTATGACTGCTCCTATGACTTATATACAAATAAGGATGAATAAAACATAATAAATTAGTTGTGTTCTTTGAAATTCATTAGTATGTCTAAGCTTGGGAGGTGATTGATTGATGTCCAAATGAATTGAATTTGATTTGTATTTATACTAGCTCTTTTGAAATGATCCTCATGGAAGGGTTAATGACATTATTAGGTAAACCCATATGCATTGATTGATTTGAAAATTTGAGTGTTTTTAGGGCAAGTACAATTGCATTGGAGTGGGGATAGTAGTGTCCTGTCTAGAATGCAATTATCTAGGATGGAAGAAATTTGTTGAGGTTTGTAACTAAAAATGAAGGATACATATTAGATTTTAAGAATTCTATGGTTACATGTGATATATAAAATCAAAATAATCAATTTTAGATTAAGAAATAAGTAATTATACATAATGAGGTGGTGAATGTGAGTCTTTTGGCTACAAGAAAGGTCAAAATGAAGGGTAGAGTCTTGAGAGATATTTGTCAAGTGTACAAGACTAGTTTAACATATAAATTCATATTTAAGCATCCACATTTTCCCCTCATTTTATCTAGTAATAGATAAGGATGAAATTACTAGGTTAAGGGAAAGAAAGCATATTGTGGTGTGTACAACACACCTTGTCTTTGCTTGAGCCCACTTGAATTTGTTGTATGTAAATGACCTAAAACCAAGAGTATGTTATAGGTATAATCAGTGCATATAATCTAAAATTGAATAATTGAAATTACTTGAAAGAAAGAGAGCAATAAATAAGTACACATGTGTGTTGATGTAGCCATGTTTCCTCTTGGTAGTTTGTCTTGGTAGAGATGCTTCCCAACTAAACCATTAGAGAGAGGTTCACAACTAAACCTTGGAGATGTGAAGAGTAAAATTAGAGGGTGATCATTCCCTCAATTTGGTAAAAAGATGAATTATGTCAATTCAATCAAGAGCACCAATCTCAATCACACAACTCAAGTATAACCAATCTAGCCAATCTTGCTCAAATCAAATGGTGTAACCATATCAACCCATAATAATAGAATCATAGTTACAATTCTATTGAGGGTATATAATCTTGATCACGCTAATAAAAAATAACCCACTATTGTAACAGATAAAGCTCAAACATTACATTCTTCATAAGGTAGGTGCATAACTTTGTGTATAATCTAAAAGTGTATCTATAATTTGGTGCATGTGAACCTTGAATGTGTGTCAAGATGAAGTATTTTCCAAAATGTAACCTCTACTATGTAACATGTGTATAATATTCATCACAAATCTAAAAAAAATATCCCAAATCTATGCCCAATGCATAGAATTATGTCCCATATATATATGAATCATGTAAATTGTGGAAACTAAATCAAATTTTTCCCATTATGTCAATTGTATGTATTGTATTTGTGTCTTCTATGACATGCCCCCACTGATATGCCCCCCTTTTGAGGGGAGATAATTACAAAAGTGATAATCACCTTATCTCAAAAGGATAAGACAACTATGTTGTATCTATGTTAATCATGTAGTAAAAAATCATATAGCAATGTCATGTCGAAGTAGATATATCAATGAAGCTCATATTATGTATACACAAAAATCTCTAAGATACATGATATGACTCATGACAATGTCTAGAAAATAACAAGCTCAAAAATCACAAAAAACACACATGCAAGAGTACTCAAATTTCACATAAAAATGGGTACAAGGAGACCAAAAATAGGTGCATGTTCAAATATTTCACATTCAAATGAAGGACATGTGCAAATGTCCACACACCAATTAAGCAATCAACATATATGCATTTATGGCCAATAAGCAAAGAACATGTTCAAATTCTACACAATCAAGATAAAGAAGTAAACAAGAAGTATACTCAAGTAAGATAATGTAAATAGATGAAGTAATGAGACATAATCAACTAGCGTAAGCATGTCATACTAGTCCCTACATACATGTGTTAGTAAAATGTCATGTAGAATAGCATATAGAATACATAATGTAAGATAAAAATATGAGTATAGGTATGTGTAAGATATATAAGCTTAATAATATAATGGAAAATGATCACAAAACATTAGAACCTATATCAATCATGATCATATAGAAGCAGCATGCCTCCAACATAGTCTATTATGCTATAAGAGGAAAGGTCCAACATATGCATGCTTGAGTATCATGGGTCTAATGTATGCATGTATCATACTCAAGTACCCATGAAACATATGTGTGTATAGAAATGATATTTTATCTACCAACATAAAGTAAATAACATATGTAAAACTAGAAAACATGAGAAATGCTAAATATTTTTGGTATTTTTGAATTATTTGAATGTTTTTGAATTTTTTGGAAGTTTTGGAATATTTGATTTTTTTGATTTTTTTTAAATGTCTGGAAAGAGGGTGATAGTAGATGATCTCATCTACGAGATGCTCATAAGATGCTCTATACTCTAAATTTGGTATAATAAATTGGTCATGTTGTCAAATATCATGTATATGTGCCAAATATGAATGTGTAAAATATGTGATGCTTATGTGATATAATAAATTGGTCATGATATTGAGAATCATGTGTATGTGCCAAATACAAATGTGAAAAATATGTGATGCTTTGTGTATGTCTCATAGGACTCTATGGTTGTGAACTAGTAATA
This sequence comes from Torreya grandis, assembly GCA_037957365.1. Classification (NCBI taxonomy): domain Eukaryota; kingdom Viridiplantae; phylum Streptophyta; class Pinopsida; order Cupressales; family Taxaceae; genus Torreya; species Torreya grandis. Next base: position 525,858 of record JARHVA010000715.1, on the reverse strand, counting down.
GAAGGTGTAGGGATCTGTGAAACCCTCTATTTTGTGTTTTGTAGTTTCCTTAGTGAAATGGTGGGGTTTTTTACCCATTTTGAAATATGGTGTTCTAATGTAGGTAAATGGCTAGGCCATGGAGGTGTGAATAACAATCTCGAAGAGTCCACTATAGATCTCTAATGTAAATGCCTCTCAACTATTGGGCACCTAGGAAAAGGCATTGCATATTGCTTACCCTTTCATGAATGATTAACCTTAGTATGTTATATAATTAACTATCATGGAATAAGCTTTTCCTATTGCAAAGGATGTTCATATGGAATCCCTGAAATTATAATTACTTTTTTGGAATGAATATACTTGAGATAACTAGGGATTGTAGAAGGTGTTATATGGACCTTATGTATCCAAGGACATCCCAATAACATATCAAATACTCTCATATGTGGTATAATTGAAAAGGTAGTGATCACATGTGTTGGACCAACCTGAAGAGGTAAATCAATCTCACCAAAAACTTGTTGTATATTCCCATTGAATGATTTTATCATTTTAGTTAAAGGGAATAAATCATCATGTGTGTATCTAAATTATGTGGTTAATGTCATGTTACATGTATTCTCACTATCACCATTATCAATCATAACACTATGTATAGGTTAATGATCAATATATGCCATGATAAATAAGGAATGAAGATCTAAGTCATCATCCAAAATCATATTATCATCAAATTAAATAGAAGGTCTTGGCACCATCGAAGGTATCTCACATATAAATGTACCAATAATACCATCTAATGGGTGCCTCTAATGTGATGGAGGAGGATGTGCATGATATGTTATTTTCACTTTTAGAGTTGTCTTAGAATGATCTTGCATAGATTTTTGAATATTTTTTTGTCTATGATGATCATTTGGTTTTGATCTTGAATATGTGGGAGGTTCCTCAAAGGTAAGTTCATCACTACAATAAGGTCTTATATCTTATGATTTAGTTTATAACATATTTTCATACAATGCCTCACATATTGGTGATAGTCACAATAGGCCTTGGCATCTATTTTAAACTTTTAGGGTTTAGCTATGTAAATCCTATGTTTGATTAAAGGGCTAAGTAGTGTAAATTAGTGAAATAATATACAATAAATAACCACTAATTTGTTACAAATTTTGGCTTACTTTGACTTTATAAAAATAATAATTAATATATGTAAATAAAGACTTATATAGAAAACACTTGACATAGAATATTTGAGTACTAAAAACTAGGATACAACTAGGTTTGAGTGTCGTCAATAAGATCCATGTGTCAGATCCTCTCCTAAACAATAGTGTCATGCTTAGATAGTAGTGCCATGTGGCTCTAGTTTTCTAAAAATGGAAATAGTGTCCTCTCTATAGAAATATTCCTAAATTTTGGGTACACCTGTGCATGTGTATTTAGGTTCTATTCCTGTGTGCATAAAGTCTAAAACTTCATATTGTATCTGTAATAGTTAATTTATGGTACAAACCCTAATCCTTATTTCAAGTAAGGCATGAGATAAAAATGTTTGTTCATTAGTAGGATAGGCTAGACATCTTCAATACTCCATTGTGAAGAGATTTATCTACATACCAATAATTTGAGGAGGGATCAAGCCCAATGTAGTTCTGCCCACCTAAGTTCTGGTGTAAGTGCAAGTGATGATAGAATGATAGTGGTCTTGAATGTCTTGAGTTCTCTTGAGATTGTAAATATATAAAATCTAGGATTAGGGCAGTTGTAGATGGTAGTATGCAAAAGTAGGGTAGAATAGGGATTAATAACCTTGATTTTGTTCAACTTGTTTTGTGTTTGAATAGGTCTTTTGTATTTATTTTCCATCTAGTGGATAAAGGTCTAAAATTCATGTATTTATAATGTTCCATAGCTTGTATGGATAATAAAATATGATTATGCCAACCTTAGAAGGGTTTAACTTTTGAAAATATATCCATTTAGGAAAGTTAGGTTAAAAGACATTAGTGCCATGTTAGAAACACTAGCACCATGTGGCTCTAGTGTCCTTAATTTGGTGCTAATATCTAGCTGGTAGGCTACTAAGCACAAAGGGCTAGGATCTGGGAATGAAGGTCTGAGACTATGTTTTAGATGACTATAGATGCCTATGGTCCACACAAAGGCTATAATGGTGTGATAAAAGGATTTAGGATAGGTCTAGGGCTAAGCTATGAATAGGTTGTCTTAAGTAGCACTCTTATCACTCAAATACCTCTTTTAGGTGATTACATTTGCCCTCCCTTTATGCTATAAATGTAGCAAAGTGAAATGACTAGTATAAAAGAAAAAGAAGCATACCTAGACTTACCTATGAAGTGAATTCCAAGTAGTTGAGTTTGAGTATGTGAAAATGGGTTTACGTATGTGAAGCATAGTCCAAAGAATGACCTACAATGAAACATGCATAGCTAAGTCCTTACTTAAGAGATATCAAAAGTAAAATACTATGTTGAATAAAGAATTAACTGAGTAGAGTTGAGTAAAAATATGGGAAAGAGGAAAGGAATGAATACACCTCATTGGGTATGTAAACCAATGCATAAACCTGGTGATAACCTATGTGTGTGCATGTAAATAATGATCAAATCATTGAATAGCTTTGACTGAGTTGATAGCTTGCTCAATCCTCATGTGTGGGTGGTTTAATAACTCAATCTAGTTTTGACTCCATCATTGTCCACCCCTACTTGGTGGATCAGGACCTGTGAATAACTTAGATTAGACTAAAAATGTGTTTAACCCTCTCATGTGGGTAGCTCAAGAACTTAATGAGGTTATGACTCCATCATTACCCACACATGTGTAGTAGATGCATCTAAAATTTAACTATGAAATGTGTGATAAATATCTAACTAGGTGTATCTAACTGTGTATGTTAGCTTTGTATCCACTCGAGTACATTCAATGGCTCTAGGCCACTCAAGAATGCCAACCACTATAAATGGAGTAAGTCATGAAACTGGTGAAAACTTGGAATATGATGTCAAGTGCATATAATGTAGAGAATGACATGGATTTTTCCATTCCATTTGATCAACTTGTATGTAACTAAGCATATGGAAATAATGTGTCATGCACATACCCCCAATCTGATATCTGAGAATACTAATTTTGGATTGAGTTGTAATAATTATATTTGAGTATTTGAACTAAATATCGGAATCATCATGCCATGTATAATACCCCCAATATGAGTATTTGATATGAATTTGAGTTGAACTAATGTCAATATGAGCTAAATCTGAGCTTAACTATCAAACCTATAGTTATATCTATGTAAACCTATATTGTACTTAGTATATTATTCTAGCTAATTTGAACTCCCCTAAAACTGAGGCTACTAGATAATAGTTCCATGTCTTAGGAATCATCACCATGTGGTGCTAGTGTCCCTATTTAGGCACTAATGTCTGTCTGGTTTGAAATTTGAGTCTTTGTACTGATTTTTTATTCCCTTTTTTCTTGTGTTTTACCTATGTCTGATTTTCTAAAACTGAATCTATGTGCTGAAAAATGTTCTATGAAAGAAATGTAGGAGCCTAATATCTATGAAAATTCCTTATGAATTCCCCCTCTTTTGAGGTTAGTTGTTTACCTATGCAATAACTATCCTCAAAATAAATAGCTCTAAAAAATGTGTCAGCTAGAGCATATATGATAATTGCATAATAATCCAATACAATGTTCAAACATAACATCTGAATGTAAGATAATCTGAGCATATAAATGTAATGTAAGATGTATGTTATGTCTATCATTGTAAAAGGGTGTCAATATATATGTAATCAGTATGTATAATAATAGATTTGAGTAGATACCTAGGGGGATGGGGTATGATGTCCATCATAGCACCCAAGTAGGAAAGGTAGATGCATGAGGTCCCTCATGGCATCAAAAATTGGTGTGTGTAATAAGAAAATATAACTGTTATGGCCATGATGCATATAATAAAGCATACATAGAAAACACATGATGTACACCAAATAGGCCAAGGGGCCATAATACAAGGGATATGGGCACATATCACTAAATTTGAGAAAAGAAGACATATAAAGACATGTTAAAATGTCCACATATGGAAGCAACAAGCAAGTTAGCTTAGGGACACATAGAAGGATATTTTTAAATGTCTACATACATAATCAAGAAGGCACACACAAGGGACATCAACACATGTCTAAGGCATACATGAATAGAAGTGGCGTAGAGCCAAAGAACAATGGCATATTCAAATGCCCTCGAATAGAAGAAGCATAGGAAACATAATCAAGTATAAACTAAGAAAGCTAGAAATGAAAGCATGCATGAATGTAGTACATATCTATGTAAAAGTGAGGATGTACATATTCTGAGTCTAAACTAGTGATAGTCAGTAAAAATTTTGAGTATAAGTAGCAATTATCAATATCAAGATATAGCAATGCAAAAACTAGAGTGTAAAGAATGTAAGGATAGAACCTGGTAGTAGAAACTATGTATAAGATGCCCTTAAGTGGGTAGATGTATCAAATTAATATACCTAAATTAGTGTATATGTGCCCAAAGAGTAGATGACAACAAATCTAAATCATTGTAGTGGACTGAGTCCTATAAGCAATCTGCAAGCACTCAATAAGAACAAGTGAAGCATGTATGTATGATAAAACTGACTATAGTAAGATAGCTAGCATATGAAGTGTCTGGAAAGTATAATAAGTGTAAACATAGCAATGCATACAATCTATAAATTTTGTGTTTTTTGAGTAATGTTTGATTTTTTTATGTTTTGGCATGTTATATTGTTTTTTTATTTTTTGGATATAACAAATGTACAAGGATCAAGAGAGAAGAAAGTGTGTACAATGGGGTAGGAATCATACTAACTGATGAGTCTCATGGAATAATCACTATCACTATGACCTATGTCAAATAAGGGAATTGTGATTGTGTGTGTTATGTGAAAGGGTAATTTCAAGCCTATAATCTATTATAGTAAGCAATTTGTATCTATATCTACATATGTAGTGGTGTTTTGAATGAATATCACTAACTATGATGCCTTATGAATTGTATAGGTCATAGGAACCCATCTTATAAAAGAACATGTAGGTGATGTGGGTGCCCTGTGTTGAGAACCCTAAGAACCCAATAATACTGATAATAGTAGAAAATGAGTAGAGGAAGGTCCTCTAGAATCTTTGACATATATATGATGTAAGAGTCTCTCTAATAATGGTATATATGGGAGATTATGCATATGTGTCAATATCATAGGAATAGACCTCAACTACACTGGTGGCTCTACTAAACTATATGATGTATGCATAATAATTGTACTATAAGTTATAATTGATAACTATGCAATATCTGGTAATGATGATGGAACTATAACTAGTGACTATGTTATAACTACCTGTGGCATGGGTAGAGAATAATTATATGGGATACCCTCAACTTTGACCACCTAATTTATGTGTACATAATTTAGGCATCTATGCACTGTAGATGGGTTGTCTTAGATCTATTGTAACCATGGCATACCCAATAACATGTCAAATATGCATGCACTAGGTACTACTAGGAATCGAGTGGTTATATGTGTTGATCCAACCTATAATGGAAGTATAATATCCCTGATGGAGCATTGAAAATGACCATTAAAACCACTAATGATTATGTCTATGGGGAATATATCCTTCTATAAGTACCCCAAATGTTGTAAACATGTCATAGTGCACATGTTAATACTTGAGCCTTTATCAACCATAACACTATGGATAGGATGATGATTTGTGTATGCTCGTATAAAGAGTGCATGTAAATATGTATCATCATCAATAATCTCTTTCTCTAAGAATATGATGAGTGGTTTAGGTGGAATGTAGTATGGTACATGCCAATAATTTTATGCAATGGGTGTTCTACCTCTATAATAGTATGATATGAAGCTAGTGATGGATGTCCCTGATATGTGTAGTGAACACCTGATGTGTTCCTTACCTCATTTAGGATATGAGAATATATTTAATGATTTAGATTTTATTTTTTGTGTTTTCAGTGCCTCTATGGGTGTGCCCACATCAATAATTTTAGCCTCAATCAAATCATGTATCTTATGCTTTAGGCTTATGCATTTGTTTATTGTATGGCTTGGTGCCCTATGGTACTTGTAAAATGCATCAGAATCATAGTTATTTAGAAGAGACCGTGTCATATCAACCTCTTTAATGGGATGGAAAGATATGTCATTACATTCTAAGAGCTGATATAAAACCCATGCTGGTGACTCTAGAAGGTTGGTGAAGATTCGACATTAAGGAGTGGATAAAACCAATATAGGAGATGACTCAAAAGCTACATTGACTATGGCCTTTTAATCACTCTTGTTCTCAATGGCCCTTATCTTATATGTAAGTTTATTTTAACTCTTAATAGTTGATTCTGATCCATTTGTATACTTGAGTTTGCCCATTGATAGAAGCTTAACTTCTCTCTTTTACTAAGTGGCACAAATTTATGAATGTAGAAAACTTCTTGAACAAGATAGCTTCATGTAATGTTGGTAAGATATTTTATTTAAATATGTACTAAATCTATTTGTCTACCATGGGGATAGTAAATTTGGATAATATAATTTTGTATCATAAGACATAATTTGCAATAGGCTCATTTGACTTTTGTTTCAACTATGTCATTTGAGCGTATGATATTTTATCACTGATATTGATGGAGAAATGTGCTAAAAACATGTCAACCAAAGGATTGAATGTTGTGATATATTGATTCTATAAATCATAAAACCATTTTAGGGTATAATCCTTTAAAATGGGTGGAAACAACTTCATGAGAAGCCAATCATTAGACACGTAGTCCAAACATGCTATGTGAAAAGCTCTGAGATGATGTTTTGGGCCACCCTTGCCATGATATAATGTAATCTTAGGTGCCATGAAACTAGATAGCAAGGGAATTTCTTCTATATTATGTGTCAAAGGTGTATGCAAGAGAATATTAGAATCTAAGGCATGTGATGGCCTAGTGGCTCCCTTCTCAAGATATAACAACTTAGCCTACAAAATATGAATCTTGTGTATAAGGGATTGTACATCGAGAGTGGAGAAACTAGCCACAAGAGGTGTAGTTATCACTAAAGGTTGTTAAATTGCAATTTTAGGTTGTGTTAGTTGAGTTGGCCCCATTTTAGGTATAACAATTTTATTAGCTAAGGGAGTTGAAGATTGACCATTATTCATTTTGTGGAGTTCTAACTGAAGAATAGTGATGAACTCATCTTGTATATCCACATGTTTGGACACAAAATCTTGTAATTTTTGCTTATCAGTCTCATCAAATCTATTGTGAGATTTTACCATTGTAGTTTGGAAGGTAGGCAAACAAGTTTTTGTATATTTTGAACCTTTGAAGAATGTTAATCTATGAAATATTGAAAAAAAAAATATGGAAGCAAATATGATATTTTGGAACTAAAATCTGAACATAAATAGAAAAAAGATACAAAGCCTAAGAGTGTCTAGGGTTAGGGTTTTTTAAATTAGGGTTACTTTGTAAAAATTTAGATTATATGAAATAAATGAAACTTTAATATGAGACTAATTTCATGAGCTAGGTTATGCCAAAAAATTATAAAAATAGAAGTTTGTAACCCTAATTTTGAAAGAATGAGCAGGAGATACACAGGTTTCCACAAGATCAATCTAGGAGAAAGAACCCTAACAAGAAACCTACAAAAATAATACCAAAAAATAAAATAGGTGATAATCTTAAAAAATCTTTGTATACTTTCTATATTCTCTCGTCACAATCTATTAGATTGTAAATTCTATATAATACAAATAGTTTGTTTTACGACAACAAACTATTTATTGTGATTACAAGAGAAAACAAACTATTTGTTTTCAAATTATACGAACAAAAATATTGTTGAGAGACTCTCAAAAATAAAACAAATTATCCTAGGTAAATAAAATTAACCCTAGGTAATAAATAACTTACCTTATTATCCTTAGGTAAGCTTAAATATTCATTATTCCAACACCCTACCTTAAGCGAAACATGGGGAGAATGACAAACAAATATGGGTCCCATCTACTAGGCCTGATAAGGTACCCATGTACAAACCAATCAAATATATGAAAAATAAAGGAAGGAAGGACTTCATGGAAAATCCCCCCCAAGTACAACATCCTTCACCCCAAGCATCGCTTGCAACTAAAGATAATGAGGAGAAGCCAAAGGTTTAGTGAAGATGTCTATAATTTGCTCAGCTATAGGCACAAACTCCAAAGAAAGAACTCCATCATGACTAAGATGTCAAATGAAGTGCATGTGAATCTCAATGTGTTTGGTCCACTGATGCTCAATAGGATTGCATTAAATAGCAATCACACTTTGGTTGTCACACCAAAGAGTAGTAGGACCCTACTGTGTGAAGCTAAACTCGCCAAGCAACTGTCAAAGCCAAAGTGTCTCCTGACTAGCTTTGACAGCACCTCAATAGTCAGCCTCAGTAGAGGACAATGCAATATCAGTCTATTTTTTGCATGCCCAAGAAACTAGACCTGAACCAAGCATGAAATCAAATCTACAAGTGGACTTACGAGTGTCAACATCACCAGCCCAATCAAAGTCAGTGTATCCAACAAGCTGTGAACTCTATGGTGTGTAATGTATACCAAAGTGAGTGGTGCCCTAAATGTAGCACAAAATACACTTGGTTGCTTGCCAATGACTCTCATGAGGCTCATGTGAGAACTGAGAGACAAGGTTCACATAAAATGTGATGTCAATACGGGTATGAGTCAGGTATAAAAGACTACCTACAAGTTGCCTATACAAATTTGGATCAACAAGAGGAGTCATACAAGTGGCAGACAACACAACACCTGACTGATATGGAGTGGGAGCAGGCTTACAATCAGCCATGCCAAATTGATGAAGAAGATCTATCGCATACTTCTATTGTCCAATAGAGATGCCCTCAGAAGACTGAAAAACTTGAAGACCAAGAAAATAATGTAGAAGTCCCAGATCTGTCATATCAAACCTATCTGCCAACTTGCCCTTGATGTCATGTATCAACGAATCTAAACTACCATTGAGAATGAGATCATCAACATGCAAAACCAATATGAAAATTTCCTCACCTTACTTCAGGATGTATACATTATGATCTGACTCACAATGAATAAAACTAGAACTCAAAATAAAACTATCCATCTTCTCGTACCAAGCTCTAGGAGCTTGTTTGAGGCCATAAAGAGAATGACGGAGTCTACAAACCAATGATGAGTCCTACACAAATCTTGGAGGCTACTCCATATAGATCTCCTCATGGAGATCACCATGCAAGAAGGCACTCTTCACATCCATCTAAAAACCTGACCAAGAATGTGAAGCAACAAGAGAGAGTACAAGCCGAATAGAATCCATCTTAGCTACAGGGGCAAAGGTCTCAGAGTAATCAACCCCTTCAACCTATGAAAAACCCTTAGCTACTAATCTAGCTTTGTACTTATCCACTGATCCATCTGTAACATAATTGGTCCTATAAACCGATTTACATTTTACAAGTTTTCTTCCCTTAGGAAGAGGGACAAGATCCCAAGTATCATTCTTCATCAATGAAGAATACTCATCATGCATTGTAACATCCCACTCGGGTAGACCAATGGCCTCAGAAAACAACACTGGATCATTTTTACAAGCTTGTCCCAAAAGAGCAACACCAAATGTCTGTGAGCGAGTGCGATGAGAATCAGATGGATCACCAATGAAAGAAACAACTACTTATAGAGTGCTCTTTGCCCACTTGGGCAAAGGTGGTGAAGAAGATGGTTGTGGTGGCTGAACAAGTGCAACATCATCATCAACAATAGAAAGCAAATCCTCACTATTCTCGATAGAAGGAGGGGGAGAAGAAGAACTAGATGTACACTCTTGTGGAGTGGGTAGCTCATCAACTTGAACATCCCATCGAAACAACACATCATGTGTGATAGGATGAAAAATGTGGTAGGCTTTTACATCTTCACAATAGCCAACAAAAATGAGTGGTTGGATTTTCTTCTCCAATGCTTTGCATTTGTCATCAGGAATAAATGCCCATGCTTGACTCCCAAAGATGTAAAAGTCTAAAATATCAGGCTTGATCCCAGACCAAGCTTCTTCAGGTGTCATATTCTGCATAGCTTTGTGAGGCATACAGTTTTGAATGTATTTTGCATAATTTACAGCTTCAACCCAATATTGTGGACCCAAATTTTTAGAGTGAATCATATAATTTGCCATCTCTTTCAATGTTTGATTTTTCCTCTCTACTACACGGTTTTTTTGACGAGTGTGTGGTATAGTGAACTGGTGTTGTATCCCATGCTCAATACAAAAATCATGGAAAGCATTACTATCATATTCCCCCCCATTGTCAGTGTGTATCTTCTTAAGAAGAAGAGATGATTGTCTTTCAACAAAGGCTTTGAAAGCCTTAAAAGTCTCAAAAACTTTACTTTTCAACTTGAGAAAACATACCCAAGTTTTACGAGTGAAATCATCAATGAATATGAGTGCATATTTGGCCCCTAAAAAGAAAGAGTTGGAAAAGTCATCAAATCACTATGAACCAACCCTAAGGGTGCATTTGCACGTGTGGCCTTACCAACTGGAAATGGATCCTGGTGTTGTTTACCAACTAGACAACCAAGACACACCCCATCAATACATGAGACCTTAGGAAGGCTTTTTACAAGATGTTTTGTACTCATTTTTTGCATATATCCATAACTCAAATGCCCTAATCTCTCATGCCACAATTTGCTGAGACTATTACCATGTGCTATAAGTGAAGAGCCAGAAGACATAAAAGACTCAAACTTATCAAAAGTAAAGAGTTTTGTAGTATGGTCTATTGTACCTGTAGCAACTATCTCACTAGGATCATTACATTCTCTTATTACAACATCATGTCGAGTAAACTCCACAATTTTACCAGTACCAAAATTACATATTTGATATACAGAGAGAAGATTAGAAGAGATTTGGGGTACAAGCAATACATTGTTAAAACATCCATCCTATTTGTCAACAGTACTTGATCCAAAAACTTCAATCTGTGAGGAGTTACCCATAAAAATATGTGATGTACTACAATATATAAGAGAAGACAATATATCCTTAGAATGTGTGAGATGATGAGAAGCACCTCAGTCAAAAATCCACTGATCATGACATGAAGATGTAGTGTTGGCTGAAAGTGCTTTCCCTTTTCCTGCAAGAGAAGTAGAAGGAGATGGAGATGGAAAAAAAATTTGTGTTGTCTGACCGCTGCCTCTAATGCTTCCATCTTCTTAAAACATCTACTTTCATCATGATTAGGACCACCACAAAAATTACATGGACCAAATGTTTTCTTCTTTTGCTTAAAGGACTTTTTGGTCTTAGTAGATTTAAAATGATGAGGTGTCTGGGTGGTGGACTCTGGAGGGTTATTTAAAGGTGCTTGCTTTTGTTTAGACTTAGGTGAAGGTTTTCCTTTAGAAGAATTAGCAACTAGAGCATGACTAGGACCAGGTAGAGCATCTAGGGCCATTAATTTTGTTTGCTTTCTAGTTAATCTTTCACAAAAAACTTCAAAGGAAGGCCATTTGAATTCATCACCTAATGTATCCATCACGGTATAAAAAGCAGAGGAAAAAACACTATATGGTCCTTTCAACTTTGAAAAAATCATGAAAATGCACTCCTTATCACTTTTATCCTTGTCACCAGCTTTCAAATGTGACCTAATAAATTTGAATTTTGCCAAGAATTCATCTATTGAAGGAAAATCTGATGGAGAGAGAGTACTCAATTCTGCATCTAATTGAAAAATTTTAAACACATTAACTTTGCCAAATAGGTTTTTAAATTTTTCCCATACCTCTTTTGGCATTGTAGCATTTGCAATGTGAAATTGAATATTATCTGAGATGTTGAGGCAAATCAATCCAAGAGCCTCATCATGCTTACAACCATATGCATATTTGTCTTTTTCAGTGGTGAACGTTGTAGGTGTTGTTTCAGAAAAAATTCTCCATAAGCCCTTTGATTGAAGGAGTTGTTGCATTTTTAGCTTCCAAACATGGTAATTTTTTGAGTTTAGGGTTTCAAACAATCGGGATTCCATTCCCGAAGAAGACGATGACATTGACAGGAATAAACTAGACATTCTTTTTCCTCAAAAAAACCCCTACCGTTACAATTTAACGTCTCCCGATGAAATTTATTAGCCTTAGCTTATACAAAGGTACAAAAAAAATGGTTTAATGCAAAAAAATATGTAGGGGGATTTGACCCCAAGACTTCCTCCCTACCAATTCTTTAACAAAATAACTCTAGCCACTTTAGCAAAGTCAACTTTGTTCATTTAAAGCTAGAGACTTGCTTTTAAACCACTAAAATTAAGAAATTAATAAACTAAAAAAGAAAATCCAAAATAACTCACACGTGTGAGATGGATTTTGAATAATATTTGGCTTTATCATAAATAATTTCCTATTCCAGCAAGGCGTGGTGATCAAGAAGAATTCTGATGAGAATTCTATAAACATTTGTCAAGGAAAAAACCTCCAAGCAATTTCAAAATTAGCTCCACATGATCTGCTCAAAGGACTGTATAGCCTGATCCAAATCTATACTTCTCAACTGAAAATGAAATCCTTGAATGTCTACTAACTCATAAAACTTTCATATTTTAATTTTATGCAGTAAAAGGCGTTTAAAATGAAGAAAATTATACGGCTATGCTGCAGAACAAAATAGATTTTGAAATCCCTATTGTAATCCCCCAAAACACTGTACGACCTACAAATAAATTGTATGAATTAATCTGGAATGAAATCTATCACAATCAGCTTTCATGAACAGGGGTCAAATTTCAAAAAGGATGTCTGTACGATCTGCCACATCAAAAAACCGTACAGGTACTGCAACTTGCCAGAAAAACTAGTCAAATAATTTTTGTCTGGAAGAGTTGTACGACCAACAAGGAATGAAAAAAATCAAACTATACAGGATTCTTAATTTAATTTTCTATGCCCCTATGCCAAAAAATTCTAGTTTTGGAAATTTGTATGGTCATAAATGATCATAAAGTACAAAAATTTCCAAAAAAAACTTATAAACAAGAATCAAAATGTGAGAGAATAACAAATATTTGGAACACATCAATAAAATAATGTTTTAAACTGTGTTAAATAGATGAAAATGATGAAAAATTTTAGGGAAGAGGATCTTCAACTAGAACTCCAAGCTCTAATACCATGAAAGAATGAGCAGGAGATACACAGGATCCACAGGATCAATCCAGGAGAAAGAACCCACAACAAGAAACCTGCAAAAATAATACCAGAGAATAAAATAGGTGATAATCCTAAAAATTCTCTGTATACTCTCTATATTCTCTCGTTACAATCTATTAGATTGTAAAGTATATATAATACAAATAGTTTATTTTACGACAACAAACTATTTGTTGTGATTACAAAATAGAGAAAACAAACTATTTGTTTTCAAATACTATGAACAAAAATATTGTTGAGAGACTCTCAACAATAAAACAAATTATCCTAGGTAAATAAAATTAACCCTAGGTAATAAATAACTTACCCTATTATCCCTAGGTAAGCTTAAATATTCATTATTCCAACAAATTTAGTGCATAAAATTTTGGAGAAGGCAAACTAGGGTTTTAAGTAATATCCAAAGTAAGTCAAGTTCACCAAATGTTTTAACCTTTTAGGGTTTTAGTAATGTAAATCATATGTTTGATTAAAGGGCTGAGTAGTCTAAATTAGTGAAATAATATGCAATAAATAACCACTAATTTGTTACAGATTTTGACTTTCTAAAAATAGTAATAAATATGTGCAAATAAAGACTTATCTAGAAAACACATAATGTAAAAGACCTAAGTATTGATAACTAAAATGTGAATATGTCTTAGTGTCATCAATATGATCCCTATGTTAGATCCATTTTTGGATAGTAGTGGCACACTTGGATAGTAGCTCCATGTGGCTCTAGTGTCTTGAAAATGGTACTAATGTCTTATATGTAGGATTGTTCCTAAATTTTGGGTGCACCTATACCTTTGTTTATGGGTTATGTTCTGCATGCACTAAGTCTAAAACTCTATATTGTGCTTGTAATATTTGATTTATGATGCAAACCTTAATCTTCCTTGCAATTGAGGCATGAGTTAAAAATGTGTGTTCATTAGTAGGATAGGTTGGACATCCTCAACACCCTGTTATGAAGAGAGTTGCCTACATACCAATACTCTGAGGAGGGATCAAGACCGATGTAGTTCTCCCCACCTAAGTTTTGGTAAAAGTGCAAGTGATGATATAATGATAGTGGTCTTGAATGCCTTGAGTGTGCTTGAGATTGGAAATCTCAAAAACCTGGGCTTAGGGAAATTATAGCTGGTAGTATGCAAAAGTAGGGAAAAATATGGACTAATAACCTTGATTTTTCTCAACTTGTTTCATGTTTGAATATGTCTTTTGCATTTATTTTCCATATAGTGGATAGAGGTCTAAAATTCATGTATTTATAGTGTTTTTTAGCTTATGTAGATAATAAAATATGCTTAGTTTGACCTAAGGAGAGTTTAAATTTTGAAAATATATCCATTCAAGAAAGCTAGGGTAAAGGACATTAGTGATATGTTGGGGACACTAGTGCGATGTAGCTCTAGTGTCCTTGATGTGGTGTTAATGTCTAGTTGGCAAGATATTGGGCATGAAGGGATAGGATATAGGAATGAAGGTTTGAGATTATGTTTTAGTTGACTAAGGACACCTATGGTCTGCACAAAGGCTGGAAAAGTGTGATTAATGGCTCTAGGATAAGTCAACGGCTAAGCTAGGAATAGGTTATCTTAAGTAACACTCAAATACCACTTTTAAATGATTACAACATCATATCCTTTTGATAAAGGTTGACTTGTATTAACCACCATAGGAGGAGGGAGAGATATGAGATGACACTCTACCAACTTCAGAAGTAACAAAGTTAGAGACTCAATTAATCATGTAAATTGTCTCTTAGGTTCATTGTATAAGATGAGCCTATTATTTTATTATGACACTATATTAACCATGGTACTTTCATCTTTTTTAGCCTCAATAGGTGTTACCTTATTATTTAGTTTGATATGAAACTCGTTAGTGGATGTAGTCGGTGCATTAACTACATACTTAAGCTTGTTTAATGCAATAAGTTTCATTTTTATATCTTGAAAAATATGGCATAAGTCATCAAAATATTTGAGTTTATTGAAAACAATAGACTCATGTAAGGGGGAAAGCAAACTTTGATTGATTATTTCTTGAAGCTTTTTATCCACCACTGGATTTGTCATTTTGGCCAATATTATCTTATATCTCAAGACATATTCATTAATTAGTTCATTGGTTATTTTTTTGATCTCATTAATTTGTGTATATGACATATTTTTAGTAATGTTTATTAAAAAATGTGTTAAAAATTGATCAGCTATGGGTTTGAATGCTCTTACTGATTGTATTGGTAGATCATTGAACCATATCAAAGCATAGTCCTTTAAACTTCTTGGAAATATTTTGGTCAAAAAAATTTTATTAGAAACATAATTAAGGGATGCCGCAAAAAATAATTGAAGATGTTGCTCAGGATCACCCTTGCCATCATAATGTGTAAGCTTTGGTGTAACAAAACTAGTTGACAAAGGATACAAATATATCTCAAGTGCATGAGGGTTATGCAATACGTCTTATAAATCAATAGCATGGGGTGATTTCATATAAATTCACTTAATGTTAGTAACCTTAGCTTTCAAAAAAATTATAATATGTGCAATATCTTGCACATTATGACCACTAATGTTTGAAGTTTGAGAAGTCACCAAAGGGGATACAAATGTTTGTGTTGAAAAAGGCATTGAAATTAATAATTGGGTTGAAGTGTTATTAGTTCCCATGAAATATGTAGTAATAAGTGTATTAGTTTTGGGTAACAATGGTTTAAATTCATAACTCGTTTACCCACTAGATGTATTATGTAATGTTTTTCTCAAAGAGAGAGATATATAGGAACATGGGGATGTCCCATAGATCTAAGAACATGATCAATAGATTCACATGGTTGTTCATCAATGCTTTTAGTTATTTTAGTATCTAATATAGTATGGAGGATATTATAAATATATTCAAGATTTTCATGAACATGCTCATGAAATAATGCAATAGCTTTAACTTGTTTGTGATCTACTTATTCATTTTCATTATCCTCATGTGTTTCATTATCCTCATGATTAGTTATATATTCTATTTTTTTCAGTATATGTCTCATTATCATTATTTTCAGTCTCATTATTAGGAGAATTTAACATGGTATAAGCTTAAGACATTTTCAGTGGTCCAAGGGGAAGCTCAAGATGTTTAATAAAAATCCCACCTATTCTATCACTATGCCTAGGTTACATGCAAAGAATAAAACAAATATGAATACAAACAACAAGCAAATACCTTAGGAGGCTAAAAAACCTAGAGACAATTATGATTTGCATAAGAAGACTCAAAGGTCATGTTCACCAAATGTTTAACCATTTTTAAAATCAAGGGTTACAAGGAATAAGATAGTCAAGACAAGTAAATTATTCCTAAAGTGGGTTAATTAAATAATCTAGTTTATGATATTCAATTTCAGTGTTGAATTATGAAAAATGATAATTATAAATTACAATGCCAAATAATATTATGATTATGTAATCAAAAATAATAAACAATACTTAGCTTATGCAATAATATATATACATAGCTAAGATGTACAGGTGAGGAAATAGGTTGTTTGATGTTCAAGAACCAATCATTAGATTCTAAAAATATAATTTTTATATGTCTGAACACTTACATCGATTTGTGGATACTTGCATCGATGCTACTATCTGAATCTCAATGAAAATTTCTTGTATAGAATGTTTGTTGTATCAAGATGCAACCACTTGGGTATTTTTAGGTTTCATGTTGCCTTTCATTTGATGTATCTAGATCTCATGCACATGTTTTGTATCATTATTTATATCTCAAACCCTAGTTCTCCACCTTATGTTAGGTTACCTTACCAAAAATGGGTTAGTGGGCTCATGATGTTGAGTTGACCTAAAAGACCCATATATCAATGAGCATTACCTACATATCCACTACTCATAAGAGGGCCTCAAACATATGTAATTATTCCCTATGTGATGGTGTGTGTGTGTGAAAAATAGTGTAGAAGGCTAGATGCAAGTGCATGTAATGATCTAGCTTGTAACTTGAAAATTATGGCTCATGGGTAATTTTTTGAGTGATTCACACTTGTAGTATGACTAATTCTATGATTGATATGTAAATAGGGATGAATAGTGAAGAGTAACTTAGTTGTGTGCTTTGAAATTTGGTAGTATTTCTAAGCATGAGAGGTGATTGTTTGATGTCTAAACAAACTAGCTTTGACTTGTATTTATATTAGTTTTTTTTAAATGATCCTCACAAAAGGGTTAATTAAATTCTTAGGCTAACCCATACACATTGAAAGATTTATAAATTTGAATGATTTTAGGGCAAATATAGTTGTGTTGGATCAGGGATAATAATGTTGAGATTATTGTGTTGTCTTGAACGTAATTATCTAGGATGGAGGAAAGTTGTTGAGGTTTTGTAACTGACAGTGAAGGATATATATCAAATTTTATATGTTTTTTGGTTACAAGTGATTTATATAATTAGATTAATTAAGGTTGGACTAAGAAATAAGTAATTAGACCTAGTGAAGTGGTGAATGCAAGCCTTTGGGTTGCAAGGAAGGTCAAACTAAAGGGTAGAGCATTGATAGATATTTTTCAAATATACAAGACTAATTTAACATATAAATCCAAATTTAAGCATCTACATATGCCTAGGTAGTATATGAAAAGGATTTTCTCTATATATGACACCCACTTAAAGAGAAGTCCTTTTATATGGATGTGATAACCTATATGCTTGGATTTATCTTCTCAAATTCAGGATTTACATCTAGCGATAGTCACAAATGGGTAACAAAGGGAAGGGAAATTGAGTTTTTTCATATTCTTCATTGGTGATTAATAGGAAAAAAGTTACAAACATCATTTTTTTAGCTATGTTAGGCTATAATTATAATATTTTGATCACAACAACTTTACTCGTAAACACAAACTAGAGGCACAATTGATACTGAATGTTATGTTTTTTATATTTGAACAATTTGATTTTTTTTCAAATTTTACTTATTTTAGAAAAATGAAATTGATTTTATTCTCAATTTGAATTATTTTGATTTGACAAGTCAAAAAAATGTTATTTATTCCCTTATATAAATATTCTTCATTTAAAAATTGGATTTTTAATAGCTTTAAATTATTATGTAATGATATTTATGCTTTTAATTGAAATAAAAAACAAATGAATTTGAAATTTAGCTAACTTATTTAATGGAACTACATGGAAATAAGATGAAATGTATCCAGAGAGTTCCACACACTTTTTTGAGCATGCATAACAAAAATAGTGTTGCCATGTAGCCAAAAGTAGTCCACATATGCCTTGTTTTGGTCTTCACGTAGTGAAAAAA
This sequence comes from Torreya grandis, assembly GCA_037957365.1. Classification (NCBI taxonomy): domain Eukaryota; kingdom Viridiplantae; phylum Streptophyta; class Pinopsida; order Cupressales; family Taxaceae; genus Torreya; species Torreya grandis. Next base: position 507,180 of record JARHVA010000715.1, on the reverse strand, counting down.
TAGCCAAATGCCTTTAAAAAAGTTGAACAAGATGTCAGGGATTGAAATAAATGCACCATGTAGGTCTAACAAGTTTGAAATTGAATAAAACAACTGGAACTACACCTCAATAATAGATAACTCCAAGTAATAATCAAAACACCTAGTAAAACACCCTGTAGATGTTGGATTATTTATCCCAAAAAAAATTGTTTATTTATGTTTTAGTTTGTATGGGTTAATTATACCCATTAGTTAGTTTTCTTAAACCAACTCTTATAAGCTTCTTAAAAATCTTCCATTTGTACAAAAATAAAATATGTTCTACATTGAATAAAATTCTCCAGTTTATTCCTCCCACTTGGTGGTAACGGTGGTATCAAAGCCATGTAGAAAGTGAAAGGAGAATTGAAAGACCTAGTTTTTATAAGAAATTTCTCAATTGTACAATACTTTTTTTAATCATATGGCCCTTTAATTAGTGGAAACCTTTTCCAAGAAAAGATTCACAACAAATAAATCTTGCATCTGGTCACATAACTATGTGGTGGAAAGTAAACTTCATCGAGAGTCAAGACACACATCATGGGTTCCAAACTACTCAAAATTTAAAACTAAGAAAAGAGGAGACCATTAATTTCAAAATCCAATGCTTGAGGTGTAATTTATATTGTGTTTTCATCCATCCTAAAGCCAAAATCAGTAGATTATCTTCATCAATCAACATCTTCAAGCAGTGCCCCGTCAAAGAGTCCAAAATCCTGCACAGCCCATCATAACTACTCAAAACAATCACGTATTTTTTGTCCACGCATAGTACATGGTTTCATTACCATGATAAAACATAAAAATGATGCATTAATATTATCAATTAGGTTTACTTAATTTGCTTTGCTTTGCATTGATGTGTGGGGCCCTCCACAAATTCAGCAAGTAATTTCCCTTCCACATGCATGTAAATTCAGGGTTATAAATTTTTACATGCAATGATTAAATAATTTTAAATGTATATCATCAAATTAAAAATATATAAAGAATATTTTTCCAGTATATATTCAAATTGGGTAAAGGTGAGCTTTATATAAGTGGTTAAAGGTGAGTTTTAAAGAAATTGCTTTATTTGTTACTTTCAAACAAAAGGGTGGCAACGTTGAGAAAAATGATGAAGTTTAAAATGTGATTGAAGAGAAAGAGGAAAAATTAAATGATAATCTTTTCTTGGATAAAATAAAATAAATATCGCATATCAGGTGAAATGGCTCAAGAAACCAATGATCTTCATGCGCTTTTCTAAGTTTGATGTTATTCACCCAACAAAATCAAAACCTGTTTAGGAATAGATATTTTGGTCAAATTTTATTTTGAATTTATTTGTAAAAGGAGATATAAGATGTGATTATATTTTTTGAAAAATATTTGACTCTTTGTAATCAAAATTTATATGGTGGGTCAAGGCCAAACCCCAATAGCTTTCCTTGATTTGATAGCACCATGGTAAAAATTGTGAGCTTAATCTCTGAAAATGGATGCTTAATGTCAAAAAACTACATGGAATGGTTGATTAATATGGAAATCATACTTAATTTTAATTATTTATGGGAAATAACAAAAAAATAAACCACATCACTAACTAAAGCTGCCAAATTGCTTGAGTTTCAAAAATGTGATAAATGTGCCCTTACAATATTTAAATCATTGTGTTCAGCTCAGGTAATTATCCATATTGAATAAATTTAAGGAAATTCTTGGAAAGCATTAAAATATTTATATGAAAAACAACCTACCTATAATAATAATGATCTCTTAATGCAATTGCTTAATAACAAGCTTAGCATTGACGAAGATGTATCTGAATATATCTCTCACATGAAAACATTAAAATAAGAATATTGCACAACTGATGGAAATATAAATGATGATATGTTAATTTTCATCACATTTAATGGACTTAGTTATTCAAGCACCAATTTTATTGAAATGCTACAACTTAGTGATAATGTTAATGGTGCCACATTTGACTATATTTATGAGTTTTTGACTCAACATGAGTGATAGTTTGCAAAGAAGAAAAGTAAACCCATTGAATAGGATCACTATAAAAAGAATAGGTCCCATCATAGAGATCATCTCCATGTATAATGATAGTTTTAGAAGCATTCTTTGAAACATTCTTTGAGACACCCTCCACACCATTTTAGACAATCTCCATAGCCTTCTCATCAACACTCTCAAGGATCTTTAAAATGCAAACATCACCATAGGCATTCTTCTCACTCCTATGGTTCTTCTAGTGATTCATCTACTTTTAGATCTCTTCAACACAAGAAAGAACCTAAATGTTTTAAATGTGGTGGTATTGTACATCTTGTATATGTATGTCCTTCTCGACGACCCCACTCTCCACATAAAAAAAATTGAGGCAAATTATGTGGATCATTCTAGCGGTAGATCTTCTAGTTACTCCAACTATTCAAATTATTCTGACTCTTCCTTTTATCAAGAAGCATCTTATATGGATGAGGTTTATGGTCTTGATGGACCTAATAACTTGTTCTGAGTGATTAGTGATTCACCCATCTTGTGTGAGCTACTAGGCTCAAGACTAGGATTTATTATAGCAGCAAATTTTTGGCTTGTGTTCTTACTTTCAATTTAATTTTTGGATTTCTATACTTGATATTCATGACATGGCATAGACATGATTATTTGATTTTATTTCTCTCATTGCACAACTTCTCACCTCTCGACTGATAGGGGAGAAAATATACCATTGGTTGGTCTTCGATTAACTGCCAGTGACAATATAAGTTGATAGGGGTTGTTAGCACCTTCAATGTTGAACAAAGGTTGTTAGCATTTTTTGGACATCAAGAAGATGTGCCATACACAGTATAGGTTGGTCACTTTGATGGGATTTTGGGTGGAGCCTTCTGTGGAACGATGTAGTTGGATAGGCCTTGACCATTTTCTACTATAGTATAATATGATGATCATAGGGGATGAGCAGGACTTGATCATGTTCATCAGCCTTTTATGCCACAATACATAGGGCAAGCTTCTATATGGAATGACATCAGTTTTGATCAGTACCAAGATGTACAATGTATTATTTGCAATTACTTTTGAGTTTCTTTAATGACTTCAGAGTCATTGATCTTGATCTCTCATCTTCTATACCCCTTTGTATTAAGGGGGAGTTTGTTGAATTATTTATCCAAAGGGATTTTATTTATTTATGTTTTTTTTATAGGTTAGTTATACCCGTTAATTGGTTTTCTTCAACTAACTCCTCTAAGTTTCTTAAAAAGTTTATATTTATACAAAAATAAAATATGTTCTACATTGAATAGAATTTGCCAGTTTATTCCTCCCTCTTAGTGCCAATAGTAGATAGTAAATAAGTCCTTTGCAGTGCAATATTAAGGTTTACATATCTAAAAAAAATTATAAATTGTCAGAAATATAAAAAATTCTATGCTCTGAACCTATAGTGTGTCTACGGATATGTGTGGCTGACTTGTGGCTTACACATCTTCATATTAGCTTGTTGCATTTCTCGATGTTCTTAATATGGTCAGTCTATAGAATAACCATGGATAAGTAGAGTATATATAGGACGTAGTGGTTAGTCTTTTATCATCATATTTTGAATTTAGTTCCAATTTCATTGTTGTGGAGGTTACCCCCTCCAAGTGGCTCAGTCATAATATTCAAGTATTCTACTCTTTCACCAATTGTTGTTGTGGATCTACTTATTTTACTCTTAATTTTTCATATATAATTCTATTGTTGTGAATCATATAAGTAATTTCCTTAAATGTGGTATCAGAGCATCAATTTGGGCAAGTTTCTGTGGTTCATTTTTTTTATATCTAGCATCCTGAGCACCAGAAGGCCGAAAAAACATAACTTGTGATCTGGGAGGAATTATTTTTTTCATCACCGTAGTATTATTCATGAGGTTTTTTTTTACAAAAAAGAAAAAAACATTTTTCAAAGTAAAATGGTCTATAATTTTTTTTACCTTGTGCAAATTAGTATTCATTAGATTCATCTCTATGAAATTATTGCAATGGTATATTCTAATGGTACACTTTTTCAAGTTGAAATTTTTCACCCTTATGCATAATAGCAGTAGTTAGATTCATGTCAATGAGATGATTGTAATAGTGTATTCCATTGGTACATTTTTTGGGTGGATAAAACCCTCTTAGCTTTTATGCATAATTGGTCTAAATACTCATGAACATAGGAAAGGGCAAGAAACTCCAAACACTCTTCACAAGGACAATATGGAATCTAAAACTTATGATCTATCTATTTCAAAAGTAGTTCAACAACTTAACTTAGAGTTGCAGGGCATGGTGAAAAAAATGTTTTTGATATAATTCAAGGGGACATTATAGGTTTGAGAGGGGACTTGGATAGCATGAAGGATCAATTACAATAAATATCTAGGCAATTATCTAACTTATCAGCTCATCCACCATAAAATAATCCTCCACCACTTCAGTTTGGTTCTCCTACTCTAAATGATACCAATTTTGGCCCTAAGCTGATGTTACCAAAAGTGGACCTATGCAAGTTTAATGGTAATGATCCACTCATTTGGCTCACTCAAATTGAAAATTTATTTTATCTATATCAAACTCCATGTTCATAAAAATTGGTTATGGCCTCTTTCTATCTAGAATCTGAGCCATTCATTTGGTATCATTAGTTGTGTGCTCAAAAGAAAAAGAAGGGTGTCCCAATTTTATGGTCAGTATTTTCTAAGGAGTTATAACTCCACTATCGTAACAATGTCTCTAAAAATTATTTTAGTTAGCTATCCAAGTTGTGTCAAACCAAGACTCTCAAGGACTAAATTCATCAATTTTAGAATCTCTCCTTACGTGCGGTAGACATCATTAAGGAAAATCTGACTTACCTATTTTTGGGTGGCCTCAAAGATAACATCCAATTGGAGGTTTGCATGTTTCATCCAAGTACTATATTTGAGGCCATACCAAAGGCACACATGTTTAAGGAAAAAGAGTTGATCAGACAAATACCTTTCACCAATGTTCACAAATGTACCTTTCTAGCACCATCATTTCATCAGCCTACTACATTGACACGTCAATAAGTAGAAGAAAAGCATGTAAAAGGTTTGTGTTTTGGCTACAATAGAAAATGGAGGAAAGGGCATCAGTGTGATGAAAAGAAGTTATTTTGCATTGACAGTGTCAATGATGATGAAAAAAACGAAGAGGCTTCAGGGGAAGGGTTAGAAAAACCTGAAGATGAATCTGATAATTTTCAACTTACTATTTCTTGTCATGTACTTTCAAGCATTAATAGTCCTTAAACTCTTAAGGTGGTGAGGTTATTGAATAAATAAAAGGTGATTGTTAATTGACTCTAGGAGTACACATAGTACGATGAAATAGTTGGAAAAGTAGTTGAATTGACCTAATGAGCCTAGAAGAAGCATGTTGAGCAAGGAAGCCTAGAAGGATATTTGAGAGAGGTAGAAGGTTGAAGTGAGTTGAATGAGGTGAGATAAAATCAGATATAAATCATATGATTTTTAAGAGAGAGAGAGAGAGAGAGAGAGAGAGAGAGAGAGAGAGATAGAGAGAGAGAGATAGAGAGAGAGAGAGAGAGATCACCATCAGTTGAGAGAGCAATAAAGTGTCTTCAGGTGATCAAGCTTGTCTTAGATAGGTTAGTGCTTAGTCAATAATGGAGTTGGATATAACGTGTATTTTTTATATTTTATAATTTTAATTTAAGTGTATTTATTTTTTATAATTCACTTATGGGGTTGTATCCTCATTGAATGTTGGATCTTACTAAAGGACTAGTTGGGTTGGTGTCAAACTAGTGAAGGGTTGGTGCCTCACTAAATGTTGTTTCATTGACTATAAGATAGTGTTGTGTGTTGTTATGTTCTTTTCTCAAAGCACCGTCCCCTATTTTACCTTAGTGACAAGTGATGAACTTAAATTGGGGAATATGTATACACATAATATTTTCAAACTTTATCAATTATTGATGTTTTCTCTCTTACAAGAACCCATCAAGTCTTAATCTATCTGAGTGCACACTTTAAAGGGTACACCAGGAAAGGGGTGGGAAGACCATTAGTGCTTTGTAAGATTGTTTTCCCCTTTACCACCAATTCATAGCTACACAACCTTATCCTAGACACTTTCCTAATCCTTATCTCCTCTCTTGCACCATCTTCCAACCACTTTCCACCTTTATTATCCCTTCTCTATGATTAAAATCACTTTTAAAGGTTTATGTTACACTATCGGCCCCATCAAACCTATACTATAATTGATAAAATATATTTAGGGTCTAGGTTGGCCCCTAGTCAACCTAGACTAAGACCTAATTTTTTTTTGTCAATAACGTAAGTTGGTTGCTCATTTGAATTGTTTCATTTACCCAGCTCCAAAGTTTCAAGTCATGATTGAAAATAGTGGTACGGTCAACTATTATAGCAAATTCTATAGTATTAAGCTTTCTATGGGAGACTATTTGTTAGATTTTCCTATGTTTGTTATTCCCATGGGAGGAGCTGACATTACTTTGAGAGTGCAATGGCTCACAACTTTGGGCACTATTGAGATGAATTTCCAATAATTATTCATGAGGTTCCATTCAGAAGGAAGGACTTTTGAATTACATGGATTATAGGCTAAATCTCTACAACTAGTTAGTTTTCACTAGATGATGAAGATTCTCAAAAAAGGAGCAAAAGGTTTTGTGGCACACTTATTTTCCATGGAGGCTCAACCAACCAAAGAGTCTACACATCCTAATTTTCAAAAGGTGTTGGATGACCATTATGTTATTTTTAGTGACATGCCAAAAGGACTTCCTCCAAATCATGCACATGATCATGCTATCAGACTCATTCCAAAAATTACACCACCCAATATCAGACCCTATAGGTATCCCTATGCCTAAAAGAGTGAAACTAAAAATATGGTACAAGAGATGTTGGAGGTAGGAATCATCTGACACTGTCAAAGTGAATATTCCTCCTCGATGGTCATGGCGTAGAAGAAGAATGATAGTTGGAAGATGTGCCCAAATTAAAAATAACTCAATAAATACACCATCAAAGATAAGTTTCTTATTCTATTAATCGATGGTTTTCTAGATGAATTGCATGGTGCTATTTATTTTACCAGGCTAGATCTTCACTCTGGATATCATCATATTCACATCCATCATGAGGATATACCTAAAATAGCTTTCAGAACTCATGAAGGCCATTATGAATTTATGGTAATGCCTTTTGGCCTCACAAAAGCACCATATACATTTTAGAGTTTGATGAATACTATTTTTAGGCCATTTTTGAGAAATTTTGTATTAGTGTTTTTTGATGATATCCTCATCTACAACAAAAATTGAGAAGCCAATTTGAAGCATGTGAAATAGGTGATTTTGGTTCTAGAACTGTTAGGTTGTGGAGCTAAAAGCTTCAACTCTTTGCAAACAGTGGGAACAGAAGGTTGCTGAGATCCAAGAGCACCGGCATCAACATTAGGACCGACGTCGGTCGTGACCAGTGCAGAAGGCCACCGGCGATGGCAGAAAGTCGGCCGACATCGGCAGAACCAGGCAAGCAGGGACCGGCATCGGTCGCCTGTGTGTTCCAGAACTGTTCGTTGCATGGACAGTTAGTTAAGTGAACGAAGTGTTTGCATGTTAAGACCAGTTAGAGTCTTGAGTTGCGAGGATAATTGTCTAAATTAAGAGTCTAAGTTATTGTTTAAGTCAAGGATCTATTTATAGACCTATTGGCATGTATTGTATAAGCATGAGATAGAAAGGAAGAGTTCTTTCCATTGTAAGATCATTGAGTTGTAGGTTGTTGCAAGCTCATAGGGGATCTACATGTAAGTTTGGTCTGTTGAATTGCAGGTTACAGGTTCATGGGAGATCAACTTGAAGTGCTATAGAGTGCTTGGTGTACCGGCAGGGTTATTACTGACTAGTTGGAGAGGTGAACACCAATTCTGTGTGTGAGTTGGTTGTTGGGACCATTTTCTGTGTAGGAGAGTGTGTGTGAGAAGAATTACTGTACACTTGAGGTGTGGGAAACCTCTGTAAGGTGGAAGAGTGTGGCGGCTCTTTGTAGTATTCTTTTCTGAAAAGTGTTAATACAAGATAGTGTATTGTCTCTCATATTCTGTGCTATTGGTGAATTCTAGTTACTTGTGTTTCTGGTTATTTTCACATATTTAATTGCTTATATTTGGTAATCATATTGTGCTCTTTTTGAGGAGCAAGATCCTAACAAGAGGAATCAGAACAGGTGTGTTTGTTCTTGGATTTCCTCCCTACAATTGGTATCAGAGCTTTTGGTTGGGATACTAACAGATTGGTTTAGATCTGGGTAGTGTGTTTTGATTACAGGTTACTCACAAGGTTTCTGTTTGAGTGGGAGTTAAGCAATGGCAGAAGATAGTAAGCTACGAATGGAAAAGTTTAATGGCAAGAACTACCAATTATGGAGGATGCAGATTGAGGACTATCTGTATCAGAAAGATTTGTACATACCATTGGGTGGGGTTAATTACAAACCCTCGAATATGAAGGATGAAGAATGGGAGGTTCTTGATCAAAAGGCTCTGGGATCTATTAGATTGAGTCTTGCATCATCTGTGATTTCTAGCTTATCACAGTGTAAGACAACGGTGGAGTTGATGGAATCTTTGACAAATTTATATGAAAAACCCTCAGCTTCTAATAAGGTATTTCTTATGAAGCGTTTATTTAATTTGCAAATGTTGGAAGGTGGATCTGTTCATAGCCATCTTAGTGATTTCCATGGTTTGGTAAACTAGTTAAGTTCAGTCAATATTGTATTTGATGATGAAATTAGAGCTCTCTTAATCTTGTGTTCATTACCTGAAAGTTGGGAAGGTTTGGTAATGGCAGTTTCTAACACTGTGTCTACTTCAAAAGTCTTAAAAGTGGATGATGTTGTGAGTGTGATCTTGAATGAAGAGATACGTAGGAAAAGCATAGGAGAATCATCAGGAGATGCTTTGAGTGTTGAAGGTAGAGGAAGGCCAAGAGAGAAGATAGAGCGTGGGAGATCAAGGTCAAAGATAGGCAGAAGATCCAAGTCTAGGTATGGCAGAATAACCTGTTGGAAATGTGGAAAGCAAGGGAACTTAAAGAGAGATTGCAGATCGGGTGAAGATCAACATGAAGGACATGGAGAAGAAGCAGATGTTGCGGATTACATTCCACAAGATGCTCTGGTATGTTCTTTGGATAAAGTAGAATCTTGGGTTTTAGATTCTGGTGCCTCTTTTCATGCATCCCCACATAGGAAATTTTTTCATGAGTATGTCCAGGGAGACTTTGGAGAAATTTGTGTAGGGGATGGTAAGCCTTGTCAGATTGTTGGCAAAGGAAAAGTGAAGCTGAAATTGCAGACAGGTGACACATGGGTGTTAAAGGAGGTCATGCATGTCCCAGTTCTGAAGCAGAATTTGATTTCTGTTAGAAGTTTGGGTGATGAGGGTTGCACAGTAACTCTCACAGTGGACTCTTGTAAGGTTACCAAGGGTACACTTATTGTAGCTAGAGGTAAGAAAGTAGGTACGCTTTATCTATCTACTTGTATTACTGATTCTCTTTCTGGGTTATCTACTTCAACTGTAGATTCGGAGATGTGGCTTAATAGGCTTGGTCACATAGATAAAAAGGAGATGCTTGTTCTTGAGTCAAAGAGTATGCTTTCGAATTTAGAAGGCATGGATCATGGTTTCTGTATGCAGAAGAAGAAGGTGACGTTTCTTGAGGAATCTGATGTTAGTGACAAGAACAGGAAAGCCTTGGTTTTCAAGGAGAAGGTGACGGACAGAGTTCAGCACAAGGTGCAGAGGAATTCTGAGTAGAGCAAAGGTGATTTAGACAAGGGTTTGATCCAAAAGGAGCTTGCGGGAAAAATTTAGGTCTCACTAGAAAAACATAGAGACCGATGTCGGCAGGAAAATTGACGTCGGTGTCTAGACAGGGACCGACGTCGGCTATGTGTAGCCCGACGTCGATGACTCGGGGTAGATAACGACTAGTGTCAGCCAGGGGAAACCGACGTCGACAAGGTGACAGTCGCAGGGAACCGACATCGGTCGGCTGCAGACTGAGATGTGACGGGCATCGGTCACTGAGACGAATTTTGGGTGGACAGCCAGCTGTCATGGAGTCTCAAGCGCCCATATGGAGGACTGAAGGCGTAAGTTATTAAATTCATCATTTCCTTTCTTTACACTACTTGTTGCTCACTTATGGTATAGAACCAGGAAGTTGTTAAAGAAGCAGAACAGGTAGATCCAGGAAACAATGGGAGCTTGGCATGGATGAGGATGTGATTCCTTGGAGGAGAACCAAACAAGTGTTTTGGATAGAGTTACCAGCTGAAAGAAAGCACTGAGAGACGAATGGATGTTCAAGATGAAGAAGAGCGAAAATGGATACGTGAGATGGAAGATCAGGGTATATGGTCTTGTATTAGCTGCAGGACAATGGAGGTTTGATCATTGTGTTTCTCTTTACCAGGTTGGATAATATTAGCTACATTATCCTATTTTTGTATGATGTGCTTGTTGTAGGGTTACATATACAGGTATTGTTGAACTAAAGGTAAAGCTAGTTCAGGTGTGTCATGGAGAATCTGGGAGTAGCAAGATTCTTTGGCATGAGTGTGTTCTAGAGACATGGAGGTCTTGTTGACTTTGTTTCAGGATGATTGTGTGAGACCGGTTAGCACGTCGATGGTTGGACAATTCAAAGAACAGGTGTCTTGATTCACATAATGAGGTTAAGTCCATGGTATGTACTAAACCTGAGTTTTCCCAAGCAGTGGGAGTTGTCACAAGTTTGGAGTCAATCTGGGAAAGTAATACTGAAGGGCAATTCAGTGGGACCAGTAGCAGGTGCACATGCTATACAGGGTCAAGTTCTTTTTCTACATGGTTGTAGATGCGGATGTGGTAGGTAATTTGGATGACAGGTTTTGCACTACAGGATTTGTGGTGGTTGGTCTTCAAGAGAGATCTTGAGGAGGGATACAAAGCCAAGGGAACAAACTAAACAGAGTACAAGTACAGGTACAGGTTACAGATGTTTATCTCCAAGTGGGAGATTGTTAGGTTGTGGAGCTAAAAGCTTCAACTCTTTGCAAATAGTGGGAACAGAAGGTTGCTGAGATCCAAGAGCACTGGCGTCGGCATTAGGACCGACGTCGATCGTGACCAATGCAGAAGGCCACCGGTGATGGCAGGAAGTCGATCGACGTCGACAGAACTAGGCAAGCAGGGACCGGCGTCGGTCGCCTATGTGTTCCAGAATTGTTCGTTGCACGGACAGTTAGTTAAGTGAACAAAGTGTTTGCATGTTAAGACCAGTTAGAGTCTTGAGCTGCGAGGATAATTGTCTAAATTAAGAGTCTAAGTTATTGTTTAAGTCAGGGATCTATTTATAGACCTATTGGCATGTATTGTATAAGCATGAGATAGAAAGGAAGAGTTCCTTCCATTGTAAGATCATTGAGTTGTAGGTTGTTACAAGCTCATAGGGGATCTACATGTAAGTTTGGTCTGTTGAATTGCAGGTTACAGGTTCATGGGAGATCAACTTGAAGTGCTATAGAGTGCTTGGTGTACCGACAGGGTTATTACTGACTGGTTGGAGAGGTGAACACCAATTCTATGTGTGAGTTGGTTGTTGGGACCGTTTTTTGTGTAGGAGAGTGTGTGTGAGAAGAATTACTATACACTTGAGGTGTGGGAAACCTCTGTAAGGCGGAAGAGTGTGGCGGCTCTTTGTAGTATTCTTTTCTGTAAAGTGTTAATACAAGATAGTGTATTGTCTCTCATATTTTGTGCTATTGGTGAATTCTAGTTACTTGTGTTTCTGGTTATTTCCACATATTTAATTGCTTATATTTTGTAATCATACTGTGCTCTTTCTGAGGAGCAAGATCCTAACAAGAGGAATCAGAACAAGTGTGTTTGTTCTTGGATTTCCTCCCTACAAGAACAACATCAAATTTATGTCAAACCTTCAAAATGTGATTTTGGTGTCCAAGAGGGGTGGAGTAATTTGGTCTTATTATTTCACATGAAGGAGTGAAATTTGATCCTAAAAAAATCCAAGCAATGATGGAGTGACAGGTTCTTAAGACCCTCAAGAACCTCCAAAGATTCATGGGGATAACTGGTTACTATTATAGGTTTGTAAAAAACTATGATAGTATTGAAAACCCACACACCTCTTTAATTTAGAAAGACTCCTTTTAGTGGATTGATTTAGCTACCAAGGAATTTGAACAATTAAAAATGGTTATGTGCACAACTCCAATTTTGACTACTCCTAATTTTTCAAAAAAAATTATTGTGGAGTAAGACACATCTAGATATGGCATGGTGGTTATACTCATGCAAGAAGGCAGACCACTAGCATTTGAAAGTCACCAACTTAAGGGAAAAAATAGGCTCAAACCAATATATGATAAATAGATGATTGGTTATTCTACATGCAATGAAACAATGGAGATCATATTTGATATGTCATCACTTTCAAGTAAAGACTGGTCATGATAGCCTCAAATATTTTTTGGAACAATGTTTGTCATTTGAAGAACAACAAAAATAGATGACTAAAATGTTAGGCTATGATTTTGAAAGAGTGTATAATAAAGGAAAAGATAATGTGGTGGCAGATGACCTCTCTCGGTAAGATGAATCAATTGAGGCATTGTTATATGCCATGACCATGTGGTAGGCAGATTATCTAGAGGAAGCAAGATTAGAATTAGAGAATGATAGTGCTACCAAAGATTTGATTCACAATCTTTAGTAGGGTTCTAATGAATTTGAAACACTTACATGGAAGGGGAACACATTATGGTATAAAGACAGATTATACCTTTGTAAGCATTCTCTCCTCAAACATAAAATTCTTCGGGAACTTCATGCCTCTCCACTTGGTGGACACTAGGGATTTTTAAAAACATATAATATAATCAAGCAAGATTTATTTTGAAAAGGACTCAAAGGGGATGTTCAAAAATATGTTGTTGAATGCATGGTATGCCAACAAAATAAAGGTGAAACCATTAAGACCCCAGGTCTTTTGCAGCGTTTATCCATCCCTAGTAAGCATTGGGAAGAGGTTTTCATGGATTTCATTATGGGGTTACCAAGGTCTGAGGGTAAAAATGTTATCATGAGAGTTGTGGATCAACTCAATAAGTATGCTCATTTTTATTCTTTATCATAGCCATTTTTTGCCAGTACAATAGCTTCTACTTTTCTCAATATAGTTCAAAAATTGCATGGCACTCCAAAGATCATTGTAAGTGATCGAGATCCCAAATTTACTAGTAATTTTTTTACTAAATTATTTTCATGTTGAGGTACCCAAATTGGCTCATAGATCATCCAATCATCCTCAATCTAATGGACAAACAAATCTAATCAACAAATGTCTCAAAGGGTATATTTGTTGTTTTGTTTCTGACAAATAAGATAAATGGGTTCATTAGCTTCCACTTGTTGAATGGTGGTATAACACTTCTTTTTCACACTTTTTTCAAGATGTCTCCCTCTGTGTCATTGTATTGGTATCACCCCCCATCCATAACTTTAGTTTTTATAGTTCATCCTAAGATTTAAGCTATTGAGGAACACATTCACCATCAACAGGAGGTGTTATTCAATTTGAAAGAGAATTTATCGATAACACAAAATTAAATGAAGCAATAAGTAGATCAACATCATGGTGAATGACATTTTTACATAGGTGATTGAGTCTTTGTGTGTTTTTATCCATATAAGCAGATGTCTCTGAAGCAAAAAAAAAAAAAAGGATAACAAGATATCACCTAAGTACTATATCCCTTACCAAATCTTACAAAAAATTAGTAGTGTGGATTACAAGTAAGAATTACCCTCAGCCACTCATATACATCTGGTATTCCATGCATCTTGCCTAAATAATGTAATCGGACATAAAGTTTCTAGTTAGACTAAGTTACCTAAATTAGATGAAGAAGGCAGAGTCATTCTAGATCTTGAGGAGATCATTCACATGCACACTAAGCATGTAACAACCTGTTGGTTGCTAACTAGAAATACGAGAAAGTTTTTTTTTCAACACATGAACTATAAATAGATTCTACCAATAGAATATAAGTAGTGATCATACAAAAATACTCCAAGAGTGATAACTAAAAATAATCATGTGACATCAACAGTCACTAATCACTTATCAATATATGAAAATGCATCAAATTATTAGTGTGGCTTACAAGTAAGAATTACCCCCAACCACTCGTATACATTTGGTATTCCATGAATCTTGCCTAAATAATGTAATTGGACATAAAGTTTCTACTTAGACTAAGTTGCCTAAATTAGATGAAGAAGGCAGAGTCATTCTAGATCCTGAGGAGATCATTCACATGCACACTAAGCATGTAACAACCTGTTGGTTGCTAACTAGAAATACGAGAAAGTTTTTTTTTCAACACATGAAATATAAATAGATTCTATCAAGAGAATATAAATAGTGATCATACAAAAATACTCCAAGAGTGATAACTAAAAATAATCATGTGACATCAACAATCACTAATCACTTATCAATATATGAAAATGCATCATAATACAATAATAGAAGTCAATACAATTATCTAGCCACTGTTGGTCAATCCACAGTAAATAGGCAATTACAATTCTACATGATAATGTTTCTAATAATCAATACATATATACAATATACAAAAATAGGATACAAGGTTCCCTGGAACATGAGTTTGTTGGCCTTTCTAATATTTGTGGCAATCTCAAGTGTCATCACAAAATTAATAATATTGTGGAGAGGGAGAGGGAGAGCATCATCCAAGCACTTTTCCACACTAACCACGGACCAACAATCCCCCGCACTAATCCCATCAAGAAATAGTCCTCCCTTTACAGATGAGTAGATAGCGACGATGTAGGAATCCAAATTATACAAGCAAGTACCCATGTGTTGTATGATTTTTAAGCTAAACATGCATAATATCATAGAAAACTCATTTTATTGCAAGATATCACACATACATGTAAATCATACTCATGAAATGATAATGTCTTACTAAACATACTTTTTGTATAAATATATGATAAATAGTGATCTATACATCTATCAAAATCATACACACCACCTGATAGGAAGGCTCACATCCAGAATTATGATGCTAGTAAGCTAGTGGAAGATGTCCCACTCCTTACTCAGTATTATCAAAATGAGATTGGTCAAACCAATTTAACCACTAGATTCATATAATTTACATCCTACTAGCAATCATATGACAATGCATGCTAAACATATGAGTAAGCAAAGTATATATATTTACTTTGCCAAATGCATGAAGGAGTCTTACATTAATATTTATCCTATACTATAATAATGGCTATAGATTATACCACCCAATATAATATATATTTCACTACAAATTTCAACTACCACGTATAAGTTTCATACATACTACACCCCATGATAACCCATATTATCATAGTCTAGTGTTTTAAGACATAACTACTAGTTTTCTACTATTAATCATACAAATTAGTCTTAAATACATAGAACCACAAGATTATAATCAAGCAACTAAATATATCAAAGCAAGTCATAGTTTCCATGAAACATAGAGTACTCCATTTTAGCATTTGCAATATTATTAGGAGTTGTATGCATGCATTCATAAAGTTCTACTAATTGTCATAAAACATGGCATTCATAGTAATAACCAACACACATATATTAAATCAATCAAACATAGATGTGAGTCATGATATATTAATTACAGTATGTACCATATGGCTATAACATACATTTATACTATAGTTCTCTATGACATCCCAACTATCATAGTTCATAACTACATAATTACATATAACCATCTTATGATTTCAAGAATCACACATATAAATAAAAATTAAGTTGGTATGGGATATACCACCTAGGTAAATCTTAATATTAAACTACATACTATCATACAAAGAAACATAACATACAAATGCACACATTCTGATGCACTATTATATTCTATATATGTTTAAACGTTTACACATTTTAATACTCTCACAAAATATACCTCTCACCAGTTTCCATTGTAAAGAGGATTTAAAAGTAAGTTAGTCAAGCATTAGTCCATAAATAATGAAAAATTCATAAATAACTAACTAACTAAGCCTATCTTTTCCTATGGAAATTACAAAAGATAGCAAGAAATAAATAAAAGAAAGCAGCATCATATTACCTTCCTAAATGGTTTCATCATATCCATGTGGCTTAAAAGCATATTCTCCCTTGATCAAGCATCCTTGTCTTTGTCGACAATGGTGGAAAACTCCTCTAATGTCTCAAGAACACTCCATAAAACCTAGGTTCATGATTCCAAATCACTAAACTAGCCTATCAATGAAGCTTGCAAACAAAATCAATGATCAAATGCAAAGGATTGTAGAAAAAATTTAACATTATAAATTTGAAATATTCAAGCTTAAAATTCATGTCCATGGCCTCTCTATTTATATATTTTTGAGATTGGTTAGGATCAACTATGACCGTCCATCTCAAAATTGAGATTGATCAGGATCAATCATAACCATCCATCTCAAAATTGAGATGTGTGGCCATGGATAATCATAATATTTGGAATTAAATCCATAATTATCTTCATCATGACCTTGGAATAAGGGGCATTGAAGAGGCATGGGAGGCATTAGCAAGGCATGGGTGACCCATAATCCTGATATTTGTGGCATTATGGCCTAGGGATGTCTTCCCAAGAAATGATATTATCTGATGATGCAGTTAATAGGAATCAATTTTCAAAAAGAAATATTCAACAAATCTCATAGAAAATCCACTTAAGCTCTTGATTTGGATTAATTAGCCTTAAACAAGGTTAATCAACATTTGTGTAATTATTTAAAATTGGCCCTCAATTAATCAAAATGGTCAGAAAGTCATATTATTGGGTCATAATTTGACTAGAGAGGAATTAAAAGGTGATGTTAGATGCGTTAGAGTTGTATTCCCATTTATGATGTTTCCAACACCAAATAATAAAGGTACGTGGTGTATACCAATGAATTTAGGAGAAAAGAGTGATCCAGAGCACAAAAGGTGAAATCATCATTTTGACTCGAAATGAATTGATCAAAGTTAGTTAAACATAAATTATATTGCCCCATTTAGGGATACTTTGATCTAAATTGGCACTTGTAAATGACAAGTTTGAACTATTTAGCGTGTTTTATGGATTTTGACCTAAAATGTGCATTTGAGTGCAATTCGAGTAAGATTGACAATTTCAACACAAATGGTGCCAAGAATTGGATGTCTACATTTTACCACTATTTGAGAAGGCATAGCGAGACATTTAGGTGAAGCAACATTTTTTCAAAGAAAATATTTATCAAGAATAAATTGGAACAGAACCATGATGCCCCCTCAAGAGGACATACTAGGATGGAAGAAAAGGATGGACTCTCTAAAAGAGAGAGAAAGTGAGAGATTAACCCATGGAATAGATCACATCCAGATGAGCTAATTCTTGCACACATGATTACCATCAATGATCAAAATATAATTAGAGGTATGATAAGCCCCAAAGATAGCGGTAATGAGAAAGATACAATCTATAAATGCAAGGGACACACTTTAAACGTATGCAATTTGAGAGTATAAACTGCACGCTTACGACATTGATCAATCCTGAGACAAGTTACACACTAAAATATTGCCATTATGGGATTTAATGTGGAGAGCTTAGAATTAGAGGAAATGAGAGAATGTTTTACTTCAGAAAGGGAAGCACCACTAGAATGGGGTCTCCAAAGGGAATACAATAAGAAGTACTCTAGTAAAGCAAATTTGATCGTGATAAAATAGTTTTACCCTAGTAGGGTGAATCTTGATCATTGATAAAGAATAAATAATTATTTTCCCTTATAGAGTTGATTTTATTTAGACGTGGTTTAGATGTTGTGCCCCAATATGGGTAATTGGCAAGCAAAATAGCTCAAGGATAGAACCAAAAATATAGGTTAAACCTAGCAGAAACAAACATACATGCGATGGTGTAATGGCTTAGAAAGCCATATAAAACTAAGCATATGAGAATACACAAAGTGATGAGAGAGATGAAAAGAAGAATGGAGATATCCAAGCTGACCTCAATATAAATTGAGCACTACCTACATAGTTCTATGGACTCATGTTCCAACATGAACTTCAGGCTAATGTAGTTCACCCAAGTTTGGGAGAGAATGGAATGAGGAATGATGAAAAATGACCAAAAATTTGATTAGACTTATAATGTATGAAAAGAGATGCACATATAAGCATAGATAAAGAAGCCTAAAATGCATCTTGACTAGAAGCCTAATTCCATATCATGAGCCTAGGTGTTGCAAAGTGTTCTTGAGAATCGTTCATCGGAGCTGATGTTGATGTTAAGACTTTGAGACCTGAGAACAAAGTGCTTACTATATCAAAATAAATTAGGCATCATAAGTATGAATAACTTAGAATAACATAATATTCTAATTACACTGAGCCAATTCAAATGTGAATACCTATAACTAGGGTAATGGTAAAATAATGACCAAAACCAGAGTTGCATCGATTTACATTTAAACAAAAAAGCAAAGACAAAGAAAAAGATAAACATAAATGAATCTATCTTGAAATCAAGATATGGTCTTAAGTAGGAACAAAAAAATTTAAAAATAAAAGGCAATAACATCTTAATGACATGAGACCAAGACATGAATAATCAAAATCCATGTAGACCATCAAGGCATTCATGAACACAAAAGAGAAAAGCAAAATTAAATAGAAAAATAAGACACCAACAACAATCAAATAAACAAAATGGTCCAAGAACAATTTAATAACATAGGATCAAGATATAAACAATCAATATCCATGTGAATAATCAAGATGTTTTGAAACACAAAAGAGATAAGCAAAAAACAAACAAGGAAACACAAGACCAAGATGAGACAAGAAGTAAAAAAAGGAGAATAAATAAAAAGAGAGGTGCAAAATCATAAAAAAACACCAAGAAAACTCAAATAAACACAAACAAATCAAAACTAAGTATAATTTAAAGACAAATGTTCATGTATGTACAGTAGAGGCGTTATGTTTTACCACATCGTAACAAAAAATAATGGCAATTATTCCCTAATTAAAGAACAATGAAAAAAGAAATGGGGGAAGAGAATAAAAGGAAGGGGGTTGGTCAAGCTAACTCTAGATGTATAAGACAAGTGGACCCTACCTACATAGTTTGATGGATGCATGTTCCAACATGAACTTTAGGCCAAATGTAGTTCTCCCAAGAAATGGGATAGAAGAAAAATGATGATAAAACCAACATGATTAATGTTATAAAAATAAATGGAAGATACGACAAATAAATGAGAATGGTCTAACAAACAAGAAGCTAATGAGATGAGAAAGAATTATCTTGCAAATGGCAAGTGTGTGGGACAAGATGAAATGAACTGGTGTTTTTGTGATTTTAAAATGGTAAGAGCGTAGCATGGTGGAATGGGAATGTAAAAATGTATAGAACTATGAGATAATGTTTTTGTTCTTTTGTGGATCATGTTCTGATGTTTTTGGTATTTTCAAAGTATTTTTAATGTTTTTGGTGTTTTTGGGATAAAATATGCACAAGGTGGGACCATCTAAACAAAGAGATGCACGTCTTGAGAGTAGAGGTTCCAATAAGATAGCTAAGCCGGCTACAACATCCCATACTCACAAATTGGTGAGAGTGAGTTTCTTGATCTATAACAATGTAGTAATGGTTTAGAACTGAGAAGATGTTTATGCTCACTTATCTAAAGCTGCACAATATTGTCCTGGTGAACTGCTTTATAGAATTGTTGCTGAAGATGTTCATAATATTCATGAGACATAATTGAGATCATAATTGGTCAAGGGATAAAAAGTGTTCAAGCTTGAAATATGCCTTAGACATAATAAAGAATATGCTTCTTGAAGATAAAAATATAGAATGGGATGAAGAATGTGTTTAGAGTGCCAAGGATTTAAAGCCTTTACTGTTAAGAATCATGAAAAGTGGACTAGGGTAGTATAAAATGTGTTCAAGGTAAGATAAAAGGGTGGGATAAAATTACGTCAGCATAAGTTACCCCCAAGTTAGGGGTCTTGTAGGTAATGGCTCAAAGTTGTTCATGCATAGAACTTTTTAAGGTGTATGATGTTCATGGGCTCTAAAAGTTCTTCACCATTAGGTTTAGACAATTGATATGCTCATGATCCATAGTTTACTATGATAATATATGGTCCTAACCAATTAGGCTAAAACTTGCCTTTCTTTTTAGGTTTATCATTCGTATTCTTTTGGTTCTATTTCAAAACTAAGTCACCAATCTCAAATTCTTGACGGAGAATGCATTTGTTGTAGCTTTTCCACAATCTATTTTGATAGGCATGCAAATTTTCTAGGGCAGCCAAACACTTACCATCAAGAAGCTCTAGTTCATGCAGTCATGAGGCTCTATAGTCTTCATTATCTTCAATGTGCTCCAGTGATATTCTTAATAATGGGATCTCAATCTTGACCGATATGATAGCTTCAGTGCCAAAAATAAGGGAGTATGGAGTAGCTCCAGTTGGGGTGTGATGATTGGTTCTATAAGCCCATAGGACAGGAAAGAGTTGCAAGTGCCAATTAAGGCCAACATCATCAAAAATATTCTTTAAGATGGCTAGAATGGTGATATTTGATGCCTCAGCTTGTCCATTGCCTTACAAGTTATATGGAGTGGATTTTTTGTGCTTGATCTTGAATTTTGCACAAAGAGATTTCACATCTTGGTTCACTAAGGACCCACCATTATCGGATATAATATAGGTTAGGATGCCATATCAACAGATGATATGGTAATGAATGAATTTGGTGATTTGTTTTTTGGTAACATAAGTGAGAGGAATGGCCTCAATCCACTTGGTAAAGTATTTGGTTGTAGTCAAAATGTGCTTATGTCTATCTGAAGATGTCAGGTTAATTTTCCCCATAAGATCGAGACCCCATGTTGAAAATGGCCATGGTGTTGTAATCAGCTGTAATGGTAAGGAAAGTGCATGTATCAAGTTGCCATTTTGCTAACAAGGAACACACAAGTAGTTGTCTCTATTTTGGACCAATAATAGCCTGTTTTAAGGAGTTTCTTTGCTAGGACTACACCATTGGTATGGGCCCCACACATTCCTTCATGAACCTCCTTTAAGGCTAGCTTGGATTCTCCCAAAGATAAATAATGAAGAAGCATTCCATCATAAACTTTATGATAAAGCATGTTTCCAAGGAGCATATAATGTGTTAAGTGATGGAGGAATAGTTTTTGTTGGTTGTTGGAAAGGTTGGCAGGAAATACATGACTATAGAAATAGTTATAAAAATCTTGGTACCATGGTAGCTCGAGTGAGGGATTAGGATTAGAAAATGTACATATCCTCTCTAAATCTGATAGAATATGTGTTAGCTGAAGAAAATTTTCAATTAGGAACTAATACTCTTTAGCATTGTCATGCATTTAAATCATGGAACCAATTATTGTCATGACATCGGTAGATCTCTTTTTGACTCGTAAAACTTGCTAAAACTGCAAAGATTTAAAATGTGTTTTAAGGTTATCGAGAATTTGCTTATAAGGAACAAGCTTATCATCCCTTGTTTGATACTAGTCAGTTGTTTGATTTATGACTAGCTATGAATATCCATAGACTTTTAAGATTTGAATATCCCACTGTATGGCAAGATGGAGCCTGCAACCAATTCCTCATATTCGACCATATTGTTTGTACATTGAAATTATATATGGAAGGATTTGGGGATCAAATCCCCCTATGGTGTGATAAAAAATATGCCAATTCTAGACCCTCAGGCTGTGAAGGATCCATAAAAATAGAGTGTCCACTATTCAGGTTCTTGTGATGTTTATTCTATCGTCATGATAGAGTCATCTAGAAGGTCAAAGTTGATAGGTTGAGTGGTTGTAATAGGAGCTTCTACAAGTTGGTCATCAAGAACTTTTCCTTTGATTGCCTTTTAATTATAGTACTCAATATCAAACTCACTAAGGAGCATAATCCATTTAGCCATGTGTCCTTGAAGAGCTACTTTGGATAAGAGGAACTTGAGAGAATCTACCTTGGTGATAACAATTTTTTATTATTTAGCATATAATGTCACAATTTCTTAGTAGCAAACACCATAGCTAAACATGCCTTCTCAATAGGCATATAATTATGTTCATAGGCTACCAATGTGAGACTTAAATAATAAACAACATGTTCCTTACCATGACCAACATATTGAGCCAAAAGTACCCCCAGTGCATGTTTTGTGGCTGATATATATAAAAGTGGTGGCTTTCCTTGTGTTGGAGGTTGTAAAAGTGGTGGATTGGTCAAGTATGTTTTAAGCTTTACAAATTCTATCTGACAATCTTCATCCCACTAAAATGTTACCCCTTTCTTTAAGAGATGGGTAAATGGGTAGCACTTATCTACCAATAGAGAAATGAACCTGCGTATAGACTAGATCTTTCTTTATAGACCTCACAACTATTTAAGATTGTTTGGTGGAGGCATTTCCATAATAGTGTTTACCTTTGCAAGGTTGAATTTGATCCCTCATTGTGATATAATGAACCCTATAAATTTTCTTGATGTGACTCCAAAGACACATTTCTTAGGATTCAAGCAGACTTTATATGCATGAAGCCTCTCAAATATTATTCATAGAATGTGTCCCACTCTTGTTCTTGATTTTGCTAGTATATCACCAACATAGTCCTTGACAATGTCATGCATCATGTCATGGAAAATGATAGTCATTGCACACTGATATGTGGCTCTAGCATTCTTCAAACCAAATGGCATGACTTGGTAAAAGAATGTCCCCCACAAAGTGGTGAACACGGTCTTATGCTGATCTTTAGGGTCTATCTTGGTCTGATTGTAACTAGAAAATCCATCCATTAAGGATAAAATCTTGTACCTAGAATTTGAGTTGATGATCATGTTAATGTTGGGCAGATGAAAATCATCTTTAGGGCATGCTTTATTGATATCATGAAAATCAGTACAAACACATATGCCTAGGGTCTTTTTACTCACTAGTACTATGTTAGAAACCCATTTAGAGTAATCCAGTGGTCTGATAAAATTGGCTCCTAATAATTTTTCCAACTCAGCCTTAACCAAAAGGGTGATGCGTAGATGCATCTTTCTCAACTTTTGCTTGACTAGTTTAACACTAAGGTGAACAACAAGATGATGCACAACTAAATCTGGGTCTAAGCCTAGCATGTCAGAGTATACCCATGAAAAGATGTCTATATAATCCTTACGAATAGATATAATATGTTCATGTTTTGCTTCAGTAAGGGAAGTTCCAAGATAAACCATTTTGGGATCCTCATGGGTTCCCAAATTCACTTATGTTGTGCTCTCCATAAGGAGTGTGGATCCATCTTCTAGAATTATAGGAAATGTATGGTCATGATCATTTTCCTCTACTATATCTTCTTGTTGTTCCTCCCAAAGATTCAAATAATATGAAGAATCATAATCTGCCTTCTCAAGTAAAGGCCAATTGGCAAAAACCTTTGGAAACTCAAGAGTAAGATGCTCAAATAGTTGATGTTATTCTAAAGAGATGCTTATACTAGCTATGGAACTTAGGTTGGATGGGCTTTCTACATCCTGAGGGGATGAGCAAACTTTCCCACCTGGGAGAGCTTGAAATAGGTTTTCACTCAAAGGCTTGTCTTTTTCTTTACTTTTTCCCTGATCAACAAGTGCCTCAAAGAGGTTTTCACCTAAAGATCTCAATATTTATTCTTTATTATGACCAAAAAAGTTTACCTGCTCTCCAAAGTAGGAAAAAAAATTCAATGAAAAATAAAAACCATGCTTATGATCACCAATGGAAAATACATCTCATTGGACCATGTATTCTGTAATTGATTCTTCATTTTGAAACTCATCGAGGTATATGATCAAATTTTGTTGATCCCAATCTATGAGTTCAGGATGGAAAAGGCATAGGTTATAGTGAAGGTTTGCTTCAAGATGGGAATCACCCATGGTAAAGGTATAATGTCCTACTTTAGGAAGGTAAGCACCACTAAGATAGGTTTTTGCTTCAAGACGGGAAGCTCCAATAGGCATTATGGCTAATATGGAACTTGAATCAAATAAATCTGAGTCAGCAGCTCATTAAAAAGGCTATAATGGGATGTTAGGTCACTAGTAGGAGTCTCGTTACTAGTCACTTTGAAAGAGTCACTATCAAATGTCATGAGGTCATCCTCTGGTGGTTTAAATCTGAGGCCATGATTCCAATTAACAACTCCATCTGATAAGGGTTCTAAAATTCCTTGCACCTATAGGCCAAGGCCTTTCCCTATATAGTCAAGATGATCCATTATCCTATTAGGGATAGGATACTTTGGATTCTAAAAATAATCAACAAGGCCTTCAAAACATAACCAATCTCCCTCGATAAAAGCCTCTCGATCTTTCTTTGGTGTAATTGTAGGTATAAAAACCATAGGAGGTTTTGGTTGTTTTCTCTTTGGTTACCAAATTTGATCAGGTTTGTTAGGAGTCTAGGAAGTTTTAGGCTTACCAAATATCTTAGGGAATTTTGGTAATTTTGAAATATGGAGGACATCCTTCAGATGGTACATGGAAATTCCTACATCTTCAATAATAACCTTCTTGGCCAGAGCTGTAAGAAATGGATCAGTCGAAGTGGAGGCTAGATCACTAAGGTCTATATAATTAGATGGAAATGGATAAGAAATGATGGCTATATTATTCTTTGTAATGAATTCAAAACCTAGGTAATAGTTATAATTATGAAACTCTACTTCAAGATGTTTGCAGTATTGATATGGCTATTGATCAACGGGAATAGTAACCTCAATCCCATCATGGGGAAACTTAAGGCATTGGTGAAGAGTAGATGGAACTACATGTACTTCATGGATCCATGGATGACTAAGAAGTATGTTATAAAGAAGCTTAATATCCATCATATGGAATAATATGTGATGATAAATAGACCCAACCATGACTGGTAACCAAATTATACCAGATGACTCCCTCTCGACATTGTCGTAAGCCTTGATTGTAATAGTTTCTAGTTGAATGTCTTTATTCATGTAGTCAAATCGTCGTACCAATTTAAGAGATATGATGTTTAGCCCTGAACCATTATCTATAATAACCTACTTGATCTTGTGATCTACAATGATTATCTCAATGTATAGTGGGTTATTATGGTTTGGGCCGAGGGTGGACATGTCCTTTTGATCAAATGTGATTTGCCAAAATGAAGACAAGTGTCCAACTAGGTTCTGGAACTGATCAAGGTTTATATTATTAGGCACAATACACTCTTGAAAATTTTGTTGAAGATGGTTCTATGAACATTAGATGTCCATAAGAGTTCTAATATATAAATTTGTGCAGGGGTTTTATCTAATTGATCCTCAGACTATAAGGCCTTTGAATTGTGGTTTGAACTAGTTTAGTCTTTTTTAGGACAATATTCGGCTTTGGAACTGTTGGCACCATGTTCTCATTAGGTTTTATGAAAGAAGAAGGTGAAGGGCCTTGGATGGTAACTCACGGGCATCTAGTTGTGACTGCACAACCTAGAGGTGGAAGGGAGTTATTATAATTAGAAGAGGAAGGTAAAGGGCCTTGGATAGTGACTCGCAGGCATCTAACTATATCGCTATAATTTTGGGTCAGTGAGGAGCCTTTATAATTAGAAGAAAGGTGTTGTGGTTCAGAATTAGTAACCCATGCAAATAGAGTATCGACATAATGATGTAAACTTGACATAGTATTACTAGGGGGAGAGGGTGTTGACCCTATAATGATGGGTCTCATGTTACAAGGAACACACGATTGGCCACGTAGTTTTACAGTTACAGTGGTAATGTGGGTTGTAAAAATGCATCCCACAATATTATTATAGTCACAAGGTATGTTGTTATAAGCCACATTATTAGTGTGGTCATTATGATCTCGATTATGCTCATTATGATTCTGACCTTGTTGTTGGTTCTGATTCTACCTCTATCCCTGAAAGTTACACCATTCATTCTCTTTATACCAATCTAGTTTTAGTTGATCTTGAGGAAATGACAGTGATACTGACCATACAATTAAATTAGCTACAACGAGCTTTTGTAACATTGTTTCAACTGATTCTCCTAACTTGCTAAAGACTTTAAAATTGTTATGAAATATCCTTTGTGGAGGTTGTCTCTGCAAAGTAGGTAGTGTATTTGGAGGATTTAATTGTACATTTGGAGGAGGCATAGCCTATACCATTTATACATGTCTTGTTTCAGTCACCCCATTTCCAACCATGTTCTTATTTTTGCTAAAGCTCTTAGGCTTATCCTACATATCTATTTGAACCAATGATTTAGTTTGATTAAACACTTGACCTTGCACAAAAATATTAACAAGGCCCTTAGCAATAAGATCATTCTCAATTTGCACTCTGTTAATAATTTCTTCAAATGAGTTAGCACAAGCTAACCGTAGATTATGCATAACTTCAAGATGAAAATTCTACGCAAAGATATTAGCTAGTTGTTTGTCTAGAAAATTATGTTGAAATCAACCTACCAATTCTCTCCACCTTTGTAGATATGCAGTGAAACTTTCACCATCACACTGCTTGGGTTTACATAAGTCAACAATAGTTAATTCATGTTCTATGTTGTATGAGAAATGGTTAATGAATTTTTTTGATAAGTCATTCCAATCCACAACTAATCCCTCAAGTAGTTTAAGTAGCCAATCAAGAGCCTATCCTGCTAAACTTTGTAGAAATAATCGTAATACGTACTCGCTACTATAAGTAACCTCTTGACATAAAATGAAGAATGCCTATATGTGATTGCATGGATCTCCTTTTCCATTGTATTTTTCAAATTTAGGTGCCTCAAAATGAGCTGTAAAGGGGTTTTGGAGAATAGATAAACCAAATGGATATGGGCATATCTCATCGAATTTGTATTTTTTGAGTCTATTATTTATCTCCAATCTTTGAACAATTTCCTTCATAGAATTCCATTCTTGCATGTTTGGTGCATTTGTGGATTGAATAAGATGTTGTTGGGGTGAAATGTGCCCCTGGTTTCATTGTTGTTGGGGTGGAATGTTCCCCTAGTTTCATTATTATTGGGGTGAAATGTGCCTCTGGTTTTGTTGTTGTTGGGGTGGAATGTGCCCCTGGTTTGGTTGTTATTGGGGTGGAATGTGCCCCTGATTTTGTGTGGATTTATATGGAGTGTATACCTTTTGATTCATGACTTGGTTCTAATTTTCTCCTTGGGTTGAGAATACAGGTCATTGATTCTTGGATTGTAAAACATTCCCTAAATTTGGTTGTTTTGTACTTTGTTGATTTTGGACATTTCTATGTTTATTTACCAATTTTTGGGTTGGTTGAAAAGAACTAACCAAATTGTTTTGAGGGATTTCCTCAATTTGAACTGAATGTTTGGGTTTTTGAGTTTGTAAAGTGACAAGAGGTTCTTGATGATTGAAGAATATATATTTCATGTCAAATGACACACTTTGTAAGGTCTCTTGTGCCTATAATTGTTCATTTAGATTACCTTGATCCACTATGGTAATGTCCTCATCCAATATTTGTTGTGTACTTTCAACCACATTTCCTTTTTCATTTGAAGCATTATTGTGAATTAAAGTGGAAACTAGGGAGTCAGTTATGTCTGCGATAAGTTGATCTACATATCTTTGACTTATTATCTTGATCTTAGCTAGAAGATCTAAATTTGTGGGTTTTGAATCTATTTGTATTTCCTTTCCTTTGCTAGAGGAAAAGAGTATGTCTATTTGTGCAAAATCTTGCTCTTATCGTAGTTATTTTCCTTCTCTAACTAAGGTATGCAATTGTTCTGTAGGAAATTTAGAAGGTAGTCTAGCACCTGATTCTATCAATCTAAGAAGGGCTTTGTCTTGATCTTTTTGGGGTTGATATTCATGTAATCATCTTTAGATTCTACTATTTTGGGGATATCATCAAAAACAACAGGGTTATCGTGACCATCATAAAATTGCTCATCTTTGTTAGGAACTTGGAGTACAATTGATTACTTTTGTATAAGCAACTAAACACGAAATTGAACTAGAAGTAATAAGTAACTAGAAATCAAAAACATCAACTAATAGGAGATACAAGAAACAACCAATCTTTTATTAAACTCTTCCATAATACAATGAAGAAATCTCACTCTTCCCACACCTCTTGGGTGTACAGTATTTCTCTCTCAAGAGTTCTCTCTCTCTCTCAATCAATTACAATCAACTCAATAACCGAGTTGTTATTCCCTCTTTTCTTTCTTCTTCTTAATTACAATACTGCCCTGTGGGTCTCTTAAATAGGATCCAAGGCAAACAATAACTAGAAAAAATAGACTCAAGACTAAAATTAGTCTTTACATGCAAACCAATTGTTCTCCTAAAATTAGAACAAATCTAATTCTGAAAATGCATGCAAACACACAGTTGTCAGTGTCGGTCTACAGGTGACCGATGTCGGCCGACCCCTGATCGATGTCGATCGATCCCTGACCAATGTCGGTCAATTATGATCCATCCCTGACCAATGTCGACAATACTGTCAATGCCAGTTACTGGTAAACTCAGCAACCTCAATCTAGCTCATCAGTGAAGCTTTTAGCTCCACAACTCAATAATCTCCCACTTGGAGATAAATAGCTGCACCTGTACCTGTATAGTAACATCCTCTAACTTGTTTCTCCATCTTCAAGTTCAATCTTGAAGACCACAAAAATATGAATGAAGATTCAACTTCTCCTTTGTTACCGACTTTGTTAACATATCTACAGGGTTCTTATCCGTATGAATCTTTTCCAGCTTCAATTGTCCATCCTCCAATACCTGTCTAATGAAGTGGTACCTAAGCTGTATATGTTTGGTTCTTAAATGAAAGGCTGAATTCTTTGCCAAATGAATTGCACTTTGACTATCACTGTACAATCTGTAACTCTCTTGCTCCTTTCCCAACTCTTCCATGAACTGAGTCATCTAAATCATTTCCTTGCTAGCCTCTGTGACTACAATGTATTCTACCTCTGTAGTAGAGAAGGCAACAACCTTCTGTAACTTTGAAATTCAGCTAACCACCATTCCACCAATAGTGAACACATATCCTGTGGTGCTTCTCCTGCCATCCAAGTCACCTGCCATATCCGAATCTACATACCCATGTAGAGAAGTGTTTGACCCTCCATAGCATAAATGCCTACGGCTAGTCCCTCTCAGATATCTGAGAATCCACTAAACTGCTTTCTAGTGCTCCTTTCTTGGATTGGCCATAAACCTATTGACAACTTCCACTGCTTGGGCAATATTAGGTCTAGTACATACCATTGCATACATCAAGCTCCCAACTGCTGAAGCATATGGAACGCTGCTCATGTACTCAACCTCATCGTGTGATTTAGGACATTGTTCTTTGCTCATCTTGAAGTGTCCAGCCATAGGTGTGCTTACCAGTTTTTCATCCTGCATATAGAACCTCTCCAACACCTTATTCACATAATCTTCTTGAGACAAAATCAAACTATGATTTTTCCTGTCTCTCTTAATACTCATGCCAAGAATTTTATTTGTTGCTCCTAAATCCTTCATAGCAAATATGTGAGCTAATTTTACTTTAAGCTCAGTAATTTCCTACATGTGTGAACCTGCAACAAGCATATCATCTACATACAGTAATAGGATAATATAATTACCATTATCCAATCTGTTAAAATAAACACAATGGTCAGATTGACATTTACTAAGCCATGGTCTGTCATAAACCTATCAAACCTCAAATACCATTGTCTTGGAGCTTGCTTAAGACCATACAAGCTTTTCTTCAACCTACACACAAGTTTCTCCTTACCTTTGACCTCAAAACCTTCCAGCTGATCCATATATATCTCTTCATCTAAATCTCCATGAAGAAATGTTGTCTTAACATCAAGCTACTCAAGGTGCAAATCCTCAATAGCAACTAAAGACAATACAGTCTGAATAGAAGTCATCTGTACTACAAGAGAAAAAAATTCACCAAAATCAATACCTAGTTTTTGTGCAAATCCCTTTACTACCAACCTGGCTTTATGTCTCATTTGTCCATTCTCTCCTTCCTTTAACCTATAAACCCATCTATTTTTTAGTGTTTTCTTTTCGAATGGCAACTCAACCAAATCCCATGTATAGTTCTTTTCCAAGGAATCAATTTCTTCATTCATGTCATGCTCCCACTGTTTCCTGGATTCTACCTGCATTGCCTAATCAAAACTTTTTGGTTCTCCACCATCAGTGAGCAACAAGTAGTATAAGGAAGGGGAATAATGAATTGGAGGTTTACTTACCCTTTCAGACCTCCTTATGAGCGTTTGAGACTCATTGACAGCTTGTTCTCTGCCCAAATTTCTTTCTGTCAGTGACTGATCTCGGTCATCTCTAGCCGATGTCGGTCTGTACCTGACCGACACCGATTCCTCCAGGTCACCGACGTTGGTTTCCTGACCGACATTGGTCTTTGCCTGACCGATGTTGGTTTCCACCTGATAGACGTCCGTTTTTGTGTTTTTCTGTGAGTGATGATTTTTACCCACAAGCTCATTTTGGATCATAACCTTTTCCAAATCAAGATTGCCCTGCTCAGAATTATTTAACCTCTTGAGCTGATCACTGTACATCACCTTCTCATTAAAAACTACATCCCAGCGTCTAATAATTTTGTTAGTTTCTAAATTCCACAACCAAAATCTGAAATCTCCAAAACCATAACCAATGAAAGTGCACTGCATAGATTTAGCATCCAACTTCTTTCTATTTTCTTTATCAACGTGCACAAAAGCTTTAGAACCAAAAACTCTGAGAAATGAAAGATCTACCTTTTTACCTATCCACGTCTCTTCTGGAATTCCACCATCTAGTGCAGTAAAAGGTCCTCTGTTAATCAGGTAAACCACAGTATCTACAGCTTCTACCCAAAACTGTAAGGGCAAACCAGCATGCAACCTCATACTCCGTGCACACTCCATTATTATTATATTCATCCTTTCAGCAACTCCATTTTGCTGAGGTGTCCTTGGAACCATCCTTTCCCTGCATATTCCACTCATAGAACAGTAACTATTGAATTTATTGCTACAGTACTCACCACCATTGTCAGATCTAAGGCAGTTCAATCTCAAACCTATTTCATTCTCAACCAAAGCTTTCCATTTCTTAAATGTGTCAAAAATATCAGATTTCCTCTTTATGCAATAAACCCATACCTTTCTTGTAGCATCATTAATGAAAGAAACATAATACCATGATCCTCTAATAGAAGCTACTTGAGCTGGTCCCCACACGTCTGTGTGAACAAGCTCCAACTTGTGCTTCTTCTTTGTTGACCCAGTTTTGAGAAACCTCACTTTCTTCTATTTTCCAAAAATACAATGTTCACAAAAATCTAGATCTATGCTTTTCAAATCTGAAAGCTTACCTTTTGACTTAAGAATATCCATTCCCTTCTCACTCATGTGACCAAGCTTGTAGTGCCACAACTTTGCATCTACATCTGAAGTAGATAAAATAGGAGAATAATCAATAATACAAGTAGATAGATAAAGTGTACCTACTCTCTTACCTCTAGCTAATACAAGTGCACCCTTGGAAACTTTTCAAGATTCAGTTGTGAGAGTTACTGTGCAACCCTCATCACTCAATTTTCCTACAGAAATCAGATTCCTCTTCAGGATGGGTACATGCATGACATCCTTCAACACCCATGTGTTGCCATTCTGCAATTTCAGCTGCACTTTTCCTTTGCCAACAATTTGACAAGGCTCATCATCCCCTAAATAAACTTTTCCAAAATCTCCATGAACATAATCATTGAAAAATTCTATATTTGGGGTTGCATGGAAAGAGGCACCAGAATCTAAAACCCAAGATTCTATTTTATTATCCAAAAAAAATATAAGAGCATCTTGTGTAACAATACTTGCAACTTTTGCTTCTTTATTACCTTCATGCTGATTTTCTTTGTTATCCTTCAACCAACAATCTTTCTTTGCATGCCCTTTCTTTCCACAATTCTAGCAGGTTATTCTTCCATTTCTGGATTTGGATCTTCTTCCCATCTTTGACCTTGATTTCCCTTGCTTGCCCTTCTCTCTTTGCCTTCCCCTGCTTTCAAAACTTAAAGCATTACCTGATGTTTCCCCTGTGCTTTTTTTACGAATTTCTTCATTCAATATTACACTAACAACATCAACTTTCAATATATTTGAAGCAGACGCAGTATTACTAACTGCCATTACCAAGCTATCCCAGCTTTCAGGTAAAGAGCATAAGAATAAGAGAGCCTTAATTTCATCATCAAAAACTATTTTGACTGAATTTAACTGATTTACAATTCCATGGAAATCATTAAGATGACTAGATATAGATCCACCTTCCTGCATTTACAAATTAAATAATTGCTTCATAAGATATACCTTATTTGAAGCTAAGGGTTTTACATATAAATTTTCCAAAGTATCCATTAGCTCTACCGTTGTCTTTGCCTGTGATAAGTTTGAAAACATAGAAGCTGTCAGGCTCAGCCTTATAGCTCCAAGAGCCTTTCTATCAAGAACATTCCATTCTTCATCTTCCATATATGTGGGCTTGCTTGCGACCCCACCCAATGGTAAGTACAGATCTTTCTGATACAGATAATCTTCAATCTGCATCTTCCATAATTGATAATTCTTGCCATTGAATTTATCCATTCTTAGTTTATTTTCTTCTACCATTGCTTTACTCCCACTCAATCAGAAACCCCTGTGAGTGAGTTCTATAATCAACAAACACTAACACGCTCTGATACCACTTGTTAGGAACTTGGAGTACAATTGATTACTTTTGTATAAGCAACTAAACATGGAATTGAACAAGAAGTAATAACTAGAAATCAAAAATAGCAAATAATAGGAGATACAAGAAACAACTAATCTTGCATTAAACTCTTCCAAAATATAATGAAGAAATCTCACTCTTCCTACACCTCTTGGGTGTATAGTATTTCTCTCTCAAGAGTTATCTCTCTCTCAATCAATTACAATCAACTCAATAACCGAGTTGTTATTCCCTCTTTTCTTTCTTCTTCTTAATTACAATATTTCCCCATGTGTCTCTTAAATAGGATCCAAGGCAAACAATAATTAGAAAAAATAGACTCAAGACTAAAATTAGTCTTTACATGCAAACCAACTGTTCTCCTAAAATTAGAACAAATCTAATTCTGGAAACGCATGTAAACGCACAGTTGTCGGTGTCGGTCTACAGGTGACTGATGTCAGCTAACTCCTAATTGATGTTGGTCAATCCCTGACCGATGTCAGTCGGTTCTGATCGATCCCTAACCGATGTCGGTGATACTGTCATGCTGGTTACTGGTAAACTCAGCAACCTCAATCTAGCTCATCAGTGAAGCTTTTAGCTCCACAACTCAACAATCTTCATAACTAAGGCCATAAGAGGCCCCACTACGAGTGAACCTTTGAGTCATGTCTAAAAAGAGTTGTTCTATGTGTTTCACTAACTTTGGACCAATGTTTAGCAACCAAACAAAGTAAGCTTCGGCTCTCTTTTAAACAAATAACCAAGGTACCAGTGAGACTATAAGGTAGGGTGGTTTGAAACCATGCACAATTTAGAAGATTTGGTTCATGAGTTTACTCAACCTTTGGTAAGGTTGAGATCATATAGATTAGAAGAGGGTAAGGTAACTCAAAGATGCAAGGTGAAAACTAGTACACCAAAGCCTAGACCTTTGTGATACACCCGTACTATAAAATCTAGTTTTAACTTTGACAAGTTGACCCTAGAAGTTTAGAGGAAAGCTCTCTGGATTATGAAGAAGACAAAATAGACTAAGCAACTCAAGATGTAAAAACATACATGAATCACTAAGTATAAAGCTAGGACCAAATAGGTAGTACAATGTCGCCACATGAGTCTAATAGGATAAAATATGTTATAGGAATGAAAGCATGAGCGATACACAAGATGACTTGAGTCCACCAAGATGATAATGTGATTTTGATTCATAATAAATGACCTTTAATCCGAATGGAAAATTGAACCCAAGTTAAAACAAGTTTAATGCACAAATGGCGAACCCACTTTGACACACCAACCCTTAGAACTCAGAAAGGTTCAATTTTGAATGTGGATTATAAATGAAGGATTTAAACAAATTGGGTAAAAGATCTAGACTCAATCGGGCAACATGACTACGCCAAAGTGGATGATATGAAAAAAAAAAATTATAACAATTTGAACAAAGAAAAGGTGAATTTTCCAATTGGATAGCGTAATGCCTCCCTTGCTCAAGAAAATTGAGGACAATGTGTTTTGGTTAAGTTCATTGGGTTAACAACTAGTTTTAGACAAAAATTAAAACCAAGTAAGCTAATGACAAAAAGCAAATGTCTTAAGTCTAAACTGACAAGGTACGGTAAATTGGGGTCCACTAAACTAACAAGGTTTTGATCATTCTAGGGGAATAAATTTCACAATGATGTTCACTTCAAATGATGTAAAATACAAGCATAAAAATTGGGTGATAGTGGCATTGGCTAGTTGTAAAAAGGCCTAGTCCTTTTTACAACCACTACATCTTGTTGTTCGCTCAGTGTAATGCGATGTCCAAATGCATATACATCCCATGGGCAACTCCAACTAGGAGCTAAATGAAGTCAATGTTGGGAGATGAAAACCCAAGTCAAAGCTTCTTAAAAGAACTTGTGAGAGGTAATGACGTCCCCTCGCAAGCCAAGTTTGCATAAAAATAAAGAAAGCATGAAATAAAAAGACTTTAGGGTCATTTTCAAGGTCACCCAAACTTTGATGAGTTTTTGGGGAGTGCTTTAGATGACATTATTTCTAAGCCTTGGACTAGGCTATTTTTAATAGGAATGGCAATTTTGATTCCAAAGGTTCCCTAAAGGGGACAAATGGAAGAGCATACACGTAACATTCCTCTTTTTGCCAAACAATATATAATCTAAACAACCAAGTAATTATAAAAATCTTTGAAAAGGTGAGTTCATTTTTAAGCCCAAATGGAAAGTGAGGTGGTGTTCACTTGACCCCTTGGTCTTAGTTGCAAACTTTGAAAACATTCACCATAAACATCTAAAATTTATTTTTTTGTTAAACACCAAAACAAGGTTCTTAATTGATTTTTAAACATGCAAAAGGTGATCTAATTTAACAAATGTCAAACTTGGTCCTGCAGCAAAAATGTTATCATCTCCTTTAGCTTTGAATCTCTTTTTAGTTTGAAATAATGAACTTTAGAAAAAGAGCTCTTGGATCTATGTTTTAATAAAAACACAGTGACCGATGTCAGTTTATATAAGTAATGATAGTTACATTTTCTAACCAATGTTGGTTATCTAACCAACATCAGTTATACCACTGTGATCAATGATAGGTATACAACTAATATCAATTTTGCTAACCAACATCGATTAAGATATGCAACTGATGTCGGTCTTACTTGTCGACATCGGTTATTGTGTAAAACTGTGGCAATCAAAAAATGGCAAAATAAAGTTAGAAAATTAATTTGCAAGAGTTTTAAGGGTCCAAATGAATATTTTAAAGTTGCAAGATGATCATCTTCATGTGTGAGATGCATCTAGTCACACCAGGTGTGCCAAGATGTAGAGAGGATTACAAAGCAATTTAGTCAAGCATTAGTCCATAAATAATGAAAAATGCATAAAGAACTAACTAACTAAGCCTATCTATTCCTATGGGAATTACAAAGGATAACAAGAAACAAATGAAAGAAAGCAACATCATATTACCTTCCCAAATGGATTCACCATAACCATGTGGCTCAAAAGCATGTTCTCTCTTGATCAAACATCCTTGTCTTTGTCAACAATGGTGGAAAACTCCTCCAATGTCTCAAGAACACTCCATAAAACTTAGGCTCATGATTCCAAATCACTAAACTACCCTATAAATGAAGCTTGCAAACAAAATCAATGACCAAATATAAAGGATTGTAGAAACAATTTAACATTATAACTTTGTCATATTCTAGATTAAAATTCATGTCTATGGCCTCTCTATTTATAAATTTTTGAGATTGGTCAAGATCAACCATCACCGTCCATCTCAAAATTGAGATTGGTCAGGATCAACCATGATTGTCCATCTCAAAATTGAGATGTGTGGCCATAGATAATCTTAATATTTAGAATTAAATCCATAATTATCTCCATCATGACCTTGAAAGAAGGGACATTGAAGAGGCATGGGAGGCATTAACTAGGCATTGGTGACTCATAATCTTGATATTTGTGGCATTTATGGCCTAGGGATGTCTTCCCAAGAAATGATGTCACCTGATGATGTAGTTAATAAGAATCAATTTTCAAAAAAAAATATTCAACAACTCTCATGAAAAATCCACTTAATCTCTTGATTTGGATTAATTAGCCTTAAGCAAGGTTAATCAACATTTGTGCAATTATTTGAAAATTGGCCCTCAATTAATCAAAATAGTCAGAAAGTCATATTACTGGGTCATAATTTGACTGGAGAAGAACTGAAAGGTGATGTTAGATGAATTGGAACTATATTCCCATTTAGGATGTTGCCAATGCCAAATAATAAAGGTGCGTGGCGTATACCAACAAATTTAGGAGAAAAGAGTGATCTAGAGCACAAAAGGCAAAATCATCATTTTGACTTGAAATGAATTAATCAAAGTTAGTTGACCCATAAATTGCATTGCCCCATTTAGGGATACTTTGACCTAAATTGGCACTTGTAAATGACAAGTTTGAACTATTTAGTGTGTTTTATGGATTTTGACCTAAAATGTGCATTTGAGTGCAATTCGAATAAAATTAACAATTTCAACACAAATGGTGTTAGGAATTGGATGTCTACATCCATTACTATAAGCAATAATTTGTTAAAATATTTCCAAAGTGTCAGTTAATACACATCATAAAATTTCCTTTAGATATCTTAATTCTGCTTTTAGATACTACTTACTTATACTTATTAGCTCGGTCCCTCAAACACTCTAAGACTTAAAAGTAACCATCCCTTTTAGTCATAAGCTTTGGTATATGACCCCACACCCCCATTGAGGTTATGTATTCATATTGCACATTACTATTAGTGTTATATCCATATTACGCTTTGTTTCCCATGATTGATGCCAAAATATAAGGCTTGTCATAATACAATGGAATGCCACCAAACTTATCCAAGTGACATATGATATTATGCATTATTTATCATAGATAAGTTAGGTAATGAACTAGTAACATATCATACCTAATATGGGCCAATTAATGTATGATAATTTATAAGCAAAACACTAACATACATTTGACTTATCCTTGGATATAATCCTATAAACATAAACACAACCACTAACTATTTATGAGGGATAAATAATATATATCATCCTAATATCATGTTTCTAAGCTACTTCATAAAATAAAAACGAGAAACTATCAGAAGTATTAACGTAGTATAAGAGTAATTTATGTAATTATTGTAGTTGTATTAACATAATAAACTTGTGAGTTCATGCTTATACAAAATTACTTATAATTACTACTGTATAAATTATAATCATGATATCCCTCTAAGAGACTTTGTATATAGTTGCCACTAAACTCAGGGGTATAGTAATTCTCCACTAAATGACTTGTTTACTAGTTGATGCAATAGATAAAATGTTACCACCTTGTAATATATTTGTACCTATAACATAGTTACTCGTTGAAGTTATATTTCTAATGAATTCTAAAATAATTATATTACTTAATGGATTTTGCATATGGATTTGTCCACATATTGACTATCATATAATTCTCAGTCAAACAATAATTAACATTGTTATTAAAATATATATCTGCTATAATCAAAAATATATTAATATCATAATACTAATTCACTCCAGCCCAAATAGAGATCATACAAAACCTTTTATCAATTATAAGTCCAGTGTTTTAACACAAATATTTAAGCTCAACAACTTAGTAAAATACTCAATGATTTAGTAAAACAAACTAGTCATTAACACAGTGATTATTATAAATATTAACTCAACAATTATTATAAATATTAACTCAGTGATTATAATTGTTTAAATCTTAGCGACTTAGTACCCATTTTTTAAGCTTGTAAAAATCAGTGACGCCTTAGTAAAGTTGTGATGCCAATCTAACATGCAACAATGCCATTTATGCAACAATTTACTTATGTGCATTAGCTGAATAAAAAATATTATAGTGACTTCATACTTTATTTCTTAGTCATTATTTAAATATAAGTCGCAACAGTGGAATATATAAGTTGTATGTTTTTAACAATGCTTTACCATTTCTTTCTGAAGTCAGTATACAAAGCATTCTAACATTGATTTTAGATCAAGGGGCAATACAAAAAAATGAGTTATAATTTTAAAGTGTAATGATTCTTATAAGGATCCCATGATAATCACACTCATTTATTTTTAACTCAAGTTCATATAACAACTTAGGTTGACTTGGTTGACAATGCAACTCAGCTGGCAGTGCAACTTGGCTAGTTGTGTACTCAGTTCAAACTACAATATGAAAATTTGAGGCAAAAATAAAGTTCCAATGAAGATTCGATCTTGCATTAAAGAGGAAACATAGTTTCCTTCACACATTTACTATTTCTTCACAATCAGAAGATACTGATCATTCCAACAATTTAGCTAAGTTACTGTAGTTCTTAAAATTACCATGGCTTGCATTTTATCAATACTATTTTAATGTTTGACACTAATATTATAAGGTAACATTAACCCTAGAAATCATTGAGATAAGGAATTAAAGTGGCTTCACATAGAAAAATAACATATAACATAATCTAAGAATGAAATAACACTATCCTAT
The DNA here is from genome assembly GCA_037957365.1 of Torreya grandis. Taxonomy (NCBI): domain Eukaryota; kingdom Viridiplantae; phylum Streptophyta; class Pinopsida; order Cupressales; family Taxaceae; genus Torreya; species Torreya grandis. Next base: position 468,040 of record JARHVA010000715.1, on the reverse strand, counting down.
AAACCTTTAATTGTTCATTCTTATAACGTGGGTGTCCATAATTAGTTAACAAAATAGGAAAATACCTGGTGCATGTGATGAAATAGAGAGTGATAAAGCTTGAGATAGGCATCCTATGTGTCCAGGAGATAGATGACCTTCGTGTCCACTATTGTGCCATTTTCTTCATATTTATGTTCCTTGTTATTACTCTGAAACTCCATTATCAAGGTAGTTTTGATGTGAGAGACAATTAATAAATGAAAGATTTTCTTCTTCTTTACTTCGCTTTTTCTCTTCTCCCGTTCCTATGGCCTGCATCTTTTTTTTATAAGATCCTCTTCAAAATTATTTTTCCCTTTGCTTTCATGTAAAGAATATCCTTATTTTAGTTTTTTAATTAAAATCATGCATGTTTATTCGTAATAATCAACTCCACTTATTTATTTTCCTCACAATTTACTTTAGTGTTTTTATTCTTTTTCTAATATGCATAGTTTGACCCTTGTTTTCAATTAGTTTAAAATTTTTAATTTTTAAGTTTCGTTTAATGTCATAACTTATGCATGCTAAAATTTATATTTAATTCCAAATTAGTTACTAGCTTGTCTCACTTATGTCATTCTTCTTAAATGATAATTTTAAACCTTTTTACTTAAGGTAATCCATGCATTTTAAGATATTTAAATTTCCTTGATTTAAATATAATCAGTAATTATCTCTTTAATGATAAATCAAACCAAATAATAATTAAATTATAACAAAATAACTATTTAATTAATTACCATTTGAGTCCTAACCAAAACAACTCAAATATCTCAAGTATCTAGGGTAATTATTAAAAATTCTTATACGAAAAAACACTAAATTAAGACAATGACATTCTCTGAATCTCATTCAGACCTATAACTATGTTAGGTAACTAGATTCATGTCAACATCAACTTCATGATCATATAACAACATTATATGCATAAATCAATGTACTATAATTACACATGAAATCACACAACCAGGTCACCATAAGCATCAACTAAAACATGACCATTGTAGAATATATAAGCACCCAAAGCAAATTAACTATCTAAATTAAAAAAAAATGAAACAACTTATTCCATTGTGATGTGTGTGTTGGGTTACTAGCAGTTCATCTATCATCCACTAATCATCCCATTTACACCATCTTCTCTGATGATACTCTCCTTCCATCGTGCTCTAAGGAAAAGTTCAATCCTACATCCACCTCGTGACAAGTAGGTAGTTAGTCCGAGTCATCATATATATCAACAAATGATGCATAAATAACTAATATATATCCAAAGTATACATAAATAATAAAGTACAACTATCACATCATGTAACTAATCATCATATCACTATCTCATAACCAATATATGTCATAAAGCTCAAATCAATGCAATAAAAATTAGATAATAACCATAATAATCTATGGATCCAAAGGTTATAATACTTAGGGTTAAACTGATATGTAACATCTTCCCTCCCTAAAATTAGTCATCGTCCTGATAATGCTTATTCAAAAAATAGTTATGAATAACAAACAAAGTTTAACAGAATAAAAACATAGTATCTAGTAATAAATCATGCAAATAAATATAAAATTTACCTGAAAAACTCATCATGGTTCTCCCAATTAGCACTATTCTCAGAGTATTGGTTCCAAAAGATCATGTTTTGTGATATTTCTTATCATGCAAATATGTTTTATGAATGTCACTTATGTTGATTGGTTCTTTCATGACCACCTTAGGGTTCAGAACTGCAAGACTAACCTAAACATATATCAGTGAAAGTTTCACTGACTTCCCTAAAAACACGTGAGATTGTCATAAAAGTTAAAAACAATTGACTAGGGAGAGTTACACAAAACCTTCCATCCCATCTGCACATCTTTCTAACCTAGAGAGTGTTTTTTTCTCATTCCAAAGAAAAATATTTAGGGAACCTGACAATAATGATATGTACAAGTTAATACTATCATTATTCCATGTAGCTTTAGATAAGTATAACATGTCAATACTTCCACTACTCTACATAGCTCTTGATAAGTATGATGATGAATAGGAACTAAAAATACTACATTTTCAATATATACAAAATTATGGAATACCCATCCACAGTATACATGCGTATGGCCATATGATTGAATTTGACAAGTTCATCTGTCAAATCTTGAATTCAACAAGTCCCTTTATTAGATTCAAACTCAGTAAATACCGAGTCAATATGAGGCTAATTAGGATACACTCCTATTGCTTAGTACTCACGTTCCTAATTCCCCACTCATCCCTCAAGTCTCCATGACTTGACGATCTCCACAATGTGCACAAAGTTCTGTGAAACATAAATCTATACTAACAGATCATAGAAAACATTACATGTTAAATAATTTTGGATGTACCAACATACATATAATAAAATCATATAATCATTCCAGAATTGTATTAAGTTACCATTAGCTAAACATAATGAGTATAATACAACTTAACCTATAGTGTTATATTCATTATTAAGAAGAAATAATGCCAAAATTAACATAATAATTATAATCACTAGAATTAACATAAATTCAAGGTTCATCATTCCTCATGGTTAAGTACACAAGTTTAGATAAAATAGTGACTTTAAAAAATCATAAGTGGAAAGTAGAGAGCTAACATTTCAAAAACAAAACTCCTACATACCCTCATACAACGAAAAGAAAACACCACAACCCAAATTACCAAATCACTATTAACTTACCAATCTTGTAAGTGTAGTATCATAACCTACCTCCATAATTAGAAGGAAAATACTAACCACAAAGATACATCAGTCCATCCAATCTTACAACTTCTCTCAACAAGAAGTAGAAAACACTATCACATGAACTCAAGGGAATAAGATCAAACAATATTTCATAAACAAGTTTCCTTTTAAGGAAACACTAAATCAACGTCATATAAATATGTATCTTCTCTGTAACTTAAAATGATGTAAGAGGAGAGTGAGAGAATTAAAAACTCACCTCTAAGCTAGCTAAAAGAGATGACACTTTTTTCCTAAGTCCACATAAATATAATGGTGCTAATCCACATAAGCAGACTCCTAACACAAAGGAATTTACAACCAAGACATCTACATTCAATTACAAGAAAATTCCCACCACACTAGGTGGTGCCAATTTAGAATGGTCTTATAGGATTTCCCACTCTTAAGATTTATGTATATAAGACACAAAACTAATGAATAAATACTTAAGTGATAAGCACTCCATGCTTTTACAAAACACAAATAGTGAAGGTGTTTCGATTACCAAGAAAGATGTAATCATACTCGAAGTGTTCAATCTAAAAGATCAAGAACATGGTAGGAAACTCTTGTTCACAACTCACGAACTATGTTATGCACTTACCTACCCCAACATTTTAAATAACCATCACCATGAGACACTTGATAAACCAACCCTTTAACAACTCTGAGGGGGGTATAAATGCTCTTAGGGTACACACTCAATGTACCACACACACATTCACAATTCTCTTTTTTGATAAATAAAAAGATACAAAAATGCTAATGGACTCATTAGGTCCTAAAATTTGAGTCTCAACTTTGATACCACATGTAACAACCTGTCAGTTGCTAACTAGAAATATGAGAAAGATTTTTTTTTAAGCACATAAACTATAAATATATCCCATCAAGAGAATCTAAGCAGTGATCATACCAAAATACTCCAAAAGTGATAACTAAAAATAAGCACATGACATCAATAGTCACTAATCACTTATCAATATATGAAAATGCATCATAGTACAATCATAAAAGTAAATACAATTATCCAACCACTGCTAGTACAATATTCAACCACTATTGGTCAATCCATAGTAAACAAGCAATTGCATTTTTACATGATAATGTTTCCAATAATCAATACATATATACAATATACAAAAATAATATACAAAGTTGCCTAGAGCATGAGTTCCCTAGCCTCTCTAGTATCTGTGGCAATCTCAAGTGTCATCACAAAATTAGTACTATTGTGGGGAGGGAGATCATAATCTAAGTGATTTTCTATACCAACCATAGATAAATGATCCCCTGCACTAATCCCATCAGGAAATGGCCCTCCCTCCATGGATGAGTAGATAGCAACAGTGCAAGAATTCAAATTATACAAGTAAGTACCCATGTGTTATATGATTTCTAGGCTAAACATGCAGTGTATCATAGAAAACTCGTTCTATTTCAAGATATCGCTCATACATGTAAATCTTACTCATGAAATGATAATGTTTCACTAAACATACTTTCTATAGAAATATAAAATAAATAATAATTTATACATCTATCAAATTCATACACACCATCTGATAGGATTGATCACATCTAGCATTATGATGTTAGTAATCCAATAGAATTCATTCCACTCCTTACTCAATATCAACAAAGCGAGATTGGTCAAACCAATTTAACCACTAGATTCATACAATTTACATCCTACTAGCAATCATATCATAATACATGTCAAACATAGCAGTAAGCAAAGTATATATATTTACTCTTCCAAACACATGAAGGAGTCTTACATTAATATCTATCCTATACTAGAAATAATGGCTACAATTTATACCACCCAATATAATACATATTTAACTGTAGATTTCAACTACCACATATAAGTTTTATACATACTACACCCCATCATAATCCATATTATTATAGTTTAGTGTTCTAAGACATAATCGTTGGTTTTCTACTATCAATCACACAAAGCAATCTTAAATACATGGAACCACAAGCTTTGATTCAAGCAACTAAATATATCAAACAAAGTCATAGTTTCTATGAAACATAGAGTACTCTATTTTAGCATTTGTAATATTCTTAAGAGTTATATACATGCATTCATAAAGTTCTACTAATTATCATATAACATGCCATTCATAGTAATAATCAACACATATATATTAAATCAATCAAACGTAGATGTGAATCTTGATAAATTAATTACAATATGTACCATCTAGGTATAACATACATTTATATTATAGTTATCTATGATATCCCATACTATTATAGTTCACAACTACATAATTACACACAACTAACTTATGATTTCAAAAATCACACATATAAATAATAGTTAAGTTGGTAAGGTTATACCACCTAAGTATACCCTAGACTTAAATTGCATACTTTCATACAAAGAAACATAACATATAAATGCACACATTCTGATGCACTATTATATTTTGTATATGCCTAAATGCTTGCACATTTTAATACTCTCACAAAATATACCGCTCACCAGATTCTATTACTGTAAGCAACAATTTGTCAAGCTATTTCTGAAGTGTCAGTTAATACACATCATAAAATTTATTTTAGATATCTTAATTCTGCTTTTAGATACTGCTTACTTCTGGTTATAATCTCAATCCCTCGAATACTCTAAGACTTAAAAGTAACCATCTCTTTTAGTCATAAGCTTTGGTATATGACCCCACACACCCATTAAGGTTATGTATTTATATTGCATATTACAATAAGTGTTATATCCATATTATGCTTTGTTTTCTACGATTGATCCCAAAACATAAGGCTTATCATAATAAAATGGAATGCCACTAAACTTGTCCAAGTGACATATGTTAATATGAATTATGTACCATAGATAAGTTAGGTAATGAACTAGTAACATATCATACCTAATATGGGCCAATTAATGTATGATAATTTATAAGCAGAACACTAACATACATTTTACCTATCCTTGGATATAATCCTATAAACATAAATACAACAACTAATTTTTTATGAGGGCCAAATAATATATATATATATATATATATATATATATATATATATATATATATATATATAGATGTATATGTATACATATATATACATACACACACACACACACACACACACACACACACACACATATATATCACATTTCTAAGCTACCTCATAAAATAAAAATGAAAAACTATTAGAACTATTAACGTAGTATAGGAGTAATTTTTGTAATTATTGTAGTTGTATTAACATAATATACCTATGAGTTTGTGCTTATACAAAATTACTTGTAATTGTTACAGTATAAATTATAATCATGCCTTCCCTCTAAGAGACTTTGTATATAGTTGCGACTAAACTCAAGGGTATAGTAATTCTCCACTAAATGACTTGTTTACTAGTTGATGCAATAGATAAAATGTTACCACCTAGTAATATATTTCTTCCTATAACATAGTTACTCGTTGAAGTTATATTTCTAATGAATTTTGAAATAATTGTATTATTTAATGGATTTTGCATATGGATTTATCCACATATTGACTATCGTATAATTCTCAATCAAACAGTAATTAACATTGTTATTGAAATATATATCTTCTATAATAAAAAATATATTAATATCATAATACTAATTCGCTCTAACCCAAATAGAGATCATATGAAACTTTTTATCAATTATAAGGCCAGTGTTTTAACATGAATATTTAAGCTCAACGACTTAGTAAAATACTCAATGATTTAGTAAAACAAAACAGTCATTAACTTAGTGATTATTATAAATATTAACTCAGTGATTATAATTGTTTAAAGCTCAATGACTTAGTACACATTTTATAAGCTCTTAAAAATCAGTGACACCTTAGTAAAGTAGCGACGACAATTTAACATGTATAAACGTCATTTATGCAATGATTTACTTATGTGCATTAGCTGAATAAAAAATATTACAGTGACTTCATGCTTTATTTCTCAGTCATTATTTTAATACAAGTCGCAACAATGGAATATATAAGTCATTGTATGCTTTTAATAATAGTTTACAATTTCTTTTTGAACCGCGTATACAGAGCATTCTAACATTGATTCAAGATCAAGGAGTAATACAAAGAAATGAGTTATAATTTGAAACTGTAATGATTCTTACAAGGATCCCATGATAATCACGCTCATTTATTTTCAACTCTAGTTCACAACACAACTCAGGTTGACTTGGTTGGTAGCGTAACTTGGCTAGCAGTGTAACTCGGCTGGCAGTGCAACTTAGCTAGTTGTGCACTCAGTTCAAACCACAATATGGAAATTTGAGGCAAAAATAAAGTTCCATCGAACATTCAATCTTGCATTAAAGAGGAAACATATTTTCCTTCACACATTTACTATTTCTTCACAACCAAAAGATATTGAGCATTTCAACAATTTAGCTAAGTCGTTGCAGTTCTTAAAATTACTACGGCTTGCATTTTATCAATATTATTTTAATGTTTGACACTAATATTATAAGGTAACCTTAACCATAGAAATCATTAAGATAAGGAATTGAAGTGGCTTCACATTGCAGAATAACATATAATATAATCTAACAATCAAATAACCCTATCTTAGAAACCATTAACTATGCATTCTTATAATGTGGGTGTCCATAATTAGTTAACAAAATGGGAAAATACTGGGCACATGCGATGAGATAGAGAGTGATAAATCTTGAGATAGGCACCCTTTGCGTCCAGGAGATGGATGACCTTCATGTCCACTAATGTGTCATTTTATTCGTCTTTATGTTCCTTATTATTACTCTAAAACTCCATTATCGAGGTGGTTTTGATGTTAGAGATAATGAATAAATGAAAGATTTTCTTCTTCTTTACTTTGCTTTTTCTCCTCTCTCTTTCCTATGGCCTGCATTTTTTCTTTTATAAGGTCCTCTTCAAGATTCTTTTTCCTTTTGTTTTCATGCAAAGAATATCCTTATTTTAGTTTTTAATTCAAATTCATGCATGTTTATTTCTAATAATCAACTCCACTTATTTAATTTCCTCAAACTTTATTTGAGTGTTTTTATTATTTTTCTAATATGCATAGTTCGATGCCTATTTCCAATTAGTTTAACAATCTTAATTTTTAAGATTCATTTAATGTTATAACTTATGCATGCTAAAATTTGTATTTAATGTCAAGTTAGCTACTAGCTTGTCTCACTTAAGTCATTCTTATTAAATGATAATTTTAAACCTTTTTTTACTTAAGGTAATCCATGCATTTTAAGATATTTAAATTTCCTTAATTTAAATATAATCGATAATTATCTCTTTAAAGATAAATCAAACCAAATAATAATTCAATTATAACGAAATAATTATTTAATTAACTACCATTTGAGTCATAACCAAAACAACTCAAATATCTCAAGTATCTAACATAAATATTATAAATTCTTATACGAAAAGACACCAAATTAAGATAATGACATTCTTCGAATCTCATTCAGACCTATAATTGTGTTAGGCAACCAGATTCATGTCAGTGTCAACTTCATGATCATATAACAATATTATATACGTAAATCAATTAACTATAATCACACATGATATCACACAACCATTGTAGAATATATAAGCATTTAAAACAAACTAACTATCTAGATCAAACATAAAGTTAAACAAGGTATTTTATTGTGATGTGTGTGTTGGGTTACTAGCAGTTCCTCTATCATAGACTAATCATCTTATCTATGCCATCCTCTCTAATGATACTCTCCCTACATTATGTTCTAAGGGAAGGATCAATCCTACATCCATCTCATGACAAGTAGGTAGTTAGTCTGAGTCATCATATATATTAACAAACGATGCATAACTAACCAATATATATCCACAATGTATATAAATAAGAAAGTACAACTGTCACATCATGTAACTAATCATCATATCACTGTTCTATAACTAGTATATGTCATAAAGCTCAAATCAAAGTAATAAAAATCAGATGATAACCATAACAATCTATGGATTCAAAGGTAATATACTTAAGATGAAATCGGGATGTAACAAAGCAACTGCAGACCAAAGCCATTAAGCAATATTTGATCAAATGGAAGAACTTGCATTCTGAAGATGCAACATAGGAGGATGAATCATTCCTTCAGAAATACCCTGGTTTGATTCAACGTTGATGACAATATTGTTTTGAAGGGGAGAGGCATGTTATGTCCTTAACATATAGTGTGTCTAGGGATATGTGTGGCTGACTTGTGGCTTACATATCTTCATATTAGCTTGTTGCATTTCTCAATGTTTTTAGTATGGTCAGCCTATAGAATAACCATGGATAAGTAGAGTATATATAGGAGGTAGTGGTTAATCTGTTATCATTATATTATGAATTATATTCTAATTACATTATTGTGGAGGTTGCCCCCTCGAAGTGGTTTAGTCATAATATTCAAGTATTCTACTGTTTTACCAATTGTTGTTGTGGATCTGCGTATTCTACTCTTAATTCTGTCATATATAATTCTACTATTGCGAATCATCTGAGTAATTTCCTTATAAAAAGTATACTTATTTCATGATTTGTTAGGCAAACACATTCTATAATGCCTCAACAAGTTAGAATGACCTTCAAGTGAATCCAAACGTTGGTTTGAGAACATTTATTACATCTTATTTTGCCAAAAGTAACCACTACGTAATCCTAGACATTTGAAGGAATTTGATTGGTGAGAATAGAAAATGGAGAATGGAGGATAAAACAAAGGTAAAAAAACCCCTGAGTTCTGACATCAATATCAGACTAGGTATTAATGTAATGACAATGAACAATATTTGGTGCAAGCTAAAATTGTATTCATGATCCATTTTGAAAAGGAAAAATATTACAATATATAAATCCAATGAATCATTGTTCATTTCTCCTTCTAAGGTGATTTTTCTTATTCCTATGAATGACTATTCATCAATCACAAATGACAAAAACCTTCTTACAAAACATCTAAGATTAATAACGTATATTGTACAATAATGTTACACTGAGATCTCCCTAGGCCTAAAGACATTGTAGACTTTGATCATGATGTTGAAATTATGGTTCTAACCATTTGAGCTTCTCATCATCGTACGAGAAAGAGTCCATGTCTTAATTGAAAAAGACAAGCTATAATTCAAATGCTAGTATAATTCATAAATGTGTAAAAATTTACCTTGTATCTGAGACAATCTACCCCAAAAAAAATATTAAATCACAAATTTACCTAATATCGCTGTCAAAAGTGGATTGTATTTTATTAAAAAAATATATAAACATAGTGATTAGACCATCAAATTTATTCCTTAGAAAGTCTTAGTGCCACATTCAATACTATTGAGATTTTTTAATTCTATTTTAAATAAAGATTCTTATAACAAACTATATGTATTACACTTGTAAATTATTGCAAAAATTTAATTAAATCATAATTTATGGTACATCTTTTAATAAGAATAGTGATCTTTTTCATTAAATATTCAATTAAATTAAAAAAAAATTTAATTTAAAATATATTTATATATATTTTTCAAATTAATTTAAAAAAATAAATTTCAATTTTTTTTAAATTAATTTAAAATATATATATTTCTATTTTTTTAAAATTAAAACAATACGAACAAAAAATCAATAAATTAAATGTAATGTAATTTGGTTGCATACGTGCCTGACCATATTTATTATAATAATAATAATAATAATAATCATATAAAACAAATTTATCAACAACCAAAAAAAAGTTAATTTCCATAGTTTTAGATGATATGCCAACCTTTGCAAAGACCACGACTCGACCCCTGGTCCATTTGATTAAAACCGCATTTAATGAAAAAAAAAAAATTATATACAAATAGGTTTGATTGAGTAGGTGAAGAACATGTTGGGAAGGGCAGGGCATGGAAGCGGAAGCGGAACCAGCAAGGGTTTGAAAATGGAGGAATTGAAGCGCACGCAGGACGTTTCCAACCCTCTGCTTAATTCAGGTGCCTTAAGCCTCTAAAACGACGCCCAGTTTTTCATTTCACTACGAATTAATTTTATTAGGGTTTTTAGGTTAGGGTTCACATCTTCAAATTCTCTCTGCCTTAATGGCGAGAAACGCATCGTTTAACTTGCTGCCAGATGAGTTAGCGGAGAGGATTTTTGCTTATCTCCCAATTTCCGAAGCATTCAAATGCCGATTGGTTTGTAAGCAGTGGAAATCTATTTTAACCTCTCAAAGCTTTATGGAACTATGGACAAATTCTTCCACACCAAACCCCTGGTTTCTGGTATACCACTCCTCAGAGGTAGTTTCAGCATATGATCCCTGTTGTAGTACGTGGACTAACATCCCTGTTTACGAACGTTGCCTGTTGGATTCGCGGCAGGTCCTATTGATGGCCTCCGCCGGGGGCTTACTCTGTTTTAGGAATCGGAACGCAGAATACCCAACCCTAATTGTCTGCAACCCCCTCACAAAAACCCACAAGGTATTGCCGGAAATGCTCCAAATTCGTTATATTGATATCGTGGGGATGGTGGCTGACAAAACGTCTAATTCCTACAAAATCCTTGTAACCGGGACCTCTGAGTCATCCACCGATGAGAGTATAACAGAAGTTTATGATTCCAGGCTTGGAAGATGGATTCATCATTGTAATTCCAAGCAGGAATTTTTACAGTTCTGGTACGAGGTCCATGCAATTTGGCTCCAGGGGTTTTTTTACTGCCTTGCAATGCCGGTGACTGCGGCGCAGGGTTACCGGCTGCTGAGATACAATATGGAAATAAGGCAGTGGGCTGATCTTGATGTGAAGATGCCATCACATGATATCCGGTGCCCATCCCTGCTCATCTGCCAGGGGCGGTTGCTCCTTGCTGCCAAGATCGTGGAGGATTATTCCATCAGGAGCATTTGTATCTGGGAGCTTAAGATGGATTGCCTGCAATGGGTTAGAATAGATGTGATGCCCGGAGAGGTCCTGAGAAAAATTCACTTGCCATACTTCCTTATACTCCAATGCCAAGGTAATAACAATCTCATTTGCTTTAGCACTCACCGGGGATGGCAGTCACTGGTGTATGACTTGTCAGACCGTAGCTGGCAGTGGCTGCCGGAGAATAGAGCCGTTGCACAAATCAGATCACAGGCGATTGGACGAAACAATCTTGTTGGAATGCCTTATGAACCTAGCTTGGCTGCAACAGTGTAAATTCTCGTCTTTAAATACCTTCAACTTGTATGTGCTACTAACTACTCATTTATCTTCCCCACTTTTTGACATTGATGGTCCCCCAACTTTTTTCTAATTCTTCTTTTCCACCTTTTGACAGTACTGTCATCAACCTACCTCTTAAAAAAAGTTAAAATGGTAGCATTATCTTCAAAATACTACTGAAAACGCTGCATACTTTCTGCATCTGATTCTCTTACCCCACTCTCTCGGGTTAAGATAAGGACAGGTTTGAGAACCTGGATTCAATCATGTGGAATATATTCTATTTTGTATTGGTCTAAATGGCTTCTTGTTTGTGGGAGCCACACTCACCATTTTAATTTATATAGCATATTAATTTAGTTTGTTATTCAAGAGGTTGCATTTGAAAAGGAGGAGGATACTTTGAATCGTCTGAATAAAAGGATACAAGTGAGCCAGCAAAGTGTTTATAATTGGTAGTCTTCAAATTACTGTTGGTGTGAGATCTGATTGGGAAGTAGGGTTTTCAATCTGTTCAATATCCAAGGGCGCTCTAAGGAATATGCAGCTACAAGTAATTGAGTTGGACTGTTTTGGCATTTGAGGAAAGGCCATCATTGCAGTATGATCAAGGTGTAATGAAGATTGTGTTCTCTATGACACGTATCATGCAGTAGAAGAGCAGCATATAACGTTTGGAGTTAAATGGTTGTGTAGTAGAAGAAGCCACATGTTTTCATCTCTCAAATTTAGTTTCAGATTATTTTGCCTTTATGTATTCTCTTTATTCTGGTTTAGTTAGTTGAAGGGGCATTTTATCTAAGACTTAAAACTATGCACTGGTGGTTTTGATTGATTTTACATGGTTCAAGTGACTGCATTTGGCAGAAAACTCCATACTCGGTGTAACATATGGGCAGACATCTCACAGCCTGGAATTGTCAAGAGCATCTATTCTAAATTTTGAAGAGGACGATCACTTAATATTGATGTAATGTGGAAGGTGTAATCTCAACACAAGAACATTCCTATAGTCTAGCATTTTTGTTTTAATGGTTGCAATGTAATCTTAAGTATTTGAATTGACACTCGTAATAAAATAAGTGTATATGTAATGGAAAGTTTGATTTCAGTACCAATTGTATTGGATGGATATTCTTACAAAAATGAACATGTGCAACCATTGTTTTGTTTCAATGGGCATAATGTATGTGTTTGTGTGTGTGTTACAATTTGAATGATTCTTGCAAGAAATCAACCTTATCATGCGGCATTTAAAATATATTAGCTTCACTCAATAAGATTTTTCATGGAGGACTCAACTGGGAAAGAGATTCTTGGACCATATGAGCTTGCTTGGATGACAAGATCAATAGTTGTTATAGCTTATATGGGTTGTAATTAGGTTAAGGCATATTTTTGTATGAGGAAGTGCATGGATTTTGAGCATAAAATGCTATTTTTCAACCGGACAATCTTATTTTGGAGGTACAGAGACATGCTGTGAGTGAGAATATCAGTGCAGCTTTGTTTTTGGGATAATTTCAGCAATAAGCTAGTTGTAGCTGTCAGGAAGTTACTCTTGGGTTGCATCATGTGGTTAAAGAGTGAAAGCATCTATTTGTGAGGAAGGCTTTAATGCGTCAGTACAGGTTATAGTTTCTTCTAAGACTGGAGTACAAGAAGTTAAGATTTTATGGGTGTAGGATATCTCAATTTTTTTTAGTTTTGAAGGCTCATGGGTTCAAAGTTGATATTTGCACGTAGCGGTTGATTTGTCATGTGAATCTACATCAGTGAAAGCTCAAATAGGAGTTTAGGGGAGCACTATGGGCCTGCATGCAGTGGGTGGTGGGCGAGCATAAAAATGTTCTACCTTTTTGAGGAGGCTTTGCTGTGCTAATAGCGCATGTGGAATTTTTAATGCTGTATGAAGGCTGTAAGACACATATATATGATTTGGTTTTAGCCTATGGGCAGATGATTTGACAATGCAAAGACACACATACCGTTGGGTTCAGTAAATGGAACATACCTTGGGCTTCTGGTGCTTGCAGAGTAAGTTGTTGCCACTTTTTGGTTTCAGATATTTTGCCCCAGTGATCTTCTCTGTTACATTGTCTTTTATTCTGAAGGAAGGACTGGGTAAATCTAATCTAATTTTGAAATGTTTCTGTGTTGATATATCTTCGCTTTACAAACTTATATCTCTTCCTTCTTTGATATTTAATGTATGCATATATGAATTTGTCATTATTTATAATTCAGGCATGATGTCAATTTCTTGTCTTACAGCCTTTAAATTTTAAGTTTTCTGTTTTTAAAATTATATTGGCAAAGCAGACTTTGACTGATTTGTCTTGATGGTTTTTGTGAGCAGATGACCATTGTAATATTTTCTCGTGTCATAACCATAACCTTCAGAGACTATGATACATGCAAATCGATGCCATTGGCAGATGTATCAAGTGGAAGCTACTGATCTATCAATGGGAGAGCTTAGCTTGTAATGATTCATTCCTCTATTGTCTGCAATAATATGATAAAGTAGTTTTTTTGGTTTTCTGGGATCATTTCTGGCCCCAGACCAGTTCTAGGTATGAACAGGCCCTAGTCTTGGATGTATTATACTTGCAATGCCCACCAAGTTGTGGGTTGCCTGGTTGGTGATGTGGGAATTTGAACTCCAGTCTTTTTTTTTCAGAAACGCACCTCTTTGCCATCACACGACTCCTCATTGGACTATGATAAAAGTGTGATTAGTTTAGACTGTATGTTATAAGCTTGCGTTTTGGTCTAAATGGTTTTCTTAAAAAAAATGGTCCGATAAATAATTCTGAGCACGAATGTATCTTACATCCATTTCAGTGTTTGTTCCGCCTCAAATGCTGATAGGGACAAGGGGCTCTTCAAAGCATCAAAAGGCATTTCGAGGGACAAGAGTTCTCCATGCCTTTCTCTCAAAGAGTTTTATATGTGCATCATCTTCTGGGATATTAAATAAGCAATATATTATTACTCGATAATAACCCTCACTGTAAAGTTTCAAAGTCACCTTAGCACCAGAATTGGAGGAACTCTGCAGTATCGCCACTATTCATGAAGTCCATATTATTCTTGTGCACATACTTTATAATGCTCTACAATACTGGGAATTGACAATTTTGCTGAGATAATCCAGAAAAAGCATTGACGTTAATGAGTATTTTGTGCACATTTGAAATGTTTGCTCGGCAATTAAATTCATTATGACAATAATTACAAAAAGGCACGGGTCCAATATGTTGTACCATATATGATGCAGAAGCTGAGAGGATGGAGTAAAGTTTAACCCTCCTATTTCAGCAAATTGGAATATAAATTTGTAAAATAAGATCTCCTGTTCTTTGACTTCAGCGTTTTTAGTACCATCTGAGCTTAACTTATGGTACTAAAAAACACCGAGCGGCGGATTGAACAAACCAGCAGATTGAGAGGATTGAGGACGGGTTAGACAACAAACTGAGCAACTGGTGGCAGAGGACAGGTAGAAGGATGGGCAATATGGGATCTAAACGAAAGAAAACAGCAAACCACCCATAGCTAATTGTTTACAGGTATGAGGTCTATAAAACTTCCTTTAATAATCTCTGCTTAGTATATTTGTTTTCAGACTACCTCAAGGATACACAACAATAAAAGTTATCAAACTAGGGTTTGGATATTTAACTGAACCGAGTTGAGAAAACCCTAGTAAGGTCGACCAAATAAAATCTTAGCGGGCAGGGGCTATCAAAAGTCACTAGTAAGATTGCAGTGGAACAAAGGTAAACAAATGGAAGATAAAAAAAAAATAAACCTTCCATTAGAAAAGGTCAGGCCAAAAGTGGATAATACACCGCAAGTAGTGATCTGAGAAGCTCAGATCCCACCATTTGGAAATGTTGCCCAATAAGAAATAAGTATAGCTCCAACATGTAGAACATAATCCCATATGGTTAATGCATACCTACAAAAAAAATCATATCAATGGAGAAAACGCTGGAACATATTGAGTTAATGGAACACGAGGAATTATTTATCTGATGAAGATAGGGCTCCCTTAGAATGCCAACTCGTCATCAAATCTCATTGCAATGCCATTAGAAGTGGTATCGCAATTGATATATGTCAATGCAAAGCAATATTGGAGGATAGAAAGATGTCAACAAGCTCGAGCAAAGACAACAGCGATAAAGATGCAAAAAAAAAAAGAATAAAAACAAGGGAGACAACATAATCCAAAACTTGTTGATCATAAAGAACAACCATTGGCTCTACGCATTTTGGAATGAAAATGTCAAGTGGGCAAAGGAACAAGTGTAAAAGGCGATAAAAAAAGCAAGACAAGAAACAAGAGAACACAACATTGAAAACAACGATCACCAAGAAGAGATACAAGACAGTGAAGAAATGTACAGGCCTACAACGACTCCACTTATTTGGTCACCGAAGCTTTATGTGCAAAAACTAATGAGTCTAAAAGAGAGACTAGAAAATATGAAATTGAAGGAGAAAATAAAAGATATTAAATTTGAAGAGATGTCATGTGCCAAGCAAAGGCTAGAAGAGGACAACAACATGCTTAAAGGTCAAGTGTCAAAGCTTCAAAATCTTACGAATATTGGGCAGCATGAATGGCAAGCTCTCAAACAAACCATGCACACTCCAAGAAATGACAAGGTAGAGGAGATGAAGGTAAATGCAACACAAATATAAGAAGTCCAAGAAGCACTTTGCAAAATGGAAGTGAGAGAGAATGAGCTAAGAAGCAAATTAGAAGATGCTAAAACATGGGCATAGGGAGTAAAGGAACCAAGAGGTGAGCAAAAGGAGTTGATAGAAAGGCAAGTCGAAAATCAAATGATAAAAGAATGAGAACATCATGATAAATTATCAAATATAATTATCGAAGGGCAAAAAGACTATGGAGAACATGAAAATACAAGCAACTTAAGAAGGGACTTCCTTGCAGACCAATTACAATGAAAGGCCTAGGTTTGACAAGCAAGTAGAATTGGTAAGTCGAGAGGAGGAAGGGAGAGGCATATTCGGGTCACATTGATGAACTTTGAGGACAAAACAAGAATACTAAGAAATAGGGGCATGTTGAAGGGCTCACATTACTACATAGATGAAGACTTAACTTTTATGCAACTTGAAGAGAAACAAGGAATGGGAAAAGGTGAAGCCAACAAGGAACAAAGGAAAATGGGCATGCCTAAATAATGGGAAAGCCTATATCACAACACAACAAACTCGAAGCAAATAGGGAATATGCTCCCCTTGGGAACATCTCTCAATGGTATGATGGAATTGTAGAGGCTACTTTTGGAGAAGAGGACTTGGGTTAGGGCCCATAGCAAAGGATAGGGATATTATCATTTTCACTGAAACACATGAGCACGATGGATGCAATACATCGGATTTTGAAGGGTACACAAAGGCAACAGTTTGGAATAAAGCAACAGAAAATGGCAAAGGGTATGGAGGCATAATGGTGTTAGTAAAGGAATCAAGGGTAGAAGTATCAAAATAGAAAAACATGATGAAAACAGTCAATACATATGGATAAAAATAACATAAAATAATATAAACATTAGCATAGCTGCATGTTATTTTGCGCCTAAGAATTCTAAATTCTATAAGAGGCGTGATCTAGACCGTGAAGACCCATACTCATCCTTAAAAAGGGACATTTCAGCATATAGTAAGACTGGAGAGATTTTGTTAATAGGGGACTTCAATGCAAAGAGCAACAAACAAACAAGCAAACATTCAAGGAAGCAATAAGGAACTGAACATGAATCCACTTTGGATGGCAAAAGAAGAAATCAGTGATGGAACAAGTCTTTAGATGATAGGCATGGGGCTATCACGCACTTTGGAGAAGAATTGCTAGGTTTATGTAGTATACATAATCATTTGCAATGGCATGGTGAAATGAGAAAATCAGGGAATTACACATGTAAGACACACAAATGGCAAAGTGTAATTGATTATGTTATATGCTCCCAAAATTCTTTACCTAGAATTGAAGAACTGGAAGTAGAAGAAGCTTGCATAGAACTTAAATTAGATCACAACTCATTTTTTTGTGAAACTTCAATTAAAAAAAGACAATCAACAAGATGAGCACACTGAGGTCAACCAAAGTAAGTTGTTGCCTACAAGGAACATTCTCTTGATAGAGGAAAATCGACAAACCTTTAAAGCAACATTGGAAAGCAAGATGCAGGAAGGGGGTAATAAGGTATAACACATAAAAATAGCATAGGACACATGAAAAGTGAGGCTAATGAGCATAATTCAAGATGCACTAAAAACATGCAAGAGAGCTAAAACTAAAAAGAAGTGGAGAAATAGTTTCTCGACTAACTTGTGGTATGATGAAAAATGCAAAGCAACACAAAGAGCGTTAAAAGAACCAAAAAGGAGAACAAAAGCAAACAAAAAAGTGTATGAGCAAATGATAAGGGAAAATAAAGCAAAATATACTAGAACTAGGAGGAAAGAGTTGATTTACTTAGGAAAACATGAACCAAAAAGATTTTGGAGGGAACTTCACAAAGAAAAACGACAAGATGAGAACAACATAACAGTGGGGCAGTGGTTGGAGTACTCAAAACAACTATATGAGTGTGAAGGTGAACAAGATACACCTCCCAAAATCAGTGTCAATAAAGAGATTTTCATGACAAAAGACATCATGCAAGGGATTAAAAAGCTAGCAATGGGCAAAGCCTGAGACAAATAACTTATAGGCATAACAATTAAGATGGGTGGCATATATCCTAGCACCTAAAATCAAAGAAATCTTCAATGAGATCATCCAAAAGGGCTTTTCGACAAAGTGGACAACAAGTTTAACCATACCCTTATTTAAGAGTGGAGATGTGAACAACCCCTCAAATTACCGAACTATCATGGTCAATCAGCGCTTTGCAAAGATATTTGAGAGTATGATAGAACGTAGAATTAGTTGTTGGGCAAAAAAAAAAGGCAAGCGGGCAAAGGGACAAGCAGGTTTTAGGCCTAAACATTCTACTATTGATCATTGTGTCATGCTTAGACATCTAATTGAAAAGGTGTGTGATAAAAAGGAGGATGCATATTGTTGCTTCGTAGACTTCAAAAAAACATTTGACACAGTTTCGAGGAGCAAACTATGGACCAGAATGGAGGAACTAGAGGTTTCAATGCACTACAGGACAATAGTTCATAGGTTGTATGAACAAGTCAAGGCTAAAATCAAAACTCAAGCAAGGTTTTCCGAATGTTTCGTGACATCGACGTCAAACAAGGTTGCCTTCTATCCCCAACTTTATTTGGGTTTTACATTGATAAGCTAGAGGATTGGGTAAACAAATTTGGAGGAGAGGGGGTCTACCCGACTAACTATGTGGTAAAGCTTCTTCTCTATGGCGATGACTTAATATTAATGGTAGCGACAATCCAAGATTTAAGAGATCATCTTCGAGCTCTAGAGCTCTTTTGTAAAGAAGTAGGGATGCAGGTAAACACCAAGAAAACCAAAATTATGAGTTTTTCAGTGAAAAGAAAAACACAACCCGATTTTTAATTTGTAGAAGGGTCTCTTGAAGTGGTGTCAGAGTACAAATATCTCGGCCTCGACTTTCACAACAAACTTAGATGAGACACTTGCAAGATGACAAAGATACAAGGTGGATGGAGAGTTTTCTATGTTCTTCAAAATAGAAGCAGGAATGCAGAGTTATGGGACTGGAAGACCACCAGGGTCTTATTTGGGTTACTTGTCACACCGGTGGTATTATATGGTTGCGAGGTGTGGGCTAGTGAAACAACGAGCTCAAAATGGAAGCAAATAGAAAAGATTAAAAAACGGATAATCACAAACAATTTTAGAATCAAGGACTCAATCCCATATGAAATCATTCTTGTCAAAGCAGGTGCTTTCCCTCTAGAGGCAACCGCTATGACCAGGTTATTATGTTACTTGAAAAAAATGGAAAACATGAAGTCTGACAGATGGCCTAGGGCAACAAGAGAAGAATAGTTGCATAGGAGGAAGAACACTTGGATGAGGCAAAACCAAAGGTGGATGAATAGATAGGATATCAACCTAATTGAATGCCCAAATTGTAATAAAGACAAAATTACGTGAATGAAAAATTCAAAATGGTGGAGGGAGGGAACAAGCAAGAAAAGACAACATTATATCTCAATGTTCAATCCGAACTACGAATATAATGAAAAAGCATACATAGGCGTTGAAATCAGTTGGAGGGAAAAGATCCTCATTGCTCAATTAAGAACTAGGTTTCATAGACATCAATGCGAGATAGGGAGATGGACAACCCCTAAGGAGTAGTGGGACGAGAGGGTTTGTGTTCGTTGCATTACAGGGGCGGTTGAAACGGAGGAGCACTTCATCCTTGAGTGTCCTCAGTACGCAGACATACGAGCCAAATATGCGAAAAATTTAAGAATTCGTTGCATGGCAGATGTATTTGAGGAAAAAAGGTAAAAAAAAGTTGGGGGAGATGTTAACTCAGTTCAACAAGAGGAGCAACGTTTTAAAAGATACCTCAGATCCTATGAATCTTTGACCGATTGGAGCATTCAGTGTAATTGGTGGTCCCATAGACCGTTCGGTCTCGTGGACATAATTAAAACTATTTCATTTCATTTATTTTGCACTGGAATGTGATTTTTTAATTTACTTCCAATGGCTTAAATGCCTACCTAATGTCTTCACACGGTTGTTTCGAAGCCCTGTAAATTGATTTGGGGCTTTCAGACATTGTAAAAATGTTTGAATAAAAAATTGAGATTTATTCGTATCTTTTTACTCATTTTTTTTCGTAATGTAACTATTTATATTAAATTCTTTTGAAAAAAATGAAAAAACTTAAATAAAGTTTTGAAATTCTCTTTTTAATTATTTGCTTTTAAGCCATTTTTTTTGAAAGATTACATTCAGTTCATAAATTACAAATACAATTTAAAAACAATATATACAATTTTTTTTAATTTAATAAGGTAAATGTTTTTAACCGGAGCTATGAATTGGCATGGGATACAATTGGGGACCAGTCCCCACAACAACAAAAAGAAGCAAAAGCAATGAGACAAAACGATGAGAACCAAAGTAAAACAACTATACTTCCCACGAGGGGACAACACCAACAAAAGGAAAAGGAAAAACAATTAACAAAATTCCAAACAACAGTTAGAAATTAGCAAAGAGAAAATGATGTTGATTTTGCGATACTTTTGCCAAACTTTAGCAGGGATAGTTTAGGCAGAAAAACAAACAAAAGCCAACCGAAAGAGCCCAAAACTAGAGCGAAACATTCATTAGCCACAAGTCATGATTAGCTAACCACACACCCTGAAGGGCTTAACCACATGCCGATGCCATTCATCTCCCATGCCTAGAAAGGAAATCCAAGGTCTATTGAGAGCCATTGTTGATAAAAATATTTGCTTCCACCTTCAGTTGTTTCGCCTCCGATATGTGCCCTTTCTTCTTTGAAGAGACACCCACATCAAAATATTTTTTTAGAGGGTCTAGAAGAGGAAAAACAAGGAACACTCCCCTAAGGAGGGGTCGACAGATAGATCGGATCATCCTTCGAGGTAGCTTCCACAAGGGTAGAGAGGGGCCTAGGCGGGGAAGCAGGGATCTCGACACATTAAGGGGGAAGAGGAGGGGAGGCAAGAATCAACTCATCCTTAGGACAAGCCTAAGCAACTCCTTTGCAAGAGAACCATGGTGAGAGAAGAAGGGTGGGGGGGGTGGCGCGGGAGGGGGCCAGGCCGGCAGGGAACGGGAGTTGGAAGAATTTTTCGTGACTATGCCACTTGAAGTCTTAGTTAGGAGCCCTTTCTTTCTTCTAAACTTGTTGAAGACGCTAACAAGACTAAGAAATATACCTAGCAATGCGATGACTATGCTGGTGGTGATGAAAGCAACGGAAAGGAAGGTCTTCATAGTTGAGACATTGAGTCCACTAACCATGTGAGGAGAGCAACTTGAATGAAAAGGAGTGAGGCTTGGAGAGATCTATGAATGTGCAAACTCGGACAACGTTGAGGCCCCAAGATGGTTCATCAATTTTCACAAACAAACCAATTTTGCCCACTAAGAGTTTGTTGAAATTCTCATTTCTCATCATTGGAGGGTGATATTAAATTCGTAACCACACCAAGATGACAGTGATTTGAATCTAATTAGGGGAGAAAAAGGGGTTCCAAGGGCAAAATAAATAATCAAAGCTTTTGAAGAACTACGAGCCAGAGTTCCAAATAAAATCCTTGTCAATCGAGCTCCGAAACTCCACCAGGTAGAAACCAGAACAGAGTAAGGAGAAAGAGGTTGGAGTGATGGAGCACTAGGGCTTAGAGGCCCACGCTGATAGAGTTGATAAAGAGATGAACGTACCCACACATTTTACGAACAAGGATTTGCTACCTATTTTAGCTTCCATCTCAAGCAGAGGAGAGTCGGGGATTTCTAACTCGAGCCATTGTGGTAACACGAGTCCAAACATCACCCAAAACAAGATCCGCAACTGAGGATTGGGAAGACAAGCAAGACACATCCACCAGAGGAGGGGCAACAGAGTCAGAGCCGGAGTGGATCCAGAATTTTCAAAAGTCCGAGCAATGGTGGAACGTGTTGAAAGTGTTCTTGCACTTGGCATACACTCAATGAATCTTGAGACTATCAGCGCACGAATTTGAAGCAACAGTCTAAGGGATGGAAGGAGAACAACGGGAGGGAGAAGAGAAAATATAGCCTTGGGACACCAACCAGAGTGGCCCTCTTTTGGATTGGTCGCTGGGACGCGTTGAGCTGGAACAAAATAGACCCCAAGCACAACCACCTCAGGTGTTGGAGAAATCGAAATAGGGGAGTTGGAGACCACTGGAGAAGGAACACCACTGATCGTAGTCGTAAACTAGTGGAAGTATTTTTTTAAACTTACATCAACACTATAATTCTAAATATTTTTTCAAGGTCAAATCAGTGGAAACTATTTTTTAAAATATTTTTATTATTCAAAATTATAATGACTATATTTTATAAAAAAAATTAAAGTCAAATTAGTGGAAATATACAATTCAAAAGTAATATATATATATACACTAACACTCTTCAATTCTTTTTAAGGTAAAATTAGTGGAAATGCACGTCAAAATACTTTTTATAATTGAAAATTGTAATGGCTTCATTTTAAAATTCTTTTATACTAAAAGAAAAGTATGAACTTAATTTAGATGTTAGTTGTATTGTACCTATCAAAGATGAAGTCAAATTCTAACCCAATTTAGAGGGTATAGTGATCATGTACTTTGTTGGAAGGAGGTTATAGCTATGAGGTGTAATAAAAGTTAGTCATGAAGTCATGGATATTTTAATTGTATGGAAATTGTTAATATCATTAAGTACCAATATATTTGATTTTATGAACTCTTGTAAATTGAAGTTTTGAATTTATTTATTTTTAATTATTCAATATGGTTTTTATCATCATTTTTACCTTTGCCAAATGCCATATCTTTTAATTCTATCTTAAAGTGTACACCAATAATGAATAAGTACAATTAAAATCTAAACGTTTGATGGAGCCATTACAACTAGATTTTGACTACCATTAGCACGATATTCTATTTTTTATAACACACTTTCTTTGCGATTTCATCATAAGGATTTTTAAAAATAAAATAAATTTAACTGTGATTTCAGCTTATAAAAAATAAAATCTTTCTTGCATTGTGTATCTTATTTTGTAAAACTTGAAGTGTTAATAGGTATACATTGATTCTCAATGTCGTGGTTGAGAGCTAAAAGTATCTATTTCACTCAATATCGGTGTGTGCATCTTTTTCACTTAATATTAATGTGCACTTGTGAGGAGTGTCACTCAATATTAATACTATAGATAATATATGATAATTAAATTGTTGCATGCATGCTATGTTGATACTTGAGATATATAACATTTCATGTGTAATGCCATTTTATTGTTTTTAAGGAATAACATCCAACCTCAAAATGCATTTGATATTTGTATTGCTATATTATAGAATGAAAATGAATAATATTTTGCAATGTGGTGTATTCAAATATATATTGGTCCATTTCGTCACAACTGTTTAGTTTTGATGATAACCATGCTTTGAACTTGTCTCTTACAAATATGAATCCAAAGACTTTGTTTGCCCTACTTAGCACAAAGCACTTCCAAGATTTTGATTGTAATGATGCCATTACAATATTAGTGCTCAATGCATTGATAAATACATTGCTTTTACATTAGAAATTTTAATCTCTAGCAACCTTTGATTAGGAATGGAACTACTTTATAACCCTTGCCCTAAATAATCAAAAAAAAATTCCCACTACCATCTTTGTTCAAGGGAGCATATCATGGAATTACAATTAATATCCGAACTTACTCAATTATCATATTTGTCGACCAAACATAAAGACAATGTGGTAGAGATCTAACCCTTTGGTCCCTTTTTAAGATCAAAGAATCATCACTTTACTCTAGTAACATATGAAGAATACCATGCCAGTTGAAGCTTGTGCTAGAAACGAGGCTTTTCCAACCTAATTAGGTTTCAAAAAAATGGAGGAAGAAGAGAAACTATTCTTATATTTTCATAGATTATTAAGATATCAATGAAAGCCCATTTTAGTGCCATGGTTATTAGAACTCTTCTCCCTTGATATATTGATATCCGAACCATGGCATTTAATATGTTTATAATATCTCATGTGTGCTAGTTTATTCCACATCATGTTGAGTGACATATTGAACTTGTTCATGAGTCCCCATTCTCAATAATATGAATGGAAGATCATACAAATGATAGTCTATTCCACATCATGTTGACTGGAAGATTGAACTTGTTCACGAGTCTCCATTCTTGATAATATGAACAAGGAATAATATGAATTGAAGATCATACAAACACAACACTTCAGAAGCATATCCTATTCAAACAATAGAAGTGCCTTTGGCGCATCCTATTGTAACAATATAAGTGTCACTGCGATTGGAGACCAAGTTAACCAAATATAAAGTTTCAAAATATTGTTTCATGTAATCTCCCTTTTGGTGGTGATGTCCTTGCTAACCTTGCCTTTCATATAAGGTCATATGAAACCTAGTATTTATTTGAAATATGTTGAATGCTAGTATTCTTGAGTTCATAACAAATTTATATTCTGTATGAATGTATATGATATAGTTGCAATTATAACAATTGAAAAACAAAACCCATTTTTAACAAATTCATATTATGTATAAATGTTTATGATTGGTTGTAATTACACAACATACAAAAAATTATTTTCATCTCGTAGGTAGTGTTGTTTGCACAACATGCTCTAATTTATGTTGATTCTAGTCCTGTTTGTTGCAGTTTAGTGAAATCTCACCTTGCTATAAATAACTTATTGTTTAATCGCACTCATGGTCATCATTTTTACATATCTTGATTTACGTGAAAAAATAGATTTTGTAATCAATCCCATCATGTCAACCACGTTCAAGGGATAAATGCCAAAAACAAATCCATTCATGGCATTTTCCACAAACTAAGAGTTTAAACCTTGATAGCATGTCCCAAGGAGGGCGCCAAAGTTAATAAACCACGTGGTAGAAAAGTTTAAGAATTGACACATGTGCATGGTAAGGAAGATGCCTTGGTTTAAGGTAATCGCCAAAGTTGATTTCTTTCCCAAGATCAATAGATTAAGGTGTTGGACTAATCGCTAGCGTCCCCCTAAGGGATTTGTGACATGGACTAACAGCCTCCCATGGGTACTTATCTGGTGTTTGTATCGGGCATTAAAAGGTCGATCTTTTAGTGCAACGGCAAGCATTCATTTCTAACATTGGTATCAGAGCCGTTTCCTTGGGTGTTAGCACAACTGCTAGAAGGTAGATCTTAGAAAGCACATATGGCAGGATCTCAAGTGCTAGATGGTTTCTCCACTAACAAGGCTCCTTTGTTCGATGGAATGAATTACACATTTTGGAGCATAAGAATGAAGACTTACTTGATGGCACTAGGTTTTGATATTTGGCAAGCAGTGGTAATAGGATACACAACGCCACAAATTGTACCAACGGATGCCACCGAAAAAAATGCCAGTGAGAACAATGCGAAAGCTATGAATGTAATCTTATGCGGGCTTTCAGAAAATGAGTTTGTTAAGGTTATGCATTGTGAATCTGCAAAAGAGATTTGGGATAAACTCAACATTATTTATGAAGGTGATAGTAAGGTTAGAAAAGCAAAACTCAAACCCATTTGAGGCAGTTTGAATGTTTAAAAATGAAGAATGATGAAAACATTGCTAGGTATCTTCTTCGTGTCGATGAGATTGATAATGTTATTCGAGGACTCAGAGAGAAAATTGAAGAATCTGTGATCGTTCAAAAAGTCCTGAGATCCCTACCATTGAGATTTGATGCGAAGGTCTCCGTCATTGAAGAAATGAAGGATTTAGACACGATGAAAATGGACGAGCTCCATGGAATTCTTACGGCCTATGAAATGAGAACCGAATCTGAGAGACAGTTGAAGAAGGAAGCATCATTCAAGGTCTCGAAGAAAGAGAAGATCAAAGAACCAAAATCAAGTGAAAATTCAAGCAGTGAAGAAGATGAAAATGAAGCTCTATTCATTTGGAAGCTAAAGAAAGGATCGGGCAAATATAAAGGAAAGTTACCATTTAAATGCTTTAATTGTGGTAAAATTGGTCATTTTGCAGACAAATGTCCAAATAAAAGAAATAGCGATGATGAGAGAAACAAATCAAAGTACAAAAAAGGATTCAAGCCGAGCAAAGACAAGCAAAGATTTGAGAAACAAAAGAAAAGCCTATACTCCAAGAGGTATAGCAGCTCATCCGAAGAAAACAAAGAAAGTGATGTTGAGAGTGATAATGAAAAGATTCTGTTCATGGCTACAGAAGAAAATGCCACCACCAACAAAGATAATTTGGAGGAAGACGAAGACATGGAAGAAGAAGGTGAAGTGAACCTTGAAGAAGAACTTATTTGCGCGTTGGAAGAAATAAAAGCATTTAAGAAGAAGAATCAGAAACTAAAGTTACAACTCCGAAAATATGAAGAAGAGAATCGAGACTTCAAAACGAAGACATCACAAGTCTTTGAGGAATCAAACAAGGTAATTGCTGATCTAAAATTCCAAATCGAAGAAGCAAAGAAAATTGAAGAAGATCTAACGAATCAGCTAAAGAAGAAAGGAGAAGACTATGAAAGGTATGAATTTGAAATAGATGTTTTAAAAAGGGATCTAGAAAAGATGAATTCTAAAATAACAAGTGAATTGAAATCTGAGAAAAGCACTCAAGTTTTGAATAAGATTCTACAGAGTCAAAGATCACCATCTAACAAGTCAGGAATTGGGTATGAGAAGGAAAAAAAGAAAGCTAAGAGCTATGTTGAAACTCTTAAGGAACCAATGAAAAAGGAGACCAAGAAGGAAGAAGCCAAGAATACAAAAACCAACTCTATCAACAAAGAAAGCAAAGGAGAACAAAATTTCAGAAGACCATTTGCTCCAAGATATACAAATAAAACCAGGTTTGGTAATTATTTTGATGGATATTGTTATTATTGCAATCATTTTGGTCATAAGATATTAGATTGTAGAAAGAGAGCCAAGGATATTGAAGACATGAGTAGAAACAAAGGAACCTATGGAGCTTTGAACAGAAACTACAATTCGTTTGCTCCTTTATCAAACTTTGATGAAGCTATAGTTTGTTACAAGTGCAACAACTATGGACATATAGCACGCTATTGTAGAAGTGTTTTTGAATCTGTAAGACAAGATCAAAAGTTCAAAGCTCCAGTGATAAAGAAAAAAGAAACATCAAAGACCTCGAAGAAGAAGCAAGAAGAATCCATGATTGTTCAAACAACATTCCATGCTAGAGATGAAGGACAACAATGGTTCATTGATAGTGGATGTTCGAGACACATGACTGGAGATAAAAGCAAATTCATCTCGTTAAAAAAGGTCAATGAAGGCACGGCAAAGTTCGGAGACAACACTACACCCAAAATAACAGGAAAAGGTACACTTAGTCTCAATAATGGAAAAACCAAAACAGAGAATGTGTTATATGTGGAAGGGTTAAAGCATAATATTCTAAGTGTTAGCCAAATGTGTGATCAAGGACACACACTCAAGTTCTTTTCTGAAGGTTGTGAGATCAGAAAAAGAGACACGGGAGAATTAATTGCAGATGCTCATAGAACCACAAACAACCTATACATGCTTGGAGAAATGAGAGGAGAGAAATGTTGTCTGAGTCAAGTTGAAGAAAGTTGGCTATGGCATTGAAGGTTAGGGCACATAAATTTTGATAATCTTGTGAAAATCAGCAACAAACAGGCTGTGCGAGATATGCCCAAGATAACAAAACCTTCAAGCACTCTATGCAAGCAATGCCAACATGGGAAGCAAACCAAAACAAGGTTCAGAACGAAGAAATATTCAACCACCAAACCACTAGAGCTGATTCATACAGATCTTTGTGGTCCTACCAGAACTGAAAGCATGCAAGGTGAGAGCTACTTTATGTTGCTCATTGATGATTATACTAGAATGACATGGGTAGCCTTTCTAAAAGAAAAATCAGAAGCATTTGAAAAGTTTAAAGCTTTCAAGGCATTAGTAGAAAATGAAAAAGAGCTGAAAATAAAATGTCTAAGGTTAGATCGAGGAGGTGAGTTTATTTCAAATGAATTCATTGAGTTTTGCGAAGATCATGGAATTAAGAGACAATACTCAGCTGCAAGGACTCCACAACAAAGTGGAGTGGTGGAAAGGAAAAATCGAACCGTTCAAGAGATGGCTAGAACTATGTTGAATGAATCTAAGCTATCAGATAGATTCTGGAGAGAAGCAGTTAATACAACAATATATATCTTGAATAGAGGGCAAATCAGAGTTAATAATGACAAAACTCCTTACGAATTGTGGAAAGGAAGACCAGCTTCGGTCAAACATTTCAAAGTGTTTGGAAGTAAATGTTTTATCAACATGAATGAAGAAAACTTGGGCAAATTTGATTCAAGAGCTGACGAAGGAATTTTTCTTGGTTACTCCATCAAAAGCAAAGCCTATAGATGCTATAACAAAAGGCTACAAACTATCGTAGAAAGTGCTAGTGTTAGAATAGATGAGATCATGAATCAAAAGGCAAAAGAACCTTCAGAAGAGCCTCTAGAAATACCCAATCTTGTAGAAGAAGGGGAGGAAGAAAATGTAGAAAAATTAAGTGAATCTGAAAGGCAGGACACCAAAGCACCATCTCGCTTTGTTCAGAAGAATCATGCTGAAAGTTAGATCATTGGCAACATTGATGCTGGGGTGCAAACCAAAAGAAGAATTGTAAGTATCTCTGAGCATGTAAATTTTTCTTTGTTA
Source organism: Torreya grandis (assembly GCA_037957365.1). NCBI lineage: Eukaryota > Viridiplantae > Streptophyta > Pinopsida > Cupressales > Taxaceae > Torreya > Torreya grandis. Next base: position 438,558 of record JARHVA010000715.1, on the reverse strand, counting down.
TCCAAGGTAGAGCCTAAGAATTTTTCTGAAGCTAGTCATGATAAACATTGGGTAAAAGCAATGGAAGAAGAGTTAGATCAAATTGAGAAGAATGAGACTTGGGAACTTGTGCCCAGGCCAATGGATCAGAATGTAATTGGCACTAAGTGGGTTTTTCGAAACAAATTGAATGAAAATGGCCAAGTCACTCGAAACAAAGCAAGGTTGGTATGTAAGGGGTATGCTCAAGTAGAAGGTGTAGATTTTGAAGAGACTTTTGCTCCTGTTGCTAGATTAGAAGCAATTTGAATATTTCTTGCATTTTCAGTATTCAAAAATTTCAAAGTTTATCAAATGGATGTTAAATTAGCATTTCTAAATGGCAATTTAGAAGAGGAAGTTTACATATAACAGCCAAAAGGATTTCTCTTATCAAAAAACAAGGATTATGTGTGTAAGTTGAAGAAGGCTTTATACGGATTGAAACAAGCTCCTAGAGCATGGTATGCTAGGCTTGATAAATACCTACAAGACCAAGGATTCAAGAGAGGATATACTGATAGTAATCTTTACATCAAAACTGAAGGAGATCACCAATTAATTGTTGTGGTGTATGTAGATGATATAATCTTTGGAGGAGACAATGAGGAAATGTCTAAGATATTTGTTGAAGATATGCAAAAGGAATTTGAGATGTCCATGCTAGGTGAGTTGTTATTTTTCCTTGGTTTACAAATATATCAATCTAACAAAGGAATATTCATATCCCAAAGCAAGTATGTGAAGGAGATGTTGAAGAAATTCCATATGGAGGAGTGTGCCCCTGTTAGCACACCTATGGCTACAGGTACGAAGTTGAGCAAAGATGATGAATCTCCGAATACTGATCAAACTCTTTACAGATCAATGATTGGGAGTTTACTATATGTGACGGCATCTAGGCCAGATATCATGCAAGCAGTAGATATGGTGGCATGATTTCAAGCAGCCCCAAAAAAAACACATGTGCAAGCCGTGAAACGTATATTTAGATATTTAAAGAGAACCTTGGATTATGGGTTGTGGTACCCAAGAGGTAAAGACTTCACATTGGTAGCGTACATGGATTTAGATTGGGCAGGTTGTGTAGATGATAGAAAAAGTACAAGTGGAGGAGCATTCTTTCTTGGAGATAGCCTAGTATCTTGATTGAGTAAGAAGCATAATTTTGTATCTCTATCCACAACAAAAGCAGAGTACATAGCGGCAGTGCTATGTTGTACACAAGTTCTATGGATGAAACAAACATTGAAAGATATCAAAGTAGAGTATAATCATCCAATCTCCATATTCTGCAATAATACTAGTGCGATAAGTATTTCAAAGAATCCAATTATGCATTCCAGAACTAAGCATATCCCTATACAGTATCATTACTTGAGAGAACAGGTGGCAGAACAAGAAGTAAAATTGGAATATGTTTCCACATCCGAACAGATGGCAAATATCTTCACTAAGCCACTTCCAAAGGAAACATTTGAGTACCTACGACATAAGTTGGGAGTAATTTCTTTTGCGTCTTGCCACTGAAGGGAAGCATCAGCTAAGGGGGAGCTAAGTACTAGCTCTTGGATAAACCCTTTGCCATTGATGTCAAAGGGGGAGAAGTACAGAAAGAAGATGTCACAGAAAGGGGGAGCTACAACAAAAAAAAGGATTCAGACAGAAGAGACAGTGCAGCAAGGGCGAGCAGTTTCAGTATGTGGTTGTCATCAATGACAAAGGGGGAGATTGTTGGAATATTGTCATTGATATCAAATGAATTACTGCCGAAAGTGAACGGAATTGTTGCCGGAATTGAACGAAAATGTTGACGGAAGTGAATGGAATTGTTGACGGAAGTGAACGGAATTGTCAACCTTGGCCGACCTATTGGGAGGAGTTGTGACCGTTCGAAAGGACCTTTTCACTTGAAGAGTCACGACCTTAATTTGTGGCTTTCCGTGGGTTATAAATAAGTGCACAACGAATGGCAAAAAAGTAGATTCGAAAGTAGAAGATATATAAAAGAAGAGCAAAATTTTTAAAGGCAAATTTTTGTGAGAATATTGAAAAAAAAAAAAGAGCAAGTATAAGGAAGAGTATAGCAGCGAAAACACTCAAGTGTAGATCGAATCTAAAGGAGATAAAGCAAGTGTTTTATCATCCGTTGTTTTGACAACAAATTTGAGATAGAAGAGTGATTTTTTCTAAGAAGGTTGGTGCCTACAAAATTGTTTTTGGGGTTGGTGCTCCAGTAGGTTGGTGCCTACGAATATTTATATCAAGAGAATTTCTCCGTGGTTTTCTCCTCAAAGGGTTTCCACGCAAACTGTGTCTATCTACATTGTGTGGTTTTGCATTGTATTCTTTGATTGCTTTGAATATATTAGTTGCAGAGTAATTTGAGGTTTTGAATTTAAGATTAATAGTCGAAAGTTAAAAAATATCTTATACTGATTCACCCCCCCCCCTCTCAGTATAAGCTTGTGCTTAATAATTGGTATCAGAGCCGTGGTCACGGGTTCGAATCCCCTCGGGTAACGCTGAGGGGGGGATTGTTGGACTAATCGTCAGCATCCCCCTCAGGGATTTGTGACATGGACTAACAGTGTCCCGTGGGTACTTATCTGGTGTTTGTATCGGGCGTTAAAAGGTCGATATTTTGGCGCAACGGCAAGCATTCCTTTCTAACATAAGGCAGGGGTCCCAAGGAGGGCGCTGTTGCTCCTATTTTTAATGCATTGGTGGCCCCGTGAAAATAAAAGGCATGCAATAGGTTAATTTAGAATCTTTTCCTAAAAACAAGGAGCTGACAAATTTTTAGGGGGATAGTTTGAGGGGGTGGAAAAAAGGGGGGTTGGGTGTTTTTCATCCCTGCTTCTATTTTTTTGTAAGATATTCTACTAAATGTAAATTTATGAGTGGTCAAAATTTGTGTAAACATTAATTATAAATAAAAACATAATCATTTTAAATATTATCCTCTATAAAATTGGAGCATACATTCACAATTTTAATACCATGGAACTACTTTTGCTATATATGCTCCTACATTTATTCTGCAGTATTTCTTGAGAAAATTTAGGAGTCTTCTCCCATGGGACCACTTCCTAAGAGTTTAAACATTAAAAAGTATAAATGAATGTGGCGCAAAAGTATAAACGAATATGGCACAAGAATACAAAGTACACATGAGCGCCAAAGCACAAGTTATATAGGCGCAAGACAATTATGGGCATTGTGATAAGTATGCACAAAATTGGGGAAGAGATGACCAAGTTGAGCGTGAAAGGCATGAATGTAAGCATATAGAGTGTATGAAAGTGTGAATCTTATTTAAACTTTTTACTGGATGTGCATACTGAATGCAAGAGCGCGAAGCGGTGTATTTTGGGTATGCAAATTGTGCTAGTTGTGTGCAGAGAGAGCGTAGTATGAGAAAATCATTGTGAGTTGTGCATGTAAAGTTCGAAAGGTGTGAATGGATTGGTGCTTGAGCGTGAATGCAAGAGAGGAGGCAATGGAGCGTGAAGGCCCTGTGGCTTATTAAAATTGAGTCAATTTTTTTTTTTTTTTAAATTATTAAAAATTAAATTAATTTACATATATATTTTTTGATTGAAACTTTATGTTTACGCAGATTAGGTGTACAAAATATTTTTTTGGCTTAGTGCCAAACACTGAGGGGTATCCATTCCGCCAAATTTGCCCAAGACACGATCTCGACCTTATCCATTTTTCGTATTTCCTAGGATTTGTATTTTGGTAGATGGCTAGACAACACTTTTTGCACCATCATCTTTCCCATTGGACTACAACCCACTTGATAATTATTATTAATCTTCTTTTGAAAAATGCAAAATATAATTAAGTTTTAAAAGCTCCTTGGAAGGACATGAAAGTGCACTCAAGAACATATATTTACTCATAATTCACCTTGGCTCTCTATTTTTTGAGCTAATAGTTGCATTGGGACGCTGATGTCGGTGACTTCACAGTGGTATGGGTCTCACACGAAAAAAGTGCAACTTGAAAACCCTGTCATGTCTTTAGTTGAACTGTGACTATTATTTCGCTTTTTCAAGGCAAACTAAGGAGAAAGGATGCCCATTCAAGAAGAGTAATTCACTTGCGGGGAAAAACTCACCATCCTCATTTAATGCATGCGAAAAGGGTGCCAAAATACATGAGAGAAATATACATGTCGTGCGGTTCGCGTAGAAATAGAATACTTGTCATTTTTTGGCCATAACTTTCAAAGTGATGTTTGGTTTCACTTGCCATTTGCAGCATTGGAAAAATGATTCTGCCATATTCACAATGATGTAAGGCTTGATTGGAAGAAGCACACAACTTGAAACGTGTCAACATTTTCATGATGCGGTTTTGTTGCTATTGGTCTGAGCAAAAGAGGAGTGCACAGTTTAAAATGAGTTGGCCACCAACCGAGCAACTGTGATTAATAATTTTGGCCTTTTTGCACTGTGATTAATAACTGTGACTTTCTTCTTTGAAAGCTACCCCTTGGTCGGTGAATCTCATTAATTATTGGCAAGTCTCAGTCTATAGAGCCGAATTGTTATACATAGCCAGCTGAGTGGCTTTGTAAGGGGTTGGTATTCCTTAGGATTATAAGATAGTTTAGAGGACCAGACCACTCAATTTCTATATTTCTAGGTAGATTTTCTGTAGGCATTGTTGTTTTGAAGCTTGGATTTGTATTCCAACTATTTGTAATTGACCCAAACACTCTGATTTTCAAGTAAAAATATATTAATCGAAGCTATGAATATTTTTTTCACTTCCTGCACATTAATATGATGGTTGTATTCTTTTTCTTGGTGGTTCGATCCTCACACTCTTACACTATCTCCATTTGTGGTTGTGCAAATGCTAGCTAGGTAGGAGATTAGTTTTGTGGGTTGCCTCTCAACAAATGAATCAAATTCGACTTCATTGCAAAACATGCTTACTATTTTCTCTTTTACCTTGATCTTTTGTACTTTCTTATTCTTATGTTAGAGTAGGTAGACTAGATTTTATTGTAATATGAATTAACACATTTATCTTGATTGCAAATAATTATTTATTTCCATTTACACATTGTTGAATGTATGCAATGAGCAAATGTTAGTGAATCAATTGTATTTATTTTATTCAATCTTAAGTTGCTGGTTTTATTTGGACAATTTGATTTGCACGTTTCACTATACCCTCCTATACACCCAAAACTTGCGACAACAAATATGCAAGACCAACATTATCCATCATTTATCTAAACTTATTCCAAAAAGCCTGATTGACCAAAAAACTAAACACAATGGCCATTGAGGTATCTAGTATGCCATGACTTGGTGAAAGAGATATTGAGAAAAACATTTTGTGTTTCCTTTCAAGAGAAGTAGGTTAGATTTTTGCCTTACCTAAGTTGGTGTGTCGTGCCAAATGACCCATCAATAATAGGTACTATGCCACTATGTGGCACTTGTTAAGGCAAAAAATGTGCAACCATATGAATGGATAATTGATATCAAGTGGAAATTACTATGAGTTAGAGCATAAGAGTTATAATTATAATTAAAATTTATTCAATTTTTTTAAACAATAACATTGGTAAGTCCTCTCAAATTTGTAATATAAATAATTTAATTAAATTTAATTAAGCATCTAGAATACATGTAAAATATAATAATGATGTGTAATTAATAAGTGAAACAATAATACAATAAACACAAAGGGATAGAAATTTCGTATCTTGTGTAGGATGTAGAAGATATGTCGTCTAAATATGAACCTAGAAACGTGAATCCAATATTGTCAATGAAGATGTCCTAAAATTGATCTGGTCGGATAAAGTTGCTAGGGCCATACAAAACACTACTGATAAGTGTTAGGAGTGGAAAATTCACTCCTTTAAGTGTCTACAGTTAAAATCCAAATTTATAGGTTTGTGTGCCTAGTTATACTCTTCGTTTCCATGTCTTCAATTTACATGTTGCAACTTTTGTATATCATTAGTAGTTGAATCTTTATGACCTAAAGTGTTAATAAAAATAGATTAAGGTTTGAGAGCATAATCTTCACTGTGTCACAACTAAAAATACGAACCTATTTTTTTAATTACAAAAATAATAAATTAATATTACACAAAGTATGAAAATTTGAGTTTCAAAAAATAATCTCATTAATTAATGATTCCAAATAAACAAATTTGACTCATAAATTATACTTGCATGGTTTTATAAATAAAACTATCATTTCCTCATCAACATTAATGCATCTTTCATCGAATTTATCCTCAATATTGTGTCCACATATGAAAGATATTATTTTCTGATTACTTAATAACATTCATCGTAACTTCTATTCAAAATGAGATAGAAGTCGTCAAACCCATTTTAAATAATCTAGGCCTTTGCTTAATAAAATACATATACAAGTCCACATCATACAAAAATTATTATGTAACCCTGAAGACACATCAATAATCTCAATAATTCTTTAAATCATTTGGCACTCGTGGGAGGGCCTAAGTCCCGCTCTTACCTTGGGAAAACGAGCCACAAGAGAACCAAGACATTTGATGCCACACTCATAACTCATAATAGGGTTTGACAAATGAATCAAAAGAGTAGTAGTGGTCTAAATGAGTCTTAGACACAAAACTTCTTCCCAAAGTACATGATTTCATTGGTATAGTCTAGTTTTTTTTTTTTTTTTAATAGATAAACATTCATATGAAGCTTGGATTCTATTATTAATTGGGAGGGGTAATAGCCATGCTCAACCCTCGAATAAAATATTCATTTAAATAGGACAATATAAAATAAAGCTTTGTTTCTTCTTATATCAATATTTTCGTGAGATTAAAAATTCATAATTTTACTTCTTTTAAGATAAATATTATTATAAGAAGTTACTACATGATTAGAGGTCAATTATATAATATTTTTATGATATACCAATTGTAAATGAATAATTTCGAATTAATGTATTTAATATAAAAACACCATTCCAATCAATGTTTTGAAAAACAATTTCCTTTTTGTTTATAATTTAATCTACATCTTATTTAGAAATAAAGACATTTCTTAATAAACAAATTTCATAACAAAACCTAGCAATCAAATTGAAAATTTACTAATAAGACCATTCGTTGAAGATATACTCCAACTATCTAATGCACAAAAATATTGCTTTGGTTTAGTGTGTATAGGTAGCATACACATGCCACATTGAATCACTCATACCTATTGATTTCTCATTTCTATTCCAATGAAAATAGGTAGTTTTCTACATTGAAAAATAAATTATGTAAAAAAAAAGTTCAAATTGTATTATTATCATCAATGATTATTTTATCATTGTACTTATTGATCCAAGATATTCCTATAAAATCTTTTATTTAAGTTCATAGAAGAAAATAATCACTTTAGGCTATCAAATAATTGAAAATATTATATCAATAATATTGCAATCCAAATATTTCATTATTCAATAACAATTGAAAAAATAAATTATTTAATCCATAAAATGTGATCAAGATTTAGAAATATAAAATCAACATTAATAATTTATAACAAAATTTAATTCAATCTACTTAATCCCAACCAACTTAGATTCCTTGAAAAATTATCATAATCATGATAAATGGCATTGGAGTATTAAGGAATTTATAACTTCGTTGACCAACAAAAAGTCTTTAAGAGAGCATGTGAAGTTATGAACCATCAAAAATTACATGTTGGCATCAACAATTTATATTCACATTTACCATGATGCTCACAAGTTACTCTAAATTAATATAAGATGAATTTTATAGAGTGATATGCCTCATTTATAAACTACAAGGTGGTTAATACTAAGGCTCAAAAATATTTCATAACAAGAAGGCTACAACAAAATATGGGTGTTTTCCACACTCAAATTCATGTTTATGACAATATGTAACTTCCACATGCCATTGTTATTATTACACAACATTAGAAATATTGAACATCCATTCCTCTTACTATTTTCCACAATCAAATTTACAAAAATAATTAATGTTTGGAATTAGATGACATTACTCACCCAAAAAAATAGACTCTTTATCATGTATTAAAATAAGTAAAATTTATAGGCATTTAAGCAACTCCATGAAAATATTATTAATTCTTAACTCAATTCATTATGTACATAAACATTCTAAATATTTATAAGAAATGCATGTGCCATGTATATAGGATACATATGACTCTCTTAACCATTGTGGAGTATCAATAGCTAACTTCTCATATCTATATTTAAATCAAGACATAACGAACTTGATAGAATTTTAAGATTTAGGTTATAAATTATTACTTCTAAAATTTCTAAAACATACAATTTTAAAATAGTTAAAATATTAAAAACATACGAAAAACCATAACCTTTTTATGTATTTCATTGTATCATCCATATTATCTAGGGTAACTAATGTAGGACCTTATGCCTACAACCTCTTTATCCATCATGCTGGCTTTGATCTTCATATTGATACCTTCAATGATTTCTGATTTTACTTGCAACTTAAAGGTACCTTGCTTTTCTTTGACATTCTTGAACAATTCTTGGCTCACTAAGCCTTCTAGGCATGCATATACTTATTCTATCTTGAAGAGCTATCACCTTCATCACCATTCTCTACACTCTCTCTCTTTAGGATCCATACCATCATCCACATCATCTCATACATCATTTCCACAACTTCACTCTCCTTGCATAGTTCAAACTTGCTCTTTCTATATAGCTTCATAGACCTAAAGGCCTAAAACATGGATCTATGGCTCTTGACTCCCCAACTGAGCCTCATATGGTCATTCATAAGCATATAAGGACCCCCTTTCATATCCAAACTAGTAACACAAACTCTAAGCAATGATTCTTTAAACAATCCACTTTTCTCTCTTTAAGGTCACTTCTCTAATAGTCGTGTTTAGGTAAAAATCCAGATGGTTAGAAAAATATAAAGATCCTACATGAAAACCAATCAATTTTATGATACCCTTTATCCTTATTCAACTGCACACAAAGTTTCATGATCTAATTCTTAGTGTAGACCACCTAACTCAACACCTCCCTCTCCTAATTAAGTCTCTTTTAGGCCTAAAGCACTACACATTCTTGGTTTCCATACTAGGCCATACTATACCAACCCAAAACCACCATAATCCTCTTAAGCATGATAAAATATGCGTTATTACAAAGTTTCAATAAATTATAAGGGTTGAAACAAAAGTTATGGGGAATGCAAGTTCAAAACCCTAGGTCTATGTTTAATAGGCCTATAGGTGGTAAAGAGGCTACAAAATGTGATAAATTGAGTTTTTGGATACTTAAAACTCTCCTAATACGTGGAATAGGTTTGTACAATATTTCCTCACCTTCTCCAACCGTCATTTGTCCTTGAACAATCTCCAAACGGATCATACATGCAAATATACAAAATTCTGTGTGCAGGAAATGACCGTGTGGACTTCCTTTAATTCTTGATCTTTCAATGGAAGAATGAGATTCCAAAAGGTTTATGATAATATCCTACAACTCTCCACTATTTTTATAACCCCAAAAATTTCAATAACCTCATAGATAATCCTCAAAGCTACATTACTTGTCATTCTCTCTAGACTACATAACCCATAATTGCTTCTTAATGGACTGTGTGCACAATATTAAAAGATTTTGAATGAATATTTCTTTCCAAACTGATTACTAAGTATCCACACATATTATCAACCTCCAAAAAATATTTCTTCTCACATTATGTAATCCACAACAATTGAAAGACACTCCACAAACCTCTCTTTGCTCTTATTACATGACTGTGACATAAAATAGAGTTGTCTCAAAGTTTGGATTTTGTTACCAACCTGAATATCCACACCAAAATATTTCTATAACAAAGATAGAACAATAATGAATAGGTTATTACATACCACAATTCTTTGGAAATCCACAAATGCTCTCAAAACACTCTTTTATTCGTTGATCATACAAATATTGAACTTTACAATGGCAAAGTTCTTCCTTGATCCATCCTTGTCTTCCATGAAGCTCTACCTCTTTGTTTTCTATAAATTTTCTCTTCTCATACCTCTTTGTTTTCTATAAGGAGTGGCAATTACAAATGCCTTTTCTTTTCTTGGCATAATTATTGTTTTTCATAATATGAATGAGTAAACACCATCATACACCTTCCTAGGACCATATAGGACCTATTACAAACATTGGCCCACCTTGGATTTCACATAAGACGCAAAACAACACTCTAGGCCAAGTTCTAGCATTCAAATTTTCAAATCTTGATTTTGTCGAGAAAAATTGAAATGGATAGAAACACACTAACATAAAGACTCTCAATCACTCCAAAACAACCTAATGGTCCCTAAAATACCTATAACACCATCACAAGACCAAAATTGGTCAAAATTAAACTCTAAGACATATTTACATACTTTCTACCTTGTGATGCTCTGCATCATACTCCCCAAGTGGGAGAAATTTGAGCTCTTCCTCAAATGTGCTTGGTCCAACTTCTTTCTTGATTTCCAATTAGTCCTCTAATGATCTTCTGAGATTATCTTGATGTTGTTCCTCTCATCTTTCTTTTTTCTTCTCAGCTGATTCTTGTATCTTTGTTTTCTTGCCTTGCCTCTTTGCCAACTTATTCTCTATCTCCATGAAGTAGATGACCTGATGCAACTCCTTATCTACCTCATATTCTATCTCCTCCATATTTTTCTTCTCTCTATCATGATCTGCCTCCAAGGACTAATTCTCATTCTTCCATATTGTTCTTAACCCATAACTTTCTTCTTCATTTGTCATGCTTAGTTCTTGCAATCTTGGCTGGTCTTGCCTCTCAATCAGGGGTTTTCCTTGATTATCATGCTCTAATGGATGCTCATAACTATATTATTTATTCAACCTTGTAATATTCTCATCTATACCATATTTTTTTGCCTTCTCATGACATTACACCTTCTCATGGTGAGTCCACTCATAGCCTATTTGCTCTTTTTGCATTGGCATATCCTTGATCAATTCAAAGTTATCAAAACATAACATTTATTGGTAACCTTATATCTTGATATTATCATTCATATCTTCAACTAACTTAGCTGCAATAATTTCAATTGAATAGCTTACTTTCTTACCTTGTTATCTCTTTATTAGTTTGCTCTCTAGTTTGCTTGCTTGTGGCTCTCCTTTCATGAGCCTTTGTTCTTCACTTCTTGACATGCAATTTGAACTGGTCCATGGGCTAAGACTTCCCTTTCTTTTCTCTCTACATGCTAACTTATTCTCATTCCTTCCTTTAATATCCTTATGATTGATATGGTCCTCCTCCAATTGTACATACTCTATCATCTTACCCTTTTGGCTACTCTTCTCTCTTTCTTACTCAATCATGAGCTCTTCTACTTCCTTGTTTCCTTCATCCATGTGATCATGGAGTGACTCTTTATCTCTCATATTCAAACCTGCACCTTCATGCTTAACACTCATCAATTTTCACTCATGAGACTTGATAGTCTATTCTAGAACCTCATTGTCTTGTTCACTTTCTCTTGCTCTTCCATGCTTCTCTCTCATCTCCTTGAGTTATTTAAATTGTCTTTTTTTATCTTTGCTTGTATCATCAACTGCTTGTACTTTTTCTCTAATCAACTCACATACTTCTATACCTTGCTTACCTTGGATGGCCACTTTGTTTGCATTAATGTGCTCATCTTCTTGGCTGCAATTTATGACTTGATTTTGATTGGCTGCCCTTGTATGACCTATAAGTTCATCTTCAACACCTTCTATATCATTTCCTTGATTAAAAATATTTATTAACTCAAACTCAACTGCTATGATGGCTTCTTCATCTCCTATGAGGTCTAAACATTATGATTCTTACATAGTTCGCTACCAAATTCTTTCTTCTTCCTCTGTATACTCTGTTACAAGCTATTTTCTAGCTTCCTATTCTTCTACATATTATAAACCAACTTGTTTTTGGGATTCATCCTTCATGAGATTAAAATTACACTCATTTTTCTGTTGTATATCTAGTTTTCCAAGCACTTTATGAGGTGCTTCAACTTCATCTTTGCCTTTCATAAGCTTATCCATCAATTCCATTATTTCCTTATACAACACATCTTCATTAGTTGAAATATCATCTAATTCATCATTAAAAAATAGAATTGAAAAAAAAACCTTTAAATCCTTTAGTCTCTTTAACTTCTCCTTGATTCAATTATCTCTCTTTGATGCTTTCCATGAGGCATTCTTCTTCTTGAAGATCCTTTTATCCAAACAATTCTCCTTATTCAGTGTAGCAAATCATTGTACCTCTATATTTTGCTGCCCAATCAACTCCTTCATCATAAGCATGATTCTCATGGTTGCTCTCCTCCATACTTTCAACTTTGTTGTCCATAACATTAACTTCTTCCCCCTTCACTCTTGTACCACATACACACATGAAAAGAAATCCTGAGATTCAAAAACTTGAGGCTTGTTTGCCTCCATTTTCTCCTTTTTAGGTTGTTTTGTCTACAGGGCCATCTCCTTATTCATAAGGTGCTGCTCACCTTCCTCATGTTCATCTCTCATGAGCTTCTTCATCTCTTCTTTGAGCTACCTACATAGCAACTTCTTCTTCTTCTCATTGTCTCTCATGACAATCTTCTTCCTTCTCTCCATGAGTAGATTTATAGGCCATTTAACCCTCTTCTTCTTCATAACCCATCCATACCATTGGATCTCTTCTTCTTTCATGATCTCCACTAAGAGATTTATCTTCTCTATCCTTTTGTCTATCTCACACATCTCATCCTTAACATCTAACCCTCTTCTCTTTGGGTCTTCTTTCCTCTTTCTCTCCTTATGGTAGGCTATTGCAACCATGCCCTTCTTTTTCTTTACCTTTTCTACCTTCATCTTCACTTGTCCAAGTCTTTTTCACCTTGGAACTCTCTTGTCCAATTATTTTTCACCTTGGAGCCATGACTCTCACTTGGAGTCTCTCTCTTATCTCTCTTAATATTTTGCTATCTCTCTTATTAGGGCTACTCTACCACACACACTCTCTCTTATTGTACTCCTGCAACTTAGCTTCATGCAATCTCTAACAATCTCACATAACAACTTTCAATCACCTCGAAAAACAACCTATGATATTCAAAATCACAATCTATAATAAGAGCTTACCTGCTCTGATACCATTTGATGTAGGACCCTATGCCTACATCCTCTTTATCCATCATGTTGGGTTTGATCTTTCTCTTGATGCCTTCAATGGTCTCTGATTTTACTTGCAACTTGCAAGTACCTTACTTTTATTTGACAATCTTGAACAATTCTTGGCTCACTAGGCCTTCTAGACATGCATATACTTATTCTATCTTGAATATCTGTCACCTTCATCACCATTCTCTGCACTCTCTCTTTTTAGGATCCATACCATCATCCACATCATCTCCATATTTTCACTCTCCTTGCATAATTCAAACTTGTTCTTTATATAGATTAATAGGCCTAAAGGCCTAAAACATGGATCTATGGATCTTGACTCCCCAATTGAGCCTCATATGGTCATTCGTTATCATATTAGGACCCCCTTTCATATCCAAACAAGTAACACAAACTCTGAGCAATGATTCTTTAAACAATCCACTTTTCTCTCTTTAAGGTCACTTCTCTAACAACCCTGTTTAGGTATAAATCTAGTTGGTTGGAATAATATACATATCCTACATGCAAACCAATCACCTTTTATGATATCCTTTATCCTTATTCAACTACACACAAAGTTTTATGATCTAATTCTTAGTGTAGACCACCTAACTCAACACCTCCCTCTCCTAATTAGATCTCTTTTAGGCCTAAATCACTACACAATCTTAGTTTCCATACCAAGTCATATTGTACCAACCCAAAACCACCATAATCCTCTTAATCATGATAAATAATCTATGAATACAAATTTTCAATAAATTCTAATGGTTGAAACAAAAGTTATAGGGGATGCAAGTTCAAAACCCTAGGTCTATGTTTAACAGGCCTATAGGTGGTCGAGAGGCTACAAAATGTGATAAATTGAGTTTTTGGATACTTAAAAATCTCCTAAGACCTGGAATAGGTATGTCCAATCTTTATTCACCTTCTCCAACAATCATTTATCCTTGAACAATCTCCAAAGGGCTCATACATGCAAATTTATAGAATTCTATGTGAAGGAAATGACTGTGTGTGAACTTCATTTAATTATTACACTTTCAATGGAAGAGTAAGACTCCAAAAGGTTTGTTCTAATAGCTTAAAACTATCCACTATTTTTATAACCCAAACAATTTCAAAACCTCATAGACAATCCTCAAAGCTACATTACTTACTTGCCATTCTCTCTAGACTGTGACATAACCCAAAATTGCTTCTCAATGGATTGTGTGCACAATATTGAAATATTTTGAATGAATCTTGATTTATAAAATTTATTACTAAGAATCCACACAAATTATCAACTTCCAAACAATATTTATTCTCACATTATGTAATCCACAACAATTGAAAGACACACAACAAACCTCTCTTTGTTCTTATTACATGACTATGACATAAAACAAAGTTGTCTCAAAGTTTGAATTTTGTTATCAACCTAAAGATCCACACCAAAATTTTACTATAACCAATAAATAACACTAATTAATAGGTTATTATATACTAAAATTCTATGGAAATCCACAAATGCTCTTAAAATACTCTTTTATTCCTTGATCATACATATACAGAACATTACAATGATAGAGTTCTTCCTTCTTGATCCATCCTTGTCTTTCCTGAAGCTCTTCCTGTTTGTTTTCTATAAATTCCCTCTTCTATTACCTTATTACCACATTATCTAAAAAGCAATTCTCCCCCTCTTATTATGGTAACATGCAAACTAACTTCATTTTCTTTCCATCTTTCACATAGGAGTGGCAAATGCCTTTCTTGGCATACATTGTTCTTTGCCATCATATGAACGTGTAAACACTCTTATACACCTTCCGAGGATCATATAGGACCTATTACAAACATTTTCCCACCTTGGATTTCACATAAGACTGAAAACAACACTTTAGGCCAAGTTCTAGCATTTAAATTTTCAAATGTTGATTTTGGTAGGAAAACTTGAAATGGATAGAAACACTCTTAACACAAAGACTCCCGATCAGTTCAAAACAACCTAATAGTCCCTAAAATATCTATAACACCCTCACAAGGCCAAAATTGTCAAAATAAAACTCTAAGACATATTTACATACTTTCTACCTTGTGATGCTTTACATCAGTAACATTTACATATTTTATATATCTTAGGAAAGATATTACTAACATATTATGTTAAAAAAGAATATATATATATTTACAAATACTTGATTAGAAGATGTAATTTCCATTTTGGTACATATTATATAGAAATAAAAAAGATATCCGTGTATAGTTTACGTTCATCTACAATCATGGCAATATAAGTTATGATTAAAAAATGCCCCTAATAATTTGAATTTTGTCATTCATGAATAGATAAAAATTCGGATCAAGAAATTCTAAGTTAATACATCGTTGATGTAATAATTATAAGCTATGAAAATAAGCTCAAAAGCTCCAAACAATAACACAATGATGAGTCAAAACTACTCAAGTGCTTCATACTTAGTTTTAACAATAAACAATTTGATTCTCATAAGCCTCCTTATTATTGTTTTAATCTAAATAACAAGTCATTCTTGGTATGAATGTGATGTAGGAGAATCCAGGCTCACTTGTAATCCTACATCAACAAAAAAAAACTTAGTTTAAAATAAGCATTTTTGTAATTTTGTTCAAGTGCCGATCTATGTGCAATTTATTTGTGTTGTTTTATTATGCCTTTACACATGTGCCTATAATTTATAATGTTTTATGCATCTTTTGTGCATGTGTATTGTTGTTTGTTATTTTGTGTATCTTTTATAGTGTGTATAGTTTGGTTCATTTTGGATCAACTTTTGAAGCTTTGTGCAAGTTCATTTTTGAAGGGATTATTTTATTTCACATGGAGATGATGAGGAGTGAAATCTTATGTTGATAAATAGTTCTAGTGTGTATAATTCATTGAAAATATTGTAACATCTTATGCAGGATGTTGATGTACAATAACATGAATAGGTATATAATTATGGTTTAACCTTGTGAGGTTATAACCTTCGCACAATTGATCTTGTGTTCAAACTTGTTCGAGGCACATATGTTCTTATAATACATTATGGGTAAAGAGTTGTTGCAGTTCATAACCATTTACATTTTATTCATTGAATTATGGAAGGATGTTTTTATTTAATTTAAAGTTACTTTGTGAATAATTTCATCATGATGCATTATATTGTGATGTGTTAAGGTGCATTAGAATTATAATGAACATTTAATGTTTATGACAATTGATGTGTTACAAATATTTAATGCTTGTAGTGGGTTGTTAAGAGTAGTATCTTAAGTAGGTGGGTCTTGTGCCTATATAAACATAACCCTATGCTTGAGCTAGCTAGTCAATGAACTTAAAGATATATATAATAGTAAATATTATGGGAGATAATTATACTTCTAAATAATATGAATTAGTAGACATATATTTGAGGATCTATTGTAACACATCTCATTCGAGATCATCATATTATTATCATTATGTATGCAAGTTATAATTTCCTTTTGTTATAATCGAATAAACAACTTAGTTTATTATTGTTGCATTATTTTATGTTGTGTAATTCTAAAGGCTATGTGGTCAAAGATATATCTTCACTAAGACTCATAACCACGACTGCATCATTTGGTATTAGAGCAAGGTTTTATTCCTTACAAGTGAGTGCATGGATAAAATTTTGTTTTCTGCATTTGTGAGTGTGGGTAGAAAAATGATAAAGACATCTTCTAACGAGTGTTGGGTACAAGGTGTAAGTGAATATCTTTCAATTTTTAAAAAAATGGCACATAAATAAGGTTTCTCTATGAGAACACTGAGAGTGGATACAATGCCAAGACTTGCAGACTTGGCTAGATTAATAAGGGATATGCAAGCCTATCTAGAATCTTTAAATACTAAACAATGAAAAGGTGTTGGGGTGGTGGATGATGAAAGCCAAAATAAAGCTACATGGATCAATTTTAATGATGCTATATTTAGACCTAATCCAATATGTATGATAACCCCCTTGACTTTGTGGCAATAAATTATGACTTTGATATACAAAGGATTATTGTGTAGGGGACCAAGGGATGACATATCATGTTGATCAAATGTAACTTGTTTCCTTTAGGATAAATGACCCACAAGTGATTGAAATTAATAAGGATCAATTTCATTGGGTACCTTGCATTGTTGTATAATTTCATTCAATATTATTTTGTAAAATTATAATGTACATAATAGATCCATGATGGAAATCTAATTAATATAATCCCCTGAGAATCAAATCACAGAAGACAAGGTTGATGAACCTGAAGATAGATTCTTGTGTGTAGTTGTGAGGATGACCATTAAGTTAAAGTTGGACCCTCCTAGTTATTCATGGAGTTTAAGTCCTAAAGATCTCATTTATTGGATCACCGAGTTTAAAAATAATTTGAGTTTGAAAGTATGGAAGATCCCAAATAGGTCAAATTTACATTTTCAAAGTTGAAGGGTCACACATCCTTATGATGGGAGCATGTGTAGGTAGAAAGAGTATGTAGAGGAAAATATAAGATCAAGACCTAGGATATAATAGTTGTGAATTTGAAGGTTGAATTCATACCTTTTTATTACTAGTTAGATTTGTTAAAATAGTTTCAAAATTTGTGATAGACGGAGATGAGTGTGAAATATTAAATTGAGTAGTTTTATAGACTCACCATTAGAGTGGGTCATGTTGAAGATGACACTATAATTTCTTGAGGTCCCTGAATGGGTTGAAAAATTCTATTCAAGATGATTATGGTATGATCTAGTTATGATCTAATGAATAATCATATTAGTGCACACTAAATGCATGGGATAAATTTTCATGCAAACAATAAGGCACAAAATGAGAGAAAGGAAAGTTTTTGTGAATATGAGGACAAGGAAACATTGGTAGAGGTTACTCTGCATAAGAATAAGAAGTTATTAATTATTAGGGAAATGATACAAGTGAACAAATATGTACATGAAATCCTAAAAAAGGTAGAGGAAGATGATTCATGGGTACATGATTTCACTGTGGTGAAACTTAACATAGAGCATTTGAGTGTCCACATGTCCATAATGAAGGAAGTAGGAGAACTGATGTGAATTTTCATATCATACAAGAGAATGAGGAAAGTGTTGCCTCAACATATTAAGGAAAAGAACCATAAATAGGTGAAGCTCTCATGATGAAGATGGTATTTTTGAAACTGACAAAAGAAGCTAATAGATTTGCACATAGGAATAATCTATTTAGAAGCATTTGCAAATTTGGAGGTTAGTGTTTCAATTTGATTATTGATAGTGGTATTACATATAATCTTGGTTTTTATGAGATGGTTAAGAAGCTTTATCTAAATATGATTCCACATCCAAATCCTGATAGAGTGTCTTAGTTGCTAAAAGGACATCAAATTCTGGTGAATGAGAAATATTTGCTAAGGTTAGAAATTGGAATGTACAAGGATGATGTCATGTATGATAGATTACCTAGATACGTTTATTATGTGTTAATTGGAAGGCCTTAGAAATTTAACAAAAGGGAACAAAAAGATGGCCACACAAACACCTATATATTGAAAAAAGATGAATTAAAACAAACTTTAAATCCTATGAAGGATAATATTGAGGAAGTAAACAACAGTTTAAATTGTTTGATGATTTTTGGAAAAAATCCTAAAAGAGATGAAGGAAAGTGCATGTTATGCATAATTATTGAAGCTTGCACAAGTAGTGAGTGCAGGGATAATAAAAGAAGTAATTTTATGTAAACTAAAGGAGATGTTAATATAATTTATAGAGTTCATTTCTACCAATAAACTAGATAGGTTTTTATCTATGTGAAGTATAATTCATTGAATGAATCTAATTCTAGGTTCAAGTTTACAGAACAAAGCGACATATAAATTGAAACCTATAGATAATTTAGAGGTGCAAAGAAAAGGTCAGGCACTATTAGATAAAGGGTTGATAAGATAAAGTTTGATCTTGTGTTTAGTTCTAAAAGTGTTAGCACCTAAGAAAGGAGGTGAACGAAGGATGTGCACTGATTCTAGAGCCATCAAAAAGATCACAATCAAGTACATATTTATATTTTTGCACATGAATAATTTTATGGATTAACTAAGTGAAGTGAAATACTTTACAAAGATTGACATGAAGAGAGGTTATCACCAGATCTACATAAGAGTAGGTGATGAATTAAATGCACCATTCAAAACACATGAAGGATTATATGAATGGTTACTCATGCCATTTGGATGAGTAATGCATTGAGTACATTCATGAGACTCATAAATGAAGTGATGAAACCATTTTTTGGTAAGTTTGTCCATTAATTTTTATTATAATAGAGGTAGGACACTTCATGCATTTTCTACCAATGTTGTAGTGGTTGTGAGATGATGTTTTTTTGGTGAATTTTAAGAAATTTAGCTTCATGAAGGATAAGTTAGTTTAATTTGGATTTGTGATTTATAGAGAAGGTTTAAAAATGGATCGAGAAAAGGTGTGAGCTATTATTGAATGGCTATTGACTAGGAAAAATATGAAACATGAAGATTTTACAGCCTTGCAAGTTTTTATAGGAATTTCATCAAGAATTTTAGTCAGACATGCACAAAAATCACCAATGTGATGCACAAATATAAGCTAATTAGAATGGAGTGCATAAGTGGAATATAGTATTTAGTAAGGTATTTCAAGTATATTTCCATGTGAGTGGCTCAATAATATGATAATGATAGGTGAAGCATGTACGTGTATCATTTACTTGATTGAGAAACCAAATGATGCAAAGAATAAATATTTAGTGTATGATCAAGATTTTTATGCCATAGTGCGATCACTCAAGGAGTAGGGGAATTATTTTTTGCCTAAGAAATTTATGTTCTACATAGACTATCAAACACTACAATTTATATATAGTCAAGGAAAACTTAACCAAAGATGCATGGAATAGGTTAAATTAATAGAGATCTATTAATTAATATTGAAGCATAGAAGTGGTAAGTTATATAGAGTTATAGATACACTATATAGAGGTGTCTCTTATTGAGCATGAAGTGAGTGGAAGTCATAAGATTTGATTATATGAAGGATATGTACAAAGAAGATGAAGATTTCAAATATGCATGGAAAGTATGCAAAGAAATAGTGAGTGGAAAGAGAACACCATGGTAAGATTATTTCATGCAAGAATAATTTTTGTTTTGAGGAGCACAGTTATGTATACCTATATGTTCAATGTATGGGAATTTGATAAAATAAGAACATAGTAGAGGTTTAGTATGCCATGTTTGGTATGAAAAAACATATGCATAGTTGGCTAAAAACTATAAATGGCCAAAGATGAGTAAAAAGGTGATCAAATATGTTGAAGAGTGTAGAGTTTGCTAGTTGGTAAAAGGAATAAATTAGAATGCAAGGTTGTATCAACCTTTACCAATTATAGAGAGACCATGGGAAAATATCAACATGGATTTTATTTTTTGATTGCCTAGGACATAAAGAGGACATGATTCCATATTTGTGATTGTGGATAGATTTTTGAAAATGAAAAATTATGTTTCTTGTAATAATATTAATGATGCAACACACATTGATAACTTATTTTTTAGGGAGTTTTATGATTGCATGGATTTATTTGTAACATAGTATCAAAAAGAGATGTGAAATTCATTAGCAATTTTCGGAGGACATTATGGATAAGTTGAATACTTAAATTCATTTCAATGCATCATCCTTAGATGGATGGACGAATAGAGGAAGTGAACAAAAGTATTGGTAATTTATTGTGATGTTTGATTGAATCAAATTCAGGAACAAGGATTCAATTCTAACACAAGTTGAGTTTGTTTATAATAATTTAATTAATAGGAGTAATATAAGGAAACCATTTCATATTGTTTATGGGTCAAGTATAAGGGGTATTGCATAATTACATGGCATTAGAAATGAACTAAGATAAATTGATGAAGCAGAAGATTATATTGAGCATATTCAAACATACATTAGCAAGTATGTGAACAAATAGAGAGAAGCAATGCATAGTACACACAACATGCAGATGTGAAAAGAAAAAAAATTGGAATATCATGTGGAATAATTAGTCTTAGCACACCTAAGGAAAGAAATATTTCCAAAAATAGATTTGAAAAGTTGAAGTGGAAATAGATTTGGCCATGTAAATTATTGTGAAATTTGACAACAAATGCATATGGGATAGAGTTACCTAAAAGGATATACATATCATTTATTTTCAACGTGCAAGAATTGTATTTGTATCATGAAGGGAAAAGTAGTGATGAAAGCATAAAAATAAATTATGAAGACGTTGATTGAAAAGTAGTGATGAAAGCAAGGAAGATTTGAGGGTGATTTTTTCTAGAGTCAAAAAGTGGATGTGTGACAAATAATATAAATAATATCTAGTAAAATGGAAGGGCTAATAAATTGAAGATGTGACAAGGTTAAACACTTCAAAACATATGAAACAATTTATAAAAATAGTAGATCTCTCATAATGAGAAAGAGACCATGTTTATTTTTTTACCCAAGTTGTATGATGCAAGAGCATCCAAGTTCACTTGTAATCTTACATTAGCCAAAAAAACTTAGTCTAACACCTAGTAAAAAATAAGCATTTTATGGTTTTACACAAGTCCTGATTTATATGCAAGTTCTTTGTGTTATTTTTCACCACCTTTGCATTTGTGCATGCCATTTGTAATGTTTTAGGTAAAATTTATGCATGTACGTATTTTTTAATCTTTTGTATACATTTGATAGTGTGTGTAGTTTGGGTTAGTTTAGATCAACTTGTGAAGCTTTACACAAGTTCATTTTTGAAGGAATTTATTTTGTTCCGTGCAAAGGAGTGAAATATTGTGATAAAAAAGAGTTATAGTGCAAAGTTTGAGACATATTATGCATGATGTTGATTTGAAACAACATGAATGGGTAGATAGTTTCAATTTAACCTTCTGAGGTTGTGACCTCCATGTAGCTGATCTTGTGCACAATAATTTTTGGGCACATATGTTCTTGTGATGTGTTATGGGTAAAGAGTCATTATAGTCGTAACAATTTAAATTTAATTCCTTGAATCATAGAATGTTTTTGTGCTTTATTTCAATTTTACTTGGTGATGAACTTATCTTTGATGCATTATGTTTTGATGTGTTAAGGTGCATTGGGATTGTAATGAACATTTAATGTTTGTGGTGCACAATGAGATGTTAAAAATATTTAATGTTTGTAATGTCTTACTGAGATAAATATTGTAAGTAGGTGGGTATTGTGACTATATAAACATTCCCCTATGCTTGAGCCACCTATTCAACTACCATAAGGATAAATATTATAGTGAATAATTTGGGAGGTAGCTATACTTTCAAAGACTATGACTTAATAGGTAGAGTTATGAGGATATATTATAACACGTATAATTTTATATTGTTGTGTTATTTCCATTATGTGTGAAATATACAATTTAATATTTCCAAAATATAATAAATAACTAATTTTATTGTTGTTTTATTTATTTGCATTATTTTATGATATGTAAAAATTTAAGGTTATGTGGTCGAAGGTATTTATTCATTGGGACCCCTAACTATAGTTGCATTAGAAAGTCTCAATAATAGGGAATAATGGATGGATATCCCACCATTGATGGTCCATTCCCACCATAACCATCAACAATACCCAAGTAATATTCTATAATGTGACCAATTTCAAAGTTACCATGCTGACAATTACTTGAGATGAAGGTTTTAATTTATTTTAAAAACTACAACATCAACCTATTGTTTTAATTTGACATTTTGTTAATGTGAATAATAATGGTGGAAGTAGGGGTTTTATATGAAAAAACTAGTATAACATGTTTGTAAGTTTAAAAAATAATATTCATGCATTTCACATCATATGATAATTCCAAGCACAAAAATAATAACCAAGGGTTTTGCTCTATTCTAGAGATCCAACCCCTAACTCATTCTACAAACACCTATGAAATTTTTATCCCAATCTCTCCCCCACCATGCATTTTTAGGCTCAATATATGCAATAAACACTATCTTTTTACCCTTGACTTGGCCTATACTAATGAAGGTCAGTCAAGTCAATCGTCCATAAAAATAAACACATGTCTACCCTCCTCACTTCCACCATAATTATATCAAATTTTTTTAGACAAGAATCAAGACTTAAACATAGAAGTGCACAAGGTTTAAAATGGAACTAATCAGGGTTCATATACCTTATATTCCTTATACCTTTTCATTTTGGTTTGATAACAAACAACAAACAACAATCCATCCTTTTTTTTGTTTATTCTTTATATCTTATCTCAATGAAACATACAACAAAGGGTTTGAGTGAAAGAGATTCCACAATATCATTTCAAACTAAAAGAGTCAAAATCACTTATCATATTTACAAACAAAGCAAGATGACAACGTAATAATATGTACAACTTTTTTGAATTTTAGGGTGATAAATATTAAATTGTTATAGGAAAAAAAAATTGATTTTAGTTATCATAAAAATAAATTAAATATTAATTTTTATATTAGATCTGTAAATATATAGTGCACAATAAATTTTTCCCCAAAAAAAAAAATTAAGTATTTTTTGAAATATTTGTTGCCTTAGTGTGGGACACACTATTATGCTTCAACCTAGAAAAAAAAAATAATAATGCACTTCTTTTTCTCATCGTCCCTATTATCCACGTGAATACCTTCTTTTTGCTTGCTACTTATTCTCATGCCTTTCATTATTCCATTCATCCCTTATTCATCTTATTTTCCACCTTTGATTAATACATTATATTATGTTTGTCCTCCTTTACAAATTTACAATTGCCAAAATTTAAGGGGAGTAAATGGATGCTATTAATGCAAAGACATACCTATAAAAAAAAGTTGATACATTAGTTTTCACATTGACAATTGATTGTAGAAAAAAATGTGTTGATGCCAAAACTAGTGCTAACCTATATGTTCCCAAACCTCCATTGTGTTGGATTTGCTAACCACAAAAGTCATCAATAACAACTATCAATCATCAACAAAGAAACTAACCTAAACTAAAGACATTTAAAGAAAATTAAACGCTATGATATAAAATTAAATAATTTGAAACAAACATAAATGTGTCTTATGAAAATATTATAAATTAACATTTATCTAAAACTTTATATTATAATATGATTTCATTAGTAATAATTAATAAACATCAAATAAGGTTTTTAACATAATATTTAAACTAAAGTTTTCAAATATTACAATATTAATATATATCAAAATGTCCAAAAGTCACAAGGGAGGATATGAGATCCTCCTTTGCTTATTACACACTCAATTTATGCTCAGGGAAAGAAGTACAAAGACTCAGTTCATATGAGATACTCGCCCTCTAAAGTGGCACTTTACTCATTTAATTTGTCCCGTTGGACCAACACCTACCTAGTATCACATTTATGAAATGTAACACTATGAAGGTCAATAATTTGAATTGGTTCTAAGAAAATTTAACCCTCATTCTTTACCTAAATACCAAGTTAATAAATGCTATAAGAAGAACAATAAATATACTCTCTTAAAAATGCTACATGAAATACATCATGAATCTAATAAAGAGAGGGAGGGAAAGCTATTTGATAGGAAACAAAATTGATCTTGTCCAAGATGTCAAAATTAAAACAAATCTAAGATAAATATTAGAATATTTATATAACTTGATGTAGCTCTTACATTGTTGAACATGAATGAATACTTTATCCCCAACTTGAAACTCTCTAGGAATGCATAAAGTTTTTGCTGGTCAGAAGAATTGTAATCCTCTATAAAATTATAATTATCTTCATATTGTACTTGTGAAGTAAATATAATACTAATGAACTCTATTTTACATCTACAACCATACAAGGTCTCACAAGGAACCATCTCTAGCAAAGAGTGGTAATTGGTAATACAGATGAACTCAAGTAAATGAAGATAGTCCTCCCATTTACTCTATTGATCCATTACAAACATGCATAACATGTCCTCTAATACCTAGTTTACTCTCTATGTATGCCCATCCATTTCATGATGGTACATTAAACTAGAATTCAAATTAGTTCCAAAGGTCATTGTCAAAGTTGGAATTATAAGAGATTATTACCTTAAGAACACCACAAAGCATTATGAATTCCTTAATAAGTATTCTTGTGAATACATGAGCATCATCTTCAATATCCCAATAATGTATTGAGAAATTTTAGTCAATTTATCTACCAACACTAAAGCTTTGCCATGCTTGCTCTAAGACTTAGGTAACCCAAATGTAAAATCCATCAAAACTACTACCTATTTGTGCTCTAGAATATTTTATGGGTACAAATTTCCTCAGTAAATTTCTCCCTCATAATAATATTTTTTAAATTTTATCCTATGAAATTATAATCATGTTACTAAAAAACATACCATATCTTGCTTCATGCCTAGCCAATAATAAATATGTTTGATCTCATGAGTCATTTTAGTGACTCCAAGGTGAGAGAAACGAGGAGAAAATTGAATATATTCCAGGGTTTTATTCTTAATATCTCCTACATCAGGCACATAAATTCATCCTTGAAATATTAAAAGTCCATATGTATCCAAATTATATTATAAATATACGTTTTCTATAGATATTTGAGAAATTATGAATTAACCTTAACATAAAACTTATAAATTTTTATTTGTTTTAAAATAAATCATGAAAAGTAGACCTACTGTCATAATTATAGTTGTATACCTATGCCAACTAATACAATCTGTCACATGATTGTCTTTTCATTTAATATTGGATATGGCAATGTTTTAGTCACTTAATAAGTATAGCCACTTGCATTGTAGTACATTCAAATCAAGGGTTGAGTGTAAATGAACCTTTTTTTTTTTTTTTTGAAAGGTTTACCAAGAAGGATATGATTACACATTTGAAGAACATGAAACACCTCCATGAAATTAAGATCATGGCTTACATCATTATTATCATAGTATTTTAGCTTGCGAGATTCAAAATAAAAAAATATACCATTATGATGTAGTATACTACCTGTTATCATAAAAAGTTACACTCTTGAGGAGGTTGTTCAAGCCTCCTCACTTAAGTTATAACATGGGAATAATCCTAGGTTGTGGGTGACCTAAAGAACGGATTGAACCTCTAGATAGGGCTAGCTTCCTTGATGCATCACTTAAAAACTAAAAACTAAGAAATTACTTGCAAAGGGAAAGGGAGACAAAAATGGAAGCAAACTAAACGAAGGAGGTGATGCCCCAAAATTTGTGACCTATACCATTGATTTGCATGTGCCTAAGACCTATAGGATTGTCATAAACATACACTTCTCCTAAAATAACCTATCATATCAATGTTCTACAATGAGGTGAAGCAATGTGAGAATAGAAGGGAAGATGTTTTCCATTTATAATCCATTTATAACCCCTAATGGCACTCTTCACAACCTATAATAGATAATCAAGTTGTAATAAGGCAAGAAGAATAGGACAACAAAACAAGGTGAGTTGAATCTACACTTGCCTAGATCAACCATTTAAAGCTTCACACTATAAGCAGCCATAGAAAGAGTTAAAACAATCTATTATTGATCAATAGGCATACAAAAGAGCAGGGATATGCCATACTCCTGAGCATGGATATGAATTTTAGAGGATGGAGGAATCCATGGAGGTGATTTGAGACCATATTCACCTAGAAAACTTGCAACAATGCCTCAACATACCCTTTTCTAGCAATGAAAACAACCATATTTTCCCTAGAACTATGTTAGAACTGAGGAACAAGTATTTATGGAGTTTATTCAAACCTGTACAGAGGTGGATCAATGTGTCAAGAACATCTTCAAACTATTTTCCTACCATCCCTTACAATATTCCTTGCACATTATAAAATGAGCAAGAAAACACTTGAAAAGGTTTATAATGTTAGAATAGTGAGTTGAGCATCATTTTGTCCATTTGTACAAACCAAAAGAAGTGTAAGATAATCTTGACATGTACCACAGGACCTAAAAATAATTATTTTACCTTTATCCCCCTTAAACTAACTTGGATTTGACATGGAGTGGTTTTTACAATCACAAGACAAAATGAGAAATCACCTTAATCTTTTCAAAATTACCTTAAAATCTACCAAAACCTTGTGAAGGATCGAGTAATAAATAGTGTTCAGTCACTTTTAAGACCATGACCTCATAGTTTGGCTATGCCACCCTAGGAGTCCTTGATCACCACTAAGAACCACACCTTACCATGACAAGATAAGATATGAACAAGACCAACACCTTCAAGGCTATCAATAATGTTAAACATGAGCTAAATAGCAAGTTTTTTAATTAGACTCACCTATGGTATCCAAATTTGGCTAACATCTTTGGCGACCTCTTGAGACTGCATGCTTGTTATGCACCTTAGACCTATTGCCTTATCCATCCATTAGGCTATGCAGTCACACATCACTTAACTTCAAACCTAATTAGACCTTAAACCTGATTGCAAATACTTTGAACAATCAAAGACAACTGACATACCTAAAAAAACACACTAAAGCAAGACACACACACTTAAACACTACAAAATACAACAAACCTTAAGACATCTTCCTCTTGGATCAAAAGGAATTTTTTTTCAAACACCTCCTCCATGAAATGTATAATGATGTAGAACATGCTTCCTTTTGATCATGGTGTTTTATGGAATAGACCTCTTGCTTTCCAACTCCTTTGGCATACTCTCAAGTGAGTTATTAGTATCAAACATGTTTATTATGAAAATTTACTCATCTTGTGGCCCAAGACTTTCCTCATATTAGTTTTTGATGCTTGAACTCACCTCAAAAGTAATCACCTTTTGACTCATAGGGGCAACATCAACTTTTGCTTCTAGTGGCTCCATGAATTGGTGTGCAAAGACAAAGGGAAGATTTGGAAGAATGCATGTACGTGAATGAGAAAGTATCATTGGTAATTTTTTTCTACTTTTCAAGTGACAGATTCCTCCAAAAACTTATCATTCTCATTGGCCATTTGGACAATTGCCATACAAGGTACAAGTTAATCTAGACATTCATATGTTTAAAGGAAAAATAGATGTAAATGCACTAGATAATTGGCTTAGACTTATGAAATAGGCTACATAGGGTTTTAACTTATTCTAACAGATGAAAATTCACTAGATAAATGCACCATTTTACATAGAAATATAAAGGTTAATTTGGACCCTTGTGAAATAGGCTATGTAGTGTGTTACCTTATGTTGTACCAAACTAAGATTAGGACAAATCTTGAACATGCAAGTATAAATATACATGAATATTATATATATATATATATATATATATATATATATATATATATATGTTTGTGTGTAATTAAATTTGAAAGTAGATTAGAAATGGATTGAAGGCAAATGCCCATAACTAAAGGTGAACAATCATGAGTTTCCACATGACAATTAACTAATTTAATTTGTCTCAACTATGCAACCCAAGTATGTAACTAATAAGGGTGGATGAAAAAACCATCCAACCTCATAATTTTTTTAAAATTTTGAGAGATATAATCAAGACCAAACTTCTATAATAAGTGAACCAACTAATGCATGAGATTGACTCCATAATTGTACCAATGGTTCCAATGATTCCAATCGTTCAAAAGGTGCCAATGTACCAATGGTGTCAATGTACCAGCAGTGCCAAAAAATGAAATATATGTATCAATAATTTTGATGTATCATATATGTATCAACCGTGCCAAAGTATTGAGTATATGTATTAACAGTGACATTGTAAAGTACCACATGTACAAAAATTATGCCACATGTAATATCCAAAGTATCTGCATATTAAGACAACTAAGTGTGGAGGTCATGCTTATGTGGCATGCCTCCAATGTGTATAATATATCATTTGTGTAAAATTGTGGAGGACATGATCACATTTCATGTCCCCACCATATAATTGATGAAGCTAAGTTATCTAAAATTTGTGGAGGACATGTTCACATAACATGGCCCCACTAATATGCCCCCATTTTGAGGTGAGGGGATGTTGAACTGGATGCCACCCTACCTCAAAATTACAAGACAAACATGTATGTAACCTAGTGCATATCATGTAGAATATATGTTTGAATATGTCAAAATGATAAAATAATTTGAAGCACTTAGTAGTTGTGATAGAGACATGTCCTAGGATGCATGATGTCTATCATAGCAACATAAAAAGAGATAACGGTCCTAATATCAACACACAATCAAGCACAACCTAAAAAATTATTAAAATTTCAAAAAAAATTAACTACTTCATTAGCCTATCCCTTTTTTTATCACCTTTATCTATATAATCATCCATTTTAACAATAAATAGGCCTTTTTCAACCCTTTTTATGCACAATCAACCACTTAAAAACTAAGTCAACCCTATCTAAGTTTCTAACTAACAAAATTGGCCCTCTACTATGATATCACCCTGCTTCTTTGCTAATATAGTTGACCTTCCTATATTAAGTCAGCCCTGTTGATCCCCTTACCAACTATGTCAACCCTTTTATACCGAGTCAACCGCACTCTATAAACTATGTCAACCCATTTCCTGAAATTGAATAGGCCCACATGCATAGAATTGACCCTATCTACCCTTTAATGCAGTTAGCCCCTGCTACCTACTATGTATTTGGCCACCCTAAAATATACTAAATCATCCCTCTACTACGTATTCAGCCTCTTAGTTGTCCTTCCCCTTTTATAACTAAGTCAACTATACTGAATCTATTTTCCAACTGTAGTGACTTTTCAAACATTTGTCATAAATCCCTTAGGCATTTATTGACCCAACTCTTTTCCACCCACTATCGCATTTTGTCCCTAGTCTACCCAAAAAAAATTAAGGTCAATTTTGACATCTAGATTTCTTGTAAATATGATTTTTATATACCTAACTTAATTTCAATAAAAAATTACCAAAAATTTTAAATTAATGCATTACTTACCTGAGTTATATTGGCTGTTGCTATTGGGCATCCTCTACATTTCACCTATTACCTCCTCACCATGATCGCTCTCTGTGCTCATCTAGGTCACTCAGATCTCTATTTTCTCACAATAATAAAAATTACAAATGAATGATTTTTAACACTATTTATATCTCCAATTTAAAATTCTTTAATCACCAATTATTTTTGCCCTTTAATCATAACTTTGTTACTACTATCTCTTTTTCTAAACCAAATGATGTTTTGGAATACTAGAATTATAGATAATTTTTCTACATATTACATGTATTTTTAGCAAAAGTTTCAAATTTTCACTTATTTTATAGGTTCGCCTAATATTTCCTATATTGGACACCACTGCATTTCTCTCTCAAACACTTATACTCTATGGAAATATGGTAAGTAAAGGTATGTATTTTTCAATATTGTCCTTTCAATTATGTTATTCACTTCTTATTACAATTAATTTAGCTTAGCGTTGTGTTGCTATGTTCATTTCTTGAAGCACCATCCCGAGTTGCAACTACATGACATGTGATGAAATTTAGGTGTGGCATATATATACACACAATATTTTAAAACTTTGTCAATTACTGATGTTTTCTCTCTTATAGGAACCATCAAGTCTCAATCTCTCTAAGTGACGCCTTAAAGGGTGCACCAGGAAAGGGGTCGGTAGACCATTGGTGGTTTGCAAGATGTTTGTCCCCTATACTACCACATAAAACCCTCTTATGTATTTCCCTAAGATTTGACACCTCTTATAACTCCTTTCTAATGATTTAACCATTCAAAATAGCTCCTACCTAAGCCAAACCCCATTCTAGGCCCTTATGGTACACAGTCAATTGAGTCAACTTAGTTCTTAGGATTTTACACGTTATGATACTAAGTTGGCCTAGGTCGACTTAGTCTGGGATCTAACTGCATTTCCAAAAGACTAAATTGATTTGGCTAACTGTGTTGATGGAAAATTTAGAAAGGTTTAGGATTAGATTCGACTATATATACACATTACTCACCTCATTTTCTATAGAGAGAGATCATTTATTTGTGCTTCTTTATTTGTTTATCCACCATTCTACTTGAGGATTCATTACATAGGGTTTCATACTTTATTTGGAGGAGAATATTGTCTTGTGAAAACTTAGGATTCACTAGGAGGTCTTTGGCTAAACTATAGTCCATTATCCATCCTTAGTTTCTTCAATATACACTAACCTCTTGCAAAGCACCATTGGCCAAGAGAGAGATTGAGTCTCGATAGGTTCGTATTCAAGGTAAGTATTCCTAACTCTTATTCCTCTTTTATTAGTAAATAGATTTTCATGTAATGGCTTATGAATGTATCAATCTCTCCATGATTAGGTTTACCTGTACATTGACATGAGTAGAGTTATTTGCATGTTTATTGTTTATGTTTATTACCCCCCATTTGTGCCAAAAAGCTTTGGTGAGTACTAGATTAGATTTATTAAATTTGTTATAAACTATAAGACATAGCTAGGGTTATTGGTGGTATTGCTTGATTAAAGGCTTTGGAACCCTCTCTAGTGATATTATGTGGTAATATACCCCTTAGTTAGGTCTAGTAGATCCATATTGGTCATGACCATAATTATCTAAATGTACCAATAGGAGGAAGGGCTAGTTTTATTTATCTTCTCAGATATAGGATTGATTTATAAATCATCTTCACTTCCTCTTGCATATAGATGCTTGGTCTAAGACTTTGAATCTTCTATCTTAGTCTTGGCCTTTGATTCAAACCTGCAAGCATATTTGTAGGCTTCCCCATTTTAGGAGATAGTTATGAAATCCAAGTCTGACTAGATATGAGGTCTCAATCTTGACCCATAATTTAAAACAAGATTTTTCTTTGAATCTTGAATCCCAAGTTTGGACAACAAAGTAAAATATATATATGTGTATTAATGCACAAATTGCTCTATCTTGGTGTCAATGGCAAAACTTGATGCACTAGTCATCATAATTTCCAAAAGGATAATAGTTTGATTTGAGTGTTTCTACAAAACCATTCCATGTGTCTACAAGTGTGTCTAAACTAAGATCCTCTTCATGTGAAGTGCAGTAATTTTCCCACCATTTCTTAACTAATAAAGAAACTTTTACAAGAGTGAATGTAATCTTTTCTTGGTCAGAGAATTGATTAAATGAGTAGTATGAACATATGAGGTTAAGCCAGTTATCTAGTGAATGTTCATCTATTTCACCTTCAAATATAGGAATGTCTAGATTGAATTGTACCTTGTATGGCATTTTTTCAAATCGCCAAAGAGAATCATAATTTGTTGGAGGAATCTACTACTTGAGAAGTAGTGAAAAGTGATCAGTGATACTTTCTCATTCATATGCATGCATTTTTCCAAATCTTCCTTTTGTCTTTCTAATGCATCCTCTATTAGCCCAAGAGACTAAGTGCCCTTGCAGCTGAATTTACAATTTTGCCCAAATAAAAAAGTTCATTAGTGCCATCATAACAAAATTTTCATGTCCTAGAGTTCCTGAGAGTAAAAACATGGCTCTAATACTAGATGAAACAACCCCCTAAAAAAATCTTGGGATTGCTTATTAGATTGTAAAAAAAAGATGCATGTAGGGCCCACTACACATCTAATCAATACATATGGAAACATATATCTCGCATACACATATGTGTACATCCATACCATGTGAGTTAGGTAAAGACTACTTAGTCAAGGGTAAATATCCACAAAGGATCCTATAAGGAAGTTTATTTCCCTTTTGAGAATATGCAGTTCCGAATGTATCCACGTCTAGTGCACTAGATAAACTCTAAACTCCATATATAATATTTATATTATGCATAAGACCATTCAAGTATCCTTAACCTTGCTTAAGGGTCTTGTCCTCCTCATTGATTTGGTTCTAATACACAAGAGGCATTTGTAAAACAATAACACTATAGGTGACAAGGGTATTTAAGTAGGTGCTACCCATCGAGATTGCATGTCTAAATATAGGGTTGGGGTCCTTACACCCTAAAACCCCTACCATATAATTATTTTCCAAGGATTATCTACTTACAACAATGGTATACAAACAAAATTCAATTTTAATAATAATTTTAGATTCTAAGAAAATATTTTACTTAAAGACCAACTTATTAATTTATTACCATTTAAGGATAACCATCATTGCATTAGTTATATACAATAACCCAAGTTGACCATTATTATCAAGGGAGAATTACCCCTTGTGAGTTCTAATTCAATAAATCACTTGTATCAATATGCCATAATATTATGAGATAATGTACAAAACCAATGAAACTATTCAACTAGATATTAACTTATCATGGTGAACATTATAATGTAAATGCATAAGAACTCGTCTGAATGCTACACATCGAGTTGTAACTTAACCTTCAGTTTTTGGGTCCTTACATTAGGTTCTATTAACACTTAATAACATTTGATTGATGATATTTCACTTGAAATGGTGTGATTTTTGGATGATCTCTTGGGGTTACCACATTACTCTTCAAGAAGGAGAGTAACTTCACAAGTATCTTCAATCTGCCAAACATGAGATATAAAACCTTTAAGAGTCTCAAACTCATTACAAATGTCTAAATATTATTGCCACATGTCCTCAATATCCTCTTGACTATCATCTTGATGTGATAAAACCTAAACCACGTATTCAATTTTCTCTTTAGGATTCATATGACCGTCAAGAGATTCAAACATGTGATCATGATGTAGCTACAGTTCTAATCTCTTAAGCTTTGCTTCTTATTCATTGGAAGCCATTTCAAACCCACTCAATACCTCATCTTGTTCAATTTAGAGATATTCTACTTCAATACCATCTATAACCTCTTCATGTAAACCTTCTAGGCAAATGCTTCCTTGTGATTCTTCTACTGCCAATCCAACCAATTCCTCTTTGCAATAAGAAAGTAAGCCATCATTTTTAGTCAAATTAAAGAGTTCAAAATGATATTATACTTCTTATTGGCCACTTGAGACATCTTGGAAGATATCCAAATGCATCCCTACTATAATTATCTATTATAATTCATCAAGGGGATCTAAGAACTGCTATTCTTGATAATCCATGATCTCATTGAGATGATTAACTGGCTAGGAAATTGTTGCAACTATCTCAATTGAGCTTTGTTCACCTTTAAGAGTGTTTTCTCCTTCAACATCTATTGTTACTTCATCAGAATCACCTCTTCCTTCATCTCTAAATATTGATTTACCTATTTATTCACCAATGGGAGTGCCAACGATGACTTCTTCATCATATTCACTTGAAGATTCTTCATCATGTTCAATTGGAGCATTAGTCTCTTCACTTGGCTTCCCATCTATTTTCCATACAACTAGATCTTATTCCAAAAGGGATATGGTGGGAGGGCAATCTTACTAATTTGATAGAGTGGGATGAATAGGTTCATGAATTGGCTTAGGAATTAGGTGGGCACTCTTGAATCTTGGGATTTCAACCTTCTCAACAAGGACCTATTTCTTATTGTGGATGCCTTCTTGGATAAACTTCCATGATGGGATTTTTTTAGGTTCTTGAGGAGAGATGGACGGGGTTGATATAGGCAAAAGTTCTTCTTTAGATTCAATTTGCAAAACTAGGCATCTTTCATCTTTCTTTCCCTATGACTTGACCACTTGCTTCCAACTTGGAACTTTGAACTTAAGAGGCACCTCTTGATGGTGTGTTTCCACTTGAGGGATGGATGATGGGTTTGAGAAGCTTACAAACTATCTTGGCTTGACTTGTAACACCTCTTCCTTCTTTAGATTTTGGATGGGCATGGGAGAAGGTTCTTGAGAAAAGGCTTACATAGTCATAAGCTTTTGCTTGGCTTCAAAATTATGATGATACATTGCATCTTGGAGGAGGTTTGGAAATAAATAAGGTTAACTTGGGATTGGAGAGGGTAATTGAGGTTAAAGAGATTGAAAATTTTTGATTCTCCCATCTCACTAACCTATCCTCCATGTATTGATTTAAATCTCTTATTCTTAGCCTTTCATTGGTTAAGACATGTTGGTTTCTTTACTCAAAGGCTTCCCACTCACTCCTTGAAAACTGTGATGAATCCCTTAGATTTTGAATGAGATGAATAGGGAAAACTTGGTCAAGCTCTACTCTTCTACCCATTTTTTCATTACCATTTCATTTTTTAACATCTCCATGAGCAACTGAGAGTCTTGCTCTTTCTTAGTTTGAATTTTCCTAGCTATACACTCATCCTTATATCTTAACTCTTGTTGATGGCAAGCTTGATAGGAATAATATGAAGGTTGAAAATATTAATAAGGTTGATGAAGAAAGGATGGAGGATAGTACTCTTGATATCAAGGTTATTTATATTAATATCTAGAGTCATATGGAGGACAAGTGGGGTCATTATAGGCCTGATATGGATCAACATAGGGTTGATATGGTTCATTATATTGCTAGTAAGGATCAACATGGGGATGATAATGGCCAACATGTTTCTGATATGACTCATCAACTTGAGTAAAAAAAAATCCACTCCAAATTCAACCATCACACTTCATGAGAATGTCAAAATACAAAGATTACTTACTTGAAAGAATGCCTGGGCTACTAAAACTAAATGAATTATCTCAAAGTAACCATTGATGCTTATGTTCATACCTCTAAAGGTAGGTTTATTAAAGAGTAACAACAATCACTCCTCAATGAATGAATTCTCTTGTCTCACCAAGCATGATAAAACTATTATCATCAAAATTTACCCCTTCAAGGAGGTTGTTCAAGCCTCCTCACTTAAGTGATGGCATGGGAACAATCCTAGGTTGTGGGTGACCTAAAGAGTGGATTGAACCTATAGATAGGGATAGCTCCCTTGATTCATCACTTAAGAATTAAAAACTAAGCTACTACTTACAAAGGAAAAGGGAGAGAGAATTGGAAGCAAATTAAACTAAGGAGGTGATGCACCAAACTTTGTGACCTCTACCAATGATTTGCATGTGCACTGAGACCTATAGGATTTCCATAAGCATACACTTCTCCTAAAATAGCCTATCACATCAATGTTTTACAAATAGGTGAAGCAATGTAAGATTATAAGGGAAGATGTTTGCCACTTATAATCCACTTAGAACCCCTCATGACACTCTTCATAGCCTACAATAGAGAACTAAGCTATAAGATGAAAAGAATAATAGGACAACAAAACAATGTGAGTTGAATCTACACTTGCTTAGATCAACCATTCAAAGCTTCACACTACAAGAAACCATAGAAGGAGGTAAAATAATCATATTATTGATCAATAGGCATACAAAAGAGCAGGGCTATGGCATACTCTTGAGCATGTATATGACCTGTAGAGGATGGAGGAAGCTATGGATGTGATTTGAGACCATCTTCACTTGGAAAACATGTAACAATGCCTCAACATACCCCTTTCTAACAATGAAAATATCCATATTTTCCCTGGAACTCTATTGGATCTGAGGAACAAGTGTTTATGGAGTCTCTTCAAGCTTGTATCAAGGTGGATCAATGTACCAGGAACATCTTCAAAATATTTTCCTATTGTCCCTTACAATATTCATTCCTTTCATGTTATAAAATAAGCAAGAAAACACTTGAAAAGGTTTATAATGTTAGAATAGTGAGTTGAGGATCATTTTATCTATTTGTATGGACCAAAAGAAGTGTAAGATAATATTGACATGTACCACATGAGTTAACAAGACTTATTTTACCTTTATCCCCCTTAAACTAACTTAGACTTGACATGGAGTAGCTTGGAAAAACATAAGACAAAATGAGCATTTACCTTAATCTTTTCAAAATTACCTTAAACTCTACTAAAACCTTATGAAGGGTTAGGTTATAAACATTGGTTAGTCACTTTTAAGACCGTGACCTCATAGTTTGGCTATGTCACCCTAGGATACCTTGATCACCACTAGGAACCACACCATACCTTACCAAGACAAGACAAGATATGAATAAGACCAACATCTTCTAGGCTATCAACAAAGTTAAACATGAGCTAAATAGCAAGTTTTTCAATTAGACTCACCTATTGTATAAAAATTTGGATAACACTACCCAATACATCTAATTAAACATTAGCCACAACATGAATCTCCCATTGGAGCCAAGTGCTAAAAAATTGGATATGTGGTAAGGAACTCCTTCAATTTATTAAAACTTGTCTCACACTTAAGATGCCAATTAATTTTATTCCCTTTATATTGTAATGAATTAAATGGATCAGTAATTTTAGAGAACTAATTTATCTAATTTTTTTTAATAATACCCCACCAACCACATAAAACATAGATCCTATGGTATATAATTAAGTTTCAACCATTTGCTTATGGATTTTATTTTCATTAGATCAATTGTTATATAATCATTAGAGATAACAAGACTTTAGTAATGAACTTATATTTGAAAGAAATAACAGTTGAAAAGTTTAATGTAAATTTGACTCTCCCTTGATTGATATAATATTAAACTCAAATTATCTACATGTACCTATTCATTCTGATAGAAGATCAACATAGCATCCAAGAAAATAACAAAGTGATTAAAGTAATCTCTCAAAATGTTATTCTTCAGTTTCATAAAAGATATGGGAGCCTTGGTCAAGCCAAAAAGTACTAGCATGAACTTTTAGTGACCATAATGAGTCCAAAATATGTTTTAGGAATTGTAGACATATAATTTTTTTATAATTTCATTTTCCATGTTTTATTACACTTGGTCCATGTGCACATATTTAACTATTTTTGATACATTTTCCCTTATGTTAGGCCCTATATCATCATCCCCTGACTTATGTCCTTATAACTTGAATTTATGTTCATTTTTATCCAAAAATAGTATATATATTTAATGCATAATATTTGAAAACCTACATATTGACTCTTCATTTGCCTTCATGCTACCCTTGATGCTCTCGAAATGTCCAAAACATTGTTTATGAGGGTCTTTTCCTAAGTCCTAATCATCCCATATGATATCCTCATTAACTTGTGGGTCCCTTATGAATTTATTGTCACTTTTGATATCTTATAGTGTCATTCCATGTGTATATTCTCCCTTGTGGATCCCATACATACAAAGGTACCCTTAGTCATATGATTATATATTATTCTCATCAAGGCCTCTTATAATTTGAGCCTATCATGCCTATTTTATCAAGTCTTATCAAGAGGTCATCACATCAAGGAATGTGCACATTTATTTAATTCTTCCTTGAACCATCTAGTGCCAATGTCTTATGCCAAAATAATGTTTTGACAAAAATCATGTAGTTGCATTTGATTATCTAAGATCACACTCATAGACACGTGAGAATTACAATAGAGATGATTCCAAGCATGTGAGATATGTAGTTGAAACTTCTCAAGAGGTTGCTCAAGCTAACTAACCTTATCATTTTTTAAGATTAGGTCAAGATCAAAGGATAAGCAAAAATTAAAGATTATACTCATTAATTTTGAGAAGCAAAGATACATGCATCTACGTATTCAAATTACACAACCACCCCCAAAAAAATAATTTCCTAAAAGTATTTAGATGACTCTTTCAAAGATGAAAGACACTTTATACCTACCAGTTCTATCCCTTGTTGAGTTTGTCTTGGTATATAATAGTTTGTCTATCAATTTTGACCCATTTTATAAAGTTTTCAAGATCATGAAACAATTTTTGGGTTTTGTTTGTCTTGTTGTTGGGATAAACTTTTTAAGTGTGGCATCCTTAAAAACTACATGTGAGTTAGAAAACATGTATTTATATATTAACCCTCTTGGTAAACATTTAAAAGTTATGTTGTCTATTTTAGCACATTCCAAATTTGCATATGTGACTATTTTTATATTTAATCACTATGCACTAAATTGTTAAAAGATTTTGGTGAACCCAATCCTAGAAAT
Source organism: Torreya grandis (assembly GCA_037957365.1). Classification (NCBI taxonomy): domain Eukaryota; kingdom Viridiplantae; phylum Streptophyta; class Pinopsida; order Cupressales; family Taxaceae; genus Torreya; species Torreya grandis. Next base: position 399,320 of record JARHVA010000715.1, on the reverse strand, counting down.
CATCAAACCTAGGGTTTCATTACCCTCATCCCCTTGGGGTCTAATTTTTTAGAATTATAATTTTTTTTTAGATTCGATAAAAACCCTTTTATTTTTTATGTCTTATCATTAGGTTTCCCTTGGCATGAATCATGTCACATTTGATTATATTTGGTTTGATTTCCATCGATAGCTTATGTTTAGGATTTTATTTGTTATTTGACCTAATGGGTATATTATATTTATATGTCAGATTCATTTATATAATGGAATTTATTGGGTAGGGGATAATTATATTTTACATGTTCTTAGGATTGATTATATGGTTATTACGTAAGTGATTATTGATGTTCTTGTTGATAATTTTGTCATCATTAGTCAAAGTTGCCTATGTGCAGGTTTTCAAGAAGACTCCATTCATGGAGTGAAGATTAAAAAATGTATAAAAAACATAATACAATATTAATTAGGCCAAAACTATTCTAAGTAACAACTCACAAGTCCAAATTTTGACAGAGGTTTCTTTTATTCCTCTAACTAGTTAGTTGTAAACTAGTGAAGGTAATTTTCAAATGCTCAGTACATGAAGGTGAAGAAGAGTTGGTTCAAACATTATTAAGAGGATTTTGGGTACCATATTACATTAATAATACATGAATTTTTTTTATATTACATGGTATTAATGTTATGAACAATCATTAATAATAATAGGTGTTCTAAAACCCTTCTTAAACCCCAATGACTCAATTTTAAGAGATATAATTACTTTTTTGAGTTTTTTGTTAAAAAATAAAAGTTGTGTGAGATATTATGTGGCATAAATGACCTTCCTACACATTCCTAAACCAAAAATTTAAGGTAAAAAATTAATAAATTCCAAAATATAGGTGTGTGCATGAGGGAAATCAAGGTTTCTTGAGTCCAAGAGAGCATAAAATGGCAATTTTTGAAGTTGTACATGGAGTTTGGAGATAAAATTTTGATTTACGGTATATGCCACATTTTTTTATGATTTTATAATCATATTTACACTTATATGATCAAATAATGCAAATTCATCAAGTTATAGGTTCTCATAGTGCATTCAAGAAGCTTGTTAAGCCACATGAGATGCACACTTCCAAGAAGAACCGGTATGAAGAGTTTTAATTATCATCATCAAATCAATAATTATTATATATATTTCATTAAAAATTCAACATCAACATGCTTATCTCTATAAATTTTTCACCCCCATTTTAGCTAAATTTAGAAAAGGTTAACTCAATAGGAAAAAGCCTTCAAGGAGCCCTAAAAAGTGGAGTTCAAAACATGCAAAAGTGGAGAAGTTGAGTTGAAGGCTTGGTTAAAATTTAAGGACATAATTTCATGAAATATAATCCTTATAAAATCATCATGAAATCTCTCTCCTACTATGCCCCATTTGGGCTAAATTTAGAAAGTCAAACATGCATGCATGATGCAAATGAGATAATTAAAGACAAACTTCAAGTTACAATTCAAGATAAGTCAAATTCAAAGTCTAAGATGAAATAAAGTTAAATAAAATTCAAATTTTAATATGCATGAAAGATAAAAAAGAGTTAACTTAAGATAAAAAAAGAGTTCAAACTGTCCACAAGGAGTTAACTAAACTTAGTCAAAGATCTCTTCAAGTTGAAGACTATTCAAACACATGCAAGAATCTTTGACTTTTTAAACATTAAAACTACCTTCTCTCTCATTTACATGCCATATTCCAAGGAGATAAAGTTTAATTAATGTTTAAACTCCAAAATTATTACATTGAAATTTGAGGAAGTTGTTTGAAAGTTTGAAGTTTTAGTTAAGTTCAGTTTCAAGTAGGAGTGAAGTTGGACTAGATAAGGGACTCATCTCTAGTTACTTATCTCCTCTCTTCTTGCTTATTCTTTCTATATGTACATTATTTTTTTAATGATTATGATAATATTATGCCTTTGTCTTATTTAAACACTATCAAAATTTGTACTACCTCACCTTTGAAGTAATAAAGAGCTGATTTTTCTTCTATTTTCAAGCTATTCAAGAAGTGTGTTATTAATGGTCATTAATGTAACTTAGTGAATGACTGATTTTAATAAGTTTATGTATAAATATATCACATTTAATCATAAAATAATAAATCTTTTAGGTCATATAAAATTTTTAAGTTCGATTTCTACCTAATCTAGAAGTGAATTCAATCATTGTTCATTCCTTCAAAGTTAGTGTGAGTGGTTGTCCACACCTTTATGTGAATTAATGATGCAAGAGTCATTGTACGAAGATGAATTAAATGTGTGAAAGTTTTTTAACTTTCAAAGTGTGTCTATTATAGGTATAATTTACCTTAACATTGGTACATCACCCCAATTTTCAATTTTCATTTTAATTTTTAGCTTTAGTATTGCTCTTTTTACTCTTTTCCTAGTCAAAAAAGCACAAAATTAGAGCGTTTAGAGAGAATTAGGTGAGTGTACCAAAATAAACCAACTATTCATATAGATATTATATCCAACATAAGGTCACTTGCATATTGGAGAGTTTTCATTATATCAATAAGAGTGAGAACATGCACATGTTCTTGCTAGTGTGTGCTTCTGAGTGATAACAATTTTTGGCACGCCTAATGGGATAATAACACAAAAGATTACTAAAGTTTGGTGTTGGTTTTAGAAATTTTATGTAAATACATTACTCAAGTACTCAGTATCTAGTGACTCCAAGTTATATATAGTTGTTTTAATCAATCCAAGTGCCTAAAGAGCATCTATTGGTATGTATTTTAATCCTCTATTTTATAAAAATATAGGTTTTATACCTTCATATATTTCATATCAAGCTAATAATATTTATGGATTAACTTCAAGTATCCCTAAACTAATAGGATACCAATATTATCATGATACTTATCACTATCCCACCCATAATCATGTTTCCAATCAGCCTTGGCAAAGTCATGTTTTTTCCAATCAACCCAAAAAAAAGTGTGCAAAAAATAAAATTTGACTTTGAGAGACAATGTATGGAGATTGATAGGGAAGAGGAATATTATAAGCATTAAGAATATCTTGCATATCAAGCCTATATACATCATCAATAAATATAATCATTTAATAGAAATAATGAGGCTACAAGAGAACTATTACATCAACTACCCATGACAATACAAATAAGTGAGTCCAAAATCCCATGTTGAAAATAAGAACCCCTTAAACCTTTAAAAGTCTACTTGCTTCAAAATTCTAATTTTTAGGACAATTAATCCTATGAAAGACACTATGCCTATAAAATCTTTACTTACTCTTCCCCAAGAGCCTAATACCATTCCATCTTGGAAGCCTTCTTGGACCAAGATCCATGATTATGTCATGCCTACTCTTTAAAAATATCCTCCTCCTATGCCAATCCAAAATAAAGAGATAGAGAAAGTTGTAGAAGCCCAACCAAGAAAATTTCCAAGTTTCTTGAGCCCTCCACCCATCCCTCAAGTTGAAATTGTCAATGAAGATCAAGTTATATGATAATGTGAGAGGTTGATTGTTGAGTGGAAAGAGAAGAATGAAGCATCCCTAACACAAGTTTATTTCTCTTATTTCAAATAAATATTGAAGGAAATTATTACTTTCAAATATCAAAGCCTTCTTAATGCTTCTTAAAGAGCACCCCATCATGACCTATATTCCTATACCACCAGATTGAACCTCTTTCCCTCCCACCATCTCCCATTTTGAAGGAGGACCTATGGTATGGAAATCAAAAGAAGAGCATCAAGGTGAAGAGGGGAATTTGTCAAAAGAAGATGATCAAGAGTTGTGTTGGTCAAATGAACTTCAATTTGGCATAAAATAAGATCATGTTGTAGCTCTTGAGGAGAAAAATCAAATTTCAACTGAAAATGAGACTAAAGAATACTATCATGAAGATGTTTAAGATGAAATGGTAATAGATAGTTAGATTACAACAGTGGCTTCACAAGATAACAGTCCTAAACATGAGATAAGTAAAGATACAAAATATGTAATGATTCCTAGTGAACCTCAAGAAGATACAACTGAGGATCAATAAGTTTTTGATGAAGAGATTGAAAAAATTGAATTAATTGACAATAAATATGGCATATCTAAATATTTCATAGAAAGCTAAGAACATCATCCTAGTGAGCCACTAAAGACCAAAATTGTAGATATTCCTATAAATCAAAATGTGGTTATAATGGAGAGATTTATCAGTGTTGAAGAGAAACATGAGGTGAGTATTGAACCAAATGATAAGTTTGATTATATTATATATATGTTTGATTCATATGATTCACTTGGATACAATCCAAAGAGGTTTTAAAATAATAAAAGAGGTGATCCAACCAGAATGGCACTTAAACAACAACTTGTTAGTCATCTTCATCAATCACATGGAGAGGACCTGAGAGGTTTTTGTTTTGATTTAGGTGTATCTTAAGTTTTATATATATTAATTTTATATTATAATTTCCTCCAAGTGATATTATGCACATGTTATGGTAGTTTTTTAAGTTTTTACTTTTCTCTAAGTGTTATCTTGCACATTTTTCAGTTGGTAGTTGTTTTAGTTTTCAATTCAATAAGTGCTTATGCACAAGTGTTGTAACTGATTAAGAGAATTTTAAATTTTATATTTGGTTATATTTTATGACTCCATAACCCAATGGATATATTTATTGGTCTTGAGTATTTATCAAGCAAACATCCTAACAAATTCGTCAAAAACGTTGATAATTTTGCCACCATTGGTCAAGGTTACTTATGTGCAAGTTTTAAATAAGAATACATTCATAGATTTAAAATTAAAAATGGTATATAAAAATCATAAAACCTTAAATAATAAAAAACTATTCTTAGTAACAACTCACAAGTCCAAAATTTGACAAAGGTTTCTTTTATTCCTCTAACTAACTAGTGAAGGTAATTTTTAAATGCTTGGTACATGAAAGTGAAGAAAATTTGGTTTAAATGGTCTTAATAGGATTTTTTTGAACCTATTACATCAATATTATATTCATTGGGTTTAAGATACATGGGATTAACATTATAAACAATCATTAAGAAGAACATGTGCTCTAAAACCCTTCTTAAATCCTAATCGCTCAATTTTAAGAGATATAATTGCATTTTTTAGTTCCTTATTGAAAAATAAAATTTGTGTGAGATATTATGTTGAATAAATAAATTTTATACATGTTATTTAATCAAAAAAATTATTCAAAAAATAAATTCAAAGGTACAAGTATTAGGATTTTAAGCAAGCAAGAGAGACAATCAAGAAAGACAATTTTTGAGAGGTTTAAGAGATTGGTTGAGCACATCCAATGGATGTAATGATGAGATAATTTATTAAAGGTATTAATTTAAAAATAATGAGATATTTAATCCTCATAAAACTCAATAAAATTATAAAAATCATACCTACAGGTATTTATAGATTAAATTGTGCAAGGTAAGAAACATCAAAAAGTGCATATTTTGAGTTTTATTGAATGAAATATATTGAAATTTGACATGGAAATATTTTTTATGTCTTTTAAGGTTTATAATTGGTTTAATTTTCATACTATACCTAATAATAGATCGAATTCAAAAATATAAGTTTGTTCATGAGGGAAATAAGGGCTTTTTGAGTCCAAGAGAGCATAAAATGGCATTTTTTGAATTCGTACATGGAGTTTAGAGCTGAAATTTTGTTTAAAGGTTTGTGCCACCATTTTTATGATTTTTAAATAATATTTAAACTCTTTATCTGATCAAATAATTCAAATTCATCTTGAATTCACTATGAGAACCTAGAACTTGTTGCACACTTCCAAGAAGAACTAGTATGAAGAGTTGTAATTATCATCATCGAATGAATAATTAAAATAGATTTTTTATGAATTATTAAACATTAAAATACCTCTCTATGTTTTGTGCCCCATTTTTGGATAAATTTATAAAATTTCAAGTCAACAAGAAGAAGCCTTCAAGAAGGCCTATAAAAGTGGAGTTCAAAACATGCAAAAGTGGATAATTCGAGTTGAAGTATTGGTTAAAATTTGAGGAATTATTTTCATGAAAGAAACTCATTATAAAATCATCATGTAATATCTCTCATACTATGCCCCCCTTTGTGCTAAATTTTTAAATTCAAGAAGTCAAACATGCATGCAAGATACAAGTGAGATAACTGAAGACAAACTCCAAGTTGCAAGTCAAAATAAGTGAAAGTCAAACTCCAAGATGAAATAAAGGTAATTGAAGTCAAACTTTAAGATGCATCAAAGATCAAAAGGAGTTAACTGAATATAAAAAATATTTCAAAATATCCACAAGGAGTTAACTAAAGATAGTCAAAGATCTCTTCAAGTTGAAGACTATTCAAACACATGCAAAAATCTTTGACTTTTCAAACATTCAAACTTCCTTATTTATCTCATTTCCATGCCATATTACAAGGAGATAAATTTTAATTAAGGTTTAAACTTAAAAATTACTACATTTGAATTTGAGGAAGTTGTTTGGAAGTTTGAAGTTTTAGTTAAGTTCAATTTGACGTAGGAGTGAAGTTTGACTAGACAAGGGACTCATCTCTAGTTGTGTATCTCCTTTCTCCTTGCTTCTTTTATATATATATACATTGATTTTTGAATTATTACGATGATATTATGCCTTTGTCTTATTTAAACTCTACCAAAATTTATACTACCTCACCTTAAAGCAATAAAAAGTTGATTTTTCATCCATTTTCAAGTTGTTCATGAAGTGTGTTCTTAATGTTCATTGATGTAACTTAGTGAATAACTAATTTTCCTATATTTATGTATAAATATATCACCTTTATACATCAAATAATAAATTTTTTAGGTCATATAAAGTGTCTAAGTTTGATTTATATCTAATCTGAAAGTGAATTCAATCATTGTTCATTCCTTCCAAGCTAGTGCGAGTGTTTGTCTAGACCTTTGTGTGAAATACTGTGCAAAATTCATTATATGAAGATGAAGTGAATTTTTTTAGTTTATTTATATTCCAAAGTGTGTCTATTATAGGCATAATTTACCTTAACATTAGTGCATCACCCTAATTTTTAGTTTTCATTTTGATTTTTAGCTTTAGCATTGCTTGTTCTACCCTCTTCCTAGTCAAGAAAGCACAAATTAGAGAGTCTAGAGAGAATTAGGTGAGTGTACCAAAGGAAACTATAACTTCATATAGATATTCTCTCCAACATAAATTCACCCATACCTTTGAGAGTTTCCATTTATCAACAGGAGTGAGAACATGCACACATTCTTGCAAGGGTGCACTTTTGAGTGGTATCAATTCTCATCTTTATTTACTTACATTTATCATAGAATAATAACTTATGGATTGATCCATGATAATATTTTGTCATAATGATTATTTATATGATTATAAATTTTCATTTGATATTTTCTATTTACCTCATCTTAGTGATAGACATTACATTATTGATTGTATGATGATTTTATATGAGGTAGATGCTATAATAACATGAAGGGATAGGCCACACAATGTTACTATCCCTCCCCATATTTCCTTATAAGGTGGAGTTAATAAAAACACCCTTAAGGCTTATAATCTCTCCCATCATCATTTTAGGATTAAAATTTTAGTATTCAAAGCTTATGATCTTGTGGCACAACTTCAAAATACCCGAGCCATGATTTCCATCTTATATTTACTCAAAGGATCAACTATTTTCAAACACATATTATGCAATGCCTTGTGTGATCCTAATTTTATAGGTGATGCTTAAAAAAGTTAATTTTATTCCACTTTTAACACTTTAAAATATTTGGAGAATATCATATTCTTTGAATAAGAAGACTTGCCTCCCAAAAAATCATTGTTAAAAACCTTCCCTTGTACATTCAAGTTAAAATTAATCATTTTAGAACTAAGAGGTCCTCGTATAAAATGCTTCAATATTGAATCTCTATATTGAGGCTTTACTTAATTTACTTTTAATTTATCATAATTATCTTACACGTTTAGATATGATCATAAAAATATTTTAAAATAAACCCTAACTACCCCCACGAATAATTACATTAAACAAAATTGTTGGCCTAAGAATTTAGCTATGACTTGTCAAGTGATATCTAATGAAGCTAGCTAAAAAAATTTACTTTTTAGACCATTAATTAATGATATTAATGTTAAATATATTTTACATATATTATTAAAATATTTACATGAGGGTTTCATTTATGCATGTCTTTCATACAACGTGCCTTTCTAGTTTCAAAAAGTTGTAGAACCCATGGAAAAATATGTCCTACAACTATAAAAATTACAACTAAAGATTATAACCTAACAAAAAGCTATTTCCATGGAAAAAATTCATACATATGATTTGGATGAAATTAGTAATATCATTAAGAATAGTAATATTATGGATAGTGAAGATGAACATGATTACAAACCTGATACCATAGATGAGCATTTATCAAAGCTTGACTTTACAACATGTGTTCCTAAAGAATATAGAGATGACATGATTACATTTGTTATTATAAAATCCCCAAGATTATGGCTAATATTTCCAATCCTCCATGCTTATTGATATACCTTCTTGAAATGGTAAAGGAAAAAAACTTATGAGGAACACTTTTTTCAATAATAATCAACCTCAACAATCTCTTGGTCCATCACCTATCTCCTTCTAAAAATATGGAACTAGAATCAAAGGCATAAAAAAAATGAAATACAAAGGTCAACGATTAGGAAAAAAAAGTAAGGTATAAAACAACTTATCATCTTGATTTACCATCAATTCAAACTAGGTCTTGGATATGGTGAAAACACTATATCTAAAGAGAAACCATCCCATGTGAATCACAAGACTCTTAACACTTATATTCATGATTGTGATTCAATATATAAACCTCTACATGCTTACTTGTCCAAGTCTCTTACATCTCATAAAAATAAAGTTTACAATGCTACATCTAATCAGAAGTAAGTGCATCAAGATCAAACACCTATTCAATTCTTACATCATATTGTTAATAAGGTATTACTATATTCACATCATAATGGAAAGACATTTTCTTTCTAACATACATCTTAAAATTATTACTTATGATTTTACAAGACACAATTACTAAAATTGGCATCGATGATGTTATGGTGGCATATATTTTTCCATCTTACTTTCATTTAAATTCTAATTTTTAGATTGCTCATTTTTTTTATTTGAGTTTTTTACTTTTCATGACATCTTTCCACTTGGTTTTGATTGTTATCTTTTGATTCTTCCTCCATGTACTTTTATTTTTTGACATTTGAATTATCTATTTTTTCTTTGCATTCACATGCTTGATTTTCCTTATATTTTTTTGGTCTCCAGATGTCTTCAAAATATTTTATTCACTAGGGTTTATATGGTACATATCTTCCATACATTTCCATGGTATAATCATATATATATATATATATATATATGGCATTCAATTTGGATACTTACATGTTACTATATCTTGTGGTGATCATATTGACCTGTATAGTGACATCAAGGGCATTATACCCATACATTACTCATGAGCTATTCAATTTTTATATTGTACACTGATGAGGACATTATAATTTCACTATACTCTCCTTACTATTGATCCTAATCATTTCCATTGGGGGCGTCATACCCAAACACATCTTATGAGACTCACTGATTATATATATGCATATACATTACCTTTGGGGGAATCATACCCTTATTTCCTCCATAAGTTTTATTGATGTATATATTATACATAAAATACCTAATCCTCCATGTCCCAAGATTCATTTTCAACCTCTTGCATTGGTTTATACTAAATCACCTACTCATGTTAAACTTTACAAATACATATCTAAACTAATACATCTTTTTTTTAAAAAGGTTTAAGGTATCTCCTCAAGCCCACTATGACCATATCTCTCTTTGGTACAATGATTAAAGTTACTACATAACTTGTGATCATTTATCTGATTAATGACACATTTGATTCCTATAGTCTAGGATTTGATAATATAAATGAGGTTATTAGTTAACCATGTTAGCTTATCTCTTAAGCTTTATTGATATGTCATTATTGTACCAAAATTTGATTTTTTCCTACGTATTCTATATTTCATGCCTTTCATGTGCCTTACTCCTTTGATTTAGTTCCATGATTCATATTTTCTTCTAGATTTGACATCTTAGCCCTTACTATTTAAATTGACATTATTCTAGTCCCCTTAGTTTTTATTGCTTGCTATATTGCATTGGTCATTATCATTTGATTGTTGATCCCATTCCAAAAACTTGCACAAAATTCTTAATGATGATAGAATATTTATTAAGAAATTTAGTCCTATTATACACTAATTTCTAATAGAAGTTGTAGGTTTTTTATAATCCTCCCCATCTTGTTTCTTCCAATTTATGACCCTTAGATTTTTTATTTTTATATATTAATCTTACCTTGATTTTCTTGTGTACACCCCTTAGATTTATTTTTGTGAAATTTATCAACATCTATAAAATTAAAAAAATATGAAAAACATTAGAAAAAATAAAAATAAAAACTGCTTTGTTGATCGATACATATAATTATTATCATGACCATGCTGGAGACTTTACATATACATGTTACACATGCTTCTTATAGTATTTTTTGAGGGCATGTAATACATGATATACATATTTTATGATCATGGACTTACATACGATATATATATATATATATATATATATATATATATATATATATATATATATATATATATATATATATATTCATTCCAACACCCCTAGGGTAATGTCAAATTGGTGTTATGCCTTATATTAGGGGCATATTTTTATAACGATCATAAGGTGATATCTTACCTATCTTTCCATTTATCATATAGAGATACTTACATTGAATAGGAATATTTTGATATTTCATACATATTACATGGATATATATGCATTGCATTATTACATATGGCCATTACATGGATTGATTGTGTGTTATATTGTGTGCCTGTGATAGTTTGTTTTCTTGTATGTGTCTACTTTTGCATGCTTATGTATGTTTTAATTGATATCTTGACTAGTCCTTGTCCATAGAGGGTCATCTATTTATCATTTTATGTCATGTCATCATTGCTTGAGTCATATGTAATTGTGTAATGGTTTCTTATTACTATGTGTGATTACATACTATTCTAAAAATAATTGCACATACTATGAAATATACTATATTTGGTTCGATGATCCATATCATGAAAATAAATAATTTTGATAAATGATGTTTGGTGTCTATATTTCAATGGTCCTTACTATGCATCTATTGCATAATATTATTATTATGTATGTGTGATTGATTACTATCTCTAACCCTCCTAGGGGCACATTTATACATTAGGGCATATCAATTATCCATACATTACTTTTCCTTTTTGGAGGGACACATTTATACATTGGGGCATATCACTTATCCATAACTCATTTTTCCATTGGGGGAATCACACCCTTTCATATCACCTTGATATTATTATTATCTTTATCTTGTACAAATGGAACTTAAATTGTGGCATATTTTTCATTTTCCTAGGATAAATCCATGAGGCAATGAGAATTACAAAACAACCCTCACAAGCTAATGCTAAAATAAGACCAAGTAAATACCTACTATAATTAATCTATACTATCACAAACCATACAAGAACTAATACATTATGATCCAGCAGTTACCAAAAAACTTTAAAAACCAACAATACCAATTAAGAGAAAATAAATGAGTTTCAAGCTACTTCCCCCTAAGAGAGACCTCCTAAATATCCCCTACCACCACATGACCAAATGGGCCACTAATCACAGCTTTCATTTCCACTTTGTCCTTTGTCACTACTCCCAGCACGACTAAGACCACCTCCACAGTGGACTCCAACACATTCCTTGATTATGAACATGAACCAATCTCAGAAACCATTACCTCCACATTCCCCATTTGAATTTCCTTGACCAAATATTTCATAGGGGGTGACAAACCCCCACCACCAAAGAGCTTGGTTAGCAGTCGAGTTATGTTCCACACCAGGCTAAAGAGCAATGAGCCAACACTCTCCCCAATGATGGTAGGCGGCCTTATAGATGTAACGTTAATTATAGGGATATGCCTTCTTGAATGCTCTGGTGCCCTAGTGGACTCCTAAATGTATTCCCCAAAATCTAATCATTTATCCAATCAAACCTCTAATTCCCTAAACACAGAGAGGGGTATGAATCTAATTATTTCCCTGCCTAAAAGTAGAAGATTGGCTTGGATTTTGAGATGGAAGTCTGAAATACCTTCCACCAACCCTAATTGATACCTAGGCCTAATCAACCCTTCTTCCACCATCTTAACAAGTTCCCTATCTTCCACTACTAGTAGTAAACTCCCAAGAAAGAGCGACACTAGGTTTGAATTCACCTTGACCCTGAGTGTTGTTTTTAGGAAAACATATCCCACCATTATTTTAAGGCATATATAATTTGATCTAATTGCACCAAAAAACATGCTTAGTTCTAATGTCACTCATCAAACCTTCAAAACACACATCTTGACGTTCCACACCCACCCTCACCAAAGGCTCACTTAAAGCTAACTACATGAATCGGTCCATTACACCAAAAGGCTAGACCTAACAAGGATCTTCTCAAATAATTATAAATCTCTAAAAATCACCATGCATGACATTTGTGAATGGGAAATGAATGGTAGTCTTAATCCCTATTTTCCACAAGCCAATCACTCAATGAACTCATAGTAATTAATGTGAAATAATCATAAATTATTAAACATTCACTAAATATCCCCTTGGGAACTCCAATCAAAGGCTCATGTGTCTATAAATTAGAAGCAAAGGGAGGGGCATAGGCTATGCACCTCAAGATTTGTCACAAACAAATTCATCAACTTTCTCAACACCTTGATTTGCCAGAAAATCTACTTTAAAATTCTCTTCATGGTAGTAATGATTAGTTTCCTAAAATGAAAAAGAACTTAGATTATCTCAGGCCTAACCTAGAATATTTTCAATTTGTCATGCACATGCATGTCTATTACATAATTTATGTATCAATACTATGGAGTCCCCTTCGACAATCACTTTTAAAATGTCACACTGAACCACCATATTGATCCCCAAGGACATTGCTTGACCATCCACTTCATTATCGATATCATCAATTAGTTTGAAAGAATATACCTAGATCAAAGAACCAACACAATCCCCTATGATACATCTTACCCCAAAGGATCCAAGATTTCCTTGGGATGTATTGTCAAAATTGAGTTTGAAGACTCTGGGGGGAAGAGGAATCTAATATGTGTTAATCACCTTGCAAACCTTTTTACCATATCTTCTTGACCCATTAATGGGGGGAGATTTTAGCAGTGGCTAGCTAGTAATAATCTACTTATCCTAACAAAAAAAAGTGCTCCCACACCTTTTAGCATGACTTGACCTAACTTTAGACATTGAAATCTCAACTCTTTATAATATTTATTTTAACTGACAAGATTTGCTTTCAAAAATTCTTTGACTTCTTTATTTCCATAGAGTCTAAATTAGAATGGTTGGGTAAGCCTCCCAAAGGTTTAAAAAGGCAAAATTTAAATGACCCTTAGTCCAGGAAGGAAAAGTCTCCAAGAGAGATCTCAGACTAGCCTAGCTCAGCCCAAGCCTAGCGCATAGCTAGTTCCAACATTTAGCAGCAAAGGGACATCCAAACAAGAGATGATTAACATATTATTCAACTAAGAAACACTAAAATGGACCTTCAAACCCAATATTTAAAAGTTTATCAAAGGTTAAAATTATATTTAGCATTGTTAACCATGCAAAGGCACTAGCCTTAGGTAAGCTAACCTTATTCCATCACATCTTCACCCAATCAGAAGAAACATCCTCACAAGTAGACATATTATAGCCCATGTTCATAGGATAGCTACCAGATTTAGCACCAATCTAATGTATAGAATCATTTTTTGTAATAATTAAAGTTTTCCTTTTCACTAAGATTCCAAATGAAATTTCCTTCTACCTATCTAGAATATGAATATCGTCCAGTTTTTTCCATTTCCACTTGATCATCCCAACCCAAAGATGAGGTTCTAGATAATAAAAAACCTTGTTTCCCCAGATGTTAGTTAGTAGATATTTCACATCTTCCAAACTTGGTATTTCCTGGATTGGATTGTGTCCATTCCATGAATCTCCCCAAAAATTAGCTATGCACTTATTATTTATTGTCTAGGAAACATGGTTTGAAATGATAAGATGACATTTTAAAATGAAATTTTAGAGATACAAATCCTTAAGAGGATTCCACATAGAGATGATATTGGTTGAATCAAAATTACCAAAATACTTGTGTTGTAACAGCTTATTACACAAAGCCTACAGTTGAGACACTATGCCCCAAATTAGCTTAGCCCCAAGAGCTAAGTTTTGAAATTCTAGATTCTTAATACCCACATCTCTACCAACGTGTGGTAGACATACTCTATCCCATTTCAAAATGAGAACTTTATTTTTCTCCATAACTCCTTACCATAAGAAATATTTCATGATCTGGTTTATTTCTTTAAGCACCTTGATAGGGGGGATAGAATTGACATTATATAGATTGGGATGTTGTTAAGAATGAATTTGATCAAAATTATTATTCTAGCCAAAGATAATCATCTTCCCTTTCATGCATCTAATCTAGCCTAAATGGACATAAAAAGGTTATCCGAAAGTCTCACATTGCCATTCCTACCAAAGAGAGGGACCCTTAAATACTTGGCTAGGAGATTTCCAATCTTGAAATTAAGAATATTATCTATGAAAACTTAAACAACCATTTCCACATTCATAAAATAAATTTATAACTTGGTTTCACTCACCATCTATCTCAAAGGTACCTCATAACTGAAGAAAATATGTTTCATCCTAGCTGCCTCTTGAACATTGGCATAACTAAATAACACATGTCATCAATGAACTTATGGTCTGTGAAACTCTCTGCTCTATTTGCTATTTTTATACATTTCAAGCTACCTTCATTAAGTGCCCCCGAGATGGTCTAACCAAGAGCTTCTACCATAATGATAAAAAGAAAGGGGGATACAACGTCCCCTTGCCTTGACCGTCTAGAAGCTTCAAAAAAACCTATTGGTTCTCCATTGACTAAGACCAAGAATTGGGGGTTGAAAATGCAGCTAAAGACCTAATTACACCATTATCTATCAAAGCTAAATTTTTATATAACTTTGATCCAAAATCTGTAATTCACTCTATCATAATCTTTGTTGATATCTAATATCACAATCATACCTTTTTTCTAGGAACCAAGAAGGGAATGTATCACTTCATGAGTAATAATAATCCCTTCCTATATTTTTCTACCTAGAATGAAGCCCCCTTGCTCACTATAAATTAGGGAATCAAGAATGGGTTTTAATCTGACTGTAGTGGCTTTTGAGATGATTTTATATATGGTATTACACAAGGAAATGGGCCTAAAATCATTGAAAGTGGCTTGCATCTCCCCTTTAATAATTAGAGAGATAAAGGTATTATTAATATCAGGGGCCACTTTTTGTTTCCACCTAGATTCATTCACCATACTCACCACATCATCCCCTATAATCTCACAGAAATCCTAAAAAAATGTTGCTAGAAAACCATTAGTCTCAGGAGACTATCTCTACCTATGAAGAAAACCACTGACCAAATCTCCTCAATAGAGAAAGGAGTCATCAACTTCACATTGTGCTAGTTCAAAACCAACTTGGGGATGTGGTTCAGGTTGATGGCCTGTAAACTCAATGAATATGTCTTAGTATAGCAAAGTAGTTATTCAAAGAAACCTATTGGCTCCTTTTTTATCCCTAAATTAGATTCCAACAAGACCCTAACTCTTGAATATTTATTTAAAATGCAGTTGGTTGATCTCCTCGCCCAAGTAGAATTGTGAAAAAACTTTATGTTCGTATCTCCCTCTTTAATCCACAACTCCTACAACTTTTATTTCCAGTACACTTAATCTCTTAGATGAATCTGGAAATTATACCAAAAGGTATTTATGTGATTTATAAAATTTTGCATCCATACCGAATGCCTTTATAATCTGATTAATGGTTTCCAACTCTGATTCCACTCTATCAATTTCTTTGAAGATGTTTTTGAAGCTCACTTGATTCCAATTATTTAAACATGACATAATGTGATTAAATTTTTTACTCATCAAAAACATCTTAGTACCTACTAGAGGGGGAGTATTATTGCACCAATCTTTGACCAAGTCGTGTATTATAGCAAAACACAGCCACATGAGTTTAAATTTGAAGGTTAAAAGTGGAGGAGCCTTATCTTTTATAATCCAAAGTTAAATTGGAGCATGATCTGAACTTGAAACAAGTAGAATATTGGTTTCTAGAATCCAATCCTTGTTAAGGAATTTTGTGGAGATCAAAAACTAATCCAACCATTTTGTAATGTTAAAAAAACCTTCCTGGTGGTTTGTCCAAGAGAAGAAACCATTTTTTAGAACCATCTATGTTTACTAAATGAAACTAGCAAAATCCCTCTAGGACTGAGTACATCACACCTGTCTTCCCCTCTTTTCCATGCTATCCAATATGGCATTGAAATCTCTACCAAGAATACAAGAGTCATTCTTTAGAGGAACAAGCTACCCAAGCAACTCTTTCCAACACTGAGATTTTAGGGGCACCAAATTAGGGCCATACAAATTAAACAAAAAAATAAATGTTAGAGGAATAATCCAAAAAAATTAAGATCTACCAATTGGACCTAGAGCCACAATGCTCCACTCGAATATTGTATGGAGCCCAGATCATTTCCAAACCACCAGAAGCCTTAACAAATTCCATAAAGAGAGCATTCCATCTATTCCAACTTTTGCTCATAAGAGCTTCCACCTTAGTTATTTTCAATTTTGTTTATTGAAATAGAAAAAGATCACAACTAGGCTTATTCAATTGGTGTCTTACTAGATGCCTCTTATTAGGGGAATTCAAGTCCCTAACATTCTAGGAAAAAATATTCATTGATCAGTCAGGGGGTCTTTCACCCACCACTTATCATAAAATAAAGACCTCTCAAGAGTAGATTGCGTACCTTTGGTAACTTATTGCTCTATGATGACTTTGTCAACTTTATTTCCTATTTTACTATTAGACCCAAAGTTTGGCTGAGAAATCATGCAATCTTTTTATGAAATGGAGAGAATTTCCCTAGAATTTAGTTCCTCTTCATCACTCAAATCCATCATAGTTGGGGATAACTGGAGATATCCAACCCATCCCACCTCATCTAAATGAATTTACATATTCTTAATTTTACCCTCCTTTGACCCTAATGTATTAAAAGTATGTTCCATGGACCCACCTTTAATATATTTGTCTAATCACTCATTTATCTTATTTTCTTCTGAAGAGATGAATTAAATTTCATTACGAAGAGTATTATGCAAACAAAGTCTCTCCTAATTCTAATTTTATTTCAAACTAATAATTACTTCAACATTTATAAACTTGTGCACAAGGTTTATCTACACTATAATCCTTAGAAGGTTCTACCTTATGTTTATTTACCATATGTGTCATTTTATTCTCAGGGCTAATTTTAGTGATCTAGAAGCGATTGTCCTTAGTTGAAGAGCTTTTTTCCAAACATTGACTACAAGTATATCCAAATTTTTGACATTTGAAACATCAAAATGGTATATTTTTCACATCAATGGGCTACTCCTAGCACCCTCCTAGGGTGTGAAATAATATACTTTCTATAATTTTAGTTTCCATATCCACTATCACACAAATTCTATCATAATAAGCTAGAACACCTTCACTGGTAATTATATCAAGACCCCCAAATTTTCCAATCATCCCTCCAATTTTAGTAAGGGACTTCTCTTTATAATATTCAATTGGGAGCCTATACAACTAAATCCAAATAGGGAAACAACCATAATTTTCCAAAAAAATATTTAAGTTAGGGCACTAGTTTTGGAGCCATAGCCCCACATCCTCTATCATCCATGGACCCCCATCCAAAATTTATTATTATTTTTTATCAAGGGATAAGCAATCATAAAGAAACCCTTTATAAGGAATTTAAGGATGATTTTGGACCCCAATATTTCATCAACCATTATTCTACAACAATAATGGCTAGCCACTTTCCTGCAAACTTTCTAATCAAGCTCTTCTCCTTCAATTATACTAGGTTATCCTCAAACATCACTCCATCAAAATAAAGAGCCTGAGGATCATTCCCATTTGAACCATTACCACAATCTATAATTGATATTTGGTTTGAAGGGATCTCCTTATTTATTTTTGCTCTACCTATAACCTCAAGGCCACCCTTTGATAATTAGTTTCTCCTTCTGAGTGGAATATTGATAGTCTTGAATGCCACTCTATTTCACCCATTAACCCTAATATGCTTACCATTGTCATGTTCCTACTCATTGTCTGACCACTCCATATCATCCTTTCTCTATTCTTATTCATTGATAGTGTTACATAGGTCTCTTTTAGTCCACCTCTTATTTTTCCTTTCTTTATTCACTATTTCTCCTGCTCAAATCTTTTCTTTCACCTGCTAGCACACCATCCTAAACCCCCCTTTTATTGCATGATCCATAAATGATTAGTATATTGGTGAATGTCAATTTTATAAATTCAATGATTGATAAGTTATAATTTTATTATTATGCATTTCATTTAATAATATCTATAATGCCTTAAAAATTCCTTTAGCTTAAGATTTAGTTATATCTTAGGTAGAAATTTTATAGGTAGATAACTATCTTTCTTTCTAATCCACATGATGTTGCATCTTACTATTGAGTGTTACATCATAATATTTTAATATTGTTACATACATGTGTTTTTAATGTTTTTTCATGGATTCTAACAACTTCAACTAAATTATATGATGACACATGGTGCATATATTATTCTTTTGATGATTGATTGTAGGAGGAAGTATATAAACCCTCATATGAAAAGGGAGGGAATATATATTTGCATATTTTACATTTTTTTTCAAGATTTGAGTGAAATGAAGGCACTAAAAATGTCCAAACAATAAGTATCTACTTCCCTGATCAAGAAGTAGAGTTGAATTATTATAACTTATACTAACATTTCTAATAAATTTGAGAAATTGTGATAAATTGTTATAAATTTTCATTTCTAGTTTCAGTTACTAAGATTTGGCAACATGGTTCTCGTACTATCAAGTGTATTCATTCCTATGTTTATATTTTAATTTTTTATTTCTATTTAATATATTCACATTTATTTTTTATGACATTGAATACTTGTTGGAAATTGGCCAATGTGTATAAGTGTACTAGACTCAAAAACATCATAGTGTGGGTGGATCCTATCCCAAGAACTGAATTGTTTCATCCATCCTTCCCTAAGTAAGTGCATATGTGATTCAAATTATATTTATTTTGACACACACATAAATTCAAATCATATATGCACATAAAAAATATGTCATTCTATATAAACCTAATTTTGGTACAAGACCCTTTTAAATTATGTCTTTTCCATATTGTATCAGACTTGTTCCTATTTTAAATCATTTTGGATTTAGTTATCTAAACAAGCTAAAACATTTGATAAGCTAGATTATATAAGATATGTTATAAATTACATAGATATGAATGTAAAAAAAAGATTGAGATTGCTTAATTAGACTTACTATTTATATAAATGACCAAGTTGATAGGGTAATTAGATTTTTTATGTTATGTTCAAGTTTGTGTCTATGTATAATCATCATAAATGCTTATAAATATATTTATGATCTCTCAGTTTACATAATGACTATCAAAATCTACTTGGAAAAATCTAGTAATGTTAAATGCTGGTTGATACTAAATATGTCCATTATTTTTTGGAGCTATCATCTATGTTTTTTCCAGTTTGTTCTACTATAAATCACTATACCTACTTGTCAATATGTTTCTTGTATAATTTTAGATGTTCAGTCCTATGTGTATATTAAATTTTATCTTCCTTCACCTTGAAACCTTAGCTCCAATTTCAACACTTGGATTTCCCTATAAAAAGGGTTGGATAGCCCCATACGCAACCCACTATATGGTTGAGCATTGACTAAGTTACAATACTCCAAAGAGGGCTCAAACAACACATAATTCTCCCACCTATGTGGATGTGTGATCAATAGTGATTCACTAGTATGTATAAAACCTATTTAACTTTTGACTCTAAATAATATTTAACTTTGACCTTTCTTTGGATGTTCAAACTTGGCTTAGTGGTTATTCTTTTGAGGGGTTTTTAGATTTGGATACTTTAGACAAGTGCCTCAAGTAGGGGTAGATGTACTCCTTAATGTGAAAGTGTAATGCTAATTATTTAGGTAATATACCTCCATAGTTGATATATGAAAAATTTGTTTCAACCTGAGGGAATGGTTTGAATTTTAAAAAGATCCATTTGGATAACTTGGGAGATCTCCAACAAAGGCGTATGCTACTATTAATTAGTATCATTTGACTATTATTGACACTATCTAAGATGGATAAAAAAGTGATTTTGAGAATAGTAATAGTTTGATTAGAGCTAATATAATAGTTATGCAGAAAATATATAGATCCTCAATGTGAATGATGGAAATTTGGGAAGGTCAATCCCATAGATAGATAAATGTCTAGAAGAGAATGTGAGAAAGAGTCATTTATGCATACACAAGTCATGTATACTAAGGATTGCTCAAAAATGACTTTGTTAAGTATATACTACCAAATTTACGTGTCTGAAAATATTCCCCTTTTAGTCTAGCAAATAAAATGTTATATTAAAAATATAAAGTAATAAATTTGGTTACCTGAGTATAATCACATTTGGTATCTTTAGGTTTACCTTGAGTATCCAAATTTCTCCATGCAAAACCTATAATGAAACATGCATAAATCAATATCCACATGATAGATAATATAAAACCATCTAGATCATTGAAACATTTGAAGATTGAAAAGAAATAAAAAAATACACCTATGGTATGTGAACCAAGTTTCCATCTAAATTCATTGGATAAGAGGGTGATTACTTCCCAAGGATATTCCACTCATTAAAACCATAGGTTGGGAATACTGTTACCAAACCCTCATTAAATATTGATAAGTTCTAATAGTTGAGTGACACAAAAAACTCAACTACACCTCTCAAAATATGATCAAAACTATTTTGGTAGAACTTGTACTTAGTTCACATTCTAATGGTTTATCCCCATACTAGGCTCATATGTAAATATAAAAACTCTAAATCAATAATAGCATATATATTATATATTCAATTTATAAAGTGTATGAATGAACAATGTTCATGCCCTATAATATGATATTATTGTATCAATGTGATATAAAATCACACACACACATGTCACTCTATCCAATATGATAATATAACCAAATAGGATAATTTGAGCCATGTAATATGATCATTATGCTCAATATGATCCATGCAATATGTCTAATTTTGTCATAGAAAATGTCACCTATTATTGAAAAATGCCCCACATATGCATCATATATGTGCCAATCTATCAATATGTCCAAATATGAATCATAATTTATCCCATATGAACCATAATATGTCCAATTTGAATCATAACATGTCCCAATCTATGTCATATATATCATAATCTATTCTACTATGTGTCATCTAAATCATGTAATCTCACACACAATCTAAATTTTCTATATGTGAAGGCTCGAATCTCTAATCCCACTAGTATGCCCCCTTGAGGTTAGGGATGTATCCTAATATTTTACCCCAATTTGTATTAATGGATAAGATTAATCTAATTAAGATATAACTTTGAAATACAATTCATATCAATAGACACGGCATTAAACTATACATTTGAATGTAAAAGGTTGAGTTTAATTATTTTGATTTGATAAGGGCATATGATAAATATGGAAAGTACTAAAGAGATCATGATACTTTGACTTTTAGTTTACTATCCAACTATGATTATATATGATAGTGTAAATGAAGGATAAAAATGCATCTGGTTCACTCGATTTAGGAATTGATCTACTGGCTACAATGGGTTGGTTCCACAAAATTTGGTCAATATCATAGGTTTATACTGACCTATGTAAAAGTGACACAATGACTATATGATCACTTGAGAATGTCTTTGCTTGATATATATTTAAAATCCCAAACCTTGTTGATGTACATAAAACTAAAAATCAACCTTCTTTGCCCTAAAACCCTAGATGTGTTTGTGAGGTTTACAAACCTACAAAAATAGGGCTAGTGAAATGGGTTGAGTTGACCCAAATAATCCCCACCTGATGAATTGCCATTAATTATGCATTTAATACTCCAAATATAGAAATCAAGCCATATGTAATTCTCCCACCTAGTGTGATTATACTATTGTGCTCCTTTGATTTGTATGCAACTAATGATTGGATTTGGTACTTGAAAATACTTACTTTGACTTAAATTTTGAGTGTTTCAAATTTATATTATATTTTATCAAATTTGGGATTTATGTAAAACCCTAAGTGGCAACACTACTTTAAAAAATTAAGAGAATGATATAATAATAATAAAATTCAATAACTTGAAAGTAATGTATTCTATAAACTTACTATAAATAGAAAAGTTTGATGTGAAAAGAAAGACTTAGCTAGAAATTGTCCATAAGAGGAATCAAAATTTGAAACTTATTGTGCGAGGAGAAATGATGACTAGGATCAAGAATCAAGAGATGGATCTAGGCCTGGATAATCATTATATGGGTATAACACTATAGGGGTTGTGTTTTTATCTATTATGGAATTATCTTGTCCACCTACAGTGTGGAAATCAAGATTTTTAGGTTCTATGTGTCTTCATCTAGAGAGCTTGCATCTGGTGTAGGAACTTACGATCACTTGTAGAGACCACTATATGACTAATTTTCCTTCAAAAACCCTAACTCCTTAACATGTAGGGACCAATATAAATAAATTGTGTAAAAATGGTTAGTGATTGAAGTTGGATGAGACCTCAACACCCCATGTGTTAAGCGCTACATACATACCAATAATCTGAAGAGGAATAAAACTTCATGTAGTTATCCCATGCTATTATTGTGTGTGAATAACTGGTGTAATATTTTAGATGATATTAAAACAATGATGTGATTAATTCACTTAACTATTATTTGTGACATGTGAAATGTATTCAAACTTGAGCTCTAGGATATTAGGGTTGTATGTACTTAGAATTGGGAGAAATAGGTACTTTGCTCTCAATGTGCAATTATAATTTTGGTGATTTTTGATGTGGAAGACTCTCCTTTGAAAAATGGTTTTAAATGTGTTTATTAGTCATATCCTTGAAATTAATTAAAATGGGTCTCATTAGGGACATGGGCCAACCATCCTATAACTTTTGATTTTGTGAATTAGCTATTATTTGGTGGGAATATAGGAGAGGGGGAAAGAACACTAGAGAAGTGCGCTATAGTCCCTTAGGTCATCCTTATCTAATGGGTGATTTCATCATGATGAGTGTTAATAAATGCCTACAATATGTATAAGGTTGATAGGGATATGGATGAGTACATTTAAGGGTCATTTATCAACTTAGAGGACTGTGTAAGGTGGTTGAAAATGATAAAAAGGGGCTCTGAAATAGGTCTAGAGCTAAGTGTTTAAAATAGTGATCATAAGTGCATGGGTTTAGCTTAAATTTTAATTTATGTGTCTAAATTTTACCCCCTTTTATTTTAGTAATGCAACAAAGTGAAAGTACTCGAGTAAAATGAAAAATAAAGCATACATGAACTTACCTACGAAAGGAGTCCTAGATGTAGGCCCCAATGTTGAATTATGATCCATGAAAAAACCTATAATGAAACATATGTAATATTAGTATTTACTTAAGATGAATATCAAAAAGTGAAAGATAATGAACTAAAGCATGACAAGGAATGAATATACTTGATTGGGTATGTGAATCAGTATGCTTTTCTTGGTGCAAAAAATTGGAGACCGTGGTGAGTTGTATACTTGTAGTTCGATTAACATCGAATAGTTTGGATTGGTTGTGCATGCAATTTATATGTAATCCTAAGATAAAAATTAAAAAAATAAACAATATTCTAAAAATAATATGTGGGTTCATTAGAATTTGTAATCTATTTTGAATTGAAATGAATCAAATCAATAGATCTAAACTATTGAAATTAAAATACAAAAAATATATAGTTCTAGAAGTAAAATAAAAAATTTACAAAATTGAAAGTGATCTAAAAATGGTAAATTTACATAAGATATGCAAACCTCCCTCAAACGGATTTTATGTTGACTATGAAATAAAATTGCTTGAAAATACCTATGAACTGTGTCAAAACCAAAATCTAAATTATAAAGTATTATGGGACAAGGTTGTGATAAGAGGATAAGGACATACTACAACCTTATCTATTGACTATGATCACATCAAGGGTGACTATGCAAGTGATTTTTTGATCTAGGTGTATGTACCTGTCTATGAGGTTTTGTTATTTGTGTGTGCTAATTTATCATATAAAAGACATACAAAATATCGACCCTAGATCCTACATAATAAACAAAATATAAATCAAATTCCATAAGGGGAATAGGGTTAAGTTAATAGTTGATCTATCCTCAGAAAACCCCATGTAATCTAAATGTTGCCTACATTTTCCAAAAGGGCTTGAGACTGACATATTTCTTATTGGTCTTAATTTGTGACCCCAAATCAAAAATGGTTATTGTATTAACTATTTTAATGGGATAAAGGGAGATAATAGCATATGGGATGAAATATCCCTTCATTTTTAGGATTCAGCTGGTTGAATCCAAGGGTTGAGAAATTTCCAATTATTTAGTTGGGTGAGTAATGGTAATGAACCACTAGGAGCTCAATCCACTCTATGTTATATGATAAGTATTAAAGATGTTTGCTTAATCCCTTTAATTACTCATTCACATAAGTGTCACACTATAATACAATGGGAATAATATTCATCATAAAAAGGGATAAAAAGAGAGATAGAGTAAGGCAAGAAAGTAAGTGGTTCCTTGACTGAAATAAGATTATTAATGTTGAAAATCAAAAGCATGCTTGATCATAATTATACCATTGTGTACTAGGTCTAGATGTAGCAAAAATGGAAATAACTCATTGGGAAAGACTCTGAGGAATTGACTAAACATATTACCCTGAACTTATATTAAATAAAATCATATGAAAGGTCTATAGCTACTACACACAATGACTTGACACATTTTCAAGTTAAATAAAATAGAAATTCAAAACCAATAATACTAGTTATTACAAAATCTAATTGTATAGTCATTAGTAAACAAGATTACAATTTATTCTTAACATTAATCAATTATGTTCCTGTTGGCCATTTTTGGCCCACATATAAATCTCTCGCATGGTTTGATGAAGCAATGGATAAAAGGCTTTAAAATGGATCCAACATTTGCAAATAGAGAGGATCCAAGCAAGGTTTTCTAAGGATCTAGCAGCAGTGTTCAAGGATAAGTCTTTACTTGTTCATTCTCTCAGACTTTACGGGGACTAAGTGTTTCTTTTCTTTCAGGACATTTTTTGGCTAAGTGTTGAATTATTTTGGTCAAGTTATTTGAGATAAGGTTTTTGAAGGGATAATTCTTTCAGACAAAATGTTTGAAGCAAAATACAAAGACCTTTTCTTTCAGGAAAATTATATGGGACAATTTTCCCAAAGGGTAACTTTTCAATAAAATGCCCCACTTCAAGGTTTCTGAAGGGTACTTTTCTTTTAAAAAGTGGACCTAAGTAGAGTTTTTGAAGAGTCATTTCAAAAATCAAAAGGGTCCATTGTAAAAACTCTGAAGGACATTTTCAATTCTTCTAAAGGGCACTTTTTGAAGACAAAAGGCCAAAGGAATTTTAAAAGGGACACATTTCCTTTGGGAAAATTGTTTGAGACAATTTTTTTGAAAGAATATTTCTTTCAAAACTTTTTTCTTGAAGCAAAGGGTTCATTTTCAAAAAGGCCGAAGGAAATTCTTTTGAAGGAATTCCTTTGGAGGGAATTCCTTCGAAAAGAAGTGCCAAAACAAAAAACTTGAAAGGACAGTTTCCTGAAGGGGACATTCCTTTCGAGAAGGTTCATTTTGAAAAAAGGCAAAGGGTCCTGTCCCTTTGAAAATGTAATTTTTGAAAGGGGGGTTTTTTCAAATGTGAAGGGCACTTTTCTAAGCAAAGGGAGCACTTATAAAAGCCGATGGTTCATTTCAAATAACCAAAGGACATTTTTTTAAAGCTCTAAAGGGTACTTTCCCTTTGGAAAGGGGAATTTTCAAAATGGCCGAAAGATGCTTTTCCTTCATAAAAGGCACTTCTCCAAAGGACTTTTCAAAATCTGAAGGGTCTTTCTCAAAAAATTGGAAGTTTAATTCCTTTAAAAAAGAGTCCGTAGAAATTGTTCAAGTAAATTATCTAAAAGAAAAAGGTCCACAAGAAAGTATCCAAAGGAAACATGATGTTTGTGCCAGTGTTAAAGTTTAAGCTCATAAAATAGCCATTGGGATTCAAATATCCCATTACGGGCCTACAAACATCAAAATATAAACCCCAAAAAGTAGCCATTTGGATTTGTATGAACTTACATTGACATAAATGGCTACAAGAAAACCAATGTCCTTAGATTAGTTTTCCATTTATAGGAAAGATTTGGTCCAAATTTCAAGGTAGGAGTTAGTAGGTGAAATTAATGGAGAGGTCCTCATCCTTTGACATGGCCATCATATTTGACAATAATCATTCAATGTGGAAGCATCATGGCTCGGTCTAGATTCAGATTTATGGGGATTTTGTCCTTATACATGTAAGACAAGTGAAAGATGGCATGGGAATGAAAGGTGAAGATCAGGTGATTAGAAAAGGTAGCTCAAACATTAAATATGTTCTTCAATAAGTTCTTATCTTCTAGCATGTTTGCTAATAAATGAGGGGCTCAAGGAGATTTACGATGATCTTGGATGGTTCCTTTCATGGTCAAGGCAGTTGCATGTTTTGAATGTAAAAGAGTTCAAGGACATAGTGGTGGTTGCAACCATTTATGACCCCTCTCTTCCTTTTCTCATGCTATCCCCCTCTTCTATCATCCTTTTCTTTTATATATACAGGCTTTTGAGCTTAAAAAGAGATCCTTTGACTGGTGATAGAGTTACTCTATCAAAAGTTCCTTGTAAACACTCTCTTGAAGCAATAAGATAAAACTTTATGATTTTGGTTTGAAGTCAAGTGTACATTATTGGAGCTTAACTTGTAGATGTATGTCCTTTTTCATCATCTATATATTCTCTACGTGTCTTGCTTTAATTTTTTTGGTTCCTTGCAGGTTGTATGAAGTGTTAGACAGTGGTGCCTTTCTTGAAGTGTCATAAGTTTATAGTGTCTCATACAAACCTATTTCTTTTTTTCCTTCAAATTGTAGGTTTTCCCTTCGACCTCCACACAAAATACTTATGCGTGTGGCCTTGAGATAAGATCATATTAGTTTGTGTCTTAATTAGGTTCATTAGTAGTTGTTAGGGTTTCTAGGTTGAAAGTGGATCATTTCATATTTGGTGCATGACCATCCTTAGCTTAGATTTCCCTTTCATGTTATCTTTCTCTCCCTTTTCCTTAGTCGGTAGCAGATTTTAGTATGGGAAACAAGCTGAAGTGAAGCATCTGAAGAGCTAGCCTCATTAAAAACCCTAGAGGGTCAACCTCATTATAGGATACCCATAGCTTGAGGTTATTCCAATATTGTAGCTGAGAATGAGAGAGCCTAAAATAGTTTTGGCACACCTGGTGGGACCACTTTCAAAGAAGATTGGTCAATTTTGATGCTGGTTGATCAATTTGTAGCAGTTATAGCTCTCATCTTTCAGTATTTGGTGATTTTGAAAAACACTCAACAATTTGGTGATAGAACAGTAACTATCTTTCATGTCAAAGGTGACTACAATATCAACTTCTAAAGGTATTCCTTTTGAGTTTGTTTAACTCCTATTAAATCCAGCTAAAAGGTTAAGGTTCATCATACGTAGGAAACCATTTTCCTAAACCAGTCATGAGGTGTACCTATGCAAGAAGACCTTTGTTAGCCCCTTTTGTTACCATGATTCCCTAAAGAGATTTTGTACGCTTTAGTGGCCAAAGTCCTTTGAATTTTCAAAAATATGATCCTATGCTAGTATCAACTCTCAAAAGCATCCCATATTTTAAAGGAGACCAAGCCATAACCCCTGCTGAACACATCAATGACTAGCCATTTTTTGCAATATCCATAATGTCATTACAAAAAATATAGCTATTAGAATGTTAACTATATCCCTTAATGGAAAATCTTTAGATTGGTATAGATGCTTAGATCCTAATTCTATTCAATCATGGAATCAGTAAGGAGAGGCCTTGTGTAAAATATTTATAGACAAGAGTGACCATTTGTCACTAGCAAAATAGCTTACCACAATCAAGAGAGCCCCCCACGAAGTCATGCAAGACTTCAACACAAGATTCTAAAAATCTTGGGATAGAATTCCAACCTCTATTAAACCATACCCTAAATTTGCATTCCTATACTACTTGAAGGCTCTAAATAGTGATATAGTTGTAATGATCCAATCCATGGGAGGGGACAAGTTTCTAGATGCTTATGAGGTGGATATTAAAGCAAAAAGTTGCCTAGTTCTAACTAGCAAGCTTACTCCTAGACCCCTAATGCCTCTTTTCCTTAAAATTAAACCACCACCTACAGATATTTCCCCACTTGATGTTATTCTTCCAACTCCAATAATTGATGATATACCTTCACCCAAGCAGGAAAAGGCCTCCACTAGTGGATCAAGTGATTCCCAAGAGCATAAAAACTACCTAAAACTTAAGATCATGCTCCAATCCTTGGGAAATGGTGTGGTAAATGTTAAAAGGCAACAAGCTCAATTCAATAAACCTTGTCAAGCTCCATATTACCCTCAACAACAATCTTATCAAGGGAATAGACCACCCTAAAAAGGGAATTTTCTAAAACCAAAACCATGAGCAAGGGCAAGGATAACTTAGCTAAAATAATCAAGGTAGCTATAACCCAAATGTTTTAGGCTCTTCCAACTCCTTGGTTCATGTTCAAAACAATATGGCTTAAGAAGTTGAAGGGACCACACCTTAGGATAAATCTTTTGGACAATCCATTGTCCCAACTAATGGTTTTAATCAGGCCTTTCATGACCAATGGTAGCGAGCTATTGCTTATGGATATAATCAAGCCTTAATGGCTCAAAACACAGAGACCCCCATGATGACAAAACCAAAACAATCTCCATAAGACTAGGGATTCGATCAAGTACCAAACCATTTGCATGTTATAATGGTCATCAGTGAGCAAGATGAGTGTTATGCACTCAATCAATAAGCTAGTTCTAGTCAAGCATGCATTCTAGTGGTAGCTAATACAAGATTCAAAAGAAATAATATAGATGGTAATCAAGAGGTGATCAATTAACCTCTTGTCATTACTCATTCATTGCCTAAGCCTAATGAGCCTGTTGCCACTCCAAAGGTCCTAACACCTCCTAAAAATTAGAATCAAGGAGTTCATTTTGATCCAATAAACTCACAGATTTAACAAACAACAATAGTGACCCCCAAAGCTCATGCAAAGGTTGGTGGTCCACCAATCAACATTGTTGAGCAATGAAGAAATCTAGTCTGAGTGTACCAATGTGGGACATGTTTTTCATGCCTAGTCAGGTGGATATCTTTCAAGAAGGTTTGTCCAAGATAGGTGTTACACCAACTATAGGCAAATAACCAAGCAAAGAAATTGATGTCCTCACCAATGTAACCCAAGGTCCTATAGGAGAAGGATCAAGTAACATAGTCAAACCCTTTCCATTCTACATTTCATTAATCATTGGTGATTCTTTGGTGCATAATTACTTGGTAGATAGTGGATCTAGCACTTTAGTAATGTCAAAGTCTATAGCTAATTAGTTGAACCTCAAATATGAGCCACATACTAAGAGAGTTCTACAGCTTGATGATTCTTCCACAAAGTCATCTGGTATCATCAAGGAATTGAGCTTGACCTTGCATGCTTGTCCTAATGTTTTGGTGGTTTTGGATGTATTGATCCTTGATGTAACTCCTTGCTTTGCGTTACGCCTCTCTAGAGAATTCATAGCCAAAATTGGGGGTTATCTAGAAGTATATTGGTCTTACATGGCATTTAAAACAAGTTATGGGACTAAGGTAGCAATCAAGGCTGAACCCATGACATAATCTCACATTGAACCCCATCAGCCAAATAGCATAAACCTCAATTATACTATCCTTGATAAGGATGAATTTACAATTGGTCAAGAATTGAATACTTATCCTAAGGAGATTATTCTTGGATGAGCTATGGGGGGATAATCAATTTCTCAACACTTTGGAAGGTGTTGAAGAAAGAGACATGGGTGTCTATTTGCTACATGAAGAAAATCAACTCATGCCTTCGCTCATTGGACCTAAAGAAGACCTCAATGTTATGTGGAAGTTGTTCTTTGATGGTTTAAGGAGCAAAAATGGAGTAGGTGCAGGGGAAATGTTGATTTCCCCTTCAGATGATAAGTATTTCTCTTCTTATAGGTTCCATTTCAGTTGTTCCTCCAATGCAAAAGAATATGAAGGCCTAATACATGGCCTCCAATGGGCCAGTAAGAGGGGAATCAAGAAGCTGTAAGCATATGAAGACAGTGAGCTTATAGTGAACCAAGTAAGGGGCTTGAACATTATGAAGAATCTTTTGATGAGGTCCTACAAAAATAGATTATGGGACCTAATTGAAGATTTTGAAGCCTTTAACATTCAAGTTGTGCCAAGGAACAAGAATCTGCATGTTGACAG
Organism: Torreya grandis; assembly: GCA_037957365.1. NCBI lineage: Eukaryota > Viridiplantae > Streptophyta > Pinopsida > Cupressales > Taxaceae > Torreya > Torreya grandis. Next base: position 368,338 of record JARHVA010000715.1, on the reverse strand, counting down.
GTTAGCCACTGTAAGAGCCCAATTTGATATTCCAAGCAAGCTAAAAGAGGCCAAAGTTCAGTCACATGTAAAGGTGGTGGTGAGGCCATCAGTACCAGATGATGAATCCCATTGGTAGGTCTTTAAAAATGATAAACAAATTGCTTGTTTCTTATAGCAAGAAGCAGAGCTCTCTTATGTGAACTAGGAGAAATTTCAACATCAATATGAGGATCAAATTGTTCAACTAAAGTATAATAAACTTCCTAAAGGGCTAGTCACCCTTGAAAGTCTTTTTCATGAGGGAGACCATATAAGGAAAGACAAAGCAGTGATGTCAACTGATGAGGAGAACTATGAAAGAGTCCTTATTTTCAAGGACAAACTCCTCAAGCTTGGGAAGGTAAATAATAAGGCAGAAAGGCACGCTTTCATTGAACTTTGTAAGGTATATTCAGACATCTTTGCTTGGGAATATAGTGACTTAAAAGGTTTTGATCTAAATTTAACCCAACATACTATAGAATTGGAGGCCAATGTTAATCCTATGAGGCAAAAACAAAGACCCATTAACCCTAAAATAGAAGAGCTTATGAGGAGATATTTGACCAATTTAATTGAATCTAAGATCATCTTTCCCATCAAACACTCATCATGGGTAGCCAATTTGGTGCCTGTAAGGAAAAAGAGTGGGGAGATTAGGCTATGTATTGACTTTAGAGATTTTAATGGGGTCTCCTTGAAGTACCATTACCCTCTACCATCCATAGAGTAGCTTGTTCAAATATTTGTAGGTTTAGAACATTTTTCTCTTTGGGATGGATATTCAGGTTACAACCAAGTATTAGTAAAGAAAGAAGATCAGTACAAGATTGCCTTCACCACCAAATGGGGCATGTATGTGTATAAAAAGATGCCTTTTAGATTATCAAATGATGGGGTAAATTTCCAAAGATCCATGGACATGGTTTTCCAAGGGATGTTGAATCAAATGGTGTTGGTCTACTTGGACGACATCACAGTTTTCTCCAAGGATACCAATGAACACATGGACCACCTAAGGTTGATCTTTGAGAGATGCAGAGAGTATGGGATCTCTTTGAATCCCAAGAAGTGTGTGTTTTTTGTACATGAGGGTAAACTCTTGGGACATATTTTCTCAAAATAAGGATTAGCTATTAATCTTGATAGAATAAGTGCCATTTTGTCATTATCCTTACCCAAGCATAAGAAAGGAATCTAGAGTTTCCTTGGGAAAATAAACTGTCAGAAGGTTTATACCTGATTTTGTAAACTTGGTCAATCCCATCACTACCATGTTTAAGAAGAACCAAGTTTTCACTTGGTCAAATAAAGGTAAATCAACATTTGAGGCTATCAAGCAAGTCGTTACCCAAGCACCCACACTCACGAATCCTAATTTCTCAAGAGATTTCATATTGTATGCCTTTCCAATATTGACAATATATCAACTATGCTGATGTAAAATAATTATGAAGGACTTGAGTAAACAATAGCATTTTTTAGTCAAAGGCTTGAGAGGTATGAGGTGATGTATACTTTTGTAGAAAAACAAGTCCTTGCAGCAGTAAGAAGCCTTAAAAATTTTAGGCTAATGCTCTCGAATATAAAAATCTACCTTATGGTGTCTCATCTTGGAGTGAGAGATTTCCTTTTTAACAAAGACTTGAATGAAAAGAGATCTAGTTGGATTACCAAGGTTATGGAGTATGATGTGGAGATCAAGGTCACAAGCTAGTGATAGGAAAAGGTTTGTGTGAGCATATGGTTGATGACCTTCATGAGGAAAAAGAAGTTGCCATGGTGATACAAGATAACTCATAAGTAGAGGCACCTCTACTTCGTAAGAGATGGCTCCATGATATGGTACATTTTCTGCTAACAAGAGAAATCCCTCAAGGTCTAGATAGGGTAAAAAGAATGTATTTTAGACTTCAATCCATACCTTATGAATTGGTTGATGGGGTTTTATTTATAAGAGACCTAAATGGAGTGATCTTAAGGTGCATAGATGATGACAAAGTGACAAGGCTCTTGTAGCAATTCCATGATGGCCCTGTAGGAGGCCATTTTGCTCTAAGGACCACAGCAGTAAATATAATGAGGGCTAGTTATTACTGGCCCAACCTCTTCAAATATGCATATGCATGCATAAGGAAGTGTCAAAAGAGTGATTTATTTGTGGGTAAGCAAATATTGGCAGCCCTTCCTCTCAATCCAATTCAAGTAGAGCAACCCTTCATGCAATGGGGGCTAGATTTCATAAGAATGATCAACCCTCCATCAAGTACAAGACATAGATGGGTGCTTACTGCAACTGAATACTTCACCAGGTGGGTGTAAGCCATTGCATTTAAATAAGCTAATGAAGGTGTAGTCCTAGACTTTTATGACAGCATTGTAACAAGGTTTGGTATTCCATCCACTATCATTTTTGATAATGCATTAGCATTCCTCAATCTAAAAATGAGTGAACAGGCTCTCAGATAGGCATCTACCTCAGCACCTCTTCCAACTATTATCCTCAAGGAAATCGATTGGCTGAGTCCACAAATAAAAAATTTCTAAGAATCATCAGGATAATTATGGAAGAGAATCAGAGGACGTAGCACACTAAACTAAAGACAACTTTATGGGTTGACAAGGTGACTCCTAAAGCTGTCATTGGCAATTCTCCATATGTCTTAATATATGTAAGGGAGGCCAAGTTACCCATTTCTCTTGAGCTACCTGCATTAGAACTAGACCATCAGCTAGATTTGATGGAAGATGATCCCATGCATGTGAGACTAGCATAACTCATGGAGCTTGAAGAAATGAGAAACCTTGCAATGAAAACACTAGAATCACATCAAGATCAAGACAAGAAGGTCTTTGACAAGAGAACCATATCAAAGTACTTCAAGGAAGGGGATCTATTCCTCAAGTGGGATTCAAACAAGGCCAAGCTAGGCAACCATACCAAATTTAATAGTTTATAGAGTGGTCCTTATTTGATCCACAAATGTAAACAACATAATGTTTTTCAATTGGCCTAACAAGATGGAGAGGTACTACCCATCCTAGTCAATGGGATTCATCTAAAGCCTTGCTATCAAAATAGTTTTTAGCCATTATATATATTGTATATTTTATATAGATTTTTATGTTTTCTCCTAAGTGCCTTATGTACTTTTTTTTTTAGTTGCGTGTTTTACTTCCCTAAGTGCCATGGGCATAATGTTTATTTTGTTATTATTGTCCTTGTTGCTTTAAGAAGTTATAGAAAGGGTCAGCCCTATATCTAGTTTCAGACAAGCTCAATTGCAAAGTCTAATAACTCCACACCCAATGGACTAGACAAAGCAACATGGTCTAGGTTCTCTTATATCAACAAGCATGCAACCCCTATGAGCCACCAAAGATGTTGGCTATTTTTGGCCCACATATAAATCTCTTGCATGGTTTGATGAAGTAGTAGATCAAAGGATTTGAAATGGATCCAAAATTTACAAATATAGAGGATCCAAGCAAGGTTTTCTAATGATTCAATAATAGTGTTCAAGGATAAGCCTGCAAGCTAGAAGCTAAGTGCAAAATATTTTATTCAGATAAGTCTTTACTTGTTCATTCTTTCAGACTTTGTGGGGATTAAGTGTTTATTTTCTTTTGAGACCTTTTTTGGCTAAGTGTTGAATTCTTCTGAAGGGCACTTTTCGAAGGCAAAAGTCTAAAGGAATTTTCAAAGGGACACATTTCCTTCAAGAAAATTGTCTGAGACAATTTTTTCGAAGGAAGATTTCTTTCATAACTTTTGTCCCGAAGCAAAGGGTTCATTTTCAAAAAGGCCGAAGGAATTCCTTCAGAAAGAAGTGCTAAAACAAAAAACCTGAAGCGATAGTTTTCCAAAGGGGACATTCATTTCAGGAAGGTTCATTTTCAAAAAAGGCAAAGGGTCCTTTCCCTCCAAAAAGGTACATTTGCAAGATTTCTAAAAGGAGATTTTTTTCAAATGCAATGGGCACTTTTATCAGCAAAGGGTTCACTTGAAAAAGTTGATGGTTCATTTCAAATAACCAAAGGAATTTTTTCAAAAGCTCTAAAGGGTACTTTCCTTTTGGAAAGGGGCATTTTCAAAATGGCCAAAAGATACTTTTCCTTCAAAAAAGGCACTTCTCCAAAGGTCTTTTCAAAATCCCAAGGATCTTTCTTGAAAAATCAAAAGTTTAATTTCTTCAAAAAAGAGTCCACAGAAATTGTTCAAGCAAATTGCCTGAAAGAAAAAGACATGTAGGAATGTATCCAAAGGAAAGATGACATTTGCACCAATGTCAAAGTTTAAGCTCATAAAATAGTCATTGGGATTCAAATATCCCATGATGGGCCCATAAACATCAAAATTTAAACCCCTGCAAGTAGCTATTTGGATTTGTATGGACTTACATCGACATAAATGGGTACAAGAAAACCAATGTCCTTAGATTGATTTTCCATCTATAAGAAAGATCCGGTCCATGTTTCAAAGTAGGAGCTAGTAGGTGAAATTAATGGAGAGGTCTTCATTCTTTGATATGGCCATCATCTTTGACAAATAACTATTCAATGCAGAAGCAACATGGCTCGGTCCAGATTCAGAGTTATGGGGATTTTATCCTTATACATGCAAGACAAGTGAAACATGACATGGGAATAAAAGGTGAAGATCATGCAATTATAAAAGGTAGCTCGAGCATTAAATACATTCTTAGAAAATTTCTTGTCTTCTATCATGTTTTCTAATAAATGAGGGTCTCAACGAGATTTACGATGATTTTGGATGGTTCATTTCATGGTTAAGGTAGTTGCACACTCTAAATGCAAAAGAGTTCAAGGGCATAGTGGTGGTTGTAGCCATTTATGACCCCTCCCTCCATTTTCTCATGCAATCCCCCTTTTATATTATCCTTTTTTGCTATATAGACAGGCTTTTGAGCCTAAAAAGAGATCCCTCAACTGGTGATAGAGTTACTTTGTCAAAATCACCTTGTAAACACTCTGTTGAAGAAATAAGATAAACTTTTATGATTCTAGTTTGAAGTCAAATGTACATTATTGGAGCTTAACTTGCATATGTATGTCCCTTTTCAACATTTGTAGATTCTCTATATATCTTGCTTTAATTCTTTTGGTTCCTTACAGGTTGTGTGAAGTGTTAGACAGTGGTGCCTTTTTTGAAGTGTCATAAGTTTATAGTGTCTCATACAAACCTATTTATTTATGTCCTTCAAATTGTAGCATTTCCCTTCAACTTCCACACAAAATACTTATGCTTGTGGCCTTGAGATAAGATCAAATCAATCTGTGTCTTGGTTAGATGCATTAGTAGTTGTTAGGGTTTCCAGGCTGAAAGTGGATCATTCCATATTTGGTACATCACCATCCTTAGCTTAGATTTCCCTTTCATGTTATCTTTTTCTCCCTTTTCTTTAGTCAGTAGTAGATTTTAGTGTGGGAAACAAGTTAAAGTGAAGCATCTGAGGAGCTAGCCTCATTAAAAACCTTAGAGGTTCAACCTCATTATAGGATACCCATATCCTGAGGTTGTTCCAATATTGTAACTAGGAGTGAGAGAACCTAAAAAAATATCTCACAAGGGTGCAATTCTAGCCTACAATAGTTCCATTAAGAAATGAAGGACATTACTAAAGAACGACATGAATTTCAAATAAGACTAGTATGTATTTCAGTGTTATTATAAAAGCATTTAAGTGTGCCCTCTAGGTAGACAATCACAAGCCAAAATGAAACAAAAAAAAGAGAAGACTAAGCTTATCATAATTTTTGTAAATTTTTGGTGCATAATATATCCCCCCTTAAAACAAGAATGTGGACTACCTTATATAAAAAAGATAATGGGACTTATCTCCAAGTAGCACAAAACTCCCATCTCTTACCATGATTTCCACTCCAGACTATTATAACTATAATTCGTTACAATATTCCCTCCACTCTCAAAGGAAATCCAAATTTCATTTTGCCTTTTCTCCATGGTTATGACACCTATCTAGCTAAAATGATCCTTATATTTTCCCTTTTGGATCAAATATTTTGAATGATTTTCTATTTGGCCCACTTAGGAGCATATTTAGCTCTAGAAGCCATCAGTTCCATCCATGTACCTCATTTAACCAGTTAGACTCCTCATAATCTTGATCAACTAATTAATCTATTATTTTCCTCAATTCAGGCCATTATAACATTTTTATGAGTTGTCAAATTTAACATATGCCTTTTATGATGATTTAGCCAGTTGATGTGGTTTAGGTCCACTTGTCTACTTTGTTGGTCTCGAGCTCTTCCCATTCACTAAGTGTATTTTTCTCATTTTCACATTCCTTTTCCATTGCTAGGTTATTAGATTTGCCTATTGGGTCTCACTTTACCACTTGGTAGTCTGTTAGTGCTCTTGATCTTTACCTTATTATCTAACTCCATCATCACCATGACCATGTGGATTTTTCTCATGCCCCCGATCTCTTCATGATTTGGGATAATGTTGTAATCACTTTGAGATATTGGGATCCTAAGAGGGTGCCATATGGCATCTTCACAGGGACTCAGGGGCACAAAGCTTTACCAATGTTGATCAAATTTTGGGTCATCATGATAATGCCTTAATTCTCTCAAGGTTTTGAGGTTCTAAGGGGCTAGGTCACCAAGATCATGCCATGTGGTGCAATCTCAGGGCCATGGGTATTTAAAAGGACTTAGTCATTTTTTCAAAAATATTTGACTCTGAACCCATGCATCAATGAGATTTGTATGCATGGAAGAATTTGGGGGACCTCAGGAAGTCTCTAAAACTTATATTAAATATAAGGTAATAAAAAGAACTAAGGCAAATGAAGTCATTAGTAAGTTAGCCTAAAATGCAAGAATATCCACCAAGGTGTAAAACAAGGGCCAATTTTTGATCTTGAACACATAATAGGATTTTTCAGTCCACAATAATGAATTTACATCATCCTAAAAATTTGAAAACTTTTTGAATATCCAAGTCTAAAATCAAATGTTGGCTAAGTATATATAATGGGAAATTATAAAGACATGGTCACTTTCAAATCATAATAAAACATTTTAGAGGTAAAATTTAGACTAGGCCAAATCAGACATGGAAATTCTTACGTTCAAAAGGCTTGAATTTAAACTTGATTAATATCATTAAAGCATTTAGATGGTAGAACTTCACATCCAAAAACCTATAAATTAAATACCAAATGAAACATGAGGTTCCCCGTTTGAAATTTGAATATGGGGCATCTTGGACCTAACAAATGGAAATCTCTACGGGGAGAATATTGCATCACCAATCAAAATTTGAATAACAAATTTTCACACCTGGATAACAATCATGAACTACAAATAATTTGTTAGAAAAAATCAAAAATATGAAGGCACTAAAGTCCACTTAAACATGTGACATCAAATTTTAATTCAGCCTTAAACCATCAATGTGTGTAAAAGTGATCAATTATTTTATAGCTCATGAAATTACATGACACAAGTCAAGCATGTCTAAACAACTAGAACTTTTGATAGGGAAATTTTGGTTAATCATCTTGGAGGGGGAATGGCATGGTCATTGTTCTACTACTAACTAGGAATCTATAGCTCTAATAGAGATATCTCTGGTCCCATTCAAGGCCTTATTCCACTACCAGCCAAGTAATAAATCCTATGGTGGAGATTGGTTGACTCACCCTTTAGAGGAAGACTTGGATTTTGAATTTTTATTTTATTTCCTTCGAAATTTTCCTTGAAAATATTTTACATTTATGTCTATTAAGGGTTGGGAACCAATCCATGGGTATAATGATAGACTCAAAAAAATTAGGTTACTAAGACAAATTCAAACTAAATAAGTGTGTCCATTTTCTTCAATTATTTAATTAAGTGAAATTGATGGTTTAGATAAGAAAATACATTGTTCTAAATCCATAATTTCTATTTTGAATCATTGGCCTTTAAACTTTAGAAAAATGTACAAAATAATTGCTTCCAATTTATGGAGTTGTTCAAAAATGACTACTTACTATCTAACTTCTAAAATATAAATGATCCTCATGCACTTAATCACCCTTTTGGAGTGACCAACCCAAAACAACCCAAGAATAGCTCAATTTCAACATATTATTATTTTGTCTTCTACTTCTCAGACCCAGTTTTGATGCAACATTAGCTATGCACATGCTTTATTTTCTTGATAGCATTACAGTCAATGGGATGCAACGGAATATCTAAAATAATAATACCAAGAGACCACATCCAATAGAATTGATTTCCCATGATATGGTAAGTAATTATCCCTAATCAATTTTGCTTCAGATAAACACTCTGAAAATACACCAGGAGATCCAAAAATATAAGCAAACTCAAATAAGTGCAGGGGGAGAAACAAAAAATAGAAAATAAACTTAAACCAATAGAGCACGAAACACTATACAATATATGCATGCAACAAACATCTTCACTCGATCTAAAATGGTGTTGGCAAAATAATTGAGAAGTAATGTTTCAAAAAAATTCCACTGACTGGAAGTTATTGGTCATTCTCATTATAGATCTTTTAATATGAAAGCATTCTATCCTATCAATTTTGAAACTTGATAAGGACTGGTCTAAAGAGGACTTAGCTTATAATGTTGACCTTTCTTCTCATGGGCTTTGTCCCATAACAAACCAAGTTTGAAATGTGAAAGCATTTCACTTACCTTTTCTATCAAACTATCTTTTCATGACTGCCTAGTGCTTACTAAAATTTTACAAGGCTTCATCTCATATCATCCATATGAATCAAGGCCAACAATCTAGACTGGTCTATCTCATTTAATTCCATGTATTCATTGATGAACTGATACATGGATCTTTTGAGTGTCATTGCAAATAGTGGTTTCACACCATAAAGCAACATGAAAAGGGAGATTTTGAGACTTTTCTTATGCCTCATCTAATCATCCCATAAAGCATACTTAAGTAGAAGATGCCAATTGTGTGGGTTCTCCTCCACTGATTTCTCAATGACATTCAATAAGGTATTATTTGTGGACTTGGCTAAACCATTTCCCTATGGGCAATAGTTTGAAGATAACTTTAATGTAATTCTATTTTGATATGCCCAATCAGTCAACTCAGTTGATTGGAATGCATACCCATTATCACAAATAAGTGCCACATGGGTGCCAAACCTGGTTTTAATATGCTCTTCTAAGAATCTAATCACCTCTTCCATAGTGTTATTCTTAGTTGCTCTTGATTCAGCCCATCTTGTGCAATAGTCAATCTCTATGATAATCAATCTATGGTTGACTAAAGAGTTTAGATTTATGACTCCAATGAAGTTTAGGCCCCATTGAGAAAATGGATGCTCCTCAATTACTAGTTAAATGGGCATAACAACATGAGTTACCCTTTTTACAAAGGTTTGATAAAGATGATAAGATATTACATGAATATGAGCATCCTTGAATAATGTTGGTGAATAATAACCAACACTTAAGATTTTGTGGGTTGTCACACTGCTAGAAGGATGATTGTTACCTAATCTATCATGGAAATAAGTCACAACATCTAATGCTTCATCTATTGTTAAGCATTTTAGGAAAATCCATTCATGATTTATGCAGTACATGACACCTTTCTTTAGCATGTAATGGGATGCTTTCAACCTTAATTCTATTTTATATGTCCTGCCCAAGCCATCTAGTGGAGCACAATATAATAAGTTATGAGTAATAGAGTCATGCCATGGGTTGTGCTTTATTTAAGACTAATTCACTTAGATAACAACAATACCAGGGTCAATTTTAGAAATCAATTGTGATAAAATTTGACCTTAAACCAGCTTCACAGACCTAACCTCTATGTCATATTCTTGAAGTTTTGATACCTAATGTCCTCTTCTTTCCCCAAGTTCATTCTACCCCAACATCATTTTGAAAATAGGATCTAGAACCATACCATAAACTTTGTTCCTTAGAATGTAATGTCTGAATTTCTTTGATATCTTTACCAGTGAATAAGCTTACTTATCCAAAATAGGGTACTTTAATTCCACCTCCTTCAAACTGGTGCTCATGAAAGCTAGGGGATTCTCTCCATCTTCTAATTTTTTAGTAAGGACGACATCAATCGTGTGATCAGATGTAAATGTATATAAGTAGAAATATTTTATGTACATTAGGTTGACAAAACAAGGCCCTACATTATAGCATCCTTAATTTCTTGAAAGGATTTCTTTGAGGTAGGCATCCACTCAACTTTATCTCCCTATTTCAACATGGAATTCAATGGTTTAGTTATCTCGATAAAACCTAAAATGATTTTTTGTATGAAATTAATTTTACTAAAGAAATAATTTAGGCTCTTTATTATTTTTTAATTGAAATTTAGAAATGGCATCGGCTCTTTTAGAGTCATTAACATACCTTATTTATTAATTACATGACTAATGAGCTTACCTTTAGTTTCACAAAAGATACTGTTGGAAATATTATCATTAATGTCAAAGGTCTAGCATTGTTGATAAAGGCCCCATTGCATTTAATGATGTTTTTAATATTCATATCTTGGTTAATGTGTGTTAATATTTATTTAATATTAACAAATATATTTTTGGTTGCATATAAGTTGAAAGAGGGCCCATGGAGAAGTCAAAGAGTCATAAGTAAAAACAAAAGAGGAATGGGATGCATTTTCTCATGTAGAGTCATCTTAAGGAATTCTAAGAGTCACCATGTGAAGACAAAAGAGGGTATGGTGCATTTTTCCATGAAGGGACACTTTGAGGAATATGAAAAGTCACCAAGATAAAGACAAAAGAGGAAAGGATATTTTTTCTTATGAATGGTCACCATATAACTTTTCAAATGCAAGGATATGAAGGGTCATGCAAGTTTGGCACCATTTTTCATGAGGATTGAAGTGTCATAAAGGGTGAATACCAAAGGTCAATTAGAAAGCTATAAATAAAATCTTGAAAATCCATTTTTAATATGCAAGAGAGTGCATGGTTTGTATTTGTTTTTAAAGAGAGAAAAATAGGAGATATTGTGGAGTTCTATCATTTGTTGAGTAAGCAACATTGAGAGATAGTTGTGTTTTATACACAAGAGGGGTTGGTGCTCTTGTGGGTTGATGCTCATAAATCTTTGCAAAGGGTTGGTGTTCCTGTGGGTTGGTGCTCATAAATAGTTGTTGTGTTAGTGCTCAACAAAGGGGTTGGTGCTCCTGCAAGTTGGTGCTTGTAAACTTTATAATTTGATTTGGTGCTCATTCATATACTTCAGATTATTCTCTATAGTTTTTCCCACTTTGGGTTTCCATGTAAAAATTTGGTGTGTCTCTCTCTCTTGTGTGGTGCATATTATTGTTTCAGTTTTATTACATATCTTGAATGTGTGATTAAGTGGTTAAAGAAAATAAATCAGATTAAGTAAAAGATATATAATATATTGATTCACCCCCCTCTTAGTATATTTTGTGTTTAAAAATTGGTATCAGAGCAAGTTCCATTAGAAAAAAATTTATAGCTTGAAGGTAGATCGATAAAGCACGATGGCTGGATCACATGAAGGTTTTTATACAAATAAGGCACCTTTACTTGATGGGACAAATTATGCTTTTTAGAGCATAAAGATGAAGACTTATTTGATGGCCCTTAGATTCGACATTTGGTAAGTAGTGGTGGAGGAATATGAAGAGCCACAGACACTTGTAACTACTCCAGCAGAAAAGAAGGCAAGTGAAAATAATGCTAAAGATTTAAATGTTATTTTATATGGTTTATGTGAATCAAAATTTGTTAAAATTATGCAATGTAAATCTACTCATGAAACTTAGGTAAAACTTGAGAATATTTACAAAGATGATGGAAAGGTTCAACAAGCTAAGCTTCAAACTTTTAGAAGACAGTTTGAGAGTTTGATGATGGAAAAGGAAGAAAATATAGCAAGTTATCTTTTGCAGTTTGATCAAATAGTTAATTAGATTCAAGGTCTAAAATAAAAATTAGAAGAATTGATTGTGGTTCAAAAAAATTTGAGATCTCTACCATTGAGATATGATGCAAAAGTTTTAGCAATTGAAGAGATGAAGAATTTAGCCAAGCTAAAGATGGATGAGCTACATGGTATTCTTATGGCATATGAGATGTGGACTGAACAAGAGAAACCTTCAAAGAGAGAAACTACTTTCCAAACATAAAAGAAAGAGAAGGCTAAGATTCAAGAATCAAGTGACAGTTATAGCGATGATGAAGATGACAACAGATCTCTATTCATTCGTAATCCAAAAAAGGCATAGATAAATATCAAATAAAATTACCTATTAAATGTTTTAATTATGGAAAGATTGGACATTTTGTAGCTAAGTACCCAGATAAGGATAATGGTGACAATGAAGAAGGAAATTTTACATACAAGAATAATTTCAAATGAAAATTCAAGAAGGGATTTGAGAAGAAGAGTTTGTATTCTAAAGATCTTAGCTCAGTCGAAGATAGTAGAGTCAATGATTTAGAAGAAGAGATTATATTCATGGCCATACATGAAGATGCCTCTACAAGCAAAAGTATAGATGATCAAGAAGAAAAATAGGATGAAGCCAAAGTGAATCTAGAAGGAGAACTCATTTGTGCCTTATAAGAGTTAAAAGCTCTTGAAAAGAAGAATCAAAGATTACAACTCTAGATTGAGAAAAATGAAAATGAGTTCAAGGAAATAATTGAAGATCTACAAGCACACTTTGAGGAATCCAAGAAGAGTGAAGAATATTTAACGGTACAGTTGTAAAAAGTAAGTAAAGAATGTGAAAGGTATGTTATTGAAATTGCTTCTTTAAAATCAGATCTTGAGAAAACAAATGAAGCAATCAATGATAGAGCAACCAATGATTCAAAGTTTGATAATAACACTAATATGTTGAATAAGATATTAGAAATTCAAAGATCAATGTTAGATAAGATAGGTATCAGATTTGAAAAAGAAAAAGGGGAGGCCACTACTTTCATAGACATGGAAAAAGGAAAGAGCTATGCTGAAACTCTTATAAAAGAAGAAATAAAAAGGGAAGAAATTAAGAATATAGAGAACATCTCAAAAAAAGAAGGCTAGAGTGAATAGAGCTACAAAAGTTAATCAAGTCCTATTTTTATGGTTACTATTTTTAATGTAATGGATATCTTCATAAGAAAATAGAATGTTGAAAAAGGGCTAACAATTTTAGAAATAAGGAGAAAGAAAGTCAAGCAGAGTTAAGTAGAAGCCATAACTCTTTTGCTCCTCTATCAGGATTTAATGAAGAGGCCATAATATGTTACAACTGAAATAACTTTAGACACATAGCTTGGTAATATAGAATCATGTTCAAGTCAGTCAAGAAGGACCAAAGTTTCAAGGCTCCATTCATCAAGAAGAAAGTTTAGACAGGTTCATGGCAGAAGAAACAACCTGAAAAATCTATGTTAGTACAAGCAGCTTGACATGCAATAAATAAAAAAAATCCATGGTTATTAATAGTAGATGTTCGAGGCATATGACAAGAGACAAAATCAAGTTTATAACTTTGAAGAAGATCAATGGTGGCACAGTGAAATTTGAAGATAAAACTACAGTCAAAATTACCAAAAAAGGTACACTAAGTTTGGATAATGGTAGAACTAAAACTGAAAATGTTTTGTATGTATAAGGTCTTAATCATAAAATTTTGAGTTTAAATTAAATGTATGATCAGGGATACACACTAAAGTTTTATGCATAAGGTTTTGAAATTAAGAGAAAATATTTAGATGTGTTGGTTGAAGATGCTCAGAGAACAAGCAATAATTTGTATATATTATTAGACATCAAAGGTCAAAGATGTTGTTTGATTCAGATTTAAGAAAGTTAGCTATGACATAGTATAATGGAACACATAAATTTTAACAATCTTATCATCATCATCAAGAAGCAATCAGTCAAAAATCTTCTAAAGATTATAAAGCCATCTGACACGCTTTGTAAACCTTGTCAGCATGGGAAGCAGGCTACAAGGCGGTTCAAAATAAAAGAGTACTTAACCACTCAGATGTTAGAGTTTGTTCACATTGATCTATGTGGACCTATGAGAACTCAAAGTATTTAAGGTGAGAAATATTTCATGTTACTTATTGATAATTTTTCACGTATGACTTGCGTAATGTTTTTAAAGAAAAAATCAGAAGCTTTTAGACATTTCAAAGCATTAGTTGAGAATGAAACCAATTTGAAGATTAAGTGTCTAAGATCATATCAAAGAGGAAAATTCATGTCAGATCAGTTTATTGAGTTTTATGAAGACCATGGAATAAAGAGACATTATTCAGCATCCAGAAATCCACAGCAAAATAGAGTAGTTAAACGAAGAAATAGAATAATTCAAGAGATGGTGAGGATAATGCTAAATGAATCTAAGATACCAGATAAATATTGGAGATAGGTAGTTGTTACAACAATGAATATTCAAAATAGAGCATTATTGAGAGTCAATAGTGACAAGACTCCTTATGAGTTATGGAAAGACAAACTAGCAACAGTTGATTATTGCAAAGTTTTCGATAGCAGATGCTTCATAAAGAGAACTGATGAAAAACTTGATAAGTTTGAATCTAGAGCAGATGAAGGTATATTTCTTAGTTATTATTTCAAAATTAAATCTTATAAATTTTATAATAAAAGAATGAAGAAAATTGTTGAAAGTACAAGTGTCAAGATAGAAGAATATGGAACACAAAGAATTAGTGATCCAGTAGACATACCTGAAATCATTGAAGAGGAAGATTTTGAAGAATCAGATGATGATGAGAAGAAGGAAAAAAAGGACACCAACATCCATCTAAATATGTTTAGATAAATCATAATGAAAGTGACATCATTGGGGACATAAATGAAGGAATTCACACCAGAAGAATGGTGGTAAGTGAATCTGAGTAAGTTAAATTTTTTTTGTTATCCAAAATTTAGCCTAGAACTTTTTCAGAAGCTATACATGATAAGCATTGGTTTAAGGCAATAGATGAAGAATTAAATCAGATAGAAAATAATGATACTTAAAAATTAGTGCCAAGACCAAAATATCACAATGTGATATAAACAAAATGGGTTTACAGAAATAAGCTAAATGAAAATGGAGAAGTGACCAGGAATAAAGCAAGATTAGTATGTAAAAGATATGCTCAAATTGAGGGAATAGATTTTGAAAAAACTTTTGCACCAGTAGCAAGGCTAAAGGCTATTAAAATGTTTCTTTCATATGCCATGTTTAAAATTTTTAAAGTGTTTCATATGGATGTCAAATATGCTTTCCTAAATGGGAATCTAGAAGAAGAGGTCTACATTGAGTAGCCTCAAGGATTTATTCTCTCAAATATTAGTAGCCATGTATGTAGATTGAAAAAAACACTGTATGGATTGAAACAAGCTCCTAGAGTTGGTATGCAAGACTTGATAAGTACTTGTAGGATTAAAGTTTCAAGAGAAGATTTACTGATAGTAATCTCTACATCAAAATAGAAGGTGAGCATCAATTTATTGTTGTGGTATATGTTGATGTCATCATTTTTGGAGGAAACATTGAAAAGATGACAAAATAATTTTTTGATAATATACAAAAAGAATTTGAGATGTCTATGCTTGGAGAATTGTCATTTTTTTAGGATTGCAAATATTTTAGTCAGATAAATGAATTTTCATATCTTAAAGTAAATATGCTAATAAAATATTAAATAAATTTATTTTGAAGATTGTGCACCATTTGGCACACCAATGAGTATAGGAAATAAGGTGAGCAAGGATGAAGATTCACCTGTTGTAGATCAATCTTTGTATAGATATATGATTTGTAGTTTTTCATATTTGATAGCATCTAGGCCAGACATCATGCATGTAGTAGGTATGGTTACAAGATATTAGTCAAATCCAAAAGATAGTCATGTTAAATTGGTGAAAAAAATATTTAGATATATCAAGGGGACCTTAGATTATGGATTGTGGTATCCCACAGACAAAGATTTTACTTTGGATGCTTATACAAATTCAGATTGGGCAAGTTGTTTGGATAATAGAAAGAGTACAAGTGGAGGATCTTTCTTCCTTGGTGATAGCTTAGTTTCATGGCTAATCAAAAATCAAAATTTAGTATCACTTTCTACAGTTGAAGCAGAATATATTGCAGTGGTATTGTGTTGTACTCAAGTGTTTTGGATGAAACAAACTTTGGAAGATATCAAGGTAAAATATGATGAACCTATTTCTATTTTTTGTGACAACATAAGTGATATTAATATTTTGAAGAATCTAGTGATACATTCAAGAACAAAACATATTCCCATCAGATAATACTTTTTGAGAGAACAGGTTGCAGATCAACAGGTTAAGATAGAATATATTAGTACTACAGAGCAAATTGTAGATATTTTCACAAAGGCACTACCAATAGACACATTTGAGTATTTCTTGGAGAAGTTGGGAGTAATTTCTTTTATTTCTTTCCATTGAGGATTAGCATCAATTGAGGGGGAGCTAAGTGTTAGCTCTAGGTTAAGCCCTTTGCCATTGATGTCAAAGGGGGAGAAGAACAAAAATAGGTATAGGTATAGGTATAGGTATAGGTACAGGTGCAAAAATAGGTGCAAAATAGGTACAAGGAATAGGTACAAGTTACTAATGTAAGGGGGAATTACTATATGTTTTTTAGATGGTATTATATGCAAGTTTTAGGATGTGGTAGTTTCAATTTGAGGTTAACATCAATGACAAAGGGGGAGATTGTTGGAAATATTATCATTGATGTTAAAGGTCTAACATTGGTGATAAAGGTCCCATTGCATTTAATGATATTTTTAATATTCATATCTTGGTTAATGTGTGTTAATATTTTTTTAATATTAACGAATATATATTTGGTTGCATATAAGTGAAAATAGGGCCCATGGAGAAGTGAAAGAGTCACGGGGTAAAGACAAAAAAGGAATAGGATGCATTTTCTCATGAAGAGTCATCTTGAAGAATTCCAAGAGTCACCATGTGAATAAAAAAGAGGGTATGGTGCATTTTTCCATGAAGGGACACTTTAAAGAATACAAAAAGTCACCAAGATAAAGACAAAAGAGGAAAGGATGCATTTGCTTATGAAGGGTCACCATATGACTTTTCAAATGCAAGGATACGAAGGGTCATGCAAGTTTGGCACCATTTTCTATGAGGATTGAAGGATCACAAAGGGTGAATACCAAAGGTCATTTGGAGAGCTATAAATAAAGGCTTGAGAAGCAATTTGTAATATGCAAAAGAGTGCATGGTTTTTATTTGTTTTTGAAGAGAGAAAAGTAGGGGATATTATAGATTTCTATCATTTGTTGAGTAAGCAACATTGAGAGATAGTTGTGTTTTATACATAAGAGGGGTTGGTGATCCTGTGGGTTGGTTCTCACAAATCTTTGCAAGAGTTTGGTGCTCATGTGATTTGGTACTCATAAATAGTTATTGTGTTGGTGCTTAGCAAAAGGGTTGGTGCTCTTGCAAGTTGGTGCTTGCGAACTTTATAATTTGAGTTGGTGCTCATTCATATACTTGAGATTGTTCTCCATGGTTTTTTCCACTTTGGGCTTCCACATAAAAATATGGTCTCTCTCTCTCTCTCTCTCTCTCTCTCTCTCTCTCTCTCTCTCTCTCTCTCTCTCTCTCTCTCTCTCTCTCTCTCTCTCTCTCTCTCTCTCTCTCTCTCTCTTGTGTGGAGCATATTATTGTTTCAATTTTATTGCATATCTTGAATGTGTGATTAAGTGGTTAAAGAAAAGAAATCAAATTAAGTAAAAGATATATAATATACTAATTCACTCCCCCCCCTCTCTTATTATATTTTATGCTTAACAAATACATTTATTTGCATTGAGGGAAATACCAAAATTATGACAACGTTCAAAGATCTTATGCAAGTGTTTTAAATGGTCTGGTCTATGTTTAGAAAAAAATTGTTAAGTCATCCATATAGATAACAATGCACTTACCAATCAACCCTTCAAATATTATGTCCATGAATCTTTGTAAAGTGATGCCAACATTGATCAAACCAAAGGGAATTTTCTTATAAGTGAATGTGCCCCACTTTGTGGTAAAGGCTATCTTAGATTGGTCTTTCATGTCAACTAGAACTTGATTATAACCTAAGAATCTATCTAGGAAAGACATCATCTCAGATCCACTGACATTTTGGATGGATTCATCAAGGGATGGTAGTGGATAGTTATCTTTGTCTACAGCTTGATTTAAATTCTTGAATTTAACATAGAGACATTTATCCATCCTTTTTTTTAATTACACTAAATTAGCTACCTAATTTGAATGCCACAAAAGAAATATTATGCTAACTGACAATAAATTTTGAACCTCTTTCAAGATAAATAGCTCAAGAACATGATTAATTGGTCTCTGGCACTATCTAAATGTATTATTATCAAGTTTCAAGGGGATATTATGCATCATGATGCTGGGAATAAACACCTTTAGGTCACCATAAGTACAATCAATGATGTCTTTGTGATAAAGTAACATCCTTTGTAAATTTTTCATTTCTTCATCACTGCATTTTAGCCCCATAGTGATGTTTTGATGTTGATAAAGCATCCTAATGATAATTACTCATGACCTCTAATTAGGGTAAAAGGGTCTTCCAAGCCTAGTTATAGGCCTTTCTAAGTCAAGTAACCTTTCTAATGATATCATTCCATTTGGAATTTGATTGTCCTCAAGGTTTAGAACTCCATTAACATCATAATTTTCTTCATTCAAATCACTCCTCTCATGCTAATCGACTGTCTATGTGTTAAAAGCATTGGAACTAGAAAGGAAATCTAGAATGTATATGTCCTCATCAAACACTTAAAAGTTATTCACATTGTCAAGCATAAAGGAACATGAAACTAATTAGACATAAAACTTTTGTAATTCATGTTATCCAATGGTGTAAGGTTAGTTTTGTAACCTTTTACAACTCAGTGAATGTAAATCCTATGTTGTTAAATAGCTGAGTATAATAAATTAGGGTATAAATATGTAATAAATATAGCCACTGATATGTAATAGAATTGACTTTAGTTGAGTCCCTATTTTAGTGGTAGTGTCCTCTATACACTTGTGTTAGGGTCTATCAATCCTGTTTTGACATACATGAGTTCTAGAACCCTGTAGATGACATGTTTAAATTGATTTTAAGACTAAACCCTAATCTTTCATGTTATTAGGGTGTTTGATTGATACAATAAATAGAGTGTGTTTGTTAGTGGTGTAGGTTGGACATTCTCAACACCTTATTGTGATGAGAGTTGCCTACATACCAATACATCAAAGAGGGATTAAGCCTGATGTAGTTCTACCCAGGTAAGTGTGGTGCAAGTGCAAATGAAGCTAGTATGATTGCAAACCTGAGTGCTTTAAATGTGCTTGACACTAGAAATATGAGTAATCTGATATTAGAAATGTTGTACATGGTTGTATGTAGAAGTAGGGAAGAATAGGGATTTATAACCTTAATTGCACACAACTTGTTATGATTTTATATGAGTAATTTGCATCTTATTTTTATCTAGTGGTTGGATGACTAATATTCATGTATATAGGGTGTTTTGGTGCTCGTGTGGGTGTTAAAAGAGGTATAGGTAGACCCTAGCTGGTATAAGATTTGAAAATATATATGTTTGTAGAAAAAGGAGGGAAAGGACAATAACACCAAATTTGGGACACTAGAACCATGTGGCATTATTGTCCCTATTATGGTGCTAGTGTCTAGGTGTAAAAACTTGAGGCATGAAGGGCCAGGATGTAAGAATGAGGATTTGGGACTACTTTAGGGATAGGCATCCCACGTGAAGGTTGGATAAGTGTGAAAATAGGCCCTAAGATAAGCCTAGGAAGAAGCTAGGGATAGGTGGTCTCAAGTAGTAATCTTAGAACTCAAGTGCCATTTTTAAGTGCTTACGGTTAGTAGTAGAAATAACCAGTGAGTCTACCATGGCATATAAATGCTAGGAATGGTAATAATGTTAAATACATCAAAGGATCCATAAAATCCTAAGCATAGTACTTGTACTTCCTCAAATGAGAAAACTTGCATAGGAATTTATTCCTTCCCTGATTGATGACTAATTTAGAATCACCATATACCTTTAACTGATGGACATCATAACCAACTACAAACTGTAGTCTCAAGATTAGCACCTTGTATTATATTATGTTATTAGTATAATGTAATTATAATATATATGTAGTTGCATGTTTTTTACCCTGGGGATCAATAAGTACAATACTTCCTCTCAACTCTTGCTTAGATTGAGCTCCATCAACATACAAAGAGAACATACCTAAATTTTGATCTAGTTTGAGTTTTTCTTTATTTCTTGGTTTGATGTTCAAGGTATAGACACCTAAATCCATGGAGGTAAAATTAACTTTTTATTGACTCTATTATGTTCTATTATCATTAGTTGCATATGTGGCTCTCTATCGATTCTTATCTAATTTTCCACTCCTCTCCATGGCATCCACATATGGGAGTAGTTTGTTGTCATATAACCATTCAAAGACTTAGACCAATCTCTAATCACCAACATGTCATATGCTTTTGGGATTTTAATCACTTGTATATCTATGAACTATTACATTCTTGGTTCAGCATGCAATTGCATATGAACATTCAACAATTCTCCTACAACATTGACTTCAGACTTATCTAACTAGATCACTATCGTATCTAATTTTATAAGGACCAATCTTAGTTTCTTGTAAATTCAAATAGGCATGAAATTTACTAAGGCACCTAAATCAACTAGGCAATTGTGAAAATTCTTTCCAGAGATTCATATTATGAGTAAGAAGGGTGGAACCTCAGTTTTGGCCTTGTATATCATAATATTGGTATTGATCATAGCCTTATTTTTGGGTTGAGTGCTATTGTATATAAGAGACTTAAGGATTAAATCCCTCTACTCAGTAATTTGTGCCAATTCATAGAGGTTTATATTGGATTTTATCATTTTCATATCCTCAACTATGTTGTAGTTAGTCTTACTAGTGGTGGGCTAAATGTCACCTAACTTTGGTGGAGGTGGATCATTTATAGATTTTAGGTCAGGAGGAGTAGCAATATTGTTGGTTGGTGTTAATGTGGTCAAGCACTGGTGTGCTCTATTCCTAAGGGTATAATTCCCTTTTTAGAACTATTGGACAGCTTGGATGTCACTGGTATTTTCCTTAGGTTCATTGTCTCCTTCATTAGGAAAGTCTAGGGTCTTCAAAACCATAGTTGTGTTGGGTGTTTTGGATAAAATAGGAATATTAGGGTGAATTGTGGTACTCTATTTATTTTTAATAACCTCATATTCATAAATATCCTTTTACAAAATTTCAAAATCATTACAAAACTCAACATATTCAAGTTCCCTATGTTGGCCTATGTTAAGTACATGGCACCAATTGGGTAGGGCAACCTCCATGATGTTGATTTTAGGCATTCTATTAGATCAAGACTCAACTTAATTATCTTTTTTATTATTAGGTCTATAATTATGCTAATAAATGGAATTTGGGGTAGAATTTCCACTAATTTAACTACTTGCTTATTTCTACAAAATAAGAAAATCATTACTCAACCTCTAGACCATCCTTTAAATTGCATCTAACTTAGGCTTGTCTAACTCTTGATTGGAATTTTGCATGTTATTAGTCACAACTAGGACCATATCTTGGTTATATACTCATGGTATAGCCTCATTACCAATAAAATTTAGAAAACCCAAATTCTAATCTAGAGTAGCGTTGAGCAGAGGAAGTCGATTCATTATTGGGAGAGGCTATATCATTGGGACATTTTGATTTACATGTAGGATTGGATTCAATTATGGCATGTTTGGGAGGATGTTAGGAATAGGGGCTAACATTTGTCCTTGTGGATTGAGTTGAATGTCCATTTTTATTGCCTATAAATAGGGAAGGGGGAGATTAGTGATAGTTAGATCCCTCCTCAAGCACATGGTTGTCCATGGTTTCAAGTCATTCTTAAACATTTCCAATGTTAACTGATCATCTAGATTATACATGGTTGTCACCCTCTTGTACATCTTTTGAAAGTGGGTATTAAAATTGTGTATAGGTTTATTGGGTTTCCTTCTCATGTAATAAAATTATGGATATAGAACGCTAGGGTATACCAACTGACCAAATTGGGCTAAGAATGTGCTACTTAATTAACTATAGATCTTAATTGAATCTTTGGGTAGGTTGAGAAACCAGTCATAGGCCACATTAAGTAGGTTAAAAAGAATAATCTGTAAGCTACATCTTCATGCTCAATGTTGAGTAACCTAAGGGTAGTTTTGTAGGACATAACATGTTATTCAGTAGTCCTCCCAGTACTCAGGGTGAACATTATAGGGTAACTCTTATGATCCCTAAGTAGATCATGCACATCCCTTGGAATATTTATTACAAACCCTACTAACCAAGCCATTGGTGCAGTAATGGGTGGGGGTCTATTCTAGGTAGGTTGAGAAGATGAATTGATAGGGGTAGATAAGGGTCTTTGTATCCCTCTAGTATTTTGTGCTCTCCTAAATATTTGTAACATGGGTACAATCAATCTACCTATGATTACTTGGGATCTAGTGATTCGCTCAATAGGCTCTATATTGTTTAAGGTATAAAATATGAGTTAGAGATATTTAGACTAATAACCTTGGACTAATAAAACATGAAATATATAAAATCTATATATTTATAGTGTATAATAAATTAAAGTGACACAAAGTATTTGGAATTTTAAACTAAATAGAAAGCATGGCCCTCCTTCTAGCACCATTTTTTGTTGGTCTCAATTTGTGACCCCTAATCAGAAACAGTTATTAGATTAACCATTTTGATGAGATAAAGGGAGATAACAACACATGGGTAAAATTTACCCTCATTTTAAAGATTTGGTTGGTTGAATCCAAGGGATGAGAACTTTCCAATCATTTAGCTAGGTGAGCAATGGCAATTAACTACTAGGAGTTCCATCCACTCCATGTTGTCTGAGAAATATTATTGATGTTTGCTTAAGCCCTTTACTTCCTCATTCATGTGTCACACTATAATACAATGGGTAGAATATTCATCATAAAAAGGATAAAAAGATAGTAAGAGTAAGGTAGGAAAGTAGTCATTTCCTTGATTGAAACAATGTTTTTAATGTTGAAAATCAAAAGCATGCTTAATCACAATTATACCATTATATACCAAGTCTAATATCACAAACTAAAGCAACTCAATGGGTAGAATTATAAGGAATTAACTAAACATATTACCCTGAACTTGTATTAAATAAAATCATATGAAATACCTATATCTATTGCACATAATGGCTTGACATAGCTTCAACTTAAATAGAATGGAAAGTCATAACCAATCAGAGTAGCTATTGTACATCTAACTGCATATTCATTAGGAAACAAGTATTGTAATCTCTACTTAACATTAATCAATTTTGTTCCATCAAGAAATGAAGGACATTACTAAATAGCAACATGAATTTTAAACCAAATTGGTATATATTTCATTATTATTATAGAATAATTTAAGTGTGCCCTCCAAGCAGACAATCACAATCCAAAATGAAACAAGAAAAAGAGAGGACTGGGCCTATCATAATTTCTATATATTTTTGGTGCATAATATATCTCCCCCCTTAAAAAAAATAATGTAGACTAGCTTATAAAGAAAATAAAATGGGACTTATCTCCAAGTAGCACAAGGCTCCCATCTTTGGCCACGATTGTGCTCCAGGCCACTACAACTACAATTCATTAGAATATTCCCTCCACTCTTAAAGGAAATCCAAATTTCATTTTTCCTTTTCTCCATGGTTGTGACACCTGTCTAACTAAAATGATCCTCTACTTCTCCCTTTTGGATCAAGTATTTTTAATGATTTTCTATTTGGTCCACTTGGGAGCATATTTGGGTCTAGAAGCCATCAGTTCACTCCGTGTACCTCCTTTGACTATTCAGACTCCTCAAAAGCTAGCTTGATTGATTATTCTATTGTTTTCCTCAATTTGGGACTTTTTGATGCTTTTATAGGCCATCAAATTTAATGCATGCCTTTTATGATTATTTAGTCAGTTGATTGGTTTGGGTCCACTTATCTACTTTGTTGGCCTTGGGCTCTTCTCCATTGGTCACGTGTCTTCTTCTCAGTTTCACATTTCTTTTATTTTGCTAGGCTATTGGATTTACCCATTCGGTCCCACTTTACCACTTGACAGTCTATCACTCCTAGGATTTACCTTGTTATCTACCTTTATCATCATTGTAGCCACATGGATTTTTCTTGAGCCCTTGGGCTCTTCATGCTTTGGGATAATGTTATAATCGCTCTGAGCTCCTAGGCTCTCAAGAGGGTGCCACATGGCATCTTCTCAGGGACTTAGGGGCATAAAGCTTTACCAATTTCAATCAACTTCTAGGCCATCAGGCTAATTCCTTAATGCTCCCAAGGTTCCAAGGGGTTGGCTCACCAAGATCATGCCACATGGCATGATATTGAGTATTGGGTAATTTAAAATGACTATCATTTTTTCAAAAATATTTGACTCTAAACTTGCATGTCAATGATATTTAGACACACAAAAGAATCTGGGAGACCTTGGGAAGCTTCCAAAACCTATAGAAAATACAAGGTAACAAAAAGAACTAAGGCAAATGAATTCATTAGTAGGTTAACCTAAAAAGTTATAAAATATACCAAGGCATAAAAAAAAGGCTAGTTTCTAAACTTAAACATATAATAGGATTCATCAATCCACAACAATGAATTTACATCATCCTCAAAGTTTGAAATTTTTTTGAATGACCAAATCTGAAATCAAATATTGACCTAGTATTTATAATGAGAAATTATAAATAATTGGTCACTTTCAAATCAAAATAAAACATTTTAAGGGTATAATTTAGACTAGGGCAGATCAAACATGGAACTTTATATATTTGAAAGGCTTGAATTTAGACTTGGTTAATATCAATGAAGCATTCAAATGACATAACTTCACATCTAGAAACCTATAAACCAAACACCAAATGGAATAAGAGGGTCCCCATTTGAAATTTTAATATGGGGCATGTTGGACATAACACTTCTCCCTTTTAGAGTGAGTGTGTGAATCTTGACTTTTGCTAGTTGAATGTAACTAGATAGATTTCTATAGATGCTTGAAAATGTGTGTTATTGACCTGAAATAAACTATATTCAGAGTTGGCCTATGATTATTATAATGTTGTATAATTAAAATTGGGAATAATAGTCCTCTTTTTCTTAGTGTGAAGTATAATTCCCAAGTGATTTTTAGATGTGTTAAAAAATACTTAGTGTGATTATATAGGGGAATATTTTCAATAAATGACCTTACTAAAAGTGTGGGAGGGGTTAAATGCCTCAAATCTAAAAATTTATTGTTGGGGAGTGGGGGACAAGGCTATGCTAGTGGACAAGGCCATGGTGCAACCTTGTCCGACCTAGCTCAGTCATGTTCCACATACTACTATAACTAGTCTAACAAGATCCTGTAAGCAAATTAGGGATACTTGAGTGATGTTTTGAATAGTAGCAAGATAGTTTGTATAATAATGAATGCTCCCATAGAGACTATAAGTTAGTGGAATGGAAAATAGATGAATTAAGGTAAGGATGTCAATTTTAAATATTGTCAAGCATTTATTGATTAAATTTATGTGTCTAAAAAAGGCAACACAATGCTTTGACCAAATTATCATACCTATTCCTACATAGATAACCTTTACCCCTCATATAATGGCTATGCATGTTACATCACCAACCTCACCTAATACATGTTTAATTAATCAAAATGTTTCAACTCTGCATGTTAAAGTGTTGTAGTTAAAGCAAAGTGCATCTATAACTAGTCATTCAATGGAATCACATGCCTTGATTCATAATTAATTATCCCCAATATAACAACTTGTCCTTTGCCTATAGGTTTTGTGGTTTTAATCTTCCACTATAAAAAGGTAAAGGTGATCCATAAAACCACCTTTGATCATTCCACACAACATGCTTAGATGACCCATACAATGATAAATTATTAAATAAAGATATTCCTAAAAAGTCTAAAATAATATGTTTTGTGATGGTTCTATACCTTCCCCTCTAATCAATTAGTGAATTCAACCCTATATTGGATAAATTTATAGCATAATTCACTATCAACATTAATGAGAAACTATCTTATAAACAAATTTCTAAACTTGAGCAAGGGTTCAATGAGACAATTAGTGATTATATACTTCATTTCAATATTATATTAGCCAAGACAACTAATGTTATGTCTAAAAATGAGTTACAATACATATTAAATAAAATATTTATTACACCATTCCATGATTAAATCATATTCAAGATATTCAAATCCTTCGATGAACTATGCCACACAATAAGATACAGAGAATTTAAGTTTGTAGCTTTTAACATTTTCAAGTATAGACTACTCCTTTCAAAGTAAACCAAGATACAAGGTCAAACCAATTGACAACAAGAATGAGGCAAAGATTATATTTAATGTAGTATCACAACCTACAAATTGACTTCAATTGTTATCTCCACCAAAGAGGCAATTTTCCAAATTGCCATCACCTCCTCATATACCCTTACATAAATTATTTGAATTAAACCTTGTTACTCGTCCTCCTCCACATGAGAGTGATCCAAATAGGCCTATACAAAATAATTATGATATCAATGCATACTTTAGCTATCATCAAATTATGGGACATTATACAAATAAATGCCACAAATTAAGACATAAGATAAAAGATCTTATTGATGTGAAAACTATTGAGTTGAGTACACCTATAGAGGATTGTAAACCACATAAAAATGGAAATAATAAGTTAAAAATCTTTAGAGATCCATTTCAAAAGCATGAGATGAAAAATACTAAGGATACTTCAGAATTACATTATGCATATAATATGCATCCTCCACCTATGACATATGATCACCTAATAGATGTGATTATTGGTACACTTATTGACACCTCATCATAACATCCTCTGATCACATTTGATGACAGTGATATTGTCGATGATGATTTGTATTTTTATGCACTAATAATATGAGCCTATATCAATGATCAACCCATAGATATTATCATGATTGAAAATGGGTCAAGTGAGAACATGTACACAATGACACTTCATTCCATTGTATACACACAATAGCATCTACAAGATACATCAAAAATAGTTAAAGAATTCTATGAACATAAACAAAATACCCTTAGGCACATAATGTTACATCTTCATGTGGACTCCACCATATTATCCATGTTATTCTTAGTTCTGAAGAGTGACATGGTTTTTTACATGTTATCAAGATGCCTTTGGATACAAAATCTTCCTATAATACCATATATAGTACATCAATGTCTCAAGTACATATAATGCAATAATGTAGTTATAATTATGAGTATACAATACTAGTACCCATTACTACCAATAGTATCTCCTCCTCCATCCCTACCACCACTATAGCTAATTAATAGACCCATATGGGATCAAAATATAGAGCTAGTGGTTACAATACACAATATATTCCTATACACCTAATCTAAAAGAGAGCACCTAAGTCTACTAGACATTTAACTATTCAATGCCTATCATATTAGAGAGCTATTTAGGACTCATAAATGTCAACATCTCCTATAACACATACCTAGTTACTACCATGAATAGTTCAACATGGTCCATAGTAAATGAAACCATTGAGACATTATCTCACTATACAAAAAACAACACAAAGTCCTCAGCCTTCTATAGTTACCCATCATTTACAAGATTTTATGAGAAGTGACCATGATAGTTATTGTACAACACATGAATTCTTATTAGATTCTAATACACCTACATCTGGTACCTTTTAGTCACAATATGTAACCCTTACACTATTCAATACAAACATTCCCTATGGTCCTCTCATTGATGGGATCATCGATTATCACTTTTAAAATTACAAATATTTCAAAAATAAAAACAAAATAAAATAATTCGTAAATATAAAAGCATTCAAAATATTAAAAAAATAAAAAATTGGGATCTAAAGATGACATTATTGCTTGATTACAATATGTGCATATTTTATTTATCACATGTTTGCTATATGGCATATTATTTTCATACACACATGCATTTCAAAATATATTAGTGTGATGTAAGACATACAGGTGTAGACACTAAATCTAAAATATATAACACCTCAATATTGTATACTTGGCAAGTACATCTCATGGTTATACCCTTTAATTCTTAGACTTTCATGTTGTCAAAAGGCTTGCATCTACTATCTCTCATGCATATTGATGATCTCTTAGTCCTACCATATGTTATTCTAATGACCAGACCTTCTATGTTACTCAAAATTCTATAAACCTACTTATTATCATCATTTGCAAGTTTGGGACCTGTACATATTTTCTAGCTTCCCAAACACTTGCATCCTAGCCAGATGCCTATGTCAACATAAGTGTCATGTGCCAAACTAAGTTTCCAGTGCCTTAAAGTCATCAAATTTTCAAATGTAATGTGTCTTTATGGTTTTCCTAAGTGATTAATGTGAGATATTTTATGAAAGGGTTGGTATATATATATGATCATTCCCCATTCATACCTCACCTAGCAAATTCATACCTCTCACAATGTAACTTAACAAAAGCATTCAATCAAGAGTTTAAGTGAGTAGAGCTTCTCTATTCTTTCTTATTTCAATATAGATCATAGGTACAACCCATATATAGGTTTTAATTACTAAATAAGTAGCCCATGAGTCTTATTTTACAATTTACAACCTAGGTCACTATATGTACTTACTTTCCACATATTACACCCTTGTGCAAACACAAGCCAACACATTAGGGGATAACTACAATAGTTTGAGGCCCTCTTTAATATATTGGATATGTAAGGATTTGATAGATGGGTCTTTGGGATTATCTTAACACCATGATCCCACTAACCAATTTTTCCCACAACCACTATGAAGATTAACTAGGGTTTGATCATTTGATAAGAAGTGACAACCTATAAGTGAGATATCAGTACACTAGAGCACATGAAACAAAAAACCTATAAGGTTCCACATGGTCACATCCAAATCCAATTAACATTTTTTACTATACACCTATATCCAAGTTAGAAAAATGCATTGATGCTACCATCTAAATCTGATGCATACATCCAAATCTAATGTATACATCCAAAACAACAAAGTATAAATTTCTAGAATTTAATGATTGATGTAGAATCTAGATCCAGTCTACTTATAACATGTTCCATATCAGATCTACATGCACATAGTAAACCAATTAAGTACTCTTGTTTTTCATTTATTTTAATACCAATTGATAGTTATACTTAATATTTTTAGCATATCTCAACACTTAAATTTAGAATATTATTTATCTAAGTTTATAATTAATTGACCTACTATAGTTTTATTTATCACCATTATGCTTATTCATTTTTATATTATTAACCCCATACTATATTAATCCATCTTAATTTAGCATTAAACATTTGATGAACCTGACCTCTATGTCTTTCCATGTAACTCCTCGTGTTCTCTAGGTTTTTATGATTTTTCTAATCTCTCAATTATTACAATTTATTTTAAAAAAATTAATTTCTTTTCCTAAAATCATTTATAATATGGATAAAAATAACTTCTTAATTTTCCCACACCTAAGGATAGTGATAGCTACCATCCCTCTAACACGGTCCATGTTATCACTCCTTCAAAGAGTAAGGTAGATGGTACATGTATGAGTATTCAATCTAAAGCACCTAGGGCTTGCACTTGTGAAGATTTAAAAGATAAAATCATCAATATGAGAAAGTTAATAAAAGAGATAAAAAATCATATTTCATACCTATAAAATCTAAAATATGCTAGTGTTAATCATGTGTTTGCATCTTCGTCTAGCAAGGTTTCATATACAAATGAAAAGATACAAAAAAAAATCTAAAATAAGTGATTCAAAAGGTGACTAAAAGGATACTAAGATTCCAATTGAAAACCTAATGGATATGATTATAAATAAAGTGATCCAACTACCTCCCCTAAAACCTATAATGACATCCAAATACTATTGTGTGTATCATAGAATGCATGGGCATCATGTATATTGTTGTTTTAAATCAAAGAACAAGATACAAAGTCACAAAGGTAGTGGTGATCTTATAATCAATATATCAACCAAGAAACCCATTCACATTATGAGCACCTTTCCTAAAACACAAGTACCAAAATAATAAATATGGTTACCAAAAGATAATTCAAAGCAAGAGAAGGGTCAAAATAACAAAGAAATAGAGCAAATACCATTACCAAAGGTTTCAAAAATTATAAGTGATACCATTACCAAAGGAATAAATGATATTAAAACCACCATAAAATAAACCATTTGAGATCCCTTTATTGGTCAATACCAAACAACAAGATGGAATAATTCTAAATGATTATAAAAGTGACGATATTATTCCTAATAACAATATGACAAATGCATGGTTGAGAAAACTTTGTTTTGATCCACTCAATACCTTACCGAATGATCTATTCATACCTATAAGACATGGTACATATAAACTAAATCCATATCTAAAAGTACATAACCAAGTGAAGATAAAGGCAATGCAAACTATATAGCTCAGGATGTTTATAAGGTATTAACATCTGAGTTGCACACATATACAAATAATGATATATTGCCAAGGTCACAACCATAGTATGGCACGGTTCCTTATTCACATAGAGATACTCCAAATGGTATATCACAAGTTCACAAACAACCTACAAGGTTACATTCATCCTATAATAATGATTACATCGATGATTATGATCCTAATAATATAAAAGATTGGTATGACCTTAATGATATTGATTACGCAACATATGAATATGACACACATGCTAGAGGGCCTTCAGAAAGGCATCTCCTTGATGATATCCTTGGGTTCGAGTATAATTTTTAACTATACATGATCACAATACAATCAAGTTATATTATTCTATGATCATTTTCCATTATCATGATTGAGCTTATATACTTACACAATCCTTTATCCATGCATATATTTTCAATGTGTATTTGATATGCTATGTACTTAACTTTTTTTGCTAACACATGTATCTAGGGACTAATATGATATGTTTATGGTCATTACTTATGTTCCATGCTTTCCTTTTATAAACTTCCTTAAGTGTCTTACCTTACTTGATATTGTCTTGCTTGTTTGAACATTTGAATATGCTCTATTGATTGTGACCCCTGTGCCTTTATTTGCCTACTTTGACATTTGAGTATGTCATTTTTTATTTTGTGTGGACATTTGAATATGTCATTATTTTATTTGTGGACATTTTAATAAGTCATGTCCCTTCGATTGTGTGGCATTTAAAAATACCCCTTGTATGAGGTCTCCTTGGACTGTTATTTTTTATCTTACTTTTGAGTGCTCTTATGTACATGTTTGATTACTTATTGATCTTGTATTATTCATCTCTATACATTACCATGGTTCTTATCATTCATTTTAATCCTTGATATGATCACATACTATTTATTGCATTACTATATCTACCTAGACATGTTGTTCCTATATGCTACATGATCCATACATAAATTATACAATAATCTTATCCTTTTGAAGTAAGGAAACTACCATTTTCTACCTCCCTTCATCTCAAAAATGGGGCATATAAGTGGGGCCATACCAAAAAGGCATTAATTCCACACTTTTTTAATACTCAAAATTTTCATATGATAGGGGGCATGTTATGGAAACATGTTCTCCACATTAGCACCAATTCTTAGATTTTCTAGATTGTAGTGGGAACCTGTCATGGGAACATGTTTTCCACACTTGTACAAATTTCAAATTAGCCAAATTTCATAGTTATATAATTTAGATACACATTTGTGGTATCATTATATAAATTGGTACCATTGTTATACCCAAGTTTCAGCTTGAGACATTTATGAGGTATATATGCCATGCAAATGGTGCCTTAAATTGTAAAATTAAAATCAATTTCAAATTTTAAATACTTTTATGGACTTTAGCACAAACCAGGATAGAATTTTATGAACTATTATTGAATCAATCTACTATAATAATTGGTTCACTTTTGGTGAGCTTGAGGTGATTAAATCACTCAATCTTATCAAGTTTATAAGATGGGAGTTATTAAATCATCCACCCTCACCAGATTTATAGTGTGAGCTAAATTGTATCACTCACACTCCCCAAGTTATAAATATGATTGGGTTGCATAATTGAGTTAACCTCAACTCTCAAGTGGAAAATCACCTTTTCTCCAAGGTTGAGGGAAAGTTTTCCTCATATATATATGTGTGTGTGTGTGTGTGTGTGTGTGTATGCACTTGCAAGTTTTACATTTGCCCTAATATCATTTTCAAATCTTCATAATGAAACACCTTTTCAAATCAAATTGCAAAAAAGGAAAGGTGGTTGCATTGATACTCAAGTGTAATCTTAACCTTGATCTCTTTACTTTCAAACATTTCAAATAATTTTGATTTTAGTTTATTTGCTCTAATTATATACTATAACATTCTCTTGGTTATCAGTTAGTCACCAATAAATCACTCAAGTTGGGCTGATTCAAAGACAATGTGTGTTATACACGCCTAAGTACACATTTATTTTCCTTTAAACTAGAAATTTCATTACTAGATTAAAAGAGGCAAATGTAAATACTAAATATAAATTATATAGTACTCTGGTTTTATATACTTGGAAATTACTTATCATGGTTATACCCTTTAGTTTCTAGACCTTCTCATTGGTGAAAAGCTCATATTTGCTATCTCTTATGCCTATTTCTTATATCCTAGTTAAAACATATGTTATTCTGATGACCAGGCCTTCTACGTTGCTTAAAATGCTATAAATTTTCTTATTAGTATCATATAAAAGTTTAGGACATGTATATATTTTCCAACTTCCCAAACACTTGTGTCTCAAAAAGATGCCTATAACGATACAAGTGACATGTGCCAAATTAAGTGTCTAATGCCCTAAAGTAATAAATTTTTCAAATGTAATGTGTCCTTATGGTTTTCCTAAGTATTTAATTTAATATATTTCCTGAAAGGATTGGTATATATGCATGATCAATCCTCTTTCATACCTCACCTAGAAAATGCATACCTCTCATAAGGTAACTTATCAAAAACATTAAAGTGAGCAAAGCTTCCCTATTATTTCCTATTTCAATATCAATCATAGAGACAACCCATATATAGGTATGAAGTACTTAATGGGTATCCCATGAGTCTTATTTTCAAATTTACAAGCTAGGTCACTATATGTACTTGTTTTCCACATATTTCACCCTTACACACACACAAGCTAACAAATCATGGGAAAACTACATCAGTCTGAGGCCCTCTTCAAAGTAGTGGCTATGTAGGCAGAACCCATTGATAAATGGTTTTTTGGGTTCAGCTTGACATCGTAATCCCACTAACCCATTTTTATCATAGTCACTATGAAGGTGAAGAATTAGGGTTTGATCATTTGATAAAGAGTGACAATTTATGAGTGAGATCTAAGTACATAAGAGCATAAACAATAGAAAACCCATAAGGTTATAGGTGGTCACATCCAAATCTAGTTAATATTATATAATGAACCCATATATCTAATTTAGATAGGTGATTCAATGTGACCATCCAAATCTGATGTAAGCATTCAAGGCCATAGAGTGCAAATTTCTAGAATCTGACGCTCGATCCAGAATCTAAATCTAATATACTTCTAGCATGTTCTATATCACATCTATATACACACAATAAACCAACTAAGTACTATTATTTTCCATTTATTATGATACTAATTGATAGTTTTACTTACTATTTTTATCATATCTCAACATTTAATTTTAGAATATTATTTATCTGAGTTTACAATTAATTAACGTACTATAGATCTATTTATCACACTTGTGCTTATTCATTTTTATATTCTTAAACCTATACTATATTGATCCATATTAATTTATAATTAAATAATAGGCTACACATGGACATAGAGATGTTAGAATTTCCTCTACCCAATGGCCATGTTGATATTCAAGGCATCTTATTCCACAGGTTTCAATATTACATGTTTTATCTTTCTATAACCTTATACCATGTTGAGCTATATATATTGTTGACACTTGTCTTGAGACTTACTCATATCTTTCATAGTGCTATGTTAACATGTTATTATACTATGATTTGACATTGATACATATTGATGGTGTAGTCTAGTCATTACTTGTTTTATGCTTCATTTATGTTATTACTCTTTGGCATGATATACTGGATTGTTCTTGTCTATTATGTGTGGCCCCTTTGCCTTATTTTTTTGTGACATATTTATGCCCCTTAAATGTGGCCTTGACCTTAATTTTTATGACAACTTCATGTCCCTTGTATGTGGCCCTTGGTCTTATGTGTGACA
Source organism: Torreya grandis (assembly GCA_037957365.1). NCBI lineage: Eukaryota > Viridiplantae > Streptophyta > Pinopsida > Cupressales > Taxaceae > Torreya > Torreya grandis. Next base: position 333,743 of record JARHVA010000715.1, on the reverse strand, counting down.
CTAACTCTTAAGCTTATTGAGCATGTTGGATTATTGAGCTTGTTGGGATTGAATGGTGCCATGATCCATATCATGCACCTTTATTACATATTATTATTCAATTATGGTTACTATTATGTGATTCATTAATACATCTATCTAGACATGACACTTACATGCTATGCATTACATATGTTACATACAAGTCTTGATTGACATATGCATTACCATGATGACATACTCTTCACATGATTATACATGATGTTATATTTATACATGACATGATACAATTAAATATTTTTGGGGATCGATAATATACATGACATGTCCCTAATATTAATGGGGTCATTGTAGTGGGCTTGTCATAGAGATATAAGCCTCCATGAACAAATAATTAGATTTTGAAATCATAGTATATATATCAGAGATTGAGAGTGATTCAAATATCATATGAGTTCATTTACATGACATATATTTGCACATAAATACATATTATGAGGGCATGTGCCATGCACACACACTCACTTTATAGATAACTGAGTGTAGATTCATAAACACTTAGGTTCATATGTACACAATTTATAATAACAAGAATTATAAGTTTTCACATATATATACAGTAGCATACAATTGCATAACATTATATATCAATTTTAGACACTAAAATATAGTCATTAGTACTTGACAATGACAATCATGACACATATTTACCATGAATGCATTGAGCACCCAAATAAGGTCACAATTCGCCACCATCTCATAGTTTGATGTTATCTTATGATTCAGCCCTTTCATTATATTATTATACACCTATAAGAACCTCATTATCTAATTAAAACATGTTGAATATCCTACACAAACATCTCTATACTCTTATAATAGTCCACTTGTACATGAGTCAATTTTGATAATTATGGTTGTTATTGACAATCGATAACAACCTATGTTGGTTAGAACCACCTCGATCCCAACAAAAATTATTTTCTAAAATCAACCTTATCCTTAGGATAGGCCCATAATCCTAACATTTAGATCACATGAAAAATTATTCAAAAGGATTCATATATAAACAAATCAAGGTCTCATTCAAAAGGGACTTGGCACTTATTTGATATACATCTATACACTATTGCACATTGATCAAATTTTTTATATTCTTACCGATTGACATAACATCACTAGAAGTAAACATAAGCCAAGTTTGAAAGACTAAAAATCCAATTCAAAGCAAGCATTGTGAAGTATAAAATCTAATCATTAGTTGCATATGCATAACAAAAGATTATAATTTCATAATCATGCTAGGAAGGAGAAATATGTGTGGCTTGATTTCTATATTAGGAATATTAGATACATAGGCAAAGGCCAATCATCAAAAAATGGTGATTTGAGTCATTTTTTGTGAATAAGGATTAAAAAAGAGGTGAGGTTAGTTTTTTGTTAGTCCAATAAAATAAATCAAATTAACACACTAAAATCCTAACACCTCTAGCCTAGATACTAGGGAGAGCATGGGTAACAAGCATGCATATTAAAACACAACTAAAACATAAAAGGAAACACTTTTTTACCTTCCTTAGAGCTCCAAATGGATTGTTGAAGTGGCTTGCTTAGTTTTTGTCTCAAGAAATCTTCATCAATGGAGCTTTGTCAGATACATATCTCCTTGGTACCTTGACTTGGTTTCTTGGCTTATGATTTGGGCATGGTAACACTACTTGCATGAATATTCTCTCTCAAAATTGGCATTATAATACTACACTATCAAAATTTTGAATACATATAGGCATAATAACTTTACACCAAGATAGCTTAAACATCAGTAGGCATGACCTTGTATTTATAGCCTCAAGAATTAACTCTCACCCAAGGTGAGTTAAGGTTAAGTTTAAACATGGAATGGGTTCAAACTAAACCTAGGTGTGTTGAGGCTAACTCCAGTTGAGTTAATAGTTGTCATGTAATTATGATTTTTAATTATGAGGCATGGCTCTTAAATTAGATATTTTGAGATATTTTGGAAGAGCTTGACAACTCATAAAGGTAATGGTGAAAAGGCTTGATATTTTGATTTTTAGAATTTTCATTTTTAGATATTCATTAATTACAAATGGATAATTCAACTAAGCATTTAATGTTGTTTAATTAGTTAATTAAATTTGATTAGCATTTTATCTCTTTAAATATTTGATCAAGTGCCCCACTTACTAGGTTTATAAGCTAAATTGACATTTGTTATGTCACAAGGTGATTGAGGATGAATCTTTGAGAGGTTGTTATTACATATGGTCTAGTTTCCCAAATAGGGATGCTCCAACATGATTATGAGCTTTGATGAATGATGTGTGGCCAAATTTGGGATGTTTAATGATTCCTAGGCTTAATTTTGAATGGTTGGTAGGAATCAGTCTGAAGTCTGGTCATAAGCCAGCTTTGGCCAGAGTTGGATGTCTACAGTTTGCCCCTATTTGGAAAGGCTCTATAAGCTATATGCATAGTAATGTATTTTAAAAGAATGAAAAAGTATTGTATGCCTAATACTCCAAAAATTGATGGATAAGCTCTAGATGCCACCTCAAGGGAGTTATTGACAAAGAAGATCAGTGATTGGTCCCTCGAAAGAAGGAAAATGATGAGACTAAAAAGATAAAGGGTGTGGAAAAGACTGATTTACCCATAGGCAGTTATAATCAGTGGCACAGTGAGTTGCCCCAGTTGAGAAGATAAAATGGATGATTTGCCCAAAGATGATTATAATCATTGGCATATCACTGTAAAAAGATAATAATTTTCCCAAAAGTATTTATAATCTTTATCCAAAGGATAAGGTAACAAAATAATGATTTTCCCAAAGGTGGTTATAATCATTTAAAGGAAAATAATGATTTGCCTACAGGCAATTATAATCATTGGTAGGATAATAATAATAATAATAATTTTCCCAAAGGTGGTTATAATCATTGGCAAGATGAAAACATGCTCCAGTTGGATGGATAGATATAATGATCTGCCAAAGGCAGTTATAATCATTAAAAATAAAATAATGATTTGCCCAAAGGTAGTTATAATCATTGACAGGATGAAAAATAATGATTTGCCCAAAGGCAGTTATAATCATTACTAGGATGAAAACATGCCTCAGTTGGGTGGATAGAGACAAATATTTGTCCAAAGGTGGTTATAATCACTAACATAGTAGTTGGAATGAAAATACAATGATTTTTCCAAAGGCAGTTATAATCATTGGTACTACAAGTGGGAGAATATGACAAAGTGGATAATGGGGCTTATGAATTGAATCTATACTCATGAAGTAAGAGTAATCTAGTATAGAGGAGAAATATGAATTTGGGAAAATTGTTAGTACAAATATTCACATCCTAACTAGCAAGGATTAAAAAAATTCCATGCTTTAATTACTCTATTTTTTGGAAATGATTGGGATAGATCGGGAATTATTTTAGATGCCAAGGAGAAGTACCATGGTTGCATTTATTTTAAGATTTTTTGATCTAATTTTTGTTGTATTATGTGAAATTATGCACCATTATATAAAACACCATGATAACTTAGCTAAAATATGAATAAGGATTGACACGTGATCCAAAAAACAAGTGAAAATAGTGCACCAATGATAAAAACCATGATGATAATATTGACGTATAAATATGTATGGACTTAAGTATAATACATAAGCAATCATCCATATAGGTATACTAAGTTAAGTCACAATAACTAAATCAAATAAACAAGCAAACAAGCAAACAAATAGAAAGATAAAACACTAATAAACAAAAAGCACAAACAAAATAAATAGAATGAAATCAAATAAAACACAAATAGTGGTTAATCACAATGTTAGTGAAAATAGATAATCAACAATATGATGAACATTGCCCCTAGGCTATAGGATACAATGAAACAAACAAAGGAAGGAGGGAATAAAATAAAAGGAAGGGGTATTCAAGTTGACTCCAGATGTACTAGGCAAGTGGACATTGCCTATATAGTTTCATGGAGGCAAGGTCCAATATAAACTTAATATGGTTGAAGGTTAATTGTTGGATTGGGGATATATATCCAACCAAAGCTTGGAATTAGTCTGGGCTTATGTCATTTAGAACTTGGGATTGGCATAGGAACTCTATAAATATGTTTTTATGGATATTTGAGTAGCATAAGGAGGATAATGATACATCTCAAAACCACATCATCATCGTAGGGGTATTGAACAAAGTCATCTTGTGCAAACACATTATCATAACTTGGATTATACATGGCTCCACTATGAGTATAATGAGACATATCCAAATCAATGATAAATGTTTCACAAAAAAGGCCTAGAGTTATACAAACTCTAAAAAACAAGGTCTAAAAAGACAAATGGTTCAAACTTGGTCACTTATTCTAATTTTGGAGTTGTATCTCCAAAAAAGTTTGAGCTAAAACTTGGGCTAAAATATTGTAACATCAAATGTGAAACATCAAATGTCTTACACAAAAGGCTTAAGTCGATGAATAAAAATTAGAATGCAAAAATTATGTATAAAATGTTTCAAATAAGTCTAATATAGGTCTAAATAAAAAAAGGTTGTTATGTCTTTTGGAAAACAAGGCACAAAATCTAGGCTCAAAATAGGTATTTCTAGGGATTTTGGGAACAAAACACAAAAGCTAGACTTTAAACAAAATGAGGTATAAAATTCAAGATATTTAATATAACAAATTTGAAACACTTTGACACAAAGTAGGCATTTGAATTTTTAAAAAAACACTTAATCATTTGGAAAAATACATGGAACATTAGGCACAAAAAATGTAGACCACTTTCCCAAATTTAGGCACACAAAAAATCTTTAAATCGAATAAGAAATTAAGCTAAGTTACACAACCCAAAAGAGAAAGATCAATGTCTAGGCAAAAATTCCACAAGGCATAGGCATAAATTAATTAATGCTTGGATTTAAAATTGTAAAGACTAATTTTGAACCCAACTTGGAATACTAGTCTTCTTTAAATAGACAACAAGCCAGATAAAAATAAATGGCATGATGGTACTAGGCATATATCCAAAAAGCACATGTGGTTCTTTGAAATTGGAATTTTGGACACAAGGCAATAAGTCTTTGAAATGATTTGAATATTGTATCGATGTTATCATTTTCTAAAGGTATGGAAAATGGTTTGCTTCAAAACTTAAAAGGCACAAGACTTAGAATGAATTGGGTAGTGTAACGACACTCCTTTCAAACAAGTGACACTCAAAAAAAAGTTGGATAAAAGACTAAAGTAAATGTGTGATATCAAATAGATGGCTTAACACCTCTTTAAACATAGGAGTGATGTGTAAATAAGACTCATTTTGGATGTGGTATGACAAATAAATAGTTTTTACTCAAGAACATGTAAGTAAAAAGGGCAAAATGAAAAAAAAACCTAAGTGTAACATCCTAAATCCTAAAACTAACAAGGTTGCATCGTACTATCAAATTCTATGTATATACTTCTCTTGAAAGGATTTCAAGTTGTTAATCCAAAACTTAAAGGTGCAAGAAAATTAGGTTTTTAGGCCCCCCTCTTCTCTCAAGATTTTATACAATGACATGGAACTTCAAGCTACTCGCCCTGCATCAACATTATGTTCATAGCAAGTGGGGTTGTCTAAACTATCGATTTTCACTTGTTTCTAAATGGTCTTATATGTGTGGCAAACACTAGGACACAATCACATCATTTGGATCCACATCAATTAACTTGTTGTGAAAATGTCTAGTCCTTTTCACAACCATTACATCTGTCAATTGTTTAGTGTAGTGTGATGTCCAAGTTGCCCCTATATTTTGAGGCTGAGTACCACTAATGAATCTTGTTTTAACCACTCAAAATAAGCATCCCAGTGGGTCACCCTCAATTTATATACCCCACCATAGATTGGGGTTAAAATGATGTCAGGATATGAATTCATGGGTAAATCCTTCCATAAATAACTCATGTGGAGGCAATAAACTACCGCCTATAATCCAAAAATGCATGAAATAAATACAAGTGGAAGGAATTTAGGGTCATGTTGGGGTCACCCAAATCATACAAATTTTGGGGAGGGACTTAGTGACTTTCTTTCCATGCTTTTGAACCAAAGTGATAAATGCAAAGAGTGAGCATTTTTTATCACCCACGTTCCCTAAAGGGGATGGGGGAGAGCATACATGCGATACCCATTTTGCTAAACAAACACTTTCAAAAAACAAGCATAAAAATGAAAATATTATGAGTAACTAACTAGTGTGAGAGTTCATATTTATAACACCAAAATGAAATGTGTTTATAAGCTTGAGCCCCTTGGCGTTTGTGTTGAAAACTTTGAAAAATGAAAATGACTTAAGAAAAAAGATTTTTAAAACACCAAATTTAAGTGTGATTTTCACAACTTAGAGTGTTTGAAAATGTCTTCTTTTAGCCTTTGGGTCCTATGAAACACGTTAGGAGGTCCTTGTACTTAGAATCAAAACATGAGTGAATAAATGACTTTTGAATTCTATCATTTGGGTTTCTAAAATTTTACACATAGTACAAAATCGCAAAAATGTAGATCAATACCATGACTATTCCTTCAAAACTGTAATTGTTAGGACAATATCACTATTGGCCTACAAAATAGAGTATTAATGCAAAATTGCTACAATTAATACAATATCAAAAAAATAATGAAAAAAACATAGAATTTTAAGCAATATCATAATGCGACCCTATAACATGAAATGGTTAATGAGCAGACCATCACAGTTACACAATATCACTAAAGTTTTGGTAATATTGAAATAGTGGTGATATCACAAATCACAAAGTCATGATATTGTCAATATCGTGACTACAAAGTCATTATATTGTCAACATATAAATAGTTAGTAAACAGTGATGGCTTAATGCAAAATCATGACAGTTAAGGTAATATTACAAATTTATGATTGTAAAAGTAGTGATACTATGCAATATTGTGATTCCAAAGAGAAAGAATGTGACTACACAGAACAACTTTGTATTTCTATAAAAACATCCTTGAACCTTCAATTTTCATTTTTCTTGATTAACAAGTTTGAATTTTGACATGAAAAATGTTAGAAGGATGTCCTAAAATGCTTTGGAAATAACTTCATTCTTGTGTGGGTCCCACCAGGCATGCCATGATGTGAAAAAGGATTACAATAGAGGGGAGGTTATTCTTGTTTTAGTCCAATAAAACAAATCAAATTAACACACAAAAATCCTAACACCTCTAGCCCACACACTAGGAAGAGCATAGGTAACAAACATGCATATGAAAACATAACTAAAACATAAAATAAAACACTCTTTTACTTTCCTTGGAGCTCTAAATGGCTTATTGAAGTGGCTTCCTCGACTTTTGCATCAAGAAATCTTCATAAATGGATATTTTTTGGCTTCATCTCTCCTTGGCTTGGTTGCTTGGATTATGATTTGGGTATGGTAACACTACTTGCATGAAGATTCTATCTTCAAATTGGCATTATAATACTAAACTACCATAAGCTTTGAAGACATTCAAGCATAATAAATTTACACCAAGAGAGCTTAAAAATAAATAGGCATGGCCTTGTATTTATAGCCTCAAGAATTAACCTTCACCCAAGGTGAGTTAAGGTTAAGTTTAAACATGGAATGGGTTCAAACTAACTCTAGGTAAGTTGAGGCTAACACCAATTGAGTTAATATTTATCATGTAATTATGATTTTCAATTAATAGGCATGGCTCTCAAATTAGATATTTTGAGATATTTTGGAAGAGCTTGACAACTCATAAAGGTAATGATGAAAAAGGCTTGATATTTTGATTTTTGGAATTTCTATTTTTAGATATCAATTAATTTTAAATGGATAATTCAAATAAGTATTTAATATTGTTTAATTATTTAATTCAATTTGATTAGTATTTTATCTCTTTAAATATTTGATCAAGTGCCCCACTTAATAGGTCCATAGGCCAAACTGATAATTATTAGGTCGCAAGGTGATTGAGGATGAATTTGTTAGAGGTTATTATTGTGTATGGCATAGTGTCCCAAATAGGGATGCCTCGACATGATTCTAAGCTTTGATGAAGGATGCATGACAAAAGTTTGGATGTTTAGTTATTCCTAGGCTTAATTTGTAATGGTTGGTAGGAATCAGTCTAAAGTCCATTCGAAAGCACATTATGGCCAAAATTAGGTGTATACAAGCTCAACCCATTACACTTTCCCAAATTTTATGGGTTTTTAGCCATCACAATCACATGTAGGGTTTCGAGGCAAAGGAGGTTGATTTCTAGATTTGTGCACATCATCATGGTATGGGATCACAAACATAAATCAAACAAAGACAATCATAGGTGGTTATATAGTCACTATGCCACACTTCCATGTAGGTTAATGTCAACTAAGAATATTGACCTAATCCTATGAATTGACCAAACACAAACAACAGATAAATTCTTATACTGAGTCAGCTAGAACCATGTTTATCTATGTTTTCCACTTTTATAACATAATTAGAGTCAAACAATCTGTTGTCCCTAAAAAATGACTCCTCATTTTTCAGACAACATATGACTATTTTGGTCCTGCATGGCAAAAATTGTCCGTCTCCTTTCCAAAAATTTGTTCTGAACATTCAATTTCGTCATTTTCTCAACTTTTTGGTAAAAGGATTAGCAATTTCAACTGGTTCAAAGGGTCTGTCAGCAAGCATCAAAACAAGGATTGAACCATTGAACCATTAAACCTTGAACCTTTTCGATTCAATGGGTTCAATGGGTTTAAAGGTTCAACATCATCAACAAGAACTAAGCGCTTCAGCAGAGGTTCAAAGTTTGACCATTTCAAGGTTTCACGGTCCCGATCACTTAACAAGTCTCAAAAGCTAGAACCATTGAACCTTGAACCATTTTGGTTCATCGGTTCAATGGGTTCAACATTCAATCAGTTCAACGCGTTGGGTTCAAAGGTTCAAAGGCCGCCTTAGTTAAGAAAAGAAGCACACAAAAAAGAAAGAGTCAGGCATATGCTGCCAAGTGTCGACTGTCGAGCCCCACTAAAATTTATTTTTATGAATTGGCAGATATTACCATGTGTCCCTCTTGAAGCTTGTTGGGAGCCTCCAAGTTTCAATATCTGCAGTCTTTTCCCTTAGCTTCACTATTTTGAGCAAAGACCATGGTGGGCCCAAGGACGAGTGACTAAATGAAGGGAAATGCACCAAGTGTCTGCATCCACATGACTAACAAATGTATTCATACTGTGCCATGTGTCCCTTGTAGAGATTAGTGGAAGCCGACAAGTGTCATCATTTGTGAGACCCTAGCTAAGCCCCAAACATTTCTATGATGTCACAAAGGCCTGAGAATGCAGATGTTACCAAGTGTCAACAGTGAAAGATGCCACATGTCCTCACCTATTCTTGTAGAAGATGCCACGTGGCACTTGTTCAAAGAGCAGAATGCACCACGTGTCAAAGGAAAGGGGCACTCGCACTACAAAGGCACATATAGAGCTAAGGAAAGGTTTCCTTCAGATGAATTATCTGAAGGAATTCCTTCCAACATTTTGTCTGAAGGAAATGAAAGGGACGATAGCCTACTAAAGAATCAAAGCCCGAAGGCCACTTAGAAGACATCAAAGGGCATGTTCCCTTTGAAAAAGGTTTGAGCCTCATAGGGTAGTGGAAGCTGCCAAGTGTCACAAGTCAAGACATAATTTTGAATAAAGCCTCAAAGCATGGAACTCACCACATGTCCTGACCCAGTGCAGCAAATGTTGCCATGTGTCTGCATCCACACCCCCCAGCCTCTAATAGTTTCAAATCTTATTTTGATAAGCCTATTTTGATGCTATCAATGCTGCCATGTGTCCTCACCTGCATCACAGTAGAAAGCAGCCATAACAAGCGAGAAAGACAGGGGAGAATTGCTAAGAAGAATGACAGGCCCGCAAATGTCAAACTTGTCGCGATGAAGTGTTTGTTGATTTTAGCAGACTTACAGCATGGACCCGAATGCATTCAAAGGAGCCTAAGGCCAAGACCAAGAGAAGGAAGAGACAAAGAGGGAAACTCAGCAGGAGTTAATTCTAGTAGGTGAAGCAGTTCGTTGGGTAGTTATTTAGGGCCTGCAAACATTGAAAGCACCATCTATTTGTCCCCTATGAGATAAAGGTAGAATAGACAGTTGCACGTCTAAGTAGGTGATGGAATGAGAGATTCAAGCTTGGGAGGAGGTACTAGAGATGAATTGACATGCCACAGTCAAGGCAGTTGCCCTGCTCCAGCATGGCCCTTCTTGACAAGACTAGAATGCATCCAAGGCATTGAATGCACCGAATGGGTCACTCCATGGGACAAAGTGCCAAGCCTCCCTCAGGCCTCTATATAATGTAATCTCTTGTATCATTTAAAGGGAGATATTCCCCTTACCAGAAGTGAAACTATGCCCAAATTGAAAGGCATTACTGAGACTTTGAGCTCAGATTGTAGTTCATATTTCTTTGATTGAATGAGAAAGCAAGTTACTTACAGACTTTGTGATGTTATAGCTTGTGCTACTTTAGGAGATTGTTAATAGGTCTGTCTTCTGAAAGAATTCTTGTTTATTTGATTTAACAAGCAGAACTAGTGGAGGTGATAAGGAAGGTGTCATGAAGCCAACTACTTTTAGACTTTGCACTATCATAGTTGTCTTCAGTGTGTGTTTGTGCCCTCATTGTCTTTCGTATCTCCCTCTAGGGTAGTCAAGGTGGAGACTTTGTGCTACATATTAGATTACTGGTTACTTTGGATCTGGTTACTAGTCACTTGTTACCAGAAAGAGTCCTACTGTTTGCAAGAACAAGCACTTCTAAAAGAAGAGAAGTGCCTTTTGTCGCTTCACCAAGATTTCTACTATCCAAGAAGGGATCTGGCTCTTGGCTAAATGTTAGTTCTGAAAGAAGAGAAGTGCCATCACCAATCACCTAGTATTTCTCCTTTGTTTGTCAGCATCATCTCTAAAAAAAGAGAGATGGATGGTTTATCCCACCCCTGTGTCTTACTTTCTACTTACTTATATACTATATAGCCTCTGCATATTTAATAGGGAACCCCCCCTTGATGAGAGGAGAGATTTCTCCCATGTTGATGTAGTAAACCTACACACCAGGATGACCCATCTCCCTATGTTGTGGTGATAGAAACTATTTTGGTCACCAATTAGTTGGCCGACAAAATATTCACCCAATAGTTTTTGGTGACTCCGCTGGGGACACAGTAATTTTATGCAATTTGGAACCTCAAGTTTTAGATCAAAACATCACCTGTGTCTTACCCATTATCATTATAACCTTATCCATGCATTTCGTTGTGGATGAACGAATTGCTCCAGTGCTTTCCCATTGTTAATTTTTCCTCCCCAGCCTCGCGCAATAATTTTTGGCAACTCCTCTAGGGATGAACGTGCAGTCTGAAGCCTCAAGTTTTAGATTGAAGCAGTTCCTTCCCTTATCCATTATATAGACTCTGGCAAATCTGTTCCATGTCTTACCCATTATCATTATAGCCTTACCATCTTTCTCCATCTCTGTTATATTATCTAGTCTACAAAACCAGAGCTGCTAGGAAAGAGTGTGCAGTTTGAAGCCTCAAGCCTCAAGCTGAAGCATGACCAGTCCTTTTCGATTTTGTTCTGCAATCTAGCCACTCCATCTAGATTTTTTATCCCTATTTTTTATAATTAAATCATGGTAGTTCAAGGCCCGTGGGGTAACTCTTTTGGTCCACTTAACTTGACTCCACCTCTGCATGAACTCCCACGTAGTTTAAGAAAGAATTTCCCCAAATTCTTTGGTGATGGGATAGTTCAACTTGATGAACACATTGTAGCCTTCAGCATAGCCTATGGTGTGAAAGGGGTGGAATTTGAAGATGTAGCAGTCCGGATTTTTGTGGAGACCCTATAAGGTGCTACTACAGACTGGTTCTACCATCTACAAGTTGGATCAGTGACTGACTAGGATACACTCAAAGCCAAGTTTGAAGCCAGGTTTAAGCCTACAGAAGATGCTCATGCCTTGCTAGCCTAGCTCACTCAAATGAAGAAAGATCCCCATAAACCTATGAGGGACTTCATTTCTAGGTTCAACAAGTTGAGGCATAAATTTCCATGGTCGCTTAGCCGACGCCTCAGAACCTGAAATGCTTCTTCATCAACTCACAACTGCCTAAAGTGAGTTTTCTACTGAGACGAGCTAGCCACATATACCTTGTTGCTACTCAGGACTTGGCTATTGAGGTAGAAGATGACCTTATCTTAGTAGGAAAGATAAGGAGAGATCCTAACAGAGGTAAAACTTCTTCATCTTCTGGATACTCACCCGCAGCCACCACTGACCCAATGGTCCAAAAGCTGGCAAATGAAATGCTAGCCTTGAAAAGGAAAATGGCACAAGGTATGTCTTTTGCTCCTCTGTATAGAGATGCACCAAGGAGGATGTTACCCAATCAACGATATCAAGGCAATGCTGCCAGAAGTCAAGGGCAACCAAATCATCTTCCTCCCCCACAGAGGAACCTTGCCCTTAAAGCACCTCCAACCAACTCAACAGTTGGATATTTGGAAAAAAAATATGTTTCCTATTTCCAACCTAAGTTTGAGCAAGAAAATGGTGATAATATCCTTAGGGAGGATCAAGAAGAATTAGCTGGCGACTCCCACATCGGTTTCTTGAATTACCAAGATGAACCCAAGAGTGAAGGTGAAGTAGTCAAAGGATCAAATGAAATATTCACCCAGTCTAAGAATTAGTCAGCCCAGCAGGCCGACAAAGAAAAGATAAAAGAGTGACCCCAACTAGCAATTTCAATTGCTAAGCATAGAACCCCTCTCCCTTTCCAGTCAAAGGCCCTGGTGATTGCCAAAAAAGTAAGTACATCGAACATCTCTACACCTTCTACTTCAAATTTGTAGACCAGTCCTCCCCTTCCCAAAAACCAAAAGGATGAACTCCCATCCTTTCTTCCAAGTCCATCTCAATCATTTGACATAGTTGATCATGTCAAGAAATTTAAAATTCAAATGACTGAGTTTGAGTCCCTGCAAGCCAATCCTGAGCAATTGGACATTGATGGAGAACCAGGTGCGGACCTGTCTGAGGCAAAAATTGTGGTCACCCAAACATCAGCCCCTACAACTCAAATTTTGTTTGAGCCTTCAGGTAGGGGTAATTACTTCTTGACCACAGAGGATGCTCATGTCTCAGCTGATGAAAGTCCTGCAGTCGGCAATCTAGGATTTGATCCAAACAAGGCATCAAAAGAATTAGTAGGGCACAGTATAAATCAAGAAGGATCTTCCATATCTAATGAAGAGAAATTTGATGAAAGATCAGCTCCTGATGATGCTTGGATACTAAAATCTGATGGCAGCAATTCTTCCATAGCTAGATGCAGATCTATGTTGCTCAGATTGAAAACTACTCAGGATGAAGAGGTCAAACTCCTTCACACCAAAGGAGATGCTAAGCTGATGGTTTGTCAGGGGTTTGAGGCTGACAATCAAAGCATGTGCTGGACTGAACTATAATAACAACAAGCTATGGTGGTGGACCATATTGCTATATTCCAAAGTCAGCAAAAGGAACTCTTCACAGGGAGAGCAAGGAGCTATGGTTTTCAGAGGGAAGACCACGTCCCGCCATGGGGCAAGAAGAAGAAAAGGCCAAGAGGAAGACACAAAAAATTGGTTTCCTGGTGGAGAGCTTTATTCTGCCACCACCATTTTTGGGGGCAAAATGGTTTCCTACTAGTTTATCAGGATGGCATCCCCTTTTCTTTGTCCCACAATGAGTAGCGTCTGAAGTACTTTAATTCTTTAAGTATCAGATAAGTTCACCTGTACAAATGTATATTTTTATAGTTTCTATTTCTGCTTTGATTTGTTCATTTGTTTTTTTTGGAGCCTTTATTTTTTAGTAGCATGACTCTGTAGCCCAATGGCACACTTCAAGGCACTAGAGATTCTGGTTTCTACTCCCCTCAACTATTTCAAGTTTCCAACTGAAGGAAGTTCCCCAATTGGAGCCAGCTATTTTCCCTAAAAAATGACTCCTCATTTTTTAGACAACATATGACTATTTTGGTCCTGTATGGCCAAAATTGTCCGTCCCCTTTCCAAAAATTTGTTCTAAACATTCAATTTTGTCATTTTCTCAACTTTTTGGTAAAAGAATTAGCAAGTTCAACTGGTTCAAAGGGTTTGTCGGCAAGAATCAAAACAAGGATTGAACCATTGAACCATTAAACCTTGAACCTTTTCGGTTCAATGGGTTCAAAGGTTCAACATCGTCAACAAGAGCTAAGCACTTCAGCAAAGGTTCAAAGTTTGACCGTTTCAAGGTTTCACGGCCCCGATCACTTAACAAATCTCAAAATCTTGAACCGTTAAACCTTGAACCATTTTGGTTCAATGGGTTCAACATTTAATTGGTTCAATGCACCAGGCTCAAAGGTTCAAAGGCTGCCTTAGTTAAGAAAAGAAGTGCGTGCAAAAGAAAGAGTCAAGCGGATGCTGCCAAGTGTCGATGGCTGAGCCCCACTAAACTTTATTTCTAGGAATTGGCAGACATTACCACGTGTCCCTCTTGAAGCTTGTTGGGAGCCTTCAAGTGTCAATATACATAGTCTCTTCCCTTAGCTTCACTATTTTGAGCAAAGACCATGGTGGGCCTGAGGATGAGTGACTAAATGAAGTAGAACGTGCCAAGTGTCTGCATCTACGTGACTAACAAATGTATTCAGACTACACCATGTGTCCCTTATAGAGATCGGAGAAGCTGACAAGTGTCATCATCCATGAGAGCCTGACTGAGCCCCAAATGTTTCTATGATGTCACAAAGGCCCGAGAAGGTAGATGTTGCCAAGTGTCAATAGTGGAAGATGCCATGTGTCCTCACCTATTCTTGTGGAAGATGCCACATGGCACTTGTTCAAAGAGTGAAAGGTGCCACGTGTTAAAGGAAAGGGGCACTCACAATACAAAGGCACATATAGAGCCAAGGAAAGGTTTCCTTCAGACTAATTATCTGAAGGAATTCCTTCAGACATTTTGTCTGAAGGAAATGAAAGGGATGACAGCCCGCCAAAGAATCAAAGCCTGAAGGCCACTTAGAAGACACCAAAGGGCATGTTCCCTTTGAAAAAGGTTTGAGCCTCAGAGGGTAGTGGAAGCTACCAAGTGTCACAAGCCAAGACACAATTTTGAATAAAGCCTCAAAGCACAGAACTCACCACGTGTCCTGACCCAGTGTAGCAGATGTTGCCACATGTCTACATCCACCCCCCCAGCCTCTAACAATTTCAAATCTTATTCTAATAAGCCTATTTTGATGTTGCAGATGCCACCACATATCCTCACCCACGTCATAATAGAAAGCAGCCATAGCAAGCGAGAAAGACATGGGAGAATTGCTAAGAAGAATGACAGGCCCACAAACTTCAAATTTGTCATGATGAAGTGTCTGTTGATTTTAGCAGACTTACAGTGTGGACCCAAATGCATTCAAAATAGCATAAGGCTAGGACCAAGAGAAGGAAGAGACAAAGAGGGAAACTCAGTAGGAGTTAATTCTAGTAGGTGAAGTAGTTCGCTAGGTAGATATTTGGGGCCTGAAAACATTAAAAGCACCGTCTGTTAGGTTGTGGAGCTAAAAGCTTCACTGATGCAGACATGGAGGAGGTTGCAGATGAGTTGCAGAGTGTCATAGACACAGGCGTTGGTCTGGCCAACCGACGTCGGCAGGATTAGACAAGGAAGCAACTGACGTCAGTCAGAGATCGGCCGGCGTCGGCGACCCCCAGGTGGACAGGGACCGATGTCGGTCGCCTGTGTGGTTCGACTGTGAGTTTATTACAGGTAGTCAGTTGACGAACCAAGCATTTGCATGATGAGAGCTAATTTTAGACTCATAGCTGTAGATCTAATTATTGTAATTAGATGTCTAATTATTGTTTGGATGAGATCTATATAATAGACTCATGGTTGTATTGGAAATTTGTGCTAGGGAGTAAGAGAGCAAACAGCTCCTTCAGAGAGAGGTAGAGCAATGATGCGTTCCTCCTAGTGCCAAAGTACCAGGTGTGGGTGCTAGATTGGAGAATCAGCAGGGTTCTTCATGTATGTATGATCTTGGTCATCAGGTGAGCATGGCCTTTATAGGAGATCTGCATGGTAAGTAAGATCATTGATCTGTAGGTGTATGTGTGTGCAAGGTCAAGGTTCACAGGTGTGCAGAACCAGGTTGATTTGCAGGTGTGCAAGATCAGATAAGATAGCAACACAACAGGGAGTAGAATCAGGCAGGATCTACTTGGAGTACAGGTGTGTACTCGGATAGAGCAAAGAGGAAGGCAATGGAGTTCCTTCCATAAGTATGGTCTGTTGAGGTGCAGGTTATTGCAGGTTCATGGGAGATCTACTTGAAGTACCTTGAGTACTTGTGGAGTGCGTGAAGCACTTGTGGTGTGCATGGAGCACTGGAGGTGAACACCAACTCTGTGTTTGAGTTGTGTGTTGGGACCTGAGAGAGAGAGCTTTGAGGAGAGAATTACTGTTCACTTGAGGTGTGGGAAGCCTCTGAAGAGGTGGTGGAGAAGAAGTGGCATCTTCTTTATTGTATTCTTTTCTGTATGAGTATTAATACAAGTTGTGTATTGTCTCTCATATCTGTGTTATTCTGAATTCTAGTTACTTGTGATTCTAGTTTATTTCCACATATTAAGTTGCTTGGTTTGGTAATCAATTGTATGCTTTCAGTGTTTCATGTTCCTAACAAGTGGTATCAGAGCTAAGGTTGCAGGGAGCAAGTTTTGTGTTTGGTTACAGGTCACTCTCAGGGGTTTCTGATTGAGTGGGAGTAGAGCAATGGCAGATGAAAGTAAGCTAAGAATGGAGGAGTTGAAAAGCACAGATGGTCACTTACGGTCCCATGGAAAGAAAGAGCAGGTAAAAGAATATTGTTGGTTGGTAGCAGATCAGCATGAAGGAACTGAAGATGCAGATGTTGCAGGTGTTGTTGCACAGGATACTTTGGGAGGTTTCTTGGATAAAGTTGAATCTTGGATAATAGATTCGGTTGCCTCTTTCCATGTAGCCCCAGGTAGAGGAGCTGGTGAGCCTTGCCAAAGAATTGGCAAAGGGGAAGTGAAGCTGAAATTGCAGGCGGCCAACACACAGGGGTTGATGAAGGTCATGCAGGTCCCAGGTTTGGAGATATGGCTAATTTTTTAGAGAAGATTGAGTGATGAGAGATGCACAAGAACTCTCACAACTGATGCACTTGAATTAGCTGGTGGTAAGAAAACAGGTACTCTTTATCTACTTGTTTATATTACTGATTCTTCTTCTGTTGCAGAGACGTGGCTTTGTAGGCTTGGTCACATGAGCAAGAAGGAGATGCATGTTCTTAAGCGAAAGACAGATATATTTGACAGGCATAAGAACTGGAAAGCCTTGGTGTTTATGGAGGAGATGGTGGACAGAAACCAGTGGATGGTGCTGGATAATTCTGAGCAGGGCAGTTTGGACATGGGGTTTGATTCAAAGGAGCTCGTGGGTAAAAAGTCATCACTCACAGGTGAACACAGGTATCGGCGTCGGTCAGGAAAACCAACATCGGCAGTGGTAAGACCGATGTCGATCAGGAGGACTGACGTCGGTAATAGGACACCGATGTCGGCAGGGTCGGTAGTCAGGGACAGACGCATGGGAACTGACGTCGGTCGGATACAGACTGTGGAGTGACCGAGGTCGGTCACTGTAATGGATTTTGGGTGGACAGCACGCTGTCAAGGAGTCTCAAACACCCATACAGAGGACTGAAGATGTAAGTAGGCCCTCAAATTCGTTGTTCCTCTTCTTTATACTCGTTACTGATTGTAGAGCAGGAAGGATCCATGAAACAGGTGGGAGCATGGCAGGGATATGATGCAGAACCAGATGGGAGTTTTGGTAGGGTTGCCAGTCGGTAAGAAAGCACAGAGACGAATGGATTCCTTAGTTGAAGAATAGAGTGAATGGACACATGAAACGGAAGACCAAGTATATGGTCTTGAGGAGCTGCAGGACAGTGGTACAGGTTTTGATAGGTGGAGGATGAAGCATGGCTTCAGTCAATGTCAGGGTAACTACTGTGGTTTGTCTTACTAGGTGGATGATGATTGCAACATCATTATGTTGCTGTATGTGGATGGTATGTTTTGCTAGCAGGATTATACATACAGGGTTTTGCTGAGCTAAGGGTAAGGTTAGTTTAGCGGCATGTCATGAGGAGTTTGGAGCAGCGAAATTCTTTGACATGGGAGACATGGAGATCATAGGTTGATTTTGTCTCCAGTGGGAGCTGATGTGAATCAGGTGTTGGCAAGGTTCAGGATGCAGAACCGGAGCACACTAAGGGCTGGACAGGTACAGTGTCCAAAATCACATGAGGTCTGGTATAGACCTGAGTATTCCCATGTAGTGGGAGCTGTCAGAGAGTTAAGAGCCAATTCGAGGAAGTGGGTTCTCAGGGATTTGAGAGGGACCAGCAGCAGGTATACATGCAGGGTCAGGACTTCACTACATGTGTTTGTAGGTTCGGATGTGGCAGGGTACTCGGATGACAGGAGGTACATCATAGGTTGTGTGGTGGGTTATCTTCAGGGTTGAGCTTGAAGAGGGATACAAACTAGGAAACAGATTAGACGGGGTACAAGTACAGGTACAGTGCAGCTATTTATCTCCAAGTGGGAGATTGTTAGGTTGTGGAGCTAAAAGCTTCACTAATGCAAACATAGAGGAGGTTGCAGATGAGTTGTGGAGTGTCATAGACATCAGCGTTGGTCTGGCAAACCGACGTCGGTAGGATTAGACAAGGAAGCAATCAACGTCGGTCAGAGATCGGCCGGCATCGACGACCCCCAGGCAGACAGGGACTGACATCGATCACCTGTGTGGTTTGACTGTGAGTTTATTACGGGCAGTCAGTTGATGAACCAAGCATTTACATGATGAGAGCTAATTTTAGACTCATAGCTGTGGATCTAATTATTGTAATTAGATGTCTAATTATTGTTTGGATGAGATCTATATAATAGACTCATGGTTGTATTGGAAATTTGTGCTAGGGAGTAAGAGAGCAAACAACTCCTTCAAAGAGAGGTAGAGCAATGGTGCATTCCTCCTAGTGCCACAGTACCAGGTGTGGGTGCTGGATTGGAGAATCAGCAGGGTTCTTCATGTATGTATGATCTTGGTCATCAGGTGAGCATGGCCTTTATAGGAGATCTGCATGGTAAGTAAGATCGTTGATCTGCAGGTGTATGTGTGTGCAAGGTCAAGGTTCACAGGTGTGCAGAACCAGGTTGATTTGTAGGTGTGCAAGATCAGATAAGATAGCAACACAACAGGGAGCAGAATCAGGCAGGATCTACTTGGAGTACAGGTGTGTACTCGGATAGAGAAAAGAGGAAGGCAAGGGAGTTCCTTCCATAAGTATGGTCTGTTGAGGTGCAAGTTATTGCAGGTTCATGGGAGATCTACTTGAAGTACCTTGAGTACTTGTGGAGTGCGTGGAGCACTGGAGGTGAACACCAACTCTGTGTTTGAGTTGTATGTTGGGACCTAAGAGAGAGGAGAGAATTACTGTTCACTTGAGGTGTGGGAAGCCTCTGAAGAGGTGGTGGAGAAGAAGTGGCATCTTCTTTATTGTATTCTTTTCTGTATGAGTATTAATACAATTTGTGTATTGTCTCTCATATCTGTGTTATTCTGAATTCTAGTTACTTGTGATTCTGGTTTATTTCCACATATTAAGTTGCTTGGTTTGGTAATCAATTGTATGCTTCTGGTGTTTCATGTTCCTGACACCGTCTGTTTGTCCCCTATGAAATAAAGGTAGAATAGACAGTTGCACAGCTAAGCAGGTGATGGAATGAGAGATTCAGGCTTGGGAGGAGGCACTAGAGATGAATCGACATGCCATAATCAAGGTAACCACCCTGCTCTAGCATGGCCCTTCTTTACAAGACTAGAATGCATCTAAGACATTGAATGCACTGAATGGGTCACTCCATGGGACAAAGTGCCAAGCCTCCCTTAGGCCTCTATATAATGTAATCTCTTATATCATTTGAAGGGAGATCTTTCCCTTACCAGAAGTGAAACTCTACCCAAATTGAAAGGCATTACTGAGACTTTGAGCTCAGATTGTAGTTCATATTTCTTTGATTGAATGAGAAAACAAGTTACTTACAGACTTTGTGCTGTTATAGCTTGTGCTACTTTAGGAGATTGTTCGTATGTCTGTCTTCTAAAAGCATTCTTATTTATTTGATTTAACAAGCAGAACTAGTGGAGGTGATAAGGAAGGTGTCCTAAAGCCAACTACTTTCAGACTTTGTCCTATCATAGTTGTCTTCAGTATGTGTTTTTCTTTTATGTTTTTGTATAAAAGACCTTGGGACGACTTTGTGCCCTCATTGTCTTTCATATCTCCCTCTAGGGAATTCAAGGTGGAGAATTTGTGCTACATCTTAGATTGTTGGTTACTTTGGACCTGGTTACCAGTCACTTGTTACTAGAAAGAGTTTTGTTGTTTGCAAGAACAAGCACTTTTGAAAGAAGAGAAGTGCCTTTTGTCACTTCACCAGGATTTCTACTATCCAGGAAGGGATTTGGCTCTTGGTTGAATGTTACTTTTAAAAGAAGAGAAGCGCCATCACAAATCACCCAGTATTTCTCCTCTATTTGTCAGCATCATCTCTGAAAAAAGAGAGATGGATGGTTTAACCCACCCCTGTGTCTTACTTTCTACTTACTTATATAGTATATAGCCTCCGTATATTTAATAGGGAACCTCCCCTTGATGAGAGGAGAGATTTGTCCCCTGTTGATGTAGTAAACCTGCACACCAGGATGACCCATCTCCCTATGTTGTGGTGATAGGAACTATTTTGGTCACCAGTTAGCTGGCCGACAAAATATTCACCAAACACAATCAACTATAAAATCTAGGTATCATGTTCTCATTAGTATTTTCCATATTTAGCATATACCATTATCAAATCAGAATAATCAATTATCAATCCTTTACATTCAAATGTATGGTTGAATTCCATGTCTTATAATCTAAGTTATATTTCAAGGTTTTATTTTGTTTAGATGAATCTCACCATTAATCTAAATTAGGATAAAACATTAGTCAATAATTCAGGGGGGCATGATATTGGTTCATGCACAAATAAAATAATATAATTTACAAGTTGAATGATAAATGGTCATCATTCCAATTCATACTTGTTGACACTAAGGTCATGATGAGGGCATGAACATTGTTTATTGTCTTTTGATCATGCAATTATTCTGCATTGAGTTAAATTGAGTGAACTTGAATGAAACTATATAATTAAATCTAAGGTCATGATGGGGGCATAAACATTGTTCATTCTCTTGAAATCATGCATTTGTCTTATATTGCATAAGCTTGAGAGAAATTATATAATTGAATATATAATCCATATACAGTGGTTGATTTGGTCTGACTTCTGGCTAACCCATCACGTGGTTCTCCTTTATTTTCTAAGTAGTTATCTAGGTTACTACATCATATACTTATCCCACATTTATGAGGGTTGGGGAACATTGTCTTCCTAACCCAAAGGATTTCATAGTTACACAAATTTGGGGCATAATCACCCCAACTCTCCATGTGATTCTACATGAAATCATGATTATCCAATGCTTCAACAAGGAAGCATCATCTCCAACAAGTTACAAAGAAAACATGGTTTTTGCCAAAACACAAGTGTACTCTTTCCTTGCTCTTTAATTTTCAAAATTCAAGTTCATATATAAAATTTAAATCTATGGACATTGAATACATGTTGATTTCAAGTTTTGGTACTGAGTGACCTACATAAAAAATAAAGTGTGTTGTACACACTCATGTATACCTTTTTCTTTTACTATAGCAATTCCATTACTAGAATAAAAAAGGGGAATTTTTAGATGTTAAAATCTAATATTAAGTACTTAACAATGACAATCTTGAATTAAATTTAACACATATGACTTTGTGTGAACAAATATTATCCTAACCTACCATTCTATCACACCTACATGTTACCTTATGAGTTTGACTTATCCATTCTAGTATTACACACCTATAGGAACCTCATTATCCATTTCAAACCTACATACTATTATGCATAGCCATGCCCAGATGTTCATTTTAACCCTCCTATGCATGGGTTAGTAATTAGAGATTAGGTCAATATCAACCATTTATCTTGTCTATCAACAACATGATAAAGGCATACCCAATTGCATGTATATATATACAAATCAAGGCATCACTTGATAAGGGGACTTGGAACCTATTTGGTACACATATATACATTGTTGTACACTAAAAAAATATGACATATTCTTCCTAAATTTCAAGTTAGTCATTGGGATAAGTCACAATCCAATTCCAAAGCATACTAAATATAATCCCAAGCCAACATTGTCAAGTATAAAATCCAAATTGATAGTTAGATTCATATATCGAAGAAGCACAATTACACAATCAAACTAGCTAGGATAACTACATGTGGCTTGATTTTCATGCTTGGAGTATCAAATATGTAGGTAGTGGTCAGTCATCAATGAGGGTGATTAGGGTCAACTTATCTCATTACACTTTCCCAAAATTTCCAAGTTTATAGCTCTCATAAGCACACTTAGGGTTTCAAGGTGAAGGAGGCTAATTTCTAGATTTGTGTGTGTCATTAGGATTTTGAATCACACATATAGAGCTTTTAGATACAAGTGAAGATTATTGTATACTCACATACTCATATTTTATCATAAGTTAGTATCAACAATCAATACTAACTAGATATGAAGGAACCAATGTTGTGTAGGTAGAAACATAGTTCCTGAATCAAATGAATCACAAGCCTACTTGAGTCTATTTTCCGCTATCAAAATATAGTCATTGTCAGATAATTAGTCTAAAAAGTTAATACCCATCCCTTTATTATAATTATTATATTTATCATATGCCAATTGTCAAATCATTATAATTATTTATAGTTTTTAATATTCATATGTACACTTGAATGCCATATCTATCTATCTAATTTCATGTACTAGTTTCTATCTTATTAGGGTTTTTAAAAACAAATTAGGGTAAAGCAATATCATACATGTTTCTAATATTATATCTTTCTATACTTGATAAATTGGTTTTATATCTTATCTTACACCTAATATGCTCAATTCCTATTTTTTTAGATATATACTTGAAATGTTCATGCTAAATTGTAAAAGGGTGATAAATTCCACTCATTATATCATTAAGGCTCCAACTACTCTTGTAAATGGATAAAATCAACACAACATTTATTCTTGTAAATGGGCATTCAAATTTCATTCATTCCCATAGAAGGATGTAATCAATATTTTCCATATACTCATACAAAGGGGATACATTTAAGATATTACAAAGCACTTTTTTGAAGTTCTTAGAGCTATGGTTTGGTTTGATTTTTTTAATTGAAAATTTACACTAAGAAATGTATGTAGGATTGAGCACAAGTTTAGATTTACTAGTCTCACATGATAATTATACACACCTTCATTCAAAAAAAGTTTATCCTTTTTAGTTTTTTATATTTCCAAAAGTTATTATTGGAACTCACCCATACATGTGATAAAAAAAATGATCTTTAAGTATTTGCAAACACATTGGATTTTGCTTCAGAACTTCAAGTGCACTAAATATTTTGTCCATACTATGTCTTATTTAGTTTAATATGTATGTACACACAAACACATCAAAACGGGACAAAATCTAGATGCCTAAAAATGAACCACAAGAATTTATTAGCCGTTAAATTGCACGTCTCTAAAATGTTTATGTACATGTCATTTTTTGGTTTAAATTAGGCATTATTGGTGCAATTATTGACTTTTAGTGGTCCTTATATTGTCTTTTGATACCCTCCAACTATCATCTTTCCCCTACGTAGGTCTGATCACATTTTAATATTATTATCCAAAGTGTCAATGTACATCCATGGTATGGTTCTTTCATGCCCTTTTGCCCTGCACCTTTGTGGCCCTTATCCCATCTTTTTTCTTGATTGATCCTTTGATGATAGTTTGAGTGCATATAGGGACCTAATTTGAATTTAATTGATATATAAATACACAATCACCTTGGTGCATTTAGTATTTTTATCAATCTAATGCATTCAAAAAGAAGCAAAGCAAAGATAGATAATTCATTTAATTATTCAGATCAATCTATCGAGCATTTATAGAAATTGAGTAATCATTATATCATTCAGTAAAACACTAATGTTCATGTTAGTGACACATTATATTTCTCTTGGCTCAAGAATTACTACAAACATTAGAGAGTTGTTTTTTATATTGTATAATTTTTTTAGGGTCTTGATCAAAATCAAGCTAAGTGTGACACATTCCCCAAAACACATACTTTTCTTAGAGTTTTTAGGTCTAGTTTCACAATTAGGGTAAGTGTTAGGGTGTGGAGCTAAAAGCTTCACCAGGATGCAAATTGGAGGAGGTTGCTGAGGTGCAGAGAAACCGACGTCGGTCTGATCAACCGACATCGGTCATATCCAATGAGCAAAGCAACCGACATCGGTCATCTCCAGGCAGACAGGGACCGATGTCGGTCGCCTGTGCATTTCAGAACTGTTAGTTACATGAACAGTTAGTTTGTTGAATGGCCAGTTTGCATGTAAAAGGCTAATTTTAGTCTTGATTTGCGTGTCTAATTATTGTAATTAGGAAGTCTAATTATTGTTTGCATGAGGTCTATTTAAGAGATCCATGGGGCTATATTGTAATTAAGGACAAGGAAGAGATCCTTCCAATTGTAAGATCAAGTTGATCTACAGGTTGTGCAAGATTAGGGAGAAGATCTACATGGTAAGTAAGGTCATTGATTTATAGGTTGTTGCAAGATCAGGGAGATCTACTTGGAGTACGTGGAGTACTTGGTACTGGCAGTATTGTTACTCACTGGTTGGAGGTGAAAAACAACTCTGTGTTTGAGTTGTTTGTTGTGACCATAATTGAGAGAGAGAACTCTTGATTGAGAATTACTGGAAGTCCTAGAGGTGTGGGAAGCCTCAGAGGTGTGAGAAGAGTGTGGCATCTTCTTGATTATATTTTCTTTCTGGATGAGTTGAATACAAGATTGTATTGTCTCTCAAATTCTGTGTTGTTTTTTATTTCTAGTTACTTGTTACTTCTGGTTAAATTTCGTGTTTAGTTGCTTATACAAAGGTAATCAATTGTGCTCCTAATCCTGACAAAGTGGTATCAGAGCCTGGTTCGGAGTAGGTTAGTGTTTGTTGATTACAGGTCACTCACAGGGGTTTCTATTCGAGTGGGAGTATAGCAATGGCAGAAGAAAGTAAGCTAAGAATGGAGAAATTCAATGGCACGAATTATCAATTATGGAGGATGCAGATAGAAGATTATCTATATTAAAAAGATTTGTACTTACCATTGGGTGGGGTTGCATGCAAGCCCATGAATATGAAAGATGAAGAATGGAAGGTTCTTGATCAGAAGGCTCTGGGAACTATAAGGTTGAGCCTGGCATCGTCTGTGATTTCCAACTTATCACAGGCTAAGACAACGATAGAGTTAATGGAATCTTTGGAAATTTTATATGAAAAACCCTTAGCTTCAAATAAGGTATTTCTTATGAAGTAATTATTTAATTTGCAAATGCAGGAAGGTGGATCAGTACATAGTCATCTTAGTGATTTTTGTGGATTAGTAAATCAGTTAGTTTCAGTCAATATTATTTTTGATGATGAAATTAAGGCTCTCTTAATCTTGTGCTCCTTACTTGAAAGTTGGGATAGTTTGGTAATGGCAGTTAGTAATACTATGTCTGCTTCAAATATCTTAAAAGTGGATGATGTTGTTAGTGTAATCTTGAATGAAGAAAGTCGCAGGAAAAGCACAGGTGAATCATCAGGGAATGCTTTGAGTGTTGAAAGCAGAGGAAAGCAAAGAGAGAAGATCAAGCAAGGGAAGTCAAAGAAAGGCAAGAGACCTAGATCCAGTCACGGCAGGAAAATCTACTGGAATTGTGGAAAGAAAGGGCATGTAAAGAAAGATTGTTGGTTGGTTGAAGATCAACATGAAAGAAATGAAGAAGTAGATGTTGCAAATATTGTTGCATAGGATGCTCTTTTATGTTCCTTGGATAAAGTGGAATCTTGGGTTTTAGATTCTGGTGCCTCTTTCCATGCAACCCCAAATAGAGCATCTTTTCATGATTATGTCCAGGGAGACTTTGGAGAGATTTATTTAGGGAATGGTAAGCCTTATCAAATGGTTGGGAAAGGGGAAGTGCGGTTGAAATTGCAGACGGGCAACACATGGGTGTTGAAGGATGTCATGCATGTCCCGGTTTTGAAGTGGAATTTGATTTCTGTAGGAAATTTGGGTGATGAGAGATGCACAGTAACTCTCACAGTGGACTCTTGGAAAGTTACCAAGGGTGCACTTATTTTAGCAAGAGGTAGGAAAGTAGGTACTCTTTATCTATCTACTTGTATTACTGATTCTCCTTCTAGTTTATCTACTTCAGATGTAGATTTGAAGATGTGGCTTCGTAGGCTTGGTCACATGAATAAGAAGGGGATGCATGTTCTTGAGTCAAAAGGTAAGAGTTCAGATCTGGGAGGCATAGATCAAGATTTCTATAAGCAACAGAAGAAAGTAAGGTTTTTTGAAACTATTGCTACAAAAAAGGATCAAGTTTATTGCATAAAGAGGAAATTTGATGTTTTTGGAAAGAACAAGAAAGCCTTGGTGTTTAAGGAGAAGATGACGGACAAAGATCAGTCATAAGGGTTGAATAATTTTGAGCAGGGCAGTTTGAACAAAGTTATGATTCAAAGTAAGCTCGCAGGTAAAAAGTCATCACTCACAGGAAAACATAGGTACCGGCATCGGTCAAGTAGAACCGATGTCGGCAGACAGGTGGACACTGACGTCAGTCAGAGAATCGACGTTGGCAGACAAGACACCGACGTCGGTCAGGGAACTAGCGTCGGTGATCAGGAGGATTCGACATTGGTCATGTGCAGACCAAGGTCAACTAGAAAATGGATTTTGGGTAGATAGCAAGCTGTCAAGGAGTCTCAAATGCCCATGAGGAGGACTGAAAGGGTAAGTAAGCCTCAAATTCATTATTCCCCTTCTTTACACTACTTGTTGCTCACTGATGGTCAAGAACCAATAAGTTTTAAAGAAGCAGAGCAGGTAGAATCCAGGAAATAGTGGGAGCATGGCATGGATGAGGAAGTTGATTCCTTGGGAGAGAACCAAATGGGAGGTTTGGTAGAGTTGCCAGTTGAGTTAAAGAAGAGAGAGAATGGACACATGAGACGGAAGGCCAGGGCATATGGTCTTAAGAAAGCTACAGGACAATGGAGGTTTGACAGGTGTATGACAAAGTAGGGCTTTAGTTAATGTCAATGTGACCATTGTGGTTTCTTTACCAGGTTGGATAATATTAGCTACATTATCATGTTACTGTATGTAGTGTGTATGCTTGTTGCAGGGTCACACATGTAGGGAGTTGCTGAGCTAAAGGTAAAGTTAGTTCAGAGGTGTGTCATGAAGAATTTGGAAGCAGTGAAATTCTTTGGCATGAGTATTTCTAGAGACAGGGAAGATCACATGTTGATGTTGTCTCAAGATGATTGTGTGAATAAGGTAGTGCAGGATGCAGAACTAGCAAGCGCACCTATGGATGGACAGTTCATAAAATAGTGTCCCCAATCACATGATGAGGTTAAGAACATGTGTACTAGACCTGATATTGCCCAAGCAATGGGTTTTGTCAAAAAGTTTGGGGTCAATCTGGGAAAGAAGCACTGGAGAGCAGTTCAGTGGATTCTCAGGTATCTGAGAGGGACTAGCAGCAGGTCGACATGCTATGCAGGGTCAAGCACTTTGGATATGGCAGGTTACTTGGATGACAGGTGTAGCACCACAGGTTGTGTGGTGGTTGGTCTTCAAGATTGATATTGAAGAGGGATACAAGCTAGGAAACAAAATTAGATGATGTATAATTACAGGTACAGGTGCAACTATTTATCTCCAAGTGGGAGATTGTTAGGGTGTGGAGCTAAAAGCTTCACCAAGATGCAAATTGGAGGAGGTTGTTGAGGTGTAGAGCAACCAACGTCAGTTTGATCAATCGACGTCAGTCATATCTAGTGAGCAAAGCAACCGACATCAGTCAGGAGTTGGCCGACGACGGTCGTCTCTAGGAAACAGGGATCGACGTCAGTCGCCTGTGCATTCTAGAACTGTTAGTTATACAAACAGTTAGTTTGTTGAATGACCAGTTTGCATGTAAAAGGCTAATTTTAGTCTTGAGTTGCGTGTCTAATTATTGTAATTAGGAAGTCTAATTATTTTTTGCATGAGGTCTATTTAAGAGACCCATGGGGCTATATTGTAATTAAGGACAAGGAAGAGATCCTTCCAATTGTAAGATCAGGTTGATCTGCAAGTTGTGCAAGATCAGGAAGAAGATCTACATGGTAAGTAAGGTCATTGATTTGCAGGTTGTTGCAAGATCAGGGAGATCTACTTGGAGTACGTGGAGTACTTGGTACTGGCAGTATTGTTACTGACTGGTTGGAGGTGAACAACAACTCTGTGTTTGAGTTGTTTGTTGTGATTGTAATTTAGAGAGAGAACTCATGATCAAGAATTAATGGAAGTCCTAGAGGTGTGGGAAGCCTCAGAGGTGTGAGAAGAGTGTGGCATTGTCTTGATTGTATTTTCTTTCTGGATGAGTTGAATACAAGATTGTATTGTCTCTCAAATTCTTTGTTATTTCTAATTTCTAGTTACTTGTTACTTCTGGTTAAATTCTATGTTTAGTTGCTTATACAAAGGTAATCAATTATGCTCCTAATCCTGATAGTAAGGATAAGAAGTCCATTTTCCCAATGATATGAGAAAAGACACAAAAAAATAAGTGAGGTGTTTGAAGACCTTAAACAAAAAACATAGTCATCAAAATAATTTTTGCCTACCTGAATTTTGCATTGAATGAATCTTAATAGTCTAGACATTATCAAGAATATAAATTTATGCTTTTTATATCATTTTATGATCATCATGAGTTTTTTAGGTCATTTTATTATCACTACTGAACATTACTTTTTATTGTAAAATTCCAACGATGATCACCCAATCTCAAAATATTCAAGATACATCTCTAAAGATTGCGCCTCTCTCTATTTATTTGGTTATGGAATTAATTAAGTTTGATTTACTATTTTACATCTATTTAGACTCAATTAAATGTTTATAAATATTTTTGTTAGATTTTAGTGTAAATTTATTTATCTATTCCAAAACCATGTATTATTTTTTTATCAAAGTTGAAATCTTTGTTTGTGAAATATCCAATAACATTTGGGCACTAAGGGGGTGGCATTATCATAGGATATTATTTTTTAACCTCCCAAATTTGAGTAAGCAAAAATAATAGTTAGATATTTTTCCAATTAATGCAATTATGTGTATATACTTAAGGGTTGGCTTCCACCTGAATGAAAAGCATCATTTGCCAATGGAAAGCCTATGGGATTGATCGCATCCTTAATGTAAGGTAAAGTTTAGTGTTATTTTAAATAATTGGAGTTGTGTTCATCTAGCCACACCCAAATAAAATCATAAAAGCATGAAGCATTTGAGGATTTTAAGTTTTTTTCCAATTTAGGATCAAGTAGTTTAAACTTACTATTTTTACACCCATATTCACTATGGGACCAACCATTATTGAAGGCTCATAACTAATAATCTAGATGAAGTGGTGAGTCCCATGGTATCAATGTATGATTGAAGGCTTATAACTAAGATTCTAGATGAAGTGGTGAGTACCATGGTATTAATGTATGAGGCTAGAGCACCATCAACTTTCACATACTGGATGTTTTTACCACACTATCACCAATCCTATGTGATGTTACATTAACTATGTCCACAATCAGAGCAATTAACCATCATTAATTGTATTAGACACAACCCATTTTCATACTTTAATATTTACCATGACAAGTGTTTACATGATATGCCTTTAGCCTATACTATGTATTGGGATATTTTTACTCAACTTGTGTCTATAATAGCCTTTAATTAAGTCATGTGATCATTTTTATATCTTCATATTAGTATTAGGGTCAACTAAAGTTATTTTCATAGTATAATTAGGGTATACATAAGAGGTATTGGCTAGTATTTAATGATCATATTGTAAATTATGTACTTATTGTATGGTTTTGGAGGATACCTCCTCAAAGTGGCTCATCATTTATTCATATATTATACTTATTTCAGTCATTTCATGATCTATTATTGTGATTCTATTTTATTATTGAACATAGCTTTGATTTGGGCAAAAGTGTGGGTGAAACCTTAATTTTGGAGAATCGTTTATATCTTGCAACGCATTATGAAATTTTTTATAATTTTTTTATTAAAGTTTGAGAATCATTAAAGGGAACACCAATAAAATAATAAGGACTTGGTGATCATTTATGGATGATTTATTGCACTTTTAGTGTTTTTCATAATTTTACTCTATAGGATACATTTTACATATTTTTTTTCTGATTTGTTTACATTTTTTAAAATCTTGAAAAAATATAGAGGGGGTTTATTCTTTGAAGTTTTGGTTTTCAAGCTGACCTAAGTCCAAATTCATTTGGTCAAATTTTAGTTAAAGGAGAAAATAAAATTCAGCACTATCAAACCTCAACATAACAAGGCCATAAAGTAGAGGTCGAGGAAAGAATTCATTTACACCAAGGAAAACTCCTAACAAAGAAGAGGTATAGTCAGAGTTGAAATTTAGGTGGGGATTCTAATATAAATTCTTATTTTTTTTAGGAGAGAGTGTGCGATATAGATGGTAGTATGCACATCATAGAGTTTGAATTGGATAATACATGCAAGGAAATAAAAGGAGATATGAAGAACATATATAATGTAATAAAAGGATAAATGGCCTCTCTCATGAAGTCTTTCAAGATGCTAGTTTTACAACCAACTATTGATGGATCTATGGGATAACCTAGTCTTGTTTTAAATATTATGCAACCTCATTCCATGAATAGAACTAATTTTGGGTCTCATAACTAGCTACCAAAGGTGGACATGCATAAGTTCAATGAAAAGGATACACTCAATCGAATCAAGAAAATGGAGATTTTTTTTATCTATCTTAGATCCCAGGGTGGCAAAAGGTTACCATGACATCCTTATATTTAGAACATGGATAATTCATTTGTTATCAATGGTTGTGTGTTTAGAATAAGAAGAAGGCTCTGAGTTTCATCTGGTCAGTTTTTATGAAGGAGATGCAAACACACTATAGTAGAAGTGTGGCAGAGAATTATTTCAGTCAATTGATAAAGCTATGAGAAATAGGGTTAGTCAAGGATTATATTCATAAATTTGAGAACCTATCTTTGTGTGCTGATATTTTTACAATTGAGAACTTGAATGATCTATTTCTTGGAGGCCTCAAGGAGCACATTCAACATGAGGTATTCATGTTTAATTTGATTAATGTTTCTGATTATATTATCATGGTATGCAATGAAAATGAAAAAATCTTATCCAACAAGAGGAAGACATTCGCTAATAATAGAGATCATAACATCCCGACACCATTTTCCCCTCGACCTACCTAGTTGATGCCTTAACAAATTGAGTAAAAAAGGTCAAAAGGGTTATATTTTAATATAGTTGAGGACATAAATGTGCAAAAATAAGATTTGTTCTACATTGAAGGTGCTAAAGAAGAAGTAGCATGAGAGGTTGATGATGAGCCAAAGGAGGATTTAGAAGAAACCCAATCAACTCTTTATTATTATGCACTTTTTAACATTAGTAATCCAAAAACCTCCAAGGTAGCGGGTTTTATGAAAAAATAGAAGGTGACAATATTGATTGACTCAAGTAGTACTCACAACTGGATCAACAATAAATTGGCTATGCTTGAACTATTTTGTCTATCTAGCTCCAAAGTTTTGGGTAATGATTATTGACAGTAACATAGTCAGTTGTTTAGGGAAATACCTTAGTATTAAACTCTACATGGAAGAATATCTACTAGATATCCATATGTTTTCCATTCTTATGGGTGGAGTAGACATTATATTAGGAGTCCAATGGCTACTTACCTTGGAAACAATATATATGAATTTATAAGAGTTATTCATGTGTTTCCATTATGGGGGTAGGAAATTTGAACTACATGGGTTACGTGTAAAGTCCCCACAACTAGTGTGTTCTCATAAGATGTAAAATATTCTAAAAAAGGGAGTGGATGGATTTATGGCTCAACTATTTTCAATAGAGGTACATCCACCAAATGGGTCTACACCACCATATGTATAGGATTTTGTGGAGGAGCATTAAATTATTTTTGGTAATATTCCAAAATAAATTCCTCCCAAAAGTGATCATGATCATGCCATTCAACTAGTGCATGGGTGTAAACCATCCAACATCAAGCCTTATAGGTACCTATATATCCAGAAGAGTGAGATTGAAAATATGATGCATGAGTGTTAGAAGTAAGTATTATTCATTATAGTCATAACACTTATTCCTCTCCAATGGTGATGGTGTGTAATAAGGATGACTCATGGTGCATATGTCCTGACTATAAATAACTCAACAAACACACCATCAAAGATATATTCCCTAGTCTTGTAATTGACTATGTTATATAAATTACATCATGTTGCTTATTTTATTAGAAACACTATTTCTAAATTATATAGCACCTTAGTATTATACACTTGGAAAATATATATCATAGATGTACCTTCAACTTCTAGACATTCATGCTACTAAAAGGTTTGTATACATTATCTCTTTGTGCCTATTGATTATCTTTTAATCTAACTAATGTCATTTTAATGACTTAGACCTTCTATCATATTCATAATGATATAAACCTACTTATCTTTTATCTTTGCAAGTTCTAGATATGTCTATTTTCTAGCTTTCCGGACACTTGCATCCAAGTCATATGCCTACATCAACACAAGTGTCCTAATCCAACGTAAGTGTTTAGTACCCTAAAGTAATCTAATTTATAAATGAAACATATTCCTATGGTTAGCATAAGTGATTTTATGCAAGATATTTTACAAAGGGATTGATATATATACAATATCAACCCTCATTCATTATTCACCTAACACAAACAAAATAACTCATAATGCAACTTACAAAATGAATTCAATCAAGAACTCAAGTAAGCAAAGCTTCCCTATTTTCCCATATTTCCATATCAATCATAGGGACAACACATACAGGTCTAAATTACTGAATGAACATCTCATGAGCCACTTTTGCCAAGTTAGAAGCTAGGTCACTTTATGTACTTATTTATCACACATTGCATGATATACACACAAGCCAAAACATTAGGGATAACTACATAATTTTGAGTACCTTTTAAAAGTATTGACTATGTAGGGAACAATCATTGATAGAGGGGTCTTTGGGATAACTCAACACTATGTTCCCATTAACTCATTTTTCCCACAACCACCACAAATATGAAAAATTAGGGTTTTTCCATTTGATAAGAGTGATAGCCCATGATCTATATCTGAGCTGATAGAGCAAAGGTGACATAGAACCCAAAACATTCTAGGTGATCACATATAGATCCAACAAGTATTCCATCTTGGACACTTACATCTAGGTCAGATAGAAGCATCGACGCAACCATCTAAGGTTGACATAAGCATTTGAGGACACATAAGTGTAATTTAAAGAATTAGATGATGGATCCATAATCCACTTCCAGTCTTATTCCTATTCTAAATCTAGATTTGCATTAGCATTAGAACTAGATAAGTATCTTATTTTCATTATCATTACAATATCTACCATACTTGTACTTTTTAAAGCATATCTCAGCATAATAAATTTAGCATATGTTTATTTAATTTTTAAAAATTAATTGGCCTCTTATAGAGATAGTCTACCATCCTTGTGCATGAGGCTATTTCTATCCCTTTAACCCTAAATTCCCTAATATATATTTTAGGGTTAAACATTTGGTGAACTTGACTTATGTGAATGTAATTTTTTTTAATTCTTAGGGTTTTTAATCAGTTAGGGTTTCAAATTATTGTACTTTTTCATTTCATGCTTATATTATTTTACATGTAACCTAGGTGCAATCCTCTATTGTGAGGTGTGCCTATTAAACACATTGAGCTTCCTCTCATACCACTTAAAATGTCTCAAATTAATGAAGGGATTGATCCTATGGTCCATGATGATACAAATGTTGAGAATAAAAAAACATGCTTATGAGGTTATCATAGAATAATATTTTTATAATCAAAACCATTAATCTAATGAAATCAATGAACATGAGCAAATAGATCATGAGAAAGTGCAAACAACTACATTGTTTCATGAGCATGTTCATCAAAACCTTGAAAATCTCGATGAAATCCTAAAAACCATATTATAAACTAAAAAAGTAAAAATAGTAAATGCACAAATAGGTTCATCTATTAATCATGCTATTAGATCTATGGGTCATCCCCATATACCAACAACCCTCCCCTTGAACACATTACCACTTCATACTTCTAGTGGAGGCATGGGATATGTATTCTAACCTTTGTTACTTGAAACTACTATTGTTACATCTTACATGGAAAATTTTAATAATTCAACCAAATTTTTTGTTTCAATGCCTATATCTACCTAACATATGGGTACACCTCCTGTGGTGATGTCTTAAATATCCAATCTTAAAGACTAATAGGTGTAAGATCTTGTCAAAACTATATAACTTTTGTAAACTAAGGTTACAAATATCGAATAAAATTATATGAAATCACCTTACGTTATTGATTCACAAGAGGTGTTGCATAATCATCTTAAACCAAATATATCTTTGCACCACTTGCCAATTGGTTTTGTTGCACCTAAGTTCACATTATATAATGGTAAGGGTGATCATAAATAATGCCTTCATTCTTTTTACACAACATTCCTTGATTGTGCCTCTAATGATAAGTTTTTGACCAAATTATTTCCAAGGAGCTTAAAATACTATGCTTTAAGGTGGGTCTATGACTTACCAACCCAATCAGTAAATGCATTCAAACCTCTTATAAACCAGTTTTTGGCTCACTTTTCTATCACCAAAAATATTTACAATGTTAATTTGTAAAAATAAAATAAGGAACTAATGAACCTATTAATGAATATGTCTTAAGGTACAAGACAATGTTAGCTAACATTACCAATCCTATGCTAGATAAAGATCTTCATGACATCCTCAGGCAAATTTTGATTCTTCCTTTACATGAGTCCATTGTTTTCAAAAAATTCAAATCTTTTAATGACTTATGCCATATTATATGTGATTATGATATGAAACTTGTCTTATTAAACAAACTTAAGTATGTATGAAACACACTTACTATGTCTACATCTAATACCAAGTTTATTATCAAACCAAGTTACAAGGTAAAACTTCCTAAACTTAAAAAAGAAACAACTACCATGTGTAGACACCCAATTCTAGTCATAATTGGCTTCTGAATGGACTTCAGATTAATTCATACCAAACATTATAAATTAAGCCTAAGAATCATTGAACATCCTAGATTTGGTCATACATCATTCATCAATGCTCAGAATCATGTTGAGGCATCCCTATTTGGGATAATAGCCCGTATCCAACAATAACCTCTCATAGATTCATCCCTAATCACCTTGCAACATAACAACTATCTATTTGGCCTATGGACCCATTAAGTGGGGCATTTGATCAAATCTTAAAATAACTGAAATACTAATCAAATTGAATCATATAATTAAACAATATTAAATGCTTAATTGAATTATCTATTTTTAATTAATGAATATCTAAAAATAGAAATTTCAAAATTAAAAATATCAAGCCTTTTCATCACTGTCTTTACGAGTTGTCAAATTGTTCCTAAATATCTCAAAATATATAAATTGAGAACCATGCCTGGTAATTGAAAATCATAATTACATGACAATTTTTAGCTCAATTAGAGTTAGTCTCAACTCACCTAGGGTTAGTTTTAACCCATTTCATGTTTAAACACAATCTTAACTCATCTTGGGTGAGAGCTAACTTTTGAGGCTATAAATACAAAGCCATAACTATTCATTTCTAAGATTGGATATTGTAGAGTTATTATGAAAAATTTACTCCATAAGCTTTGTACATAATGTTACCATGCCAAAATCATAAGCCAAGGTACCAAGGAAAGATGAAGCCAAAAAACTCCATTGATGAAGATTTATGGATGCACAAATCGAGAAAGCCACATTAACAAGCCATTTGGAGCTCCAAGGAAGGTAAAAGAGTGCTTTCATTTATGTTTTAGATGTGTTTTCATATGCATGCTTGTTACTTATGTTCTCCCTAGTGTTTAGGCTAGAGGTGTTAATATTTTAATGTGTTATTTTGATTCATTTTAATGGACTAACATAAGACTAACCTCCCCTCTATTGTAATCCTTGTTCACATGATGGCACTCCCAATGGGACCTACACCCCACGAAGTTATTCCCAAGGCCTTTTAGGACACCCTCCTAACAATTTTCATGTCAAAATCCAAACTTGTTGATCAAATAAAGTGAAAATTGAAGGCTCATGGACATTTTTCTAGAAATCCCAAAGTTGCACTATGTAGTCGCATTCTCACTCTCTAGAATCATGATATTGCATAATATCATTATTTTCATAGTCAATGTTTTGTCATAATTTATATGGTTTTGTGTTAAGTTTCATGATGGTTTATTATGCCATCATGACTTTTTATAATTGTTTATGTTTACAAGGAAAAATTATGATATTGATAATACCGTGACTTTATAATCATGACATTGATAATATCATGACTTTACAAGTAGAAATATCACCAAAATGTTTGTGATATTACCAAAACTTTAGCGATATTATATTTAACCACTACAATTTGTTACTAATCATTTGGTGCAATAAGATCAAGTTATGTTATTACTTGAAATTTTGTGGTTTTGTGTTTATTTTAGTGATATTGATTTAATAGTAGCATTTTTACACTAAATTTTTGTTTTGTAGGCAAGTTTCGGTATTATCTGAATAGTTGTAGTTTTATACGAAAAGTGGTGATATTGCTCTATGTTTCTATAATTCTACACTTAGTGTAAAATTTTAGAAACCTAAGAGCTAGAATTCAAAAGTCATTTGTTCACTCATGTTTTGATTCTAAGCACAAAGATCCCCTAACATGTTTTGCAAGACCCAAAGGCCAGAATAAGACATTTTAAAACACTCCAAGTTGTAAAAAGTCACATTTAAATTTGGTGTTTTAGAAACCTCTTTGCTTAAGTCATTTTCATTTTTGAAAGTTTTCAACACAAACACCAAGGGGCTCAAACTTTATCGCATATTTCATTTTAGTGTTATAAAAATGAACTCTCACTATAGTTAAATACTCATAAGAATTTTTGTTTTTATGCTTGTTTGTTGAAAGTGTTTGTTTAAGCAAAATAAGTGTCACGTGTATGCTCTCCCCCCATCCTCTATATGGAACTTGGGTGATAAAAAATGCTCTCTTTGCAATTAATGCTTTTGTCCAAAAGCATGGAAGGAAAGTCACTAAGGCCCTTCCCAAAATCTGTATGATTTGAAAGACCATAAAATGACCCTAAATTCCTTCCACTTGTCTTTATTTCATGCATTTTAGCTTGTGGATGGGAGTTCATCGCCTCCTCACAAGTTCTCTAGGGAAGCATTGACCAAAGAATTAATTTCCCTACATCATTTCAACCCCACTCCATGATGGGGTGTATAAATTAAGGGTGACCCACTAGGATGCTTGTTTTGAGAAATTAAAACAATATTCGTTAGTGGTGTTCAACCTCAAAATGTAAGGGCAACTTAGACATTACACTACACTGAGTAATTGATGGATGTAGTGATTGTGAAAAAGACTAGACCTTTTCACAAAAAGTCAATTGATGTAAATACAAATGATGTGATTATGCCCTAGTGTTTACTAGACATATGGGACCATTTAGAAATAAGTGAAAATTAATAGTTTAGACAACCCCACTTGCTGAAAACATACTGTTGATGCAGGGCAAGTAGCCTAAAGTTTCATGTCACCGTATGAACTCTTCAGATAAGAGGGGGCCTAAAAACCCTATTTTTCATGCATTTTTATTTTTTGGATTAACAACTTAAAATCCTCTTAACAGTAAATATATAGATAGAATTTGATAGTACAATGCAACCTTGTAAATTTTAGGATTTAGGACATTACACTTAAGTGTTTTTTGTCATTATATCCTTTATAATAGTATGGTCCTGAGTCAAAACTATTTGTTTAACATACCACATCCAAAACGAGTCTTGTTTACACATCACTCCTTTGTTTAAAGAGGTGTTATGCCATTTATATGACATCAGACATTTACCTTATTCCTTTATCCAAGTTTTTATGTGTGTCACTTGTTTGAAAAGAGTATGGTTATGCTACACATTTCATTCCAATATTTGTACCTTAAAGTCTTAAAGCAAACCATTCTCCATACCTTTAGAGAATGACAACATCGTTATACTACTAGAATTGTTTTAAAGACTTATTGCCTTGTTTCAAATTGTAATTTTAAACCATGTGTACCCTTTGGATCTATGACTAATACCATCATGCCATTAGTTCTTGTTTAGCTTGTTTTTTGCTTTTAAAAAGCCTAGTCTTACAAGTTGAGTTCAAAATTAGCCTTGATAAGTTCAAATCCAAACATTGATTGGTATTTTGCCTATGCCTCATGTAATTTTGGGCTAGCCATTTACCTTTCACTTTTCGAATGTGCAATTTATCCTAATTCTTTGATCGATTAAAATAATATTTTTGTGCTTAGATTTGGGGAACTAGTCTATCTTCCATATGCCTAATGTTCCATGTCTTTTTCCAAATGATCAAGTGTGTGTTAAAATTTGAATGTGAAGTTTGTGCCAAAGTGTTTCAAATTTGTTAGATTAAATCTCTTGCCTTTTAGACCTTGTTTTGTTTAAATTCTAGCTTTTGTGCCTTATTCCCAAAATATCTAGCAATATCTAATTTGAGCCTAGCTTTTGTGCCTTATTTTTCAAAAAAACTATCAACCTATTTTATTTAGACCTAGATTAGACTTGTTTCAAACACTTTTTACCTAAGTTTAGAATTCTAGTTTTTATTCATCCACTTGACCCTTTTGTGTAAGATGTTTGATGTTAGACTATTTTAGCCCAAGTTTTAGCACTAGCCATTTTGGAGATACAACTCCATCCCTAGACCAACTTTAGACCATTTTTATTGTAGACATTATTTTTCAAAGTTTGTATAACTCTAGCTAATTTTCACAAAACATTTATCATTGATTTAGATATGTCTCATTATACTCATAGTGGACCCATGTACAATCTAGGTTATGATAATTTGGTCGCACAAGATGACTTTATTCAAGGCTCTCATGGTGATGATGTAGTTTATGAGACATATATTTATCCTCCTTATACTACTCAATATGGGGAACAAATCCAATATGCCTTACCCATTATTTAGTTAACACGCTTCTTTATTTGGAATAGGACCAAGAACAAACCATACAGTATCTTACTAACGTACCATGAATTATAGACTAAGTTCAATAACAACTGTATTACATTACTATACCATCGACATATGATCCTTACTTGTTTGATCATCACTTGTTTGAAAATAAGAATGAAGTTTTAGTAAGAGTCATGGAGGTATGGGCCACATTTTTAGCAAACTTCCCTTATGAAAATTTAACTAGACTAGTAAGAGTGCCACTCAACATGCCTTATAGCCAAATCATTGAACATGCCTCTACTAGCAATCCTCAAACACTCATGTCGATGTCATATCAAGACCCTAATATTATTCTAAAGGAAATGGCCTCAAGGAGGACCACTTTATACTAATGTAATAAGCATATCAAATGTATTTGAATCTAGCTCATAACTTTAATAACATATTCATGTCAAAGACTCCACTCATAGAGTTAACACCTTCAATAGGGGTATTAATTCAGTTAAAAGGTCAAGATAATTTAGGTATAGATGCATTTACATGAATCACTTCATTTGGTGACATTCTCAATGTCCTAACTATTAAAGAAGTGTCTACTGATCTTATACATAATAATGTGCCCAACAAGGTGGATAACATGTAAGGGTATTCTAATCCAGGCTAAAGTGGTTTAACTACACCAACAACTAATCTATAACAAGTTCATTTAGTTAATACCATGAGTGGTTCACAACAACATGGGGAAGGAACTCCAACATCCCAACCATAATAAGTTACCTCTAATTCTTGACCAACTACTTCTTTGAGCATGCAACCACATGGATTAAGTAATCAAGCACTAACTAGTGATTTGCCTCAACCAAATATGATGAATGCCACTCCACTTCAGCAAGTGATGACTAATATTACACATCAAAAAACATAGTCTAAAATACCATTGTAGCAAAGGCAAAACATTTTGACACCTCAATAGGGGCAATAAATGTTCTACCTTGATAATTAGTGACAAGTATACCTCAAGAGTCATAAACCAACATTCCTTTACAATCACAAACATTGTCTAATCAATAACGTATGTTTATTGGTTAAAGACAAATGTAAAAACACCTATTATTAACTAGATGTTTGTTGGATGTTAACACAACTAGCAGGTACTATTGACAATTTTGACCCTATAGGTCAAAATGCCACACTTGTTATTCGAAACTTTGCATATCATGCCAGTTTGTCTTGTGAGTCATTTATTGGTCCTAAAAATTCCTTGAAATAATCCATGATTAATAGGCCTTTTTAAAGCATTCACTTTGATTTTCAAATGTTTTTTTGAGAAAAGTATTATGGAGGCTTCTTTGGGTCCAAAGAGGGGAATTTTAATAAAGTTCAAGGGGTTCTTTTCCTTTCAAAAAGGTCCATCTTCAAAAGGTTCCTAAGGGTCATCTGTAATAAGTCTAAAGGAAACAATTCTTTCAAGAAAATACTTTTCAATAAATCTAAAGACAAGAATTCCTTCGAACAAATTGTCCGAAGGAAGGTGTCAAACAAAAAAGCTGAAGGAAGGGACTTAATAACTTTTCTGAATGGTAAGTGGACCATTACAATTTTTTTGAAAGGGTCTTTTCTAGAGAAAGAAGACCATTTCAAAAATTCCAAAGGGTCTATTGCAAAAATCCAAAAGGCACTACTAGGGAGAGGTCCATTTCAATTTTTTTAAAGGGTCAAAGAGTTCATTTTTTTTGAAAAAGACCTTTTCCAAAAGTCTGAAGGGTACATTTCCTTCAGACAAATTGTCATTACAATTTTTCCAAAGGGAAAGTGGACAAATACAATTTTTCTGAAGGGTACATATTAAATTTTGAAGGGCCCAATACAAAAATTTGAAGGGTCAATTCTATGGCAAAGTGCCCTAAGCCAAAGCCCAAAAGAAATAGCCAGAAGATAAGAATTCCTTTAGACTTTTTGTCTGAAGGAATTGTCCTTTGCAAAAACCCAAAGGATTTTTTCAAGCTGAAAGAAAAGTCTCAGACAAATAGTCT
The DNA here is from genome assembly GCA_037957365.1 of Torreya grandis. Lineage (NCBI taxonomy): Eukaryota > Viridiplantae > Streptophyta > Pinopsida > Cupressales > Taxaceae > Torreya > Torreya grandis. The sequence continues at coordinate 291,984 of JARHVA010000715.1, read as the reverse complement.
GTGAGAAATAGAGAGGGACAAATTGTTCAAAGAAAAGGATTTTTCAAAAAGTTTGAAGGGCACATTTCAAAACTCCAAAGGGTGCTTCCCTTCGGAGAGTTCATTTTCAAAAAAGCTTGAAGGGTAATTTGCAAAGGTTCCAAGGAAAGGTTCCAAAAGAAATAATAGAAATAATTCCTTCAAAAATTTTGTCCAAAGGAAATGAATAGAGATATAAAATGCAGACTTTTTATCTGAGGAAATTCCAAAAGGAATGATTTGAAGAAAAGGCCCAAAGGAATTAGCTAAAAATAGATCAACAAACAAGGAAAAGCCAAGTTTTCAAAAGGATTCTAGTAGGATTTTGATAGCCAATGAACAAAAGACATGATGACTTCCCCTTTTGACTCAGATCAATGCATTTTATAGTCACATTTAGAGCATGCAAAGTGGCCCAAGCAAGATTAGATTGTAATAAAGAGCATGCAAAATAATAAATGCAATAATCAGATTATTCATAGACAAGCAATTGCCTTCAATCATGGCTCTCTCAGTTCCAAAAGGGAGACTCGAATGCATGAAGGGCTCAAAGAGTTTAACATTGGATGGCTATTCAAGGAGAGTTTAACATAGAATTTCATGCATACACTCTTATTTATCTTGTTAATCAAAGTGTTTTCAAACACTTCCAACTCAACTTCAGGTGGAGTTTTCTCTTTGAAGATTGGTGTAGCATCATACATGAAGAGAATTGAATTAAAAAGGATCCATACACATTTAATCAATTTTGAAGAATTGAATATTTATTATAAATAAGGATTATGAAATGGGCTCACCATCATTTTCAATGCCAAAGAGCTTTTCATGCAGGGCATAAGATAAAAAGATATTATTTGAAGGCTTGGTTAACTTGACATAGCTGGAGTTGGACTTAGAGTGATGTGGGAGTTGATTTCCTCTTCTATTTTTAGTGCCAATCTCTTGGATTTTGTATGCTTTTTTCTATATAAGTTAGATTTCTCATCCTTGAATCAAATCCCTCTTTTGGCAAGATCAGACTCTACCAAAATTTGAGTTTTGTAAACTTTTCAGATAATAGGACTATTTTTAGATTCCAGAATGTTGGTATAGTGTATTTATGTTAGTGATTTGCAAATGTGATAGAATTTTCTTCCTTTTCAAGTCCTGATTTTTACCTATTTAATAGTTTATTAGATTATCCAAGTCATGTTTTGTGTTTGATGTCTTTTGGTAGAAGTTACAGTGGATGTAAGTGGCTAGTTAGTGCCTTGAATTAGTCCTATTCCCTCATTTTCCTCAACCTTTAATCACCAGATAGAACCTTTTCATGAAATATTGATGCATAGGAATCAATTAGAATTGAAAGTTTAATTTTTTTCTTATCTAATCAGTGTTTTTAGGAGCTCAAATTGAGTGGATGAACCAAAATTTAGGTGTATCACCATCTTTGATATGATTTTTCATTAAGTTTTATTTCTTCCCTTTTCTTGATAGCTTATAGCATAGAGTAGATATCCTAATTAATACACCAAAGGAAGCTAGCCCTTAGAATATAGAGATTTAATATGTCAATTAGGCCACCCACAACCTAGGATTGTTTCCATGTTTTAGCAGACTATGAAGGTCTGAAACTACCTTCACAAAGGTGCGAGTCTAATTGATGACAATTTTTCGCATGCCAAGGGGGACCCATTGGAGCTGGTCTTGATGAAATTATAGTTGCAACGGTTTTCTTCATGAAGTATTTGGTGATTCTAAGCTTAAGCAATTACTTCTAACAATCTAGGCATAGTTTCCATGTAAGTCTATTTTTATTGCATTATCATAAATGAATTTTGATGGTTGTATATGAAGAGAATTCCTATGCTATGCTTCCTTATCATCCCTATGATGAAACATACCAGCCATATTTCTAAGAAAGAATGGATGACATAGATATCAAAATACTAACATATGCAATAAAAGTTTGTTCAAGCTTTCAGTACGAGGAAGTGAATGTTTTTTTTTCAAAATGTTGCTAATGTCTAAAAAAGATAAATGAGTTATGTATTTTTGTATTGGAGAATTTTTAGTCTTGGGAGAGGTAACGAATTGAGTTGAACCAATTTTCTCAAGAGGGTTCTTGTCTTCCTTATTCTCATGAAATTATTAACCATGTTGAGTGTGTGTGTATGGAGCTTCCTAGTTAGAGTCAAGAGCAAATTCATATGCCTATTGAAGATCCCTTTCAAGAGACTAAACCTTCTTGTAGTCCCCTCTCTTCACAAATCACCCCTCAAGTTCAATTTGTCCATGAAGACGAGGAGGTTTTAGACTTTAATGAGGTAATGGCCAAGTGGAAGGAACATAATGTAGAGGTATTTAAGAGTTTCTCTTTCCATCCTTTACAAAATTCCCTAAATGATTCCATTTCTATCTAGATCTTAAAATTTGATCATGCTCAACCTCCCATGCTTCATTTTCCCTCTCAAACAAATGAATTTCATCACCTTCCCACCATCTCCTTTCTTTAGGAGGACCCTATTCTCTAGAGGATTGAGAAAGGGGTTGCAGCTGCAAGTTAAGTTCTTACAGAGTGTGAAGAGGATGCTTCAAGTGTGTACGAGGAAGAGTTTCTCATTGATACTTCACTTGAGGTTGTAGTTGAGAATGAGAAGGTTGATCTTGATGTGAAATAACTCCAAGAGGAGTCGATACAAATTGAAGTCATAAATGAGTTAGAGATATCTCTTATTGAGAAGGATCAAGATAAATTTCAAGCTTATCCTATTCAGATTGATCAAAATGAGGAACAAAAAGATGATTGGTAGTTATACCTTGAATCTTTGTAAGAGATTGAAATGATCTGTAGGGATATGTTACCTATTGAAGAGAGTGTTTATGAGAAATTTGATCAAGAATAATCTATTCAAGATCATAATATAGATTGGGTTGCCTATTAAAAGCTCCTTGAAGAGCTGGATGAACTTATGGTAGTTGATAAGAAGGATGAGGTCACTTAAGGACAATACATAGATGAGATATCACTTGACAAAGTTGTAGATGACAAGTAGTGTGAAAAAGATCTGGAAGTGCTAGATGAGTTTGTCTTTGTTGGTGACTAGTTTACTGTCAATGACTCATTTGAGGAGATGCTAAGAGAGTTGATGGGCAAGAAAAATGCCTCATCAAAAGTTATGATTAATAAACATCCTACCTTGAAACTTGTACCATCTCTTGGAGTGAGTGAGTTTATGAATTTCGCTTTTGATCTAAGTGGATCATGCTTTGTCATGGTTAGTTAGTTAGTTAGTTTGTTTTCCTCCAAGTGTTGTTTGAGCACATTAGTTTAGTTTTATTTTATCTCAAATAAGTGCTTGTTTACACATTTGCTTTATTTAGTTAAGTTTTATTGTTTTGTGTGTTTCCCTTCTTATTTTGGAGGATGAAGGTTGTCTCATGCCAGGTCAAAAGAGATAATTTGCAATCATGGATCAAATTTGTAATTTCTTTGTGAGTCTAGGAGTCATGTACATGGTCTGGTTCTTAAGCATAATAGGCATGCTTCCCAGTTGAGTCACCAAAATGTTGACAATTTTGACCCTACAGGTCAAATTGCCACCCTCATTATTCAAAACTTTGCATATCATGTCAATTTGTCTTCTGAGTTAGTTATTAGTCTTAAAAAGTCCTTGAAATAACCCATGATTAATAGGCCTTTATAAGGCATTCACTTTGGTTTTTAGAGGATTTTTTGAGAAAAGCATTATGGAGGTTTCTTTGCATCCAAAGAGGGGCATTTTCACAAATTTGAAGAGGTTCTTTTCCTTCCAAAAAGGTCCATCTTCAAAAGGTTCTTGAGGGTCATCTGCAATAAGTCTGAAGGAAACAATTTTTTTGAGAAAGTCATTTTCAATAAATTTGAAGACAAGAATTCCTTCGATCAAATTATCCAAAGGAAGGTGTCAAACAAAAAAGTTGAAGGAAGCTACTTAACAAATTTTTTGAAGGGTAAGTGGACCGTTAAATTTTTTCCAAAAGGGTCTTTTCTAAAGCAAGAGGACATTTCAAGAAGTCTGAAGGGTCTATTGTAGAAATTTGAAAGGCACTTCCAAGGAGAGGTCCATTTCAATTTTTTTGAAGGGTTAAAGAGTTCATTTTTTTTTTAAAGACCTTTTCCAAAACCCTGAAGGGTACATTTCCTTTGAATAAATTATCATTACAATATTTTTGAAGGGCAAGTGGACAAATACAATTTTGTCGAAGGGCACATATTAAAGTCTAAAGGGCCCATTGTAAAAATTCAAAGGGTCAATTTCATGGCAAAGTACCCTAAGCCAAATCCTAAAAGAAATAGCCAAAAGATAAGAATTCCTTCAAACTTTTTGTCCAAAAGAATTATCCTTTGAAAAAAACTTGAAGGAATTGTTCAAACTGAAAGAAAAGTCTCAGACAAATAGTCCATGAGAAATAGACAAGGACAAATTATCCAAAAAAAAAGGACTTTTCAAAAAGTTTGAAGGGCACATTTCAAAACTCCAATGTGTACTTTCCCTTTAGAGAGTTCATTTTCAAAAAATCTTGAAGGGCAATTTACAAAGGTTATGAGGAAAGGTTCTGAAAGAAATAATAGAAAGAATTCCTTCAGACATTTTATCTGAAGGAAATGAATAAAGAGATAAAACATAGACTTTTATGTCTGAGAAAATTATAAAAGGAATGGTTTGAAGAAAATTCCTAAAGGAATTAGCTCGAAACAAACCAATAGACAAGGAAAAGCCAAGTTTTTAGAAGGATTCTAGTAGGATTTTGATAGCCAATCAATAAAAGACAATGATGACTTCCCCTTTTGACTTAGATCAATGCATTTTACAGTCACATTCAGAGCATGCAAAGTGGCCCAAGAAAGATTAGACTGTAGTAAAGAGCATGCCAAATAATAAATGCAATAATCAAATTATTCACAGACATGTAGCTGCCTTCAAGCATGGCTCTCTCAATTCCAAAAGGGAGACTTGAATGCATGAAGGGCTCGAAGAGCTTAACATTGGATGGTTGTTCAAGGAGACTTAAAATAGAATTTCATGCATGTACTCTTATTTATATTGTTAATCAAAGCCTTTTGAAACACTTCCAACTCAGCTTCAAGTGGATTTTTCTCTTTGAAGATTGGTGAAGCATCATACATGAAGAGAATTGAATTCCCAAGGATATATGCACATTTGATAAATTTTGAAGAATTTAATATTTATTCTAAATAAAGATTATGAAATGGGCTCACCATCATTTTCAACACCAAAGAGATTTTTATGCAAGGCATAAGACAAAAAGATATTATTTTAAGGCTTGGTTATCTTGGCATAGCTAGAGTTGGACTTGGGGTGATGTGGGAATTGATCTCCTCTTCTATTTTCAGCATCAATCTCTTGGATTTTGTATGCTTTTTTCTATATAAGTTGGTTTTTTTATCCTTCAATCAAATCCCTCTTTTGGCAAGATCAAACTCTACCAAAATTTGAGTTTTGTATCCTTTTTAGATAAATAAGACTATTTTCAGAGTCCAAAATATTGGTATAGTGTATTCATGTCAGTGATTTGCATATGTGATATACTTTTCTTCCTTGTCAAGTCCTGATTCTTACCTATTTACTAGTTGATTAGATTATGCAAGTCATGTTTTATGTTTGATGTCTTTTGGCTGAAGTTATAATGGATGTAAGTGGCTAGTTAGTGCCTTGAATCAGGCCTATTCCCTCATTTCCCTCAAGCTTTGATCACAAAATAGAACCTTTTCATGAAATACTGATGTATAGGAGTCATTTGGAATTAAAAGTTTAGTCTTTTTCTTGTCTAATCAGTGTTTTTAGGAGCTCAAATTGAGTGGATGAACCAAAATTTTGGTGTATCACCATCATTAGACAGGATTTTTCCTTTAGTTTTCTTTCTTCCTTTTTCCTAGCAATTTGTAGCATAGACTAGAGATCCTAATTGATACACCAAAGGGAGCTAGCCCTTAGAATCTAGATATTCAATCTATCGATTAAGCCACCCACAACCTAAGATTGTTTCCATATTTCAACAAACTGTGAAGGCCTAAAACTACCTTCACAAGGGTATGAGTCTGATTAATAATAGGTACTATTATCCCACAAGTATTAATTAACCATCAATTTATTTTTGTATAAAACATGCCACAAACCCAACGATCAAGGCTTGGTCCATAATAAGTTCCCCTTATTCAACTAGGTTTGACTAGTCGACAATAAGTTCCTACTCATCCTCAGTAGGCACAATACTTTACCCAAAGCCATGTCCTTCCATCATAGCCATAATTACATCAAAATTAGGCCTATATGTTCAATCCAAATTAGAATATTGCACCATAATGTGTGCAATTCCAACAACCACATCATAATCCACATATGCATATTCTTTGTCAATTTACTCAAACCAACAGTCCAAAACACACCATTTCTCTATTATACCTAGGTCAAGGTAATCCATCTTTGCTTGCCCAACATAGACCTCAAACCAATATTCCATATAGTTTCTTGGCATGAGAACTGCAGCAAATGAAGGATGCAATTACCACCATTCAAGTAAGGAAACAAACTAAGAATTTCAAGTTAGATGATGTGTGTTCATACCCATTCAACATGGAGTATTTATAGATTTGATAAATATAAGGGTAAAGGAGACACTAAGGCCCATTTGATAGAATTCTTTGTTGTTTTATTTCTAGTGGATTACAGTGGCATTTATCTCCTTTTGTTTCCTCAAAGTTTAACAGGGTAAGCTTTGAAGTGGTTCCTAAAATTACCAAAGAATTCCATCTTTGATTTTGATAACCTCTTGGACAAATTTGTACAGCACTTATACAATATTGAACATGAGATTTCATTGGCAGATTTGACTCAGACCAAGCATAAAGTTGGTGAAAGATTTGCAAGCTATCTATAGATATGGATAACACTTGTTAGCTACTTCACCCACAACTTACCATATAAATAATTGGCCATTATGTTTACTAAAAATGTACACAATGAGATATCCTATCATTTAGAGCTTCAATGTGCACATACCTTTAAAGAGATCATCGACAAAAGCTTGATAATTGAAAATACCCTTACTAACAAATGGATTATCAAGCTCACCTCTTCAAATCAAAATCAAAGCCAAAACTAGAGCACAAGCCAAAGTTAGAACCTAAACCAAGTCTAAATGCAAGCATTAGCACCATCCCAGGCCAGTAATTATGAAAAATTAAAGCAATTAAATTGTAACAAAAATGTTATTGAAAATGGAGTTACTAAATAAGGTCATGTCCAAATGGCGCAAACACTATCTATTCAACTAATGTTGTAAATGCAACTTACACTCATCAACAAACCATTCAACAAGCATCACCTTTACACCATCCTACACCATATCAACAAATGCAACAACCATTACCTTTTCAAACCCCTTCTCCAAGAAGAAATGTTCCTACTTGTCGATTCTTTAGTGATCTTGGAGAGCCTATTGAAGCCATGTTTCACAAGCTAGCCATCGCTAACATGATTAGTTGGCTAATTTTGAATCATTATCTTGAAAGTATTCCATATCTTGATCGGTATAGAGAGAATGAGTTTTGTGAATACCACCATGTTCATAAACATAATCTACACTATTGTGTGTAGACCAAACACCTCATTGAAAATATGTTGAAAAATAGACAAATTACATCAGATAATAGAGCATCTTCCTCCAATAAAACCCTGGGTATCTATCAAAACCCTTTTTTATAGCATAAAAATAACAACTAACAACATCAAAAATAAAGGATAGAATAATAGTAACAATAATATCAACATCCATGACAACAACGTCGATCGAATGAAAGGAACTGTTGACATTTTTCCCCATAGGAAGGTTTATTGTAATAGAGTAGTTCAAAAGAGGACAAAAAGAAATTTTTGGACTTTCACAAGCAAAGGGTAGAAAGGAACAATTTTTTATGGACTTTTTGTATGAAGGAATTGTCCAAAAGCAAAAAATAAGAGTTCTATTTCCAAAGTTTGAAGGTCTCTTTCACTCTTTGAAGGGAAATTTTGACATAATCTGAAGGGTACCTGCTTTTTGAAAAGGGGCATTTTCAAAAAAGGAATGGACTATTCATAAAAACCTGAAGGGTATGTGCCCTTCAGGAAGGTTCATTGAGGAAGCCTGAAGGGCACTTTTAAAAGAAGAGTCCACTTGGAAATTTTCAAGGGGCACTTGGAAGAAGTTGAAGGGTCCTTTTCATAAAGCCAAGTGGACACACAAAAGTTTTGAGAGAATTCCCATGAAATTTTTGTCTTTGGGAAAATGGAAAAGTACTTTACAAAAGTTTGAAGGATTTCCTTTAGACAATTTGTCCAAAGGATTTCCTTCTAAGGATTTGCCAAGCACAAAGAGGTCCTTTACATGAAATCTAGATGGGTATGTGCCCTTCGAGAAGGTCCTTTAAATAAATCTTGAAGGGTATTTACCCTTCGGGAAGGTTCCAAACAAAAAATTTGAGGGACCATTTTGAAAATCCTAAAGGGCACTTTCCCCTTCGGGAAAGATAATTTCAAAAAAATTGAGGGGCAGTCAAAGATTTTTGAAGGGTCATTTAGAGAAACAGGGATCCTTTACAAGATTCTTGAAGGGTATGTGCCCTTCGAGAAAGTACTTTACAAGAAAGATGAAGGGTAAGTGTATTATTTTCAAGATCTGAAGGACTATTTTTGGGAGGCCAAAGGACATTACAAAAAATCTTGAAAGGTATGTGCCCTTTGAGAAAGTTTAATTTCAAAAAAAATTCAAGGGACATTTCTTTCAGATTTTTTGTTCGAGGGAATGTCTAAGAGGAAGATCTAAAGGAAGGGCTCGAGCAATGAAGGAAAGATAATTCTCACAGATAATTTATCTGTGGGATTGTCTGAAGGAATTCCTTTGGGAAAAAAAATCCAAATACCAAGTCAAGCCCGAAAGAATAAACTCATGGATTTCATGCAAAGGGAAAATAAAGGGAAGGATCATGGAAAAGACAAATACAAATAGTGGATATGCATAGCGATGAATAAGTAAGAATTCCATACATGCACTCTCATTTGTCTCAAGATTACAACATTCCAACAGTTCAAGCGTAATTCTAAATTTGATTTTGGCATTGATTTCATGCAAAGAGAGGCCTTTCAAATTTTCCATCACCTTAGGTGGAGTTCCATATTTGGAGGTGGGCGTAGATTTCATGCATGTTGGAAGAACAGTCCAAGATGAGCCCACCATCTATTTTTAGTGCCAAAGGATTTTTCATGTAAGACAAAGATAAGAAAAGACAAATTTAGAAGGTTTTGTTATCTTCACATAACTAAAGTTGGACTTGTGTAATGTAAAATTTGATCTTCCTCTTCTATTTTCAATGCCACCTCTTGGCTGAAGTATTATTTTATATATAAGTTGGCTTTTTAGCCTTGATTTCCATCCCTCTTTTGGTAAGACAAAATTTTGCCAAAGATTGAGTTGTAACCTTTTTCAAATATATATAAGGACTATTGTTTTCAATTTCCAGCAAGTTGGTATAGTGTATCTTGTCATTGATTTTCATAAGTGATAGAATTTTCTTTCTTACCAAGTCTTTATTCTTACATATTTGCTAGCTGGTCAATTTATGCAGGTCATGTTCTATGTTTAAGTGTTTTTTGGCTAGAATTTTAATGGATACAAGTGACTAATTAGTGCCTTCAATTAGGCTTACTCTTTCATTTCCCTTAGGTTTTAGTTACTAAATCAAACCTTTTCATGAAATACTTATGCATATTGGTCAATTAGAGTTGAAAGTTTAGCCTTATTGTCTAAATCAATGTTTTAGAAACTTTAATTGAGTGGATAAACTAATCATACAAGTGTATCATCATCATTAGGTAGGATTTTCTTTCAAATTTAATTTCTCTTTTCCTAGGCAGTTCGTAGTGTAGAGTAGCAAGGTCCTAATTGATACACCAAAGGGAGCTAGCCCTTAGATCTAGAGATGCAATCTACTGATTAGGTCATCCATAACCTAGGATTGTTTCCATGTTTCAACAGAATATGAAGGCTTAAAACTACATTCACACGGGTACAAGTTTGATTGACAATATTTTTGGCATGCTCGGTGGGACCACAAAGAAATTCTTTGCATATATGAAGAAATTTTATAGCAAAAGAAGATATCATCCAGTTGCAGAGCTCATAGCATCATTCAGACAGCTCTTTCAAGCCAAAAGAAACATGATCATCTACTTACCAATTTACATTAATGGCATCAAGTTGCCCTTGAACATGATGAGGCTCTCCTTGTGATGCCAAACCTATATCTTGATACTGACCTCCTTGAAAAGAAAACTCTTCTTGTGTCATCTGGGGCATGGTGATGTTTTGTGAGACCAAGGCTTGATTTTGAGCATCATTAAGATTTGAGGGCTGCCAACCTGAATCCTGAACCAAGTTATTTTGAGGAGGGGTTAGAACAATGGATTTCAAAGTGGAAGGAGCATTAAGATTAAGGGTAGCATGTGGTTTAGCTAGAGTTATGGCTCTTTATGCTTGATATGGTGGTCTATTCTCTCTAAAATGTTTATAAGGAGGCCTTTGATCTTTAAAGGACTATTAGGAGTTCTGATTTTATTGTTGATAAGTCCCATTTGACTAAAATTGCTACCTTTTGAGTTGTACTATTTAATTCCTAAAGGACTGTAGAAAACTTTTTAACTTTCCTATTTCACTAGCTTGACTTGTAGGGGCTACAATTTGAACCTGAGGTGATGGAATAGGCGCCAAGGAGGGTATTTGAGGAACTTTAGGGGATAATATAGAACTTATTTCTATAAATATAGGCATTGGAGGTCTTGGAAAAAGCTTACCAGCTTGTATCAAACTATTTTCTACCCTTGTTACAACCTCATAAGCATCCGACAAAGGAGTACCACCCATTGACTGTATCATCACACTAATCTCAGAATTAATAACTATCAAATAGTACAAAAATGCATATTGAGAGGATGGCCTAATCAACATATGTATCCTAGTCCATGTTTTTTGTAATTTGAGGTTAAAATTAGACATGAACTCATGAGGAGCCCTTGTTATGGTGATCAATTATTTTACCAAAGAGAGATGATCAGATTTGTCCTCAAATTACTTGACTAACGCTGCACCCAATTCATCCCAGGTGGCAATGGAATTAAGTGGTATATTTGTATACCATTGCAATGCTTTTCCTCTGAAGGAGGTGACCAATAATCTAATAGCAACATTATTTTCAACAACATTATAGACTAAACTAAGTTTAAAAACATCTTGGATATGCTTAATAGGGGTTGTTTGATTTTCTCCTAAGAAGAATGGGATGTTCTTGAGGGCAGACACTGGAATATCATCAAACTGGGCTAAATTTAGTCGGTTATCTCTATTGAATGGAGCAAAGACCTAATTTCTGATGGCCATTTGGATAATGGGGATTGTAGTGCTTAGAATAATAGGCTAACTAGGAGGCAAATATTGATTTTGAGGATATGTTTTTTCCCTCTTAAACCTTTGTCTATTATATGATAAAAATTCAAAAGGAGTACCTTTAGTTGCTGACCTCTAGGTAACCTTACTCAAGGTGTTGAAACTAACAATTCAAGTGCTCAAGTTACAACTATAACTACAGTAAAAATAAGAGCCATTGAAGAGGCCCAAGAGATGAAAAATGCTTCACATACTCCTCATATTGTTTCTAAAAGTACAAAAGAATAACTTGCTACCCTTACAACTCAGAAAATTCAGAATATAGAGGTTAGTAGAGTCCATCAATTACTAGTGAACAACCAGTGTTGAAGGTTAGTTCATCTCATTTCAGTATAGTGGATCAAATGAAGAAATATAATATCAGCATTAGCATGTGGGATTATATTTCAATTTTAGGACAAAAGGATAAGCTCATTTAAGAGCTTTCAACTCTTGAATTATCTCCAAAACTAGTTGAGAAAAAAGGTGTTTTCTTGATTAATTCAGATCAACCAACTAAGAAATAGGTACAACAAGTAGATAAGATGACAAAGGTGGACAAAATAGAGGTAAATTCAATGAAAACTCCTATTTTATACCTTTATTTGATAGTAGGTGATACTTTGGTTCAAAACTGTATGGTGGATAGTGGAGCTAGTAGTACAGTCATGCCTAAACAGATTATAAACAAGCTTGGACTTGTTTATGAGCCAAACACTAAAAGAGTGTTGCAATTGGATGGGTCACCAGCAAAGATAGTAGGTATCATCAAGGATTTGAAATTGACATTACATGCATGTCCTAATGTTATTATTTAGCAAGATGTTGTTGTGGTAGATTTACCTCCTGACTTTGCTATGTGACTTTTGAGGGATTTCACCTCAAAGATTGGGGGATATTTATCAGCTAATTGGACCTATTTTCTATTTAGAACTAGGTATGGTACCAAGATAATAATTTATTTTAATCCTATTGCACATTTTCATATGGAGACTTATATGTCAAGTGTTTTGAATACTAATTATATCATCTCAGATGATGTGCTAGAAATTAGTGATATAAAAAAGGAATCACCTTTGGATGGAGTTCCAGATTTGTTTCTTGATGAGTGGGCTTCCACCTTGCTGATTGAAGAAGAAGGACTTGGTGTGTATTGCCTTCATGAGAATGATGCACCAATTCCAGCCATGGTCAAAGAAGATGAGTCTAATGATGATTTATGGCAATTGTCCTTTGATGGATCAATAAATAAGCATGGAACCAGAGCTAGAATGATGTTGGTTTCTCCAATAAAATAAAGGTATTTCTCCTCTATTAAATTCTAGTTTGGTTGTTCAAACAATGTTGCTGAGTATGAAGCACTAGTTCACGATTTGCAGTGGGCTAGGAAGATGAAAGTCAATTCTTTACAAGTGTTTGGAGATAGTGAGCTTGTAGTCCACCAAGTAAGAGGTTTGAATGTGTACACAAATTTGTTACTTATGGGATTTACTTGAGGATTTTTAGGCTTTTAACATTCAGGCAATACTAAGAGATAAGAATAAACATGTTGATAGGTTGGTTGCTATTGGGGCACAATTTAATATCCCAATTGATGTAAAAATTGAAAAAGTTTAGTAACATATAAAGGTGGTTGTAAGGCCTTCTATTTTGGATAATCATGGGAATTGACAGGTGTTCGAAGATGACAATCAAATTGTCAGATTCTTACAAGAAGAGGCTATTTTTTTTAAAGATACCAATCAAAACACTTGCAACAGTATGGTGATCAGATTGTGCAACTAAAAATGAATAAGTTTCCCAAATGATTGGTCACTCTTGAGAATATTTTTAGTGGAGATGATGAGCTAAGGAAAGAGAAGTCATCCTTGTGAACAAAGTAAGAGCACTATACCAATATAGAGATTGTAGTTGGTAAGATTTTAAAATTGGGTAAGGTATGTACTCCTTCCCAAAAGGAAGCTTGCATTGAGTTATGCACAAGTTTTTCTGACATATTTTCATGGTAGTATAGTAATATCAAAGGTTTTGATCCAAGTTTGGCTCAACACACCATTGAGTTAGAGGAGGAAACTAAACCAGTGAGACAAAGGCTAGTCAATCCAAAGCTTGAGCCTTTGATGAGATATGAGCTTCACAAGCTCATAGAATCAGCTATTATATTTCTAATCAAGCACTCAACTTGGGTGGCAAATCTTGTTTTAATAAGAAATAATAATGGTGAGATTCATTTGTGTGTTGACTTTCATGATTTGAACAGGTCATCACTTAAAGATCACTATCCATTGCCATCAATGGAACAAATCTTATAGCTTGTTGTAGGTTCAGAGAGGTTTTCTTTGTTGGATGGATATAGTGGCTACAATCAAATTTAGGTCAAAAAAGAGGACCAATTTAAGACGACCTTCACAACCAAGAAGGGAACATTTACATATAGAAAGATGCCATTCCGTTTGTCTAATGCTAGAGCAACCTTTTAGAGAGCCATGGATATGGCATTCCAAGGCCTTCTTAATAGGTTTCTACTTATTTATTTGGATGATATAATAGTGTTTTCAAGGAATGTAGAAGATCACATGGTTTATCTCAAGCAAGTATTCGAAAGGTGTAGGCAATTTAGGGTATCTCTAAATCCCAAAAAGTGTCTTCTCATTTTATGAAGGTAAGATTCTTGGACATGTTATTTTAAAGCATGGTTCAAGCATAGATGCTGAAAGGATTCAATCCATTCTTGCACTTTCCTTGCCTATGCACAAAAAGACTTTGTAAAGTTTCTTTAAAAAAATCAATTTTATAGGGAGATATATTTCAGATTTTGCCATTTTAGCCAAGCCACTTACAACCATGCTAAAGAAAAATCATAACTTCAGCTAGTCCAAAGAAGGAATAAAAGGTTTTAAGGATATTAAGAAGGCCATAGCTCGTGCTCCTACGCGTCTAAATCCATATTTCATGAAAGATTTCATTTTGTACACTTATGCTAACATGTACACCATTTTAGGCATTCTTATGTACCAGAATCATGAGTCCTTGGAACAACCAATAGATTTGTACAGTAAAGGCTTGGAGGAGTATGAAACAAGGTATTCTTTTGTTGAAAATCATGTACTTTTAGTCATAAGATCTCTTAGGAAGTTTAGGCACTTATTGTCTAATAATAAAATACATCTAATAGTTGCCCATCTGAGCATCAAAGAGTCTCTTAAACAAATAGAAGATAGATAGTTGGATAACCAAAGTAATGGAATATGACATGGGAATTAAGGTCAAAAAGTTTGTTAGAAGCAAAGGATTGTGTGAGCATCTAGCTCAAGACTTGTAAGAGGATAATGAGCTTATTTTGGTGTCACATGATGAAGAGGTTGCATACCTCACCTTCCAGGTGGTTTTATGACTTGGTAAGCTATCTCCAATGTGGTGTTTACCCCCTCCCATCTAAGCGCTTCAAAGTGAAGATATTTCAGATTGCAATCAATTCCATTTTTTGTTGTTGATGGTGTTTTGTTCAAAAAATATATCAATGGAATGTTGCTAAGATGTGTAGAACCAAACCAAACTCAGAGATTTATTGAAGAATTCCATGATGGACATGGTGGTGGACACTTTTCTACAAGAACTATGGCACTTAAGATCATGAGAGGTGGGTACTATTGGCCTAGTATATTTGGTGATTGCCATGTATAGGTTAGAAAGTGCAAATAGTGTGTTATGTTTGTAGGAAAAATCAAGCTTACAGACTTACCTCTTCAACTAATTATAGTGGATCAGCCCTTTGTCCAATGGGGATTCGAATTTATTAGCCTTATTAATCCTCTTTCAATTTTAGGGCATAAATGGATTCTCATCACTATAGATTGCTTCACATGTTAGATAGAAGCAGTGACATTGAGAGAAGCAAACAAAACTAATGTTCTTAATTTCTATGAAGGTTTGCTTACTAGGTTTTGAGTTCCTTTAACTATTATTTCTGATAATGCAATGGCTTTTGTGGGATATAGGATCATCCAATGGGTTGTCCAACACGGATTTTATCTCAGCACATCATCAAACTATTATCTACAAGGCAATGGCCTTGCTGAATCTACAAATAAGAACCTTTTGAGGATCATAAAAATTACTATTGAAGACAATCAGAGGTCATGGCATCTCAAGTTGAAATCAGCTCTATGGGCTGATAGGATCACCTATAAGAGGTCAATAGCCAACTCTCCATATAAGCTAGTATATGGTAAGGAAGCAAGGTTACCTATTTCTCTTGAATTTATAGCTTTGAAACTAATGCATCAGCTGGATTTATTTGAGAATGAACTTATGGAGATCAGGTATGCTAAACTTATGGAGCTGAAAGAGATAAGAAATCACTCCATGCTAGCCATGGAAATTCATCAAGCACAGGTGAAGGGAATGTTTGACAAAGCATCTACTTCACAGAGTTTCAAAAAAAGATATTTGGTCCTCAAGTGAGATGAGGATAGAGATAAACTAGGAAGGCACACCAAGTTTGATTATGTTTGGAGAGGCCCATATATAATTACCAGCTACAAACACAAAATGCTTTCCAACTTGCAAATTTGGATGGTCAGGAGCTTCCAATGCCAATAAATGGGATACATCTGAAACATTGGTATTGAAGAGTAAAGCTCCTTGTACATAGTTGTTTTTGCTTTCCTCCAATTGCTATTTATGCACGATAGTTTCATTCTATTTTATTTGAATAAGTTCTTGTGTGTACATTTGCTTCTTAGTTAGGTTTTCTTTTTTTCATGTGTTTCCCTTCATTTTGAAGGACGAAGGTTATTTGTAGTCATGGACCAAATTTACCATTCTTTTGTGAGTTTAATATTAGGTTTATGGTTTGAATTATCAAGCATAGCAAGCATGCTTCCTAATTAAGTCACTAGAATGTTGATAATTTTGCCCCACATGAAGGTTTATTGTAATAAAGCATTTCAAAAGAGGACAAATAGAAAATTTTGGGCTTTTATAAGCAGAGGGCATAAAGGAATAATTTCCTTCGGACTTTTTTTCCGAAAGAATTTTCCAAAAGCAAAGAAGAGGAGTCTATTTTCAAAGTTTAAGGGTCTATTTCAATCTTTGAAGGGCAGCTTTGAGATAATCTAAAGGGTACCTAATTTTTGGAAAGGGGCATTTTCAAAAAAGGAAAGGACCATTCATAAAAACCCAAAGGGTATGTACCCTTTGAGAAGGTTCATTGAGGAAGATCGAAGAGCACTTTTAAAAGAAGAGTCCACTTGGAAATTTTTGAGGGGCACTTGGAAGAAGTCGAAGGGTCGTTTTCACAAAGTCAAGTGGACACACAAAAGTTTAGAGAGAATTCCCACAAACTTTTTATTCACGAGAAAATGGAAAAGGACATTACAAAAGTCCAAAGGTTTTCTTTCAGACAATTTGTTCAAAGGATTTCCTTTAGAGGGTTTGCCAAGCACGAAGAAGCCCTTTACACGAAATCTCAAAGGGTATGTGCCCCTTAGGAAGGTCCTTTACAAAAATCTTGAAGGGTATCTACCCTTCAAGAAGGTTCCAAATAGAAAATCCGAGGGACCATTTTAAAAAGCCTGAAGGGTACTTTCCCCCTTGGGAAAGTCAATTTCAAAATATCTGAGGGGTAGTCAAAGGTTTTTTAAGGGTAATTTAGAGTAACAGGGATCCTTTACAAGATTCTCAAAGGGTATGTGCCCTTTGGGAAAGTCCTTTCCAAGATAGCTGAGGGTAAGTGTATTATTTTTTAGCACTGAAGGACTATTTTCAAGAGGCTGAAGGACATTATAAAAACTCATGAAGGGTATGTGCCCTTTGGGAAAGTTCAATTTCAAAAAAAAAAATTAGGGACATTTCCTTTGGATTTTTTTTTGAGGGAATGTTTGAGAGGAAGATCCAAAGGAAGGGATCGAGAAATGAAGGAAAGACAATTCCCGTAGATAATTTATACACAGGATTGTTCGAAGGAATTCCTTCGAGAAAGAAAACCCAAAGACCAAGTCAATCCCAGAAGAATAAACCCATGGATTTCATGGAAAGGGAAAACAAAGGGAAGGTTCATGCAAAAGACAAATACAGATAATAGACATGCACAGAGATGAATAAACAAGAAATTCCATGCATGCACCCTCATTTGTCTCAAGCTTGAAACATTTCAGTAGTTCAAGCATAATTTTAAATTTGATTTTGGCATTGATTTCATGTAAAGAGAGGCCTTTCAAATGTTCCAAAACCTTAGGTGTATTTCTATATTTGGAGGTGGGCATAGATTTCATGCATGTTGAAAGAACAGTCTAAGATGAGCCCACCATCTATTTTCAGCGCCAAAGGATTTTTCATGTAAGACAAAGACAAGAAAAGATAAATTTAGAAGGCTTTGTTATATTGGCATAACAAAAGTTGGACTTGTTTAATGTAAAAGTTGATCTTCATCTTCTATTTTCAATGCCACCTCTCGGTTGAAGTATTATTTTCTATACAAGTTGGCTTTTCAGCCTTGATTTCCATCCCTCTTTTGGCAAGACAAGATTCTGCCAAAGATTGAGTTGTAACCTTTTTTAGATTAATAGGACTATTGTTTTCAATTTCCAACAAGCTGGTATAGTGTATCTTGTCATTGATTTGCATAAGTGATAGAGTTTTCTTCCTTGCTAGGTCTTGATTCTTACCTATTTGCTAGCTGGTCAATTTATGCAAGTCATGCTCTGTGTTTAAGTATTTTTTGGCTAGAATTTTAGTGGATGCAAGTGACTAATTAGTGCCTTCAATCAGGCATACTCTTTCATTTCCCTTAGGTTTTAGTTACTAAATCAAATATTTTCATGAAATACTTATGCATATTGGTCAATTGGAGTTGAAAGTTCAGCCTTCTTGTCTAAATCAATGTTTTAGAAGCTCTAATTGAGTGGATAAACTAATCATCTAAGTGTATCACCGTCATTATGATTTTATTTCAAGTTTTATTTTCTCTTTTCCCAGGCAGTTCATAGCATAGAGTTAACAAGGTGCTAATTGATACACCAAAGGGAGTTAGCCCTTAAATCTAGAGACTCAATCCACTGATTATGTCATCCACAACCCATGATTATTTCCATGTTTCAACAGAATGTGAAGGCTTAAAACTAACTTCACAAGGGTGCAAGTCTAATTGATAATAGGAACCAAGGCCAGAATGACTCCAATACCCAATAGACTTACCATGCAGTTACACATGACTACACTAAATTTGTAGGTCATATTGTAGGAGGTCATATATCCACCATCACCATTAATTAGAGAACAAGCGATAATAGAACAAGATCATTGCTAAACAACTCTAATCAACCCATTTAGACCAATGATCTTTCCTTGACCTAGGACCCCAAAAAAGTACACTAATAATCAAATATTACTATTTTGTGACCTTACACCAATACCTCATCATTACCCTATGACCAAAAACAAGTGCACTAGAAATTGAGACTTATCCTATCTAGCCCCTCTCCATCATCATTTTATAGCAACAATAGTCCTATATCTAATCTTGATTGTGAAATCACAACTTAGCAGTCAAAAATTACCATTCCCAGATGACAACCACCTGCCAATGAACTAATCAAACCCATCATCCTAGCTATGAACAAGCCATATACCACTATTAAGGAAAAAACATTTGACATTGTGGAATAACTTCAAAAGACACCTGCACAAATATCCATTCTAGATTTGGTGTGTATGTCTACTATCTATAAAAACATCCTAATAGAGTTATTTGGCTAATCCTAAGTTTTAAACGACATAACTCCTGATATATTCCAAGTTTTAGTTAGACATATAGTCCTAGGCTAATAGTTGACCTTTGACTAAGGTGATATGTCATCCCTCAGCCCTCTCTATAATAATCCCCTATACATTGAAGTTGTCATTGTGTGGCATAAAGTCAAATGTGTCTTCATAGGTAATGAAACAACCATAAATATTATGTTTTTGAAGCTTATCAAGCATCTTGGATATATAACAACTGATCTACAACCAAAAATAATCATTATCAAGGCCTACGATAATGAAGAGTGGGAATCACAAGGCCCCATAAGTTTGCCAATTATCATTGGGCCTTTGACCCATGATACACTTTGCCATGTGTTAGACTTCAACCCATCTTACAATTTGCTTCTAGGAAGACCTTGGATACATGAAATTTGTTCAATACCTTTGACATTGTACCAGTGTCTCAAGTTCTCTCATTTAGGCATGGAGGTCACTATCAATGGAGATTTGTAGCCCTATGAACATTGCAAACATTTGGAAGCCGATTATGAAAGTTACAATTACCACTTTGACTTAGATCCAATTCCTAAAAAGGACAAAGGAAAATAAATACTTATTGAGTTATCAGAGGCTAATTGCATATACCTAGATAGTCTTGATTCATCCTCTCAAATGCCACCTCATGAATTATCTAATCAGTTTACTATTTCAGCCAAAGGCCCAAGATAATATAAGACCCATGACACATTCCACAATGCCAAACTTCCACATAACCCCAAGTCTTATGGAAAACCTAAAGCTAAGCCACTTTGCATAGAATGGAAATGAAAGGGAAAGGGTAAATTTCAGAGTCCACCTCCTATCATTTTCACACCAACCACTGACCAAGAAGAATACCCACTTGTTAATGATGAATCCTAGTTATACAACAATAAATTGGTTGATTGTTACAAAAATGCCAAATATCCCATTCCTAATCTAATCATGGAGAATCAAGCTTATGAAGGAGGAGGCCTCAAGCATAATCAATAAGGAACTCTTGAGCCAATTTCTATAACATGGTACAAAGTAACCTATCAAACCACTAGGGGTGACCCCATGTATCTTATTCATGTTCTAACACCAATGAATAGTGACAATGATGTTAGAAGTGAAGCAGAGTTTTATCATAGCCTTTATAAAGATGTTTCCAACACCAATCTGTTTGACCCACATGTCATTTATACCATTGCCCCAGTAAATTGACACAATCTGCTTCCTCTATATCACCCTCAACTTATAGTCTGGGACCAACAAGAATCCACAGTGCTTGTAAATGAGTTTGATAATGATGAGGCCTTTTATGATTTTCTAGGCCTAAGAGATAAAGTTTCATTCTGAGATCACAAACAAGGGTTCTTTATCAAACTAGATCCTACAACCTATTTTGGAGAATAGGTGAACACCCTTAGCCACAAATAAATAAATAAAACATTGAGGTCCCAAAGTGAAAACCTCTTTGAGGTACTTTTGAACTAGGGTAAAAGTAAAGAGAAAGACTAGTCTTTTGGTGAAACCCTATTTCAGGCACCATTAGATGGGGGTGTTCACCTTTCCTCAAACAGAGCTCCAAAGACCAAAAATGATGAACTTTCCTATGGGTTTGAGTTTAGTTTAATAAAACATGTCTTTAATTGAATTGCCTAGGAATTCCCAATAGTGTTTGTAACATGCCCATCCTTACCATTGGGAGATTCAGATTTATCTTATTTAGGAGAGATTGAAGACCTAGTCTAAATAGAGGACTTTGTTGTTGTAGGCCAATTCAAATCATTTCCCACTATTATAGAAGATGGATTGATTATCCTCATTGAAGACACTACGAAAGTCAACATCAGGACTCCAAATGACCTGAAATGGATCAAATTAGGTGCATTCTTCACTGAGGAGGAATGTGAAATATTTACAACCTTTTTCAGGGAATCTGTTGACATCTTTGTTTGGGCCTATTCAAACATGTTAGGTTTGGACCCTGCCTTGGTTGTACACCACCTTATTGTGCATCCTGATCTCAAACCTGTGGCACAAAAAATTGTGCAAGATGCATCTTTTACCGTTGTATTAGTAAAGAAAGATTTGGAAAAACTCTTAGAATCGATATGTATTCAACTAATTGAATATTCATAGTGGATCTTAAATGTTGTGCCTATTAGTAAGAAGCCAGAAGCAATCATAATCTACACTAATTTTAGAGATATAAACAAGGCTTGCCCTAAGGATGACTTTCCATTACCAAATATTGACATGATAGTTGACTCCACAGTGGGGTATAAAATGCTTTCACTTATGGGTGGATTTTCAGGATACAACTAGATCCAAATTGCACCAAAAGACCAACATAAAATAACATTCACCACTCCATGGGGAACATTTTGTTATTAGTTTATGCCATTTGGTCTCAAAAATGTTGGGGCAACATACTAAAGAGCCATGACCGTCATATTTCATGATATGATGCATGACATTATTGAAGACTATGTTGAATACATATCGGGTAAATCTAAGACCTGTGTCACTCATCCAACTACACTATGAAATATATTTGAGAGGATTCATGAATACAAGGTCAGACTCAATCCCAAGAAGTGTGTTTTTGGTGTTACTTTAGGCAAATTACTAGGCTTCATCATCTCTTAGAGGCATCAAAGTTGATCTTGCCAAAGTATAAGCCATTATAGAGATGTCACCACATTCTAATTTGAAGTAGCTCCACAATTTTTAGGGAAAGATCCAATCTATTAGATGCTTCATTTCTTAGTTGGTTTACAAATGCCATCCCTTTACCCACTTACTAAAGAAGGGTGTCACATTCATTGGAATGAAGAATGCTAAAAAGCTTTTTAGCACTTAAATGAATATCTTGCTAATTCACATGTTTTGTTACCACCTATGCCAGGAAATTCATTTTTATTGTATCTATCTACCATACAAACAAATCCCTAGGGGTATTTTTAGCTCAACATGATGACAATGGAAAAGAACATGCCATGTACTATCTAATTTGTACACTAGTTGCGTATGAACACAACTATATGCCTATTGAAAAATCTTGTTTAGCTATGGTCTCTGTAGCATAGAAACTGTGGCACTACATGCTTAACAACAAGACCATTTTTATTTCTAGAGTAGATCCACTCAAGTATCTACTATCCAAGACAAATTTACAAGGCCACATGGCCAAATGGATCATGCTTCTGAGTGAGTTCAAGATAGAATACATCAACCAGAAGGCTATAAAGGGACAAGTACTTGCAAATTAGCTTGTTGAATCTCCCCTTGAAGATACTGAACCCCTCACTTTCCAATTCCCAAACCTGTCTAACATGGCCATCATTGAAACACCCCTTGAGGATCAACACTGGAAACTATATTTTGATGGATCATTCACATCACATAGATCAGGGGCATGTTATTGTTTATTACAACATAGGGGGATCTTATCCCTAAATCATTCTATATCAACTTTATTTGTACTAACAACATGGTTGAATATGAAACACTTATTGTAGGGCTTCACCAAGTAGTAAAATTGAATATTTAGCATATAATAGTTTGTGGTGATTCTCAATTAATCATTAATCAAGTTACAAACCACTTTCAGACCAAAGATGACAAGTTGGTGCTATACAAGGCCATGTTTGACACTCCTAAATAGTAGATTGTTGACATATAGTTTAAACACATACATAGGGCTAGTTACAAGACAATAGATGTTATGACCACATTGGTTCTTTGATCTGTCAAACATATAAGAAAAAAGAATATCAATTCCTCGTTAAAAATCTTCTAGTGCCTGCTCATGAACCTTCAACCATCATAATGATCTTTGATATTTTTGGTCCCATATCTATATAGTATTTAGAACTCTTTACCTACCTTCACGACCACATCATATCACTTGACCTATCATGCAAACAATAAAAGGCCTTTACCCACCAAGCCACATGATATACCTTACTTGGCCCAACCCTTTACTATCATAGCTTTGATGGAACTATGATTCATTGTTTAAATCCAACAAAAGTAACATTAACATTATAGGAAGTTCATTAAAGAGTATGTGGAACCCACACTAGCGAGGTCATCCTAGCCAAAAAGCTCCTATGTACTAGGTATTATTGGCCAACTATGGATGCAAATGTAACTCTTTATGTCAAAAAATGTGATAAATTTCAAAGGCATGCCAATCTAATTCATGCCCCGACCAAAACACTAAAACCAATGCTTATACCATGGCCATTTGTTACATGGGGCCTCAATCTCATTGGGAAGATTAAACCAACCCCATATTATGGCCATAAAAACATCCTCCCAGCTACTGAATGTTTCACTAAGTGGGTTGAAGCTATACCCCTCACTTATAAGACTGGAAAACATTTAAATTTCCAAGTTCATCTTTAACTATATCATCTACCACTATGGTATCCCATCTGAAATTATATTTTAAAAAGGTGGATCATTTAAAAACAATGACGTTGAAACACTGTGTATTGAGTATAACATTACTCAACATTTTTCTATTGCATATTACCCACGAAGTAATGGCCAAGTAGAGGTATCCAATAAAACCATTGTCAACATCCTTAAAATGATTGTCAATTTTGTTGGCCATGATTAACACCTCCAAATCTTTTGTGCCCTCAAGACATACCATATTAATTATTTTACCCCAAAAGGAACCACTCCATATTCCCTATTTGATGGCACTAAGGCCATTCTTCCCATTGAGGTCGAGTTACCTTCTCTGCACATCTCATTGAAGCATGTCCTGGATGATGAAGACTATAGAGTAGCTCACATGTAAGAGCTAGAGTTACTTGATGAAAAATGCATGGATGTTGTCAACAACTTTCAATCATACCAAAACCAACTTTGTGGCCACTATAACTGATGGATCAAATACATAGAGTTTGAGCTTGGGGATCTTGTTCTCAAAGAAAATCAAAAGAACACCATGATTGAGAAGAAGAAGGGTAAGTTCAAACCCAATTGGATAGACCCATCTATCATTGTTACAAATTATGGGTATGGAGCATACATGCTCGCTTTACCAGACGGAGATGAACTTGATGAGATGATGAACATTATACACCTCAAGAGTTATTTCATTTCATAGACTTGATGTATTGTCTATGAGGCATATTTCCTTTATATCATAATAATGTCATCCTTCCTTGTACCATACTCTATACCATTCTACTATACCTTTCCTATTGACCAAAGAATATTTTTTACCCTCCCTTTCCAACCCCTTTGACTTTGGTTCCATTCCATTAGTTCTTCAATCACCTTCAATGAGTAGATTCTGATCAAGTTTCAATAGTTTATTCAATATTCTAGACATAGGTCATATTTTAGACCAGTATGACAATGGTTTGGCAGTTGCATCCTTCATTCCCTATTTTATTTCATTTCGAGTGTTCTTGATTATAATCGCCTTTGGGCAAATCAGTGTCCCACTTTATGCTACTAATTATAACCACCTTTAGGCAAATTAGTATCATTTACCTATGTTTTTATTTCTCAATTATAACCACTATGGGTAAATTAGGAACACCATATTTATCATGCCTTGAAGTCCCACCTTGCCATTCCTAGCCATATTGTGCCATTTGCCTGATTTGAAAACTTGTTTCTATTTAGTTATATTCCTCCATTGCAAGGCATAACTATAGTGACTTGAGGTCCTAATGGGACAATGTACGTAACACTCAATTCATGTTGAGGTCAGCTTAGTCACCTTTTTCCATGCTCTCATTATTTTGTGAGCAATTTCAAAGATTGAATACTCTCACCATTTTGTGAGTTGACCGTTTAGTATCTCATAATTCTCATATCGAGTTGAGTTGCTAAAAAAATTCTAAAACATTTGAAAATGATATAGGAATTCCTAAAAATTACCAAATCAACCACTTTTTTACCTTGAGGATCTTTGGAAGCCTCACTATTTCATAATTAACCACTTTTACTTTAGTTTCCCCATCCTTGTTGGCCTTTAAGCCTTATGCTCTCATCATTTCACAAGACCCTTCCCATATTCCTCTACAACACAATCACATTTTCTCAATCATCATTTTTCTTCGATCCCATATCCTAGGAGAACTACATTTGGCCTAAAGTTTATGTTGGACCTTGCATCCATGAAACTATGTAGGCAACATCCACTTGCCTAGTACATTTGGAGTCAACTCAACTACCACTTACTTTTCTTCCATTCCCCCATTTTGTTTATTTCATTGTCTCCTATAGCTTCAGGGCATTGTTTGTCATCTTATTTTTTTTATTATTTCCCTATAGCCTAATGGCAACCTTGTGTCATTTGTTTTGTATTTTGTTTGTGATAACATTGTGATTAACCATTGTTTGTGTTTTGTTTTATAGGGTTTTATTTGATTTTTATTTCTTAGTGTTTTTGTTGTGATTTTTGTTTATTTGTGTCTTTTTTTTCTATTTATTTGTTTGTTTGCCTATTTGTTTGATTTCGTTGTTGTGCCTTAACTTAATATACCTGCATTCATTGGGTGATTCCTTGCACATTACACTTGAGTCCATCCATATTCATAGTCAACATTGTCATCATGGTTTTTATCATTGGTACATTATTTTCAATTGTTTATTGGCTCACGTGTAGATCCTAATGCATATTTCAATTTAGTTAACATGATGTTTTATATCATGCTACCTATCATTATGTTCTATAACAAAAATAAGCTCAAAAAATATTACAAGAAATGAGGCCTAGTACTTCTCCTTGGCACCTAAATAATTCCCAATCTATCCAAATCATTCCCCATGTACATAGTAATTAAATCACAAAAGAATCTTAAACCTTGTTAGTTAGGACATGCATCTTCATACTAGCAAGTTGCCCAAATTCATATTTATCCTTTGTATCGACTTACTCTTACTCCATGACTATGGATTCAATATGTAAGCCACCTTTTCTAATTTGCCATATTATCGCACCTGCAGTACCAATGATTATAACTGCCTTTGGGAAAGTCATTGTGTTTCGATCCAAACTATCATGCCAATGGTTTTAACAGCCTTTGGGCAAATCACTGTGTTTTCATCTATAAAGATGTTCATAGTTATAACCAGCTACGGGCAAATCATTATCATTCTTTTGCCCAACAGGGGCACATTTTCATTGTGTTAATGGTTATAACCACCTTTGAGCAAATCATTAACTCTATCTACCCACTTGGGGAATGCTTTCATCTTGACAATGATTATAATTGCCTATGGGCAAATTATTGTTTTCTTTTTAATGATTATAACTGCCTTTGGGAAAATCATTATCTTGTTACCTTATCCTTTGGCTAATGATTATAACCACCATTGGGCAAATCATTTTATTCTTACCATATCCTTTATTTAATGATTATAACCACCTTTGGGCAAATCATTATCTTTGTACCATGTTATGTCAATGATTATAATCACCTTTGGGCAAAACATTATTTTTTGCCTGCCCAATCAAGGTAGCTCACCGTGCCACTGATTATAACTGCCTATGGGCAAATCAGTCTTTTCCACCCACTTTTACCTTTTGGTCCCATCATTTCCTTCTTTCAAGGGACTAATCACTGACCTTCTTTATCGACCACTCCCTCAAGAGGGCAATTAGGGCTTATCCATTGCCTTATGGGGCATTAGGCATATAAGACCTTTTCATTCTTTGAGAAGACATTACTGTGCCTATAACTTGTAATGCCTTCTTAAACTAGGGAAAACTATAGACACCCAATTTTGGCCATAATTGGCTTTTGATCGGACTTCGGACTGATTCCTACCAAACATTACAAATTAAGCTTATGAATAACTGAACGTCCCAAATTTGGCCATGCATCATTCATCAATACTCAAAATCATGTTGAGGCATCCCTATTTGGGATACTAGCCCGTATGCAATAATAACCTCTCATGAATTCATCCTTAATCACTTTGCGACATAACAATTGTCTATTTGGCCTATGGAGCTATTAAGTGGGGCACTTGATCAAATCTTAAAAGAGCTAAAATGCTAATCAAATTAAATCATCTAATAAAATGAGATTAAATGCTTAATTAAATTATCCATTTGTAATTAATAAATATCTACAAATATAAATTCCAAAATTCAAAATATCAAGCCTTTTCATCATTACTTTTATGAGTTGTTAAGCTCTTCTAAAATATCCTAAAATATCTAATTTGAGAGCCATGGCTAGTAATTGAAAATCATAATTACATGACAACTTTTAACTCAACTGGTGTTAGTCTCAACCCACCTAGGGTTAGTTTGAACCTATTCCATGTTTAAACTCAACCTTAACTCACCCTGGGTGAGAATTGACTTTTGAGGCTATAAATATAAGGCCATACCTATTCATTCCTAAGCTTGGATATTGTATAGTTATTATGCAGGATTTACTCGATAAGATTTGAAATTAATGTTAACATGCCAAAATCATAAGCCAAGCAACCAAGCCAAGGTACCAAGGAAAGATGAAGCCAACAAATCTCCATTGATAAAGATTTTTTGATGCACAAACTGATAAAGCCACTTTAATAGGCTATTTGGAGCTCCAAGGAAGGTAAAGGAGTGTTTTCTTTTATGTTTTAGTTGTGTTTTCATATGCATGCTTGTTACTTATGTTCTCCCTGGTGTCTAGGCTAGAGGTGTTAGGAATTTAGTGTGTTATTTTGATTTATTTTATTGGACTAACATAAGACTAACCTCCCCTCTATTGTAATCCTTGTTCACACCAAGGTTAATGTGGTGTCACAATAACCAAATCAACTTGTATTATCCAATACACCATGGAGATAGTTTACATGCTTACCTAAGTCTCTCGCTTCATTACTCTCATAACTTATAGGTGTCACCTCATATATCTCCCTCATCTTATGGAGGTTGATATGAGTGTATCTCTACCCAAAGGGTATGATGTGAATTCTTATTGTGATTATCACTAAGGCCCTGTGCATTTTATGAATAAATGTTTTACCTTGAAACATAAGATACAATACCTTATTGATGACCAAAATATTACATTGGATGATCGTTCAAAGGAATCAGGTTCACAACCTAGTGATCATTAGAAACAAAAAATATTTAATAATCCTTTGCAAGACCATTCTAATAAGGATCTAGAGGTGAAAATGGCATATAATGCACATCCTCTTTCATCACATTACGTGCACCCATTGGATAGGATTATTGGTACTTATATGTGATATACACCTCCTATAGTTTAAAGACCCTCTATTACTTTCAATGACAATGAGATTAGGGATGACGATTCATATCTTCATTCCTTGTTCATTTGAGCATACCTTGATCACCAACTTATACACAATGTTATGATTGATAATGGTGCAATCAAAAATGTTTGTACCGTGACATTACTTACACATTTGGGTTATATAAATCATGATTTACATATTTTGACCAAATCAATTAGAGCATTTGATGAGACTTCACAATAGAATCTTGGTGAGATTGACCTACCTTTATAAGTAGGCTCTGCACATGTGATTATTGTCTTCTTAGTTACACCTTCCATAGGTGTCTTTGATATGTTATTGGGATGATATTGGACACATACACTTCTAATAGTACCTTATATGGTGCATGGGTGTGTTAAATACATTCAGGCCAATTGGGTAATAACAATTTTTGAGATTCCACATGAACATCCACTTGAATAAAAAAAAATTACATGCAGGTAGTTAGTTATAAAACCTACTAAGGTCAATCCTATATGAAAGGGTAAGCAACATGCAATCCCCTTTCCTAGGTGGCAAATACTTGAGAGACCATTGCATTAAAAATCCACAATGGGTTCCATGGAATTCTCATCTACTACACATCATATTCAGTTATCTAGAGCACCTAAACATGTTCCTATTACTATTATTCCAATAAAAACACTGAGCACTCAATGATGGATTACATGAACCCCCATTCCTTCTATTATTTTATTCACAACCATAGAGTCATATTACATATATGAAGAGCATTAAAAATTCTATAGTGACAGATATTATACCTATATATGCTCCTTGACAATACCACCAATTTATTACACCAAGTTCCTAGTGGAAAGATACCTATGAGCATCCTTTGGATGAGATCATAGGACAATTTTTTTAGCATATTCCAAAAATCCCCCAAAAAACAAAAATAAAAAAACTTGAAAATTCTAAAAACATTTATAGCATTTACATATTCTATTAGATCCTTGGTATATATGTTGTTGGTTCCATGTTAGTAGATAACATATAATGTGTTTCACACATCTTTTGAGTGTGATTCAGGGATACATATATACATGGTCTATGCACTTTCATATGTTGGGCCTTCCCTCTACTCATGTCAGGTGGACATTAGGGGCATCCACTTCTTTGATCATGATACACCCAAGTTATATCATTTTATGATCATTTTCCATTATCATATTTGAGATTATATACTTACACATGCCTTTACCCAAACTTATATTCATAGTATACTTGATATACTATGTACTTAGATTTTTTACTAACACATATGATCCATAGGCTAATATGTTAGGCTATGTTGGTTGTTTATTGTTTATGTTTTCCTTTATGGACTTCATTGTGTGTCTTATCTTACTTGTTTGAGCATTGAATATGCTCCATTATTTATAGTCATCTTGCCTTTGTTTATCTCTTTGAAATTTGAATATGTCATGTTTTATTGTATGTTGACATTTGAATATGTCATTCCTCACTTTTCGTACATTTGACTAAGTCATGTCCCTTCAATTGTGTGGTATTTGAACATGCCCCTTGTTTGAGGTCTCCTTGGACCATTGTATTTTTGAGTGCCCTTTTGTGTGTGCTAGATTGCTTGTTGAGTTTGTACTATTACTATATATACATTCCCATGATTCATATCATGCATCTTAGGATTTGATGTGATCACATTCTATGTGCTTCAATGATATATCCACCTAGAAATGTTCCTTCTATATGCTACATGGTTCATACACAAATTATACAATTATCTTATCTTTTTGAGGTAAGGTGACTACATAGTAACACCAGGCCTTACAGGTACACCTATATCTATAAGAGTGATATTTTAAATATGGTACATGAGTACTAGAAGTAAGTATTATCCATCATATTCATAACACTTATTCCTCTCCAATGATGATGGTGTGTAAGAAGGGTGACACATGGTGCATATGCACTAACTACAAGGAGCTCAACAAGCATGCCATCAAAGATACATTCCCTAATCTAATAATTAATTATGTAAGATAAATTACATTGTGTTGTATATTTTACTGTAGACACTATTTCTGAATTCTATAGCACATTCATCTTATACACTTGGAAAATGCATATCATGGATGTACCTTCAACTTCTAGACCTTCCCATTATCGAAAGGTTCACATACACTATCTCTCTACGTCTATTAATTATCTCTTAATCCAACTAATGTTATTATGATGATTCAAACCTTCTATCACACTCATAATTCTATGAACTACTTATGTCTTTGCAAGTTCTGGACTTGTGCCTATTTTTAAGCTTCTTAGACACTTGCATCCCAGTCAGACACCTACATCGATGCAAGTGTCTAGTGCCCTAAAGTCATTTAATTTACAAATGAATGTATTCCCATGGTCAACCTAAGTGATTTTATGTGAGATATTTTCTAAAGAGACACACACAAGACCAACACTCATTCATTCTTCACCTAACATACACTGAATAAATAACAAGGTAATTTAGAAAAGGCATTTAATCAAGCACTCAAGTGATCAAACCTTCCCATTTTCCCCTATTTCCATATCACTCATAGGGATAACACATATATAGGTTTGAAGTACTAAAGGAGTATCCCATGAACCACATTTGCCAAGTTACAAGCTAGGTCACTCTATGTACTTGCTTATCACACATTACATGATATACACACAAGCCAATATGTAAGGTAGAACTGCATAAGTCTGAGGCCCTCTTCAAAGTATTGGCTGTGTAAGTAATGCTCATTGATAGAGGGGTATTTGGGATAGCTAGACACTATGTGCCAACTAACCCATTTTTCTCATAACTACTGCGAAGATGAAGAAATAGGGTTTTACTATTTGAAAAGGAGCGATAACCCATGATCTATATTTGAGCACACCAGAGTGAAGGTGACATAGAACCCAAAACATTCTATGTGGTTGCATCTAAATCCATTGAGTATTATGTACTAAAAACCTAAGTCCAGGTCAAATAAAAGCATCGATGCAATTGTTCGAGGTTGATGCAAGTTTTTGAGGTCACATGAGTATAATATCTAGAATTAGACAATGGATGTAAAATCCACTTCCAATCTTATTCTTCTCTGGTATAGATCCATATTTGTATTAACATCATAACCAACTAACTATCTTGTTTTCATTATTATTGCAATATCTAGCATAACTATACTTTATATTTTAAACATATCTAAACATAATAAATTTAGTATATGTTTATTTGAGTTCTAAAAATTAACTAGCTTGTTGTAGAGATAGTATATCATCCTTATGCCCTAGGCTATCTCTACCCCTTTAACCCTAGATTCCTCGATCTATATTTTAGGGTTAAACAATTACAAAATATAATCTTTATTATGGATATCATCAAATATGAATTAAAGACAAGGATATTCATAAGATAACTTTTAGAACCCATGAGGGCCATTATGAATTTTTGGTGATGCATTTTAGCCTCACTAATGCATCATCTACATTTCATATTTTGCTGAACTATGTTTTTCAACCATTTATATGAAAATTTGTCTTAGTGTTCTCTAATGATATTTTAATACACAAAAAACACTGGATGAACACTTGCATCATGTGAATAAGGTTTTGGATATTCATGAACCACACCAAATTTATGTAATCCTTCAAAATGAATTTTTAGAGTCAAATAGGTCAAGTATTTGGGTCACATTATTTCACATGAAGGTGTCAATGTGGATCAACACAAGATTAAAGATATGGTATAATAGAAAGTACCTAAAGCCCTAAAAAAAGTATGAGGATTCTTGGGGCTCACATGTTACTATCGTCATTTTATAAAAAAATATGGCAACCTAATAACACCACTCACAACCTTATTGAAAAAGGACTCCTTCCATTAAAATGAGGCAACCACCTAGGCAATTGAGAAGATGAAGGAGGCCAAGTGCACCATTCTAATTCTAGCTAATCTAAATTTATACAATATATTCATTGTGGAATGCAATGCTATAGGGAAGGCTTGGGAGTGGTAATCATGCAATAAAAATGACCGGTTGCATTTGATATTTTCCAACTCAAAGGTGATAATTTGTTAAGCCTATTTATGAGAAGGAAATGATGGCCATCCTTCATGTAATCAAACAACAATGATCATATCTATGGGAAGACACTTTAAAGTGAAATAAATCATGATAGTTTAAAATACTTCTTGGAACAGAGGTTGTCATCATAAGAACAAAAAAATGGGTCACTAAGATGTTGGGATATGAATTTGAGATTATATAAAAGAAAGGAAAGGAGAATGTTGTGGTTGATGCACTATCTAGGAAGGATGAGTTTTCATAGGCAATGTTGTGCACCATGTCCATATTACATAACAACTTGGTAGACGAAGCAAGATTGAAGTGGGAGAATTACGTTGTTATACGTGATATTATTCAAAAATCCAATAATATTCAAGTATGTTAGATAAATTTTTGTGGAATGGGGATGGTATTTGGTACAATGATATGTTGTACTTATGCATAAAATTAACCCTTAAGCATAAGGTGCTTATGAAATTTCGTGCTTCTCTAGTAGGTGGGCACTCGGGCTTCTAGTCAAGCATGACTTTTTTTTGGAATGACTAAAAGGAAAAAATCAAAAATTTGTCGTAGAATGTATGGTGTGTCAACAAAATAAAGGGAACAATCAAAACCCCAAGTCTGTTACAACTTATATTGATTCATAGCCAAAGGTAAGAGGATGTTTTCATGGATTTCATCATAGGGCTACTCACTGTAATTGACCATTTTTATGCATTATCAAATTCATTTGTAACAAGCACAATAGCAACAACATTTATGGACACAATTTAAAATCTCCATGGGACCCCAAATATCATAGTAAGTGATCATGTTATTGTCTTTACCAATAATTTTTGGGCTGAGTTATTCTCATGTTTTGGTACGCAATTGGCTCTTAGCTTGTTTTATCATCCTCAATTTGATCAATAAACTAAGGGGTCAAGAAATTATTATAGGGTTATCTTCATTATTTTTATTTGAATAAACAAGAGAGATGGGTTTAATAGTTGATGCTAACAAAATGGTGGTATAACACTTCTTTCCATACCTCATCAAAATTTTCTCCATTTTTGGCTCTATATGGGTACCATTCACCATCCATGACATAATCTTTGAGGATCCAAACAAAGGTTCGAGTAATTAGAGAACACATTCAATACTTACATGAGGTACTTTTTAGTCTTAGAGAGAACTTGGCAATGGCACAAAACTGCCTGTA
Source organism: Torreya grandis (assembly GCA_037957365.1). Classification (NCBI taxonomy): domain Eukaryota; kingdom Viridiplantae; phylum Streptophyta; class Pinopsida; order Cupressales; family Taxaceae; genus Torreya; species Torreya grandis. The sequence continues at coordinate 258,159 of JARHVA010000715.1, read as the reverse complement.
ATAACAAGTTGACTGGTACCATAATGAAAGACATTTTAAAGTTAGAGATTGGGTTTTTGTGTATTTACAACCATATAGGTAAATGTTTTTGAACCACCAAAATAGGGATAACAAACCTTCACCTAAGTATTATGGCCCTTACCAAGTCTTGTAGAAGATTGGCATTGTAACATACAAACTGAGATACCTCTCTCAACAAGAATACATTTGATCTTCCATGTTTCTTTCTTCAATAATGTTATTAGATAGAGTTTTAGCCCAAACAAATACACCAAATCTTGAGGAGGAGGGGTAATAGTTGTAGAATCTGAGGCAATAATTCATACACGCACTAAGAGGTCACAGGAGAGTATGATTGCATATAATCTAATCAAGTGGAAGAATATGGCCAATGAAGATCCGACATGGGAGGATGAAGCATTCATGTAGAAGCATCTAACTATTGTCAACACTGAGGACAACATTGGTTTGAAGGGTAGGGGGATGCATGCATTGTGATATGTGTGGTTGACTTGTGGCATCCTAACCTTTAATTAACTCATATGATCATTTATATAACTTCATGTCGATAGGAGGGTTGATTTGGGTTATTCACATAGAATAATTAAGGTATATATAGGAGGTAGTGGTTAGTATTTTATGACCATATTATGAAATTTATTCTTATTATATGGTTGTGGAGGTTGCCCTTCGAAGTGGCTCATCGTTTATTTATATATTCCATTCTATTTCGATCATATTGTGATCTATTATCGTGATTCTACTTTATTTGTGAAGTAGTTTCATTACATTACATGTACAAAAACATCTAGTGAAGGATCAAATAATTAAGGGCAAAGTAAAGGAAGTCAGGCACAATCATGATTTTTCATAAGAAATGAGGAGGATACACATATATGCTTACTTAATACTACCATGCATGCTTAAAAGATATGATAAAGAAGGCGAGTTAACACATAATGCATAACAAGAGATATCCATGAAGTTCACATAGGGAACTGATGAAGAATACTTAGAAGGTATCGAGATATGCAAATGGTGGTGTTGATGGGTTTCACACAAGAGTATACATGTAAAGTGGAAATATAATTGAGACAAAAGGAGCGACAATGGAGATCATGGAGTAGAGGAGAAAAAAGAGAAAGGAGGGAATGGTGGGAGGTAGTAAGGAAAACCTATAATACCTCAGATTAATATAATGTTTGTTAGAAGATATAGGGTTGTTAGGGCCTAATTTATTTATCCCAGTGCTTGTGCTAGGAAGATACCATGTATGATCTCGAGGTGTCATATTAGATGCACATCCTTCTTGAAGAAAATGATTTCCATGTCCCTTCTAATCACAAAAGCTTTCTCCATAATTATTATAAAATCAAATTTCTTGTGGATGCCACATGATGTTAAGTTTGATAACAACATTGTAGGCTTTCTGCTTATCTAATAATCATATTATATAATCAAAATGACACCATAAATTGAATTTTCTCATTTGTCTATTATTGTTTGTGTAAAGCGAGAGGAGATGTTTACTTTGAGGGAAATAACAATGTTTAAGTCTCGTGCACCCTGCTTAATTATACGTCTGTTTTTAGGATAATTGTAAGAGAAAATGAGATTAGAAGAGAATATAATAATTCCTATTATAATCAACAAGACAAATATATTAAAAGAAGATAATATTGAAAGAGATTAAAATGAAATTTTGTACGGTATTGTAATTATATGATTGTGATTTTTACATGAAAATAAACAATAAATAATTATAATATTGAATTCCTATACATTTTGGAGATGATTTATCACATTATATATTACAATTTATTGTTTTTCCTATTATCTTATATATTTGTAGTTTTTTTCTCATTATAATAAGCAATAAAGATAGTAGATAACATTTGCTTCTCAATCATATTATATATATTTATTTTAATACAATATAAAATTATTATTTATTGATTTTTTTATAATAAATCATATTTTAATATTTTATGAGGAAAGAGTTATTATAATTTTAAACTATCTTATTTAAGTGAAAAAATATGAATACCATTATTTTTTTAATAAGATATATTATCAATTTATTTTTCAAATAATATATTATTATATTCTTTATTTAAAAATACAATCTAAAATAACATAAAAATTAAAAATATATAATAATGGAAGATGGTACAATAAAAGTGGCCCTCCCATTCTAATTGATCATGGGATAAGTATCTTGATTGCTTAATGTTCCAATTCCCTTCATAATCCCAAAAATATTCCATTCAAATACCTCTAAATAATAACTTACTAAATCTCTAGTTGATGCGACACTCACGGGTAATCTCTAATGCGTTTGAAATAGAGAAGCAGCAGCGTCATGATTAGAATTGGCGGCAAGCAAATCCAAATCTATAAAGCAGGGCAAGGCCAAGCAGAGCCCAGCGTAATGTCATATCTACATTATCTGCACCAAGTTAGTCATGGCAAAAAACAGTTCTAAATCACTCTTCACAGTTGGTAATCTTCAACTCTTTTTCTTTTCGCATCTCTACCTCTTTTTAACTTTTTCTTTTTTGGGTTTGATATAATTTAAAATTGCAGGCAATTGCAAGGTCGAAGTTGAAGGAAATGCCGAGTACGAACAAGGCAAAGATGAGCTGCAGGTATCGTTGGGTGGTGCTGCTAAGCTCAAAATATCAGGTGCACTTAAACAGATTGTTATTATTCAAATGTTTTGTTTAATTGAGTTTGTGAGTACACGTGATGGGCGGCATGCTGTATTTGTAACAGTGGATAAGCCTAGGAGATACTCAACCAGAAGATCACACAAGGAGGATCTATTCAACATGCGAATTAAAGGTATACCCAGTTTGTTTCATCGACCTTGTTCTTTGACCATGGCCACATAGTTTCCTTTAAATAAATTGATAAGTCTAGTTATTTGTAAAGTCCACATGCGATGTTATACAGTTTGTTAAATGTTGGTTATAGAGCTGGGTTGGTTTTGTTCACAAGCTTTGTGTTGGGTGTTTTAAGATGGCGAGGGACTACCAGCTGAATGTTCCTTTGTGTGTCTCAATCCTAAAGAGAACAATGCTCGCACCAAAGTGCTCCTAGAGGTATGCTTATAAATCCCAAAATTTACATTAACGATGCATTTGAGTTCAACTTTTCTACGAGTTGAAAATTGTTGAATTATTTGATGGGGTTTTCATTAATGATGCACAAGTAGCAGTAAATGCATTAGGGCATGATGTGATATTAGCTGCATTGAAAAATAAATCCTTTCAAGTTAGAAACTCGATAACTTTATAGGAAACCTATAGCAACCCCTCCTCCTCTACTCTCCGTCTCTCTATCTGTCTCGGTGTCTACATTCTCCCTCTTGGGTGTGCAGCTGTGTTGCACCGAGAATCAGAAAGACAGATTTGGCAACTATATATATATATATAATGGGTACTGCTAGAGTCAGAAAATAACAGAAACTACTAGTATACTTCTTTAGGAAATGGCAGAAAATGACAAAATAGTAATGAAAGGATACTAAACCAAAAATAGACCAGCTAACACAGCCTTAGAAAAAAGCATCACCGATCATTGAATCCAAAAACACAGTAGTTTGTCCAAATGCACAGTGGCAATAACCTTATTCCAAATAACATCAGAACCTCACTTAAAACAAAAAATACAACTTTCTCCTTTGCTTGCATCTACGCCTCCAATGATGCCCATGGAGGGTGCCACTGCTTCTATTTTTGTGTGTCGGTGGCTTCATGAACCTTTTGAAATGAGGTAACAACAATAAAATGAGATTTTGAACGGCTGCTGTGGAGTGGTGAGGGGCTGGGCAAGGTGGGCGGGGGCTAGAAGTTTCCAGCATCTGTTAAAACAATTTAGGGGGAGTTTAAATGTCAGTCTTTGCATGGTAATTTTTTCCAAGAAAATTTCTGCAGATAATTGTGGATGATTTATTGTGAAAAATTGTATGCTATAGCTGGAAATTTGGTGCTCCATGGGACCTGTTTACTCAAAAATGTCTCCAAAATCTTAGAAAATTGTGGCACAACCCCTCTAAGGGATCATTGCCTAGCTCCCTTTTAAAAGACCCATAATTTGTAATAACTAGAGACTTTTGTAGTCCTAAATTCCTCATTTTAACAGCAGTGATAATTATGCATATCATTTTGAATGCTGTTTGCATTAATACAATCTTCTCTTTTAAGTTTAACTCCAGTTAATATTCCCAACTATTCTTAATTGCATTAGAAAATATTAGTTACCAGGAAACTCCAATTTAGGGACAAGGACTGCGTACCAGTCTCCATACCCACATTTTTTGATGACAACATTTACATACAATTTAGCCATACCCTTATTCATTTACTCACATACCCTGATTTGAATGGTGTCTCCGTCCACGTACTAGTACCCGTACCCCCACATCTCTTGGTAACTATGGAAAATATAGTTTACTAGAATAACCACAAATGGTAGATTGATTATAACACGCTTCTACATCAAAACAGCAAGGAGATGGTATGCAGCCGCATCCAAAGCTTATGCTGAAAAAAGTAACACCAAAGTTTCAAAGTTCCTAGGTTCAAACTTCAAGCTTATAATGTCAAAACCTGAATCATAAAATTATAAATGGTTGCTTAACGACAAATGTCACGTTCTTATAAGTTCACTATTCAAGTCTTCCCTATGTATTGTTGCTGTTCAATCTCTGCTCTTTGCATTTCTTGGATCTCTACATGCTGCTGGTGCTTTAAAATGTTCCATGTTTACTGTTTGCTAGTGCTTGAAAATGTTCCATGTTTACTGCCTGATAGTGCTTCTCAATATACTAGTTGCTGGTTGACAATATTATTCAATCTCTGCTCTTTGTGTTTCGCCTATTTTTAGATTAGTGTGAATCACAATATGTTAAACTTTTATAATTAATTCAGATTTTAATATATGACAATCAAATATAAATTTGAATGTAACTGATTGAGATAGATCTGATAATACAACTTGTTATTTGTGGAAAGTGCCAAGGAGATCAAGATACTTAGGTTTACTATCTGTCTAATTGATTGTGATTGTGTTTTGATAGTGAAAACAGACTGGAAGCAGGCCTATGATTTGTTCAAATCCAAGATTGATTGTTTGTGCGTTGGGTCTATACTGTTAGGCTTGGATAGAAACATTGATGGTAATGACTGAGGTTGATGTTATTCTCTTGGACAGATGTCTCTTTGTGATCGTATAATGCGATGTGTCTATCTAATATGTCTTTGTATGTGTGATCTATGACCCTTGAGTGCATGTGCAACCCCAGAGATCAACTTCCTTCTCCTTGAAACCCCAAGTCCACTTGTGAAAGATGGAAACCTGTAAAAAGTGAGGAAGTGTAATTGGGTTGAGCTGACCCCAACCATTCCCATTGATGATTGATCGTTGCCTACATATTCAATACTCTAAAGACGGAAGTCAAGCCACACATAGTTTTTCCCTTTAGCGTGAATGTGCAATTGTGCTCTTTCACTATGTGACTGCACCTGAAAATCTAGCTTTGATCTTGACAATGTTGGCACTTGACCTAGCTTGATGTGTTTTAGACTTGACTGATGACTGCTCCTAGTGCTTGATTTTCAATTTGGGAAGAATAGGGTAGATTTGCTCAATGTGTGGTAGTGTATTTGAGAATGCTAGATTCTGAATAAGCTTGACCTTGATTTGTATTTATAAGCATTCAGTTGGCTAATTTCTCACGCCACTGACATGCTAGGTGAATGGGTTGACCTATGAGAATAATTTGATTTTAAAAAATAGTTGTTGCTAGGTGAAGGCCGGTAATGTCAACCTCAAGACAATAATGTCGACGTTATTGTTTGAACCTAACATTACTGTCTGGGAGCCAAAAATGCCAATGTGGTATTCTGGGAATGTCTGAGTAGGATATTTCACTAATTTAGCACACATTGAAATGTTTCTATAGGTGATTGATGGTAACTTGATATGGACCAGGCTCATAACTAGCATGCAGGTGTGAGGGAATGGTGAGTGAGAACTATTTGAAGATGTACAATTCATGCAGGATGAGTGTAGGTCAAGATGGACATTGCCAAGTGTCAAATATCAAATTGTAATGTCTACAAATGCCTCACTTTTATTCTAGTATTACAATGCAATGAAAATACTAGAGTAAAAGTATAAAACTATTCCTGACTGTGTACAACACACTTTATTTTTGGGAGAAGGCTCCAAATGTGCAAGCTGCTCCAAGCAAAATCTACAATGAAAATGTAATAATCAATGTCCTTAGAATGAAATTTGAAAGCAGATTATACTTGAAATTTAAAATTTGAAAGAGCAAAGGAGTACACCTATATGTGAGTAAATCGTGTTGCTTTGTAATTTGTTGGAGATGATGCTTCTTTGTTGAAGCATTGAAGAGTTATGCTTATTTGTTGAAGCACATGGAGAACATGGTGAGATTGAGGCTGATCAATCCCCAATTTTGGATTGGAAGACAAATGCCCTAACCCATATGTAACTAATCCAACATTGATCTTGTAACTCCAAGATGATATGGCGAGAACCACACAATGGGTTTGCTATGGGTAATGCCATGGCTATTGAGCATCGCTGAACCTCAACGTACATTACCTCAAAATCATGATTTAATCATTGCGGATGGACTTTTGGATTCAAGTTTGGTCCACACTTGAAAATACTTGATGAATAACTATAAAGGTGCAATTGTGTAAATGTGCATGAACTAGCATTGTGCCTCACTGAATTGGTGCCAACTGTAAATTGTCATAATGTTCATGAACTAACATCATGCCCATCTGAAATTTGTATATGTGCATAAACCAACATCATGCCCAACTAAATATGTCCTATAAAATGTACATATGCCTTGCATATGTCCCCAAATTATTTGAATCTGTCCCTCATGGAGTGTAGAATGGAGTACATATGCTCTACATATCCGAAATCTGTTTGAAAGTTGCAAATAATTGTCCCAATCTGATATCATATCTGAACTTTGAAATCTATATATTGTACCCAAATTTGCTCATGGAGGCTTTAGTATATGACAAAGCCCACTAATATGCCCTCTTTATGAGGTGAGGGATGTGTAATGTCCCCATTTTCGGGTTCTCTTGCTTTGTAGTTGGTGATGGTTTTTTGGGTTTGTGTCTGCTTGATCAAAGGGGTAATTTGATATTCTCAGTGAGCTCAGATGGTTTAGAGAAGTTATTTGATGCTTTCAGATATTATTTTTGGTTTCTAGTGTGCTCTCCAAGAATCATGGAGAGGGCGTCTATTTATAAAAAGTTGTCCGGTCGGCTCTGTTTATCATTATTCTTCATTGGGATCACTCTAGTGTAGTTAATTTTTGATTCCAATTCATTTCGATAGTTTTTATAAAATGAGTATATTAATGGTTTTATTTTAATTAATTTACTAATGTTGCCAAATATTATTTAAAATATTTAAAAGACACCTTAGTATTATAGCTCGTTGGAACTGGGATGAAATGTTTTAAATCATGGATGTATCAAACGGGGACTTTGCGTATAAAATTATCATTATTTTAATAAAAAGGTCTTTTTCGGAGCAAAATGAAAGTTTAAAGTAAAACTGAATTTGAAATAGAAGCTTCTGGAGAGTTGGCGGAAAAAGTATGAAAGAAGGTTATGAGAGCTCATTTGGTTATGTTCAGATTATTCTATTTTTCTAATTGAAATCCTTGTGGTTTTCGAGATTGAACCTGGTTCATCTCAGCGTCCGGAGGACGAAAACTCTCTGAGAAAGATCAGTTTCGGTGGTGAAACAATTCCATCCTAACTGGTTTGTGGGGAGATCACTTAGGTCTTCCATTGGGGACTATATTGCACAAGTTTGTGGGTCTCCTTCGGAGACAAAATTAAGGATCAACGGTAATACCATTTGCATATGTGGGGTTTGAGGTGTATACAAATTCCGTGTTTATGGAGCTGTGCATATTATCATTTACAATTCAAGGAGGCGTCTATTCTGCTGTACAACTGCTGCAAACTCTATACTTCATTTTTGGCGTGAATAGCTAAAGGGTCTGGGTTATATTTGCATATGCATATTTGTGGGAATAGTCGGATGCCCTTTTTGAAGGTATTGAGAGTGCTGTTGGAAAAGTTGTAGCCATTAATATCACAGTCGTGAGTCCTTTTTCCTGGGCGTGACAATTCCTAGAGGTCATGGGGTTTATTGGAGCAGATTGAAGGCATGTTGCTGGATGTGGGCATGAGTATGGAGCAGACCTTGCACATTTAAACCCTCACGCCATTGAATGTTGCTGTTAATATGCAAGTCGTGGGTTTGAGGTATCAAGTTGTGGCTGTATGAAAGGGTGACGGATCTGATAAAGGTCTCAGTGTGGGGTTTTAGGGCAGAAATCAGATTGTTGGGTGTCATTCTCCAAGGGCAGACTATTACACAAGGCAGCAACCATTGATAAGCCTCCTTCCAAGCACTGCAAATACAGATTCTTGACCAAACACCATTCCTGGAAGCTCACATCACGGGTATTTTAATATTAATTTTGAGTGTATTTCTAAGACATTAATTGTTGTAGCTTGTTGCTCAAAGAATATTGTAGAAGAGTTTCCCGTTGTGTATCAAATAGCAAGGAATTTGTATGTCTGCCATTATTATCACTGTTATCTATTTGCTTAGAAATGTATTGAAGACAGTATTCATTTTTATTGGAATGTATTAGCTTTACTTTTTTATTGTTTTAAATGAAGTATTTGCTAGTTATGGTTATTTCCTGTCGTTGGCAAAACTATATTCATTGGACATTCAAATAAACAACAAGCTAGGTGTTTGACAAAATGAACATGTGTCAAACTGAGACATCACAAAAATATCATTGAAATCAATAGGAGTTCTTACAGTAGTATTGGAGCCCAAAATCCTGCCAGCTTGTTGGGCAACTAATCTTTATTGTAGGTACTCAATTTCAAATTAGAATTTCAGTTGGGCATCATGGCTACTCTTAGTGATCAAATGAAATCTTTGCTTGAATCGATGAGGCAAAATTAGGTTGATTTTGAAAAGAGATGGAATACATGGTGGAAAGAGCAGGAGGCTACCAAAGTCTTTCAAGAGAAGTTGAAACTTATAGGTAAGAATCTAGAACACTTGCCTCAGTCAAAAGAAGTTCTTAGCACATTGGAGGAAGCAGGAAATTGTCTATGCAAGGTTGATCAATTACCTTCTCAGTTGATGTGTCAAGCGATGACTCCATTGGTGCACTCTTTGGTTAAGCCAATGCTTATGAGACATCATGATGAAGAGGTAAGACTTGCAGTTGTCACTTGCATTAGTGAAGTCGCAAGAATTATAGCCCCTGAAGCACCCTATGATGATGACATTATGAGGGAAATACTTCAATTGATTGTGGAGAGCTTTCATGGTTTACATGATGTCAAAAGCCCTACCTTTGGAAGGAGAGTTAAAATTTTAGAAATTATGGCAAAGGTTAGGTCATGTGTCTTTATGACTGATCTCAGGTGTGATGATTTGATTCTTTAGATTTTCCACTGTTCTTAACTAGAATCTGAAGACGACATTCAGACAATGTTAAAACAAGCACGCTAATTATTTTATCCCTAATTTTAGATGTAGGTGATGATATTTGCAAACAATTGCACTCAGATTTGTTGGTCATTTGGAGAAAGGAACATGTCTCAACTGCAGCTTATGATTTCTCAAAAAGATTGGTTGAGCAGAAAATTGAGAAGTTCAAAGAACATTTGACTGAAAAAGAACTAATCTCATTTGGTATACAGGTCCTAGGATCACCCAAAAAGAGCAAAAACCAAATAAGAAGAGAGCAGCGTTGTTTTTCATGTCAAGAGGATTGGACTCCTAATCACATATGTGGGTTCAATGAGGAAGATGGAACCAACGTAGTGTTGTTCCAGCAGGAAGACACTTTGGGCTGCAAGGAAAAGGAATCAATTGAAGTTACAGGTAAAGGTTACACAAGTCTCCTAATGGGTAATTTGGAGATCATGATTGATAAATCTTGTGGAGAGTTGGGTTCTTTTGACGGTTCCATGTGTGACTCTAACGCTGTCCCACTTTCTCTACATGAAAAATGCATGACATCATCTAGTGAGTTAGTTGAGTTGGATGATGACGTAGAAGAAGTCAGTTGTGTGAGTCAAGTTCTTCAAGACCAATCTAATGATTTTTCATGTGAAGCAAAAGTTGTTCATAAGTCTGATAGTCCACATAATTTGGAGAATCAATTGAAGGTTAATGAAGATAAGATTGTTGCAGTGTTGACACATTATGATAGAATTCACAAACTGATTGAAGATCACCTTTGGAAGGCTCAACTTGAGAGAAGACAAAAAGGTATTGAAGAAGAATAAAGAAGCCCTGGTGGCAATGAAATCAGACTATTTACATCTTCTTTTAGATTGTGACCATCTCCTCAACTTCGCTGAAATATATTCATATGCATTGAGAGGGAAAGAGAAAGAAGTTGACCATCTTACCTTTGAGCTTATGAACGCTAGGGTTTCCTTGGAGTCCACTCAAGTGGCCCTTCAAGAAGCAGAAATTCAGATTGATGAGTTTTGGTTACAATTGAGTATGGCTCACTTTTCTTTACACAAAGCAGAAATTTCTATTCCTATCGCTGCCATACCCATGGGTCAAGAAAATGATGCAAGGACTTTGAAGATTAAACAAATTATTAGAGGGATTGATGAACTCCATAGGGATGAAATGTTGCATAATGATTTCAGCACTGGAGAGGTTCAATATGTTGATAAAGATTGGAACCTGCTTGAGGACCATTTCTCACAGGAAGGTGCAGCTTGCAGCCATGAGATAGCTGATATAACAGGTAATGAGGGCAGATTTCAGTGTGATACATCTTATGAATCAACAGCTGATGATGAGCATTCAACTTTGGGTGAAGGGGTGCGTGAAACCTATGAAGACACCATTGAAAGGGATGAAGTAAGTGTGGGTTCTACGAGAGTTAACAATAGCCTATTGTCTTGCAGACTAGTATCTCCATATGATTTGATTCCTCATGAGATGTTGCTTCGGAATTGGAGTGGTGGACAAAACTTTGGAGTTGATACCGCTGTCCACTTTCCAATCAGCTTCCATAGGACAATGAATGATATCATGTAGATGGATTGGCCAACGCCTCCAGCCCAGAAGTGGAGAAATTCTCAGTTGGTGTTGATTAGTAAAGGTAAAGTGGTTATTGGAGGAGTTCCTTTGGTCATTCCCACATTTACATTCCCTATGTTTTCAAGGGTAATATTTTATGACAGCTGCTGCCCTAGTATTTCAGCATTGTTTATGGGAATTTCAGTTTATGAGTAGATGGACTTCGAGTACTTACAGGGTTCATGGTAGTAGATTGTGGGAGGACTCACAGAGTTAGAGCAGTTATTTCCAGCTCTCACCAGTATGAGTGATAGTAACTGCAATCACTTCGAGTTGTTGATATCTTCTGATGATACTGTGATGATTGCAGTTGATTGGATGAGTTGGCGTGCTCGATATGGGTCTGTTGACACTTGGAGATTGGGTGTCGATGTGGAGTTATTAGTCTATGATCGGGAGAGCATGGTCATGATGTATGCTTTCAGGGATGATACTGTTGTTATTAGCTTTTGATTGGGGACTAATTGGCATTACTACGGGGCACTGTGAGGAGTTATGCTGAGGGTTATGCTTTGGAGTTGAGCAAATTATATTTCCTATTGCCCAGGATTGAGTTAGGCAGTGGGATTTCAAATTGGGATCGCACTGAGGTGCCTTAGCAGGAGATTTTTTATGATACAGTTTTTAGCCCTCGTAGGTATTTCAGAATGGGTGTTGGTGGTGTTCACTTTTTTGGGTCGCAAGAGTTGAGAGCGTAGCTGGAGCGTGATGAGATTATAGTTTTTATCAAACTAGTGTAGCGACAACATGGTGGACATTTGCAGAGATTGACTTGGGACCTCGGAATTACACTTGGGTTCAGTTGATTTCAGTCGATTGTTGTTGTGGGTGCTTTGGCATTGCTTGAGGACAAGCAATCTTTGGGAAGGACGGACTGTAATGTCTTCATTTTCGGGTTCTCTTGCTTTGCAATTGGTGATGGCTTTTTGGGTTTGTGTCTCCTTGATCAGAGGGGTAATTTGATGTTACCAATGAGCTCAGATGGTTTAGAGGACTTATTTGATGCTTTTAGATGTTATTTCTAGCTTCTAGTGTGCTCTCCAAGAATCTTGGAGATGACGTCTATTTATAGAAAGTCGTCCGGTCAACTCTGTTTATCATTATTCTTCATCGGGATCACTCTAGTGCAGTTAGTTTTTGATTCTGATGCATTTCGACAGTTTTTGCAAAATGAGTATATTAATGATTTTATTTTAATTAATTTACTAAGGTTGCCAAATATTATTTAAAATATTTAAAATGCACCTTAGTATTATAGCTCGTCGGAACCGGGATGAAATGTTTTAAATCATGGATATATTAAACGAGGACTTTGCGTATCAAATTATTATTATTTTAATAAAAATGGTTTTTTGGAGCAAAATGAGAGTTTAAATTAAAAGTGAATTTTAAATAGAAGCTTCTGGAGAGTTGACGGAAAAAGTATGAAAGAAGGTTATGAGAGCTCATTTGGTTATGTTTAGATTATTCTATTTTTCTAATTGAAACCCTTGTGGTTCTCGAGATTGAACTTGGTTCATCTCAGCCTCTGGAAAACGGAAACTCTCTGGGGAAGATCAGTTTCGGTGGTGAAACGATTCCACCCTAGCTAGTTTGTGGGGATATCACTCAGGTCTTCCATTGGAGATGATATTGCACAAGTTTGTGGGTTTCCTTCGGAGACAAAATTAAGGATCAATGATAATACCATTTGCATATGTGGGGTTTGAGGTGTATACAAATTCCGTGTTTATGGAGCTGTGCATATTATCATTTACAATTCAAGGAGGCATCTATTCTATTGTATAACTGCTGCAAACTCTATACTTCATTTTTGGCGTGAATATCTAAAGGGGTTGAGTTATATTTGCATATGCATATTTGTGGGAATAGCCAGATTCCCTTTTTGAAGGTATTCAGAGTGCTGTTGGAAAAGTTGCAGCCATTAATATCAGTCTTGAGTCCTTTTTCTTGGGCGTGACAATTCCTGGAGGTCATGGGGTTTATTGGAGCAGATTGAAGGCATGTTGCTGGATGTGGGCATGAGTATGGAGCAGACCTTGCACATTTAAACCCTCACGTCATTGAATGTTGCTGTTAATATGCAAGTCGTGGGTCTGAGGTATCAAGTTGTGGCTGTATGAAAGGGTGACAGGTTTGATAAAGGTCTTAGTGTGGGGTTTTAGGGCAGAAATTAGATTGTTGGGCATCATTCTCTAAGGGCAGACTATTACACAAGGCGACAACCATTGATAAACTTCCTTCCAAGCACTGCAAATACAAATTCCTGACCAAACACCATTCCTGGAAGCTCACATCACGGGTATTTTAATATTAATTCTGAGTGTATTTCTTAAACATTAATTGTTGTAGCTTGTTGCTCAAAAAATATTGTAGAAGAGTTTCCAGTTGTGTATCAAATAGCAAGGAATTTGTATCTCTATCCATTATTATCACTGTTATCTATTTGCTCAGAAATGTATTGAAGACAGTACTCAGTTTTATTGGAATGTATTAGCTTTACTTCTTTACTGTTTTAAATGAAGTATTTGCTAGTTATGGTTATTTCCTATCATTGGCAAAACTATATTCATTGGACATTCAAATAAACAACAAACCAGGTGTTTGACAAAATGAACATGTGTCAAATTGAGACATCGCAAAAATTTCGTTGAAATCAATAGGGGTTCTTACAAGATGAATCTTGTACAACACTCATCTCAAAAGAGAAATGAACTATATCATGTCATGTATAAATATAACATCATGTAAAAGCATGTTAACATGTGGAGAGTATGTCATCATAGTAATGTTTATATAACCAAGGCATGTATGTAGCATATGGAATGCAAGGGCATATAAGTGGCGTGTCAAGATAGATGTATCTACGAAGCACACAATAGAAACTGTCACTGAATAAGACTACACATTAAAGAAGCGCATAATATGGATCATGACACAACACACAACGGGGAGGTGCATGATCTGGATAATGGCATTTTGAAACATAGCAATCACACAAGCTCAATAAGCTCAATACACGATGTCACATAATAGCATAAAAATATCACACATAAGGCCAAGTGGCCACATAGAAGGGACATAAAGATGCCATTAACAAGCAAGGCTAAGGAGCCACAAACAAGGGCACAAATGCTGTGACAAGCAAGGGTAATAAGTCGCAAATAAGGGGCACGCATGCCGCAACAAGCAAGGCTAAGGAGCCACAAACAAAGCCAAGGGGCCACACACAATAGACAACAATAATTAGCCTATCATGCAAAAGTAATGACTTCGATGAAGCATAGAACAAGTGAAAACTAGTCCACACTATTCATAAACGTCAGTATCATAGCATAGTCAATAGCATTTCCATGTAGCCTTGTGTAAGAAATGGGTAGCTAGCAAGACGTGTAAGCAATCTATGTAGCTCACCATGGTAAATAAGTTATAAAAAGATATAACTTGTGATAATGTAACTTGTGGAATTAGATGCCCCGAGCATTGGCATGGCCCTTGGATATAGGAAAGGTCCAGAATCTCTGTGTCCATGTATGATGTGTATGTCATGCATCGCACCCATATACCTCCTTTAATGCATGTGCATATGAAAAAAATATGTCATCTATCAAACATGTGATAAATAACATGTGCAAATAATGTAATCTAACAACTCATGTCATGTGTAGGTCCCGATTTTTTATTTTTTGAACGTATGTGTGTATATATATATATGTATTTTGCATTTTGTTGAATTTATTTGATATAATCAATAAAACCAAGTGATGATGCTTTCAAAAATAAAAGAATAGGAGGGATCTGAACAATCTGCAATATGTGTCAAGGCATAGTGTGCACTAGATGTGATATCATGGCAATGTGGAGAGAGTGAAAGCAAACAATATGCCCTCACTGTATATGTGCATCATAACAATGTAGCTCAATAGCGTTTGTGGAGATAAGGATCTGCATGCCCCTAGTGGGCAAAAATCAATGTGTGCTCATGCAATATGTATGTAATCGTGTGAGCTCAAATTGAAGCCATGACATCTATAAATAGTCAATATATAAGAGTGAGCAAGGAAGTTGCCACAAAGGGTGCGCACTTGAATCATTGTAGGATATATGTCATGGATGTTCGGATCAGGATAATCAATCAAAAGGCAAAGGCTAAATGAAAACAAAGCCAATGGCTAGAAAACTGGTCTATGCAGGTGCCTATGAACATGTGTATATGAAAATAAAAGACTAAAATGGATAAGCAACCAAACAAACATAAAGAAGCTTTGTACAATGGATTTTGTTTCTACTAACCAATGATCCCATCAATGGAATGATTCCATGTAGGTCTTGTATCAAATAAGAGAATGGCCACTTTTCATGAGCGGGTAGAGGTATATCACCACTCATTTCCATCACCTGTTGAATCTTTTACTGTTTAATCATTTAGAAAATCAATAATTTGATGGACTTCATCTTCATTGTATTCATCACTATTGTACCAATCCTTAAGATTCTCGTAATCATAATCATTCATGTAGTCATCATCTTGGGAGAGAATTACTTTCTTAGGTTCATCTTGTTCTTCGATATGTCCTTTATTATCATTCTCTTGAATCAAAGGCTCTGGATATGAGGAATGTAGTGTAGTTGCCCCATTAATATTGTTAGGCACATCTTGCTTTTGATCTTTTTTAAAAAACTTGATTTCTTGGTTTCTTTATTCATAAGTACACTCTTGTTTATCATATGCTTCCTTTTGTAATTGTTCTTGTTGTACTTTCGCCAATTGTTCCTTATGTAACTTTTCTTGTTATTTTTGTAATTGTGCCTTTTGTAATTTGCTCCTTTTGTAACTTCTCTTGTTCCATTTGTTCCCTTTTTAACTTCTCTTGTTCCATTTGTTCCTTTGAAGATGTATCCTCAATTGTATTAGGTTGCTTACTTATAGAAGGTGCATCTGAATCTAGTGGTGTTTGAATGGATATCACTAATGCAAAATCACCACTATCAATTAGTTTCTACATGATGTGTTTCAAAGTCCGACACTTTTTGTATGATGTTCTACAAGTCTATGATAAGTACAATATTGTTTTGATTGTCTTAAAGGGCGCATAGGTGGCTACATTTCTTGAAGATTTTCTCTTGAAGTCTTATTAAGCTTGGGTGAACTCGTTGACCCATTTATCCCAGATGTATCTTGTTTCTTAACGCATACTTGAGATTAGGTTTTTTGAGGCACAAAATTTTGTAATGGGGAAGCAAAGGTGCAATTGACGCTACCATGCTTGGGAAGGTGGATATGTCCAATCTTATCCTCAAGTGATGTAATCTTTAGATACATTTGCTTTTGGAGATCCTTTATGGACTTTCTTATAGTGTAACCATCTGATCTAGAATTGCTTTACAATCACAAACCCTTGGTACTTCTAATTGGATGTGCATGCAAGAACCTTCAATAGGATGTGTGGGAAGTGGAGGGGGTTGAGGAGGGACATGTTGATTATCTTCTCTTTGTACTATAGGATGGGTCACCTTACCTCTTAGAATAGTGATGATATGGACCGAGGAATTCAATATAGGTTGTTGACCCATAATGGGGGTGGGATGGTAACTATCACAACCTTGACGTTAAAAGGGGTGAGGTTAAACTCAGATCTGAATCACAAATAACTTTGGAACCCCCTTTAAAAAGGAAAAAAAATCTGAAAGTGCCAAGGGGGTAAAAAGAATGACTTGACAAGGGTCAAATAGAGAACCTACCATAAATGTAAAACCATGAGAAGTTTTTAAAAATATATATTTTTTTGATAAATTGTAAATAAACGAAACCCATAAATTATTTTGAAATAGGTACACCTCTTGTCCTTTAGATGAAATTTACTAAAAATATTAAACCATAAATCATGGAAAATCTATACAATATTTTGGCAAACAAAAATAGGATTTTGATCCAAGCAATACAACTAGCAAAAACCTTGGAGCATTTGAAAAATAGAGCCATTTGGAATTAGATATTGGCCAAACAAAGAACAACCTTAGTAGAGGAATCCCTAATAGGAAAATGAATGTGAAACTCAAGGGCAAAAGATAAAAATTTATGTTTTGCACAAAGGATAAAGAGAAATTAGAAATCAGGTCTAAAACCTCAAGACAGGATTTTGAAACCCTAGAAGGAAGGTTGAAACCCTAAGGGCAACCTAGGGTTTGATAATGTTCAAGCATTATATGGCTTCACCAATATGTTTACCTTATTTTCAGATTAGTGTGAATACAATAGAGTAAACTTTTAGAATCAATTTAGATTGTAATACATGGCAATCAAACATAAATCTGAATATAATTGATTGAGATAGATCTAATAATGCAATTTGCTATTTATGGAAAGTGGCAAGGAGATCAAGGTACTTAGCGTTATTGTTTGACTGATTGACTGTGACTATATTTTGACAATGAAAATAGATTGGAAGCAGAGTTGTCATTCGTCCAAATTTGGAACTGATTGTCTATGTGCGTTGGGTCAATATCGTCAGGACTGAACAAAAACAGTGAAGGTAGTGATTGAGGCTGACATTATTGTTCTCGGTGGACATGTTTCTCTGTGATTGTAGTGTGATGCGCCTGTTTGATGTCTTTGTATGTGTGATCTATGACCCTTGATTGCATGTGCAACTCCATAAATGAGCTTCCTTCTTTTTGAAACCCTAGGTCCACTTGTGTAAAATGAAAACCTATAAAAAGTGAGGAAGTGTAAGTGGGTTGAGCTAACCCCAATCACCCTTGTTGATGATTGACCGCTGCCTACGTATCCAATTCTCCAAAGAGGAATGTCAAGCCACACAGTTTATCCCCTTAGTGTGAATGTGCAACTATATGAATTCACCTTGAAATCTAGGTTTGATCTTGACAATGTTGGCACTTGACTTGGTTAGATGCGTTTCAGACTTGGCTAATGAGTACTCCTAGTGCTTGATATGCAATTTGGGAAGAATAATCATAATCTATGATTTGCTTGATTTTAGTATTCATCAATACAATGTCACATGATCATGGTCTATTTTGTTGTTTAGAAGATGAATTTCTCATATATGAATGTATCTAATATTCGTTTCTTTGTCAAGACTAATATATTTTATGTCCTTTTGATTTTCCTAGTTTTTGCCAAGTGGTGAGCCAACTCTGACTCTTTGGATTTCTAAGTCATGCAACTTTGTTAGGGATTTATAAGCTTGCTTTATACATTCCAATCACAATTTTCTTGCTTCTCTCTTTAAATTCCTCAATTTTAATAACTTGCATGTGGCCTATTGTTTTTGGTTTGGTCTGCTTGCTTTAGATGTACAAGTCTTAAGTTGCTTTCTTATTTTCTGAATAGATATTTAAGTTGGGCATTTGTTAAAGGAGATTTAAACAAGAGATTTGTGTTTGTCTTCCTTGCAGCATTTGATGTGGTTGTAGTTGGCTACAGCATCCTATATCCTGTTTCCGGTCTTTGAGCCATCATTTGTATTGTTCTGGAATTGAGTATAGTCCACTTTGTTGGTGACTGCAATCTCAGTCACTCTTCATTATGATTGTTGTCAGAATATGATCAGAATTAATAAATATATATCTTTTACTCATTCTTTGGAGCTGCCCAATTATTTATCAAGCTTATTTTTTCCAATTTTATCTATGCATCAATTGCCACTGTAGGAAGTGCTCAAACTGTATGGTAAGGAACTCCCAATGATGAGCTATGCTGCAAACACTGGAAAGGAGTCTCCGTTTGTTGAAAGATGTGTCACTGGCGGGTAAGTCTATTGTTTTTAATTGTATTTTTTACCAGACTAAATATTAATTATTTATTTAGGATTGCAGTTTGTTATGGGGATTATGTTTGCTTACTTTTTACACGAGAATGCTTTTCAAAGATGTTTATTTGCTTAGGTTTCACCTTCCGTGGGTTGTTCAAAGTTTCTGACACCTAACATAGAACTGGGATTTGTTTTGTCAAGCATGTTCTGCATTTTTCTGTAAATAAATTAACAGTCATTCAATTGATGTTTTGTAAATTAACAGGAAGTACTGCTCATTGATTCTGAAGTCTGATGCAATCGTTGGAACTGAAATGGTAATCTCACCTGCAAAAATAGATATCTTCAAAAACTGAGTGAACTTATATGGCTGTAATTCATAATTGGTCCTTACAGGGTTGAACATCACATCTAGGTTTGTTCACGAGCTATAGATGTGTTTTGTTTTGATGATGAGGTATCTTTGTATAAGCTAACGAAGAAGAGACTAGAATGATTTTATGCTTATTTGTCATATTTTTAATACCTGGATTGCTATATCCAAATATTATTTTTCTGTTTTTTTTTTTTAAACGTAACTAGGGTAGGTGCAAATTTACTTAAGTGGTAATTTGTCATATGACTGTTCATCTGGATTTGTTGGGATTCATTGCATAGTGAATGAACAAAGTATTTTCTTGTAAATTCAAGGAAAACAGACAATGAACTTGGTTCTCATAACAGATAACACTGTTTTTTTGTGTAGGTGATAGCTGCAATAACTTATCAAATAATTCCTCCTGACACACGATATGCAGAGATTACTCTTGCTGCCGTTAGTAAACATTACCAACACAAGGTAAGTCAATATGCTAAGCTGCTAACTGTGGCCCCATCAACCTCTCCTTCAAACTACTACCATGCATGATGAGAAGTGGATCTGCTATCCAGTGTATCCTTTCTGAGAAAAGAGAGTTTGTAATTATGCATTTTCCTGCATTTTAGTATTCTCAATTATAATTTTCAAAAGCATATGCATGCATAGGTAATTCACCTTGTGGATAAATATATTAAGAAACCTTCATCCGTGAATCTCAAAAAGCTTTTATCAATATCAGCTTATCTTTTTGTTGACAATTTTGCCCCCCACAGGGCAAATTGTCACCCCTACTATTCGGAACTTTGCTATGGTGCCAAGTTTGTCTTGTGAATCAGTTTTGGGGTCCTTAAATGACCATTTACAGCCACCCAAGTGGCCAGCTACAGCCAGGTGAATTTTAGTCATTCAGAGGTTTTCAAGGAGCTTGTTTGATTACAGCCAAATGTGCAAATACAGCCAAGATATACAAGCCGTAAGTTTATTTATTTTGTCTTCCCAAGGAATTTTTCGGGATATAAGAGGTGGACTATTTCTTCGGACATTTTCTCCAAGAGAAAGAGCTCTCAAAGGACTGTGTAAAAGTCCAAAAAAATGACAAAATGGCAGTCGTTCAAAGTTTATTTTCTTCGAACTTTTTGTCCGAAAGAAAAGGGGAAAAGCATAGTCGAGAAGACCCGAAAGGCACCTGCCCTTTGGGAAGGTCCAATTCAAAAGTCCCGAAGGGTATGTACTCTTCGGGTTGGTTCATTTTATGGTTTTCAAGTCAAGACGAAAGTTCCAAGGGACGGTTTCAAAAAGCCCGGGTGTCCTTCAAAAAGCCTAGGTGCCCTTCAATTCTTCCGAAGGACACTTTTGAAGGTAGATATGCCCTTGCGGAGGGCACTTGGTCGGTGAAGTGGACCTTTTCAATTCTTCTGAAGGGCACTCCTGGAAGACATAGCCCTTGCAGAGGACATCTGGGCGTCACGTAGGAACATTTACAATTTCCTCGAAGGGTATGTGCCCTTGCGGGGGACACTTCAAGCACGAAGAAGACTTTGGCAAAAAAATTTCAAAGACAAAATTCATTTTTCCAAAGGACACTTGCCCTTGCGGAGGGCACTTGGTCGGTGGCAGGACCCTTTCAAAAGTTTTGAAGGGCATTATTGGGAAGCAGAAGCCCTTGCGGAGGGCACCTCCATAAAGCGAAGGACAAAAGCAAAGTTCTCGAAGGGTATGTGCCCTTGCGGGGGACACTTCAAGCACGAAGAAGACTTTGGCAAAAAATTTTCAAAGACAAAATTCATTTTTCCAAAGGACACTTGCCCTTGCGGAGGGCACTTGGTCGGTGGCAGGACCCTTTCAAAAGTTTTGAAGGGCATTATTGGGAAGCAGAAGCCCTTGCGGAGGGCACCTCCATAAAGCGAAGGACAAAAGCAAAGTTCTCGAAGGGCACTTGCCCTTCGGGGAAAAGATAGCCAAAGGAAACGAATTCTTTCGGACAAAAAGTTTGAAGAAATTCGAGAGGATAAAAACCCGAAGAAAATAAAAAGAACAAAGGCAAATAAGGAAATCCTTCGGAATAATTGTCAAACAGGAAATTCGCTGGAATATGAAGTCAACAAAAGTTCGAAGAAAATCAAAGGGCAAAACATAAGAGCCTAAAAGAATAAATTCGGGAAAATTGGCAAGGAAACGAATTCCTTTGGACTTTTTGTTCGAAGGAATTCATTCGGACAAAAAGTCCGAAGGAATAAGGATAGTTTCAAAAAACCCGATAGAAAAGACAAGGGCGTAAGCAAAGGCCAAAAAACCCGAAAGAGAAGAGACAGAGAGTCATTCGGACAATTTGTTGTCAGGATACGTGAACACCGGAAGCATACAGTTGATTACCAAACCAAGCAACTTAATATGCGGAAATTAACCAGAATCACAAGTAACTAGAATTCAGAATAACACATGATATGAGAGACAATACACAACTTGTATTAATACTTATACAGAAAAGAATACAATAAAGAAGATGCCACTTCTCCACCACCTTTTCAGAGGCTTCCCACACCTCAAGTGAATAGTAATTCTCTCCTCAAAGCTCTCTCTCTCAGGTCCCAACACACAACTCAAACGCAGAGTTGGTGTTCACCTCCTGTGCTCCACGCACACCACAAGTGCTCCACGCACTCCACAAGTACTCAAGGTACTTCAAGTAGATCTCCCATGAACCTGCAACAACCTGCAATTCAACAGACCATACTTATGGAAGGAACTCCCTTGCCTTCCTCTTTGCTCTATCTGAGTACACACCTGTACTCCAAGTAGATCCTGCCTGATTCTGCTCTCTGTTGTGTTGCTGTCTTAGCTGATCTTGCACACCTGCAAATCAACTTGGTTCTGCACACCTGTGAACCTTGACCTTGCACACACATACACCTGCAGATCAACGATCTTACTTATCATGTAGATCTCCTATATAAGCCATGCACACCTGCTGACCAAGATCCTACACCCCTGAAGAATCTTACTGACTCTCCAAAACCAGCACCCACCTTGGTACTGCTGTGGAACTAGGAGGAACACCCTTGCTCACCTCACACACAGAAGGAACTAACTTTGCTCAACTCAAACTAGAACACCTTTGCAATACAACCATGAGTCTATTATATAGATCTCATTCAAACAATAATTAGACATCTAATTACAATAATTAGATCCGCAGCTCTCAGTCTAAAAATAGCTCTCATCATGCAAACACTTGGTTCGTTAGCTAATTGCCCGTAATAAACTCGCAGTCGAACCACACAGGCGACCGACATCGGTCCCTATCCGCCTGGGGGTCGCCGACGCCGGTCGATCCATGACCAACGTCGGTTGCCTTCCTGTCTAATCCTGCCGACGTCGGTTGGCCAGACCAACGTCGATGTCTGTGACACTCCGCAACTCCTGCAACCTCCTCCATGTCTGCATCAGTGAAGCTTTTAGCTCCACAACCTAACAATCTCCCACTTGGAGATAAACAGCTGCACTGTACCTGTACCTGTACTCCGTCTAATCTGTTTCTTGGTTTGTATCCCTCTTCAAGATCAATCTTGAAGACAACCCACCACACATCCCGTGGTGTACCTCCTGTCATCCGAGTACCCTGCCACATCCGAACCTACAAATACATGTAGTGAAATCCTGACCCTGCATGTATACCTGCTGCTGGTCCCTCTCAAATACCTGAGAACCCACTTCCCCGAATTGGCTCCTAACTCTCTGACAGCTCCCACTGCATGGGAATACTCAGGGGTATACCAGACCTCATGTGATTTCGGACACTGTACTTGTCCAGCCTTTAGTGTGCTCCGGCTCTGCACCCTGAACCTCACCAACACCTGATTCACATCAGCTCCCACTGGAGACAAAATCAACCTGTGATCTCCATGTCTTCCATGTCAAAGAATTTCGCTGCTCCAAACTCCTCATGACATGCCACTGAACTAACTTTACCCTTAGCTCAGCAAAACCCTGTATGTACAATTCTGCTAGCAAAACATACCATCCACATACAGCAACAGAATGATGTTGCAATCATCATCTCCCTGGTAAGACAAACCACAGTAGTTATCCTGACATTGACTGAAGCCATGCTTCGTCCTCCACCTGTCAAAACCTGTACCACTGTCCTGCAGCTCCTCAAGACCATATACCTGGTCTTCCGTCTCACGTGTCCATTCACTCTATTCTTCAACTAAGGAATCCATTCGTCTCTGTGCTTTCATACCTGCTGGCAACCCTACCAAATCTCCGCTTGGTTCTGCAATATCTCCATGCCATGCTCCCACCTGTTTTCTGGATCCTTCTTGCTCTACAATCAACAACGAGTATAAAGAAGAGGAACAACGAATTTGAGGGCCTACTTACGTCTTCAGTCCTCCGTATGGGTGTTTGAGACTCCTTGACAACGTGCTGTCCACCCAAAATCCGTTACAGTGACCGACCTCGGTCACTCCACAGTCTGCATCCGACCGACGTCGGTTCCCATGCCTCTGTCCCTGGCTACCGACCCTGCCGACGTCGGTGTCCTTGTTGCCGACATCGGTCCTTATGACCGACATCGGTCTTACCTACTGCCGACGTCGGTCCTCCTGACCGACGTCGGTCTTACCTTGCCCGACATCACCGGCTTCGGTCTGCACATGACCGACATCGGCACCTGTCTGTTCGACGTCGGTTTCTCTTGACTGACGCCGGTCCCTGTGTTCGCCTGTGAGTGATGACTTTTTACCCGCGAGCTTCTTTGAATCAAAACCCATGTCCAAACTGCTCTGCTCAGAAGTATCCAACACCATCCACTGGTTTCTGTCCGCCATCTCCTCCAAGTACACCAAGGCTTTCCAGTTCTTAAACCTGTCAAATATATCTGTCTTCCGCTTAAGAACATGCATCTCCTTTCTGCTCATGTGACCAAGCCTACGAAGCCACGTCTCCGCAACAGAAGAAGAATCAGTAATATAAACAAGTAGATAAAGAGTACCTGTTTTCTTACCACCAGTTAATTCAAGTGCATTCGCTGTGAGAGTTCTCATGCATCTCTCATCACCCAATCTTTCTGAAGAAATTAGCCATATCTCCAAACCTGGGATCTGCATGACCTTCATCAACACCTGTGTGTTGGCCGCCTGCAATTTCAGCTTCACTTCCCCTTTGCCAATTCTTTGGCAAGGCTCACCAGCTCCTCTACTTGGGGCTGCATGGAAAGAGGCAACCGAATCTATTAACCAAGATTCAACTTTATCCAAGAAACCTCCCAGAGCATCCTGTGCAACAACACCTGCTACATCTGCTTCTTCAGTTCTTTCATGCTGATCTGCTACCAACCAACAATAATCTTTTACTTGCTTTTTTTTTCCATGGGACCGTAAGTGACCATCTGTGCTTTTCAACTCCTCCATTCTTAGCTTACTTTCATCTGCCATTGCTCTACTCCCACTCAATCAGAAGCCCCTAAGAGTGACCTGTAACCAAACACAAAACCTGCTCTCTGCAACCTTAGCTCTGATACCACTTGTCAGGATACGTGAACACCGGAAGCATACAGTTGATTACCAAACCAAGCAATTTAATATGCGGAAATTAACCAGAATCACAAGTAACTAGAATTCAGAATAACACATGATATGAGAGACAATACACAACTTGTATTAATACTTATACAGAAAAGAATACAATAATGAAGATGCCAAAGGCTTCCCACACCTCTTCAGAGGCTTCCCACACCTCAAGTGAACAGTAATTCTCTCCTCAAAGCTCTCTCTCTCCGGTCCCAACACACAACTCAAACGCAGAGTTGGTGTTCACCTTTTGTGCTCCACGCACACCACAAGTGCTCCACACACTCCACAAGTACTCAAGGTACTTCAAGTAGATCTCCCATGAACCTGCAACAACCTGCAATTCAACAGACCATACTTATGGAAGGAACTCCCTTGCCTTCTTTTTTGCTCTATCTGAGTACACACTTGTACTCCAAGTAGATCCTGCCTGATTCTGCTCCCTGTTGTGTTGCTGTCCTATCTGATCTTGCACACCTGCAAATCAACCTGGTTCTGCACACCTGTGAACCTTGACCTTGCACACACATACACCTGCAGATCAACGATCTTACTTACCATGTAGATCTCCTATATAGGCCATGCACACCTGCTGACCAAGATCCTACACCCCTGAAGAATCTTACTGACTCTCCAAAACCAGCACCCACCTTGGTACTGCTGTGGAACTAGGAGGAACACCCTTGCTCACCTCACACACAGAAGGAACTAACTTTGCTCAACTCAAACTAGAACACCTTTGCAATACAACCATGAGTCTATTATATAGATCTCATTCAAACAATAATTAGACATCTAATTACAATAATTAGATCCGCAGCTCTCAGTCTAAAAATAGCTCTCATCATGCAAACACTTGGTTCGTTAGCTAATTGCCCGTAATAAACTCGCAGTCGAACCACACAGGCGACCGACGTCGGTCCCTGTCCGCCTGGGGGTCGCCGACGCCGGCCGATCCATGACCGACGTCGGTTGCCTTCCTGTCTAATCCTGCCGACGTCGGTTGGCCAGACCAACGCCGGTGTCTGTGACACTCCGCAACTCCTGCAACCTCCTCCATGTCTGCATCAGTGAAGCTTTTAGCTCCACAACCTAACAATTGTCCAAAGGAAGAAAACTAAAATAAAGCCCGAATCTTGAATTAAAGCAGAACACAGGAAAAGCTAGAGAAAACACGAAGTGAATTGAGCATGATCAATAGCATGAACAGAGACATAAGCACAAACAGGATTGAGCCAGAATTGAACAAGAACTAAGACAAACGCAGAAATAAAGGCATGAGCAAAGATTAAAGCAGAACTGAACATGGACATAAGCATGAACAATGAATAAAACAAATGCAAAATAAAGACAAAGGGAGGATGAACAAAGATCATGCACAAACTAACGTGAGTGACTCCAACAAAGTGAACGCGTTTAAGAAAACAAGCATGCTTCAGTTCTGAAAATAGAGTTGTCTTGCATAATGAACGTGCAAAGCGTGGAACGTTTCAAACAGCCAGAAATTCCATGCATGCACTCTTGTTTGTCTCAAAGCTCGAAACGTTCCAGCGGTTCAAACGCAATTTTTAATTTGGCATTTGCATTGATTTCATGCAAAGATGAGACTTTCAAATGTTCCAGCAGTTCAAGTGAATTTGACTACTCTTGTTTTGAAGTTGACTAGTTTTCAAGTCAAGACATCTATTCGTAGGTGTCATGCATCCAAAGCTTGTCTTCTTCTTCTTCTTCTTTTTCAACGCCAAGGATTCTTCATGCAAGACAACCAGGTATAAGCCAAAAAAAAACAAATTTAGAACATTCATGCAACGCAATTTGGACTTGGGCTAATGAAGAGTTAACTTCTTCTCATTTTTTCAACGTCAATCTCTTGGCTTGTAAATTTCTATATTAATGGCTTTTCAGCCTTGTAAAATCCATCTTTTTTTTGGTAAGACTAGACTCTGTCATTGGTGAGTTGTGTAACCTCTTCAATCAATAGAAGGATTGCACTTTCAGATTTCAAGTGTTGGCATAGTGTACATTCATTCAACAATTTGCATACGTGATAGATTTCTCTCCCTTCCCAAATTCTGATTCGTACCTAGTTGCTAGCTCATCATGTTATGTAGGTCATGTTCAATGTTTTATATGTCTTTTGCTGAAGCTGTAAGTGGATGTTAGGTGGTTGCAAAGTGTCTTGTATCAGACCTCTTTTCATCGTTTTTCCTCACGTTTTTGTCATTGGATCGAACCTTCTCATGAAATACATATGCATAATGATCAATTGAAATCAAAGGTCTTCTTTTTCCCTTGTTTGATTCAGTGTTCAAGGTTCCAAGTAGAGTGGATCAACAGTCTGGTGTATCACCGTCATTGGGTAGGATTTCCCTTTCAAATTTCTTTCTCCCTTTTCCATGGTAGATTCGCAACACAGAGTAGAGATCCGCATTGATATATCTTACAGGAACCAGCGTTCTCTAGAGGTTCTTCTCACCATTGAGGCACCCATCCTCATGAGAAGATCCCATTGTTTTAATTGGAGAGAGGATTAGCCATTTCAGCACGTCTTCGTTTCAGGGTGCAACTCTAGGTTGACAACAGTTTTCTCATGTAGTGTTGCTTAATGGGCCAGTGGTATTTAGAGTGAGATAAGTACATAAATATACCCAGATTTCTGGATGTATTTCCTTTCTTTCCTTGCAATTTGAAATAAGCTTGATTGCCAAATGATTTTGCTACGAACACAACTGATCTCTATATAAATCTATAATTGTAGTTGCTATAGTTCGATGAATATGACTACCGTGTTAAATTTGAGCCATATGTAACGGATATTCAGTTTAGGCTATATCAGATATCTGCTATTGTCTGAAATAACTTTTGCTAGGCTTGAAAAGATACAGATGAAACTGTTCAAGATCTTGCTTTGGCCTTCTTTGAAAAAATACATACGAAGCTTTATCAGAACACGACATAGACCACTAATGTGTGCTTTCTTGTGGAATTTAATTATAAAAACTATATTAAGTGTTTATAATTAATTACAGAATGTCCATTCTCCTTCCCCGCTACTATATAAATTTAATCACATTTATGTTAAATCACAAATAAAGAATATGATATAATTTGATATCTTATTTGGATCCAACTTATGTGGTATCAGAGCTGACATGCCTCAGTCTACAACGTCCACCAGCATTAAGTTTTTTCCACCTTCCTCTTATTAACTCAGTTTCTCTCTCTAAACCTTCCATTTTACATCCAATAGTTCCTGTTTATTTGTCAATATTTAGCTCCTTCCTTCTGTTGATCATATTTATTCCACCATCCAAGTATTTTTCGTAAGTTTTGTGTTCTTCATCTGTCTTTTTGTATACATTTTCTCTAGCATATAGGCACCTTCTGTCTCCAATTCCTGTTTATGTGTCAGTATTTACTTCTGTTGTTCATAAATATCCCATCATCTATACATCTATGCCCTCTCTATATTTTTGTCCCTGTATGTTGTATCCTGTCCATATCTCATTTTCATTCCTCAATGCTGTATAAATGCAATCACAGATGCAAAAATCACAAGTATGGAATATGAATAAGCTGTAATCTTATTAGGGTCCATCTTAAATTTGCCAGATGGTTTCTAAGCATAGAATGCTGTTTAACTAGAGTACCTTGCTGTTCATATGTTTTTTGAAAGAAAATATTTCTGTATGGTCCTTGTGAGGAATAACAAACTTCAAACATTGAAATTTATTCCGAGACTACAATTCCTTCATATGCAACATGGCTTTCGGCTAAGGTTCCATCATGAGCTCTTCCTTGTGATGTATTTTTGCTAAAGCTTCCTTCATTTTGTCTGACAAAAACAATTATGTGCTAAAGTTTGTTGGAAGGTATTTCCAAAATGAAAGTCTTGTACACTTACATTTGGATTCAAACATGGGCCAATTTTAATTTTTTCCCTTGAGCTGTTAGGGAGTTTATACCCATGATTATTGTAAAATGTATTTTGGGACTTATAAGTAAATTGCCTCGTGTATTTAGTGGGAAGTTGGTCTTTGTTGTAAGTTGGACTAGAATTAGTATGAAACAGGGAATATGTAATAATTGAAGGTAATGAAAACTTAAAAGGACAAAAGCTGATCTGTAACGGCTAAGAAAGTGTAATCAATTATAATCTGAGACGATTAGAAGGGGACAGGAAAGAGACAAAGCAAATTTTTCTGCAACGGGCAAGGAATGTAAGGGACTTAGTTGCTGAGATAGTCAATGAGTCACTGAGTCCAAATGAGTCAAATTTAATTATTGTGACTGGTGTATTCTCAGAAAAGCAATGAATACAATACTCTGTTCTGTTCTGAATTGTGTACATACGCGTATCTGTGTTAATCATAGTTTATTCAGTTATGCAATTGATTGTATGTAATATCCTTTCTTTTCTTACTTCCAGAAGTCCAAAGATAGATGGATTTGTATGAAATGTATATTTCCTCCCTGAATGGATCTGCAATTAACCCTGTATAGACTATGTCATTTAAGCTGCCTTTGGTCCACAGTCAAGGAGTTGCTGACAATGGTTTCGTTTCCAGTTTCTCAAACTTGAGTCTAGAATTGAGATGGTTACCGAGCCAGAGGGAGGTAGAAAGATGGATTGAGGAGAGACTTGATGAATTTTTGGCAGAAGAAGCACCAAAGTTGCAGTTGCAAAAGAAAATATTTATCCAAAAGCACATCTATAGAGACATCTATGTTTTTTTTGGGTTTGAATTCCTAGAGAAATTAGTAAAATGGTCAGGACAGCTGGAGCACTATTGCTTTCAATCAAGGGAAGGCGGAATGATTAGAGCGGACGGAGAAAAGGATCAAGCAATTGCAGAAGTTAGATAAGGAGTGGATGAGAGCTGTTAATTTTTGGGTGAAATCTACACTGGACGCGTGTGTATTTGAACTCACATTTGAATGATATAAATATTTTGATGCTGTGTTTTACTAGTTTCATATGAAAGTTGTCATGCCTTTCCACACTGAGATGGAGTTGTCCCACTAAAGGGGACATGGATGCTGTGCAATTTATGCTGGAATGAACAAAATATGTATGGAAAGGAAAGGAAGTAGAAAGCAAATAAAGACACAACAAAGATCATAAATGATGACAGAAGAGAGTTAAGGAGACTGTGAATGGAAGAAAATATTCGGATTCAAGAATTACAAGGAACTAGTAAAAGTAAAAGAGTTGTTGGAAATTGTAGGGTAGTAGACCAGATTAGAAGTGATTGAGAAGAAGCAATGCGAATGGAAGCTGAACAGGCAGGGGATAAGGAAGAGCAAGAGATGGAGCAGATTGGAGAAGCAAGAAATGGGACAAGAACTATAAACAGAGGAAATGAGACAAGAACCAAAGATAGGATAACGAGATTGGTAGTTGATCAAATATTAGGTCAAAAGGTAATAAGTAGTAGCTGCATGCAGCCATGCGAATCAGGATGGAGATTCCCAAGAAGGACAATCAATCACGTCAAGTTCCCAAACAAATTCTAGTGTTGGGAACACAAATCCCAACTAGAGATCAAGAAAGAGACCCCTAAAATCCCACAATGGAGGTGCCATGCCGTATGCCTTTTGCAACTAGAGAAGAAACTTTTTATCAATTATTTGAATTTAGGATAGGACAAGTAAGAGAAATTTGCATAGAGAATTGAGAGAGAAAAGACCAGTAAAAGAACCAATAGTAGTTGTTGAATAAATATTTGATAATGCTACAAGGATTTTTTATCGTTTAGAAGTAGGAGATACAGAAGATTTCCAGTCTGATGTTAGTGTGAATAGTGCAGTTCAAGTAAGATTTTTACAAAATCTAGTGTGATAAACGATGTTAGTCCCACCAAACATTCTGCTAGAGGCGCATGCCACATTTGCACTATATGATGGGTTTACAGGTCCGATAAATTAGTTGTTAACATGTGGGAAGAAGTGGGAGTTGAAGGGAGTAGCAGATCCCCAAAAGAAATTGTGCAAACTTATTGGAGCTTTACAAGGGAGAGCTCAGGAATATTGCTGCAACATAAAGAATGGGAGTTTACCTTTGCATCAAGTATCTTAAAATTTGAAAAGAACAAATTTGAGAGTCATGTTATTTAGATGCGGAAGAAATTTTCATAGAAATAAGAATCAGTGGAGGATTATGATCAGATATTTTCAGAAGCAATCAACTAGATCAAGTTTAAGTTTGACAACAATCAGAAATTTGCTTGGTTTGTAGAAGGATCACAATCTAGAATTTAATTTACGATTTCTCAAATGCAGTATGCCAATAAAGAAGCATGTGCGGCTACTATTCGATTGGAGGTTGGAGAGAGGGCTCCTGATTTACTACATGACTGAATTGAAGTGGATTCCATTTTGCAATGGTTGGAGGAACTCCAAGAAGGAAAGACACATGGAACTTCCGATTGGTGCTTAGAATGTGGTTCAGAGCAGTTCAGACACACAACCAACACCTCAAGTCTAATAACAGATGCAACGTATGACACAGTCGATGCAACAATCATTTGACCGCCAATGCAACAACAAAATCAGAAGCAACCACAAGGTGGTTGGAATTGATAACAAGGTGGGTGGAATCTACAACTTCGCAGACAAAATCAGGGCCAAAGAAAAGATCAAGACTACCACTAGTATGTTATATGTGCAGACAACCTAACCATGTGGTAGGGAATTGTCCCATGAATCCTCAAATATCAACATTTTATTTATATTGTAGTGTGCAAAATCACACAATACAAAGGATATTTCTCATCAAAAACAAAGAGAAGATAAAGTGCCTCAGAGTGCGAACATGATAACTGTGAGAGCCAAATTAGAAGCGGAGTGTGAAATGGGTCAGGGACATGCATCAATTCATTCTTTGAATTGCATGCAAAGAAGAGAACAAGGGCTGCCAGTTCTTCAGTTTCCTAGAGGACCACATTTGGAAATTATAGCCAAGTATCCAAATCCAAAGCAAGAAAAGAGATCGACGCAGGAAGCGATGATTGTTGAAGACCATAAAAGTAACTAAGATGCATGGAGAGAGACCCCATTAAAAGCTACGAAGATTGAAGCTCAGGTCTTGGTGAGGTAATGCAGGTTATTAGACAAGGTGTGTTCAATGCATTGCAAAATTTGTTGGATTGGGTTTAATTTGTTGAAAAAAATGTTTCTCAAAATCTTGTGATTTGTTACAAGTGTTATCCATAAATGAAAGAAGAGGGAGGTTCAGTACTACTTAAATCAGTGTGGTACGTGAAGACTAGAAGACCTTGGGAAGTTGATGCTAGAATAGACTTAATTCTTGATGGCTATGAAATTCAAGATGCTGTGTTTGATTTTGGAGCTACAGTAAATATGCTGCCCAAATCAACTTGAGAAGCTATAGGAAGACCTAAGTTGCAATATAGCCCTAGTGTTTGGAGCTTATTAGATTATGTCATGGTTGTACTAGTAGGCAAAATAAGGAATGCAAAGATCTAGGTAGGAAATATGGTGCTAGGAGATGATTTTGAAATTTTAGAGATGAAGACACTAGACACTATCCAACTTTGATTGGTAAGAAGTGGGTTTATGATGGATGATGTACATAAACACTATTGACATTTAGTCGGAGTCCTATCAGCTGGATGAGGCGATAGTTATTCCCATGATTAACGAGCAAGAAAGGCTATACTTTGTCCCAAGAGAACCCTTCTCACCAATGGGAAGAATGCAAAACTTGTTCAAAGGTCAGGATACTTTACATAAGAGAATGCGAGAACAAGAAGATGCACTAGAGTAGGAGAATCTTTAAAAGGCTTTGATCAATTTGCAAAGAAGTGCAAATGACCAATGTCATGCCTAGAAACAGGGGAACTTGTTCAAGGTTTGATCCAGTACACAAAGGAGAATCAACATGAAATACTACACACCAAAGGTAAGATTATCCGCCAAATTTGAAATTGAAAAGATATATAGAACAAATGTGACTAGTGCGGACTACATTAGTTGCACAAATGAGGGTCAAAACCTAGGGACGTGCATAGACAATAAGCAGGAATTGAGATCTAGGTCTTATCAATTGGATAAGAGGTGATAATGAGATTTGACCACAGCGAATGGTCTATACTACAGTAAGGAAAATCCTACAATACTTTGGGACTGAGGACTTGGAAGGCTTCATTGCAAAATTGAAGATCACATCCAAGATCTCAAAATAAGAGTCAATGCTTTGAATTACACATTGAAAGGAATAGCTGCCACATGGTGGACAATGCATAGACAATCAACTCCAGCATGGTTTGATACAAAGACGATGCTTTGAGCTATGTTTGCACCTCCTAAATTTAAGAGAAGATTAAAATTTTATGGAAATGATCTAACTACACATTTGCAGATATGTATAAATGCTTGTAAGAGAATGGCCATCTCCATAGTATATTGTGTTTGTCATGCTCCAGCTATCTTAGCAACTGTCACTAAAGCCTGATATGTCCATCCAGAGCGGAAAAGAGAGGTTAGAATATAGGGAGAATCCCAATACGAATTTGTGCAAACTCTCACATTTGATGATTATGATGAGAAAATTGATAGAGCTATGAAGAAGATCCAAACATTTCTTTGTTGTGGAAGTAAACGTTGGATGGATGATGCTGCCCAATGAAATGCTAAAATAAAAGGAAAAACTAAAGTAGAAGATGAAGATCCCATAAAAAAATGTGAAGGAGCATTGGCAAGCTGTGGAATTAGTTGACGACCATGTCATGGAGTTCAAGACAGCTCTAGGAGTGATGTGAAGAATGATTCAAAGGATTCAATATAATAAGAGGGCAAACAGGAGGAACATGGGATGGATGAGATGTTTGAAGTTGAGAGGTTTAAAGAAATTCTTGAGGATCAATCTAGAAAAGCTAGAACATAAGGAAGAAACTGAAGATGACAGACTCCAAAACATATAGATAGATTTATAAGGGGAGAAAAAAATAATGGATACCGTAGAAAAAGATTCAAGAAAAATATAGAGAGAACTCCTCAAAATTAGGAAAGTGAATATAAGAATTGAAGTTCCTAAAATGGCTACATAGGATATTATTGGATAGAGAAAGACATCAGAAAAATAGTTTAGTTATCATGAGAATATTGGCATATCTTTCCAAGTATGTTGCGTGACATCAAATTTATTGATCCTTCCCTTGGTTCTTGTTGTCAACCTAGAGCTGCACCCTGAATCGAAGACGTGCATGAAATGGCCGATCCTCTATCCGGTTGAAACAATGGGATCTTTTCACGAGGGTGGGTGCCTCAATGGTGAGAAGAACCTCCAGAGAAGGCTGGTTCCTGTAAGATGTATCAATGGATCTCTACTTTGTGCTGCGAATCTACCATGGAAAAGGGAGAAAGAAACTTGAAAGGGAAATCCCACCTAATAACGGTGATACACCAAAACATTGATCCACTCTACTTGGAACCCTTGAACATTGAATCAAACAAGGGAAAAAGAAGACCGTTGATTTCAATTGATCACTATTCATAAATATTTCATGAGAAGGTTTGATCCAATGACCAAAACATGAGGGAAAACGATGGAGAGAGGTTTGATACAAGACACTTTGTAGCCACTTAACATCCACTTACAGTTTCAACAAAAGACATATAGAACACTGAACATGACCTGCATAATATGATAAGCTAGAAACTATGTACGAATCAAAATTTGAGAAGAGAGTAAAATCTACCACATGCAAATTGTTGAATGAATATACACTATGCCAGCACTTGAAATTTGAAAGTACAGTCCTTTTATTGATTGAAGAGGTTAAACAACTCACCAATGTTAGAGTTTGGTCTTGCCAAGAGAGGGATCCAAAAATCTAAGGCTGAAAAGCCATTAATATAGAGAATTACAAAAGCCAAGAGATTGGCGTTGAAAAATAGAAGAGGAATATCAACTTAGATTAACTCAAGACCAACTTTGCCTTCCAATAAAATATATTTTCGCTTTGTTTTTGCATGAAGCTCCTTGGCGCTAGAGGAAGTGGACGGCTGGGTTTATTGAAACGCCTACCTCTCTTTGCATGGAAATCCACGCCCACCTCTAAATTTAGCTTCTTCATGATTTGTTGGAACGTTTGAAAGTATGAGATGACAATAGTATGCATGAAATCCAACGCCAATGTCAATTTTAGAACTCTGACTTGATCCGTTGGAAGCCGAGTTGGAACGTTTGAAAGATTGAGTTGGAACGTTTGAAGATAAACTTGACTTCAACAACCAGTCAACTGAAGCCTTGACTGGTCAACTGTAATTAGTTTTTGCTTGCATGGAATTCCACATTGACTTTGTCTTTTGTTTGTGCATGGGTTTCTCTCGGCCCAACTGTCCGTGATTTCTCTTGGCTAAATCTAGAATTCTTCTTCTTGACCTTTATTATATTTGTCTTTCCACGGACTTTCCCTTCTTACTTATTCCTTCGGCCTAATGTTCATTCTCTTTGGGTCTTTATTATCTCGGACCTCTCCGTTTTGATTTTCTCAGACTTTTTCCCGCGGGCTTTGTGTCCTTTGAATTTCTGCAAACTTTTGTTTGCCAATTTTTCTGCGGCTTAATCCTTTGAATTTCTGCGGACTTTTTTGCTTCTCACTTTTCCGAATTAATCCTTTGGACAAAAAGTCCGAAGGAATTCCTTCGGACTTTTGTTTGAAGGATATCCGTCAATTTTGTTTGCTCTTTTTGCCTTTGTGTATTTCCACGGGTTTTTCTTTGTCTCGAATTTCTTCAGACTTTTTGTTCGAAGGAATTCCTTCGGACAAAAAGTTCGAAGGAATTAGTCCTTTGTCTTACCACCGACAGAATGCCCTTCGAGAAAAATGCAAAGGTCTTGCCATCGACCAAGTGCCCTCTGCAAGGGCTTGTGTCCTTCCTTTGTGCCCTTCGGGAAAGTTGGAAAGGTCCTGTCACTGACCAAGTGCCCTCCGCAAGGGCTTCTGTCTATCTCCCTGGCTTTTCGGAAAAATTGTAGGATACCCGGGCTTTTTGTAGGGAACCCGGGTTTTTGTAGGTGTCCTTATTCCTTTGTCTTTATTTTCTGCAGACTTTTTGGGAGGCTGTGGACTTTTCTTTTCTTTCCTTGTTGGCTGCGGGTTTTTTGCTTGCAAGTTCTCCGAAGATATCCTTCGGGTCATCGAAGAATTTGCAAACAAAAAACCCGCAGCCAACAAGGAAAGAAAAGAAAAGTCCACAGCCTCCCAAAAAGTCCGCAAAAAATAAAGACAAAGGAATCCGAAGGATATCTTTGGAGAATTTGCAAGCAAAAAACCCGCAACCAACAAGGAAAGAAAAGAAAAGTCCGCAGCCTCCCAAAAAGTCTACATAAAATAAAGACAAAGGAATAAGGACACCTACAAAAACCCGGTATCCTTTGGACTTTTGTCCGAAGGATATCTTCGGAGAATTTGGAAGCAAAAAACCCGCAGCCAACAAGGAAAGAAAAGAAAAGTCCACAGCTTCCCAAAAAGTCTGCAGAAAATAAAGACAAAGGAATAAGGACACCTACAAAAACCCAGGTTCCCTACAAAAAGGCTGGGTGCCAACAAGGAAAGAAAAGAAAAGTCCGTAGCCTCCCAAAAAGTCCGCAGAAAATAAAGACAAAGGAATAAGGACACCTACAAAAAGCTCGGGTGCCCTACAAAAAGCTCGGGTGCCCTACAAAAAGCTCGGGTGTCCTACAATTTTCGGACTTTTGTCCGAAGCATATCTTCCTTTGTTTTCCTTTGCTTTGTGCAAATTTCTAGCCTTGCCTTTTGATTTTCTTAATGTATTGTATGCAGTATAGAATAACCATGTTTGCGCATTGTATGCAAAACAACCTCTGCCTTTCAAACAGACCAAATATGCAGTATGTCTCAACAAGTAGAACATATGTATCTTCAGTCGCAACTCAGGGCACTTGTAACATCCTCAAGTAGATCATCCCATACTTTATATGAAGGCTGTAGATGGCTATTTAAGGACCCCAAAACTGATTTACAAGATAAACTGGTACATAAGACCATCTTCTGAATAGTAAAGGTTGACAATTTTTTGGCCTGTGGAAGAATTGTCAATAGTTCTATGAAAATATAATTTAATAAAGGTGTGAAACCATTCTAGAGAAGGCCTTATAGTTTAAATCCAAAGTTTAAAAGGGAGATTGATTGTACACTAGAGGTTGGGTTGATATAGTCAATGGACAAGTCTGATTGGGTAATTTCAATGGTTGTATAATCCAAGAAGATTAGAGAAATACATACAACTAGAGACTTTAGGGATTTGATTGAATCCCATGTAATTGATCTATTCTCAACACCTTTCATAGATGAAACCCTAGAAGTTGTAGCTCGTTAGGAGGTGTATTCCTTCATGTATGGGTTTAGTAGATATCATCAAGTGCCTATTTTGAAGAAGATACATCAAAGATCATATTAACAATAGAATGGGGGTCATTTGCATACAAGGTAATGCCCTTTGGGTTATAGAACACATTTGTATTTTCTATAGTAGTAGTCAAATCATTGACAAATTTCATTCATGATTTAATGGAAGTCTATTTAGATTGGGCAGTTTTTACATTGCCGAAAGAACATTTGTTCGAATTGAGACTCATGTTTGAAAGATGTAGTGTAATGCTAATTGCCTTGAATCAAAAGAAGCTCATGTTATTTACCTCAGTTAGAATCTTGCTAGGGCATATTTGTAGTGAAGGAATTTTGGTCGATCAAGCCAAAATTGAAGTGATCCTTGGATTGAAACCTCCTACAAAGCCTTTGGAAGTGTGAAAATTTCTGGGACATTTTGGCTCTTATAGGGAGTTCAAAAGAGGATTTTATGAGCTTGTTGCACCAATGGAAATGTTGCTTCATAAGGACCATAAGTTCCATGGACACAAGTGTCAATTCTATTTTGAGAATTTGAAGGAAAGATTGGTTTCAACACTCATTCTTGTTTTTCCAGATTGGTCCAAATCTTTGCATATCCATGTGGATGAATTGAGGATTGCGATTGGTGCAGTTTTGCACAACGGGGTGAAGGAAACATAGATCACCCATTTGTTTGGCAAGTATGAAGCTTTCGGTAGCTGGGAAGAAGTATACCTCAATTGAAAGAGAAGCCTTGGCTATGGTGTATATATTGTGAAAATTTTGACATTATTTATTAGAAATACCTTTGAGTTCTATATAGATCATCAAGCACTTAAGTAAGTGCTTAATAAGCTGTTATTGGGAGGTAGAATTTTAAGATGGCTGGTTCTCTTTCACAAGTACCCGTTCAAAACAATTGTAAGACAAGGGAAAGAAAATGTTGAACCAGATCATCTTAGCCAAATTCAACGAGGTAAGAGTCATGAGACTTTCAAGATGATTTTCCAGATTTGTTGTTTAGAGTTGAGGCTATTCTAAAACAATTGGAACAAATAAAAATCTTTCTTCAATCTAGAGAGTTACCTAAACATTAGACAAAGAAGGAAAAGAAGCAATTATTGCAATAGCTTTGCCTTATGCTCTCATAGATGGATTTTCTATACAAGCTAGGCAAAGATTAAGACAAAGAAGGAAAAGAAGCAATTGGTTGCAAGAGCTTTGCCTTATGCTCTCATACATGGATTTTCTATACAAGCTAGGCAAAGATAAAGTATTGCTGCCATAGATTATTTTGCTAAGTGGGTTGAAGCTTCAGCTGTTCCAAACTGCATTGCAAAGCTTATTTATGAGAGCATTATCACATGGCTTGGTTGTCCTAAGATGATTGCGAGTGATAGAGGTACACACCATCAATAACACCATTAAGATTCAAATGAGTGAATTCAAGATTTCACACAATAGAAGTACAGCCTATCACCCCTGTGCATGTGTATTTGTCAGTAATCCTAGGTGTCATAGGATAGCTTTTGTCTTATTCTAATAAGTTTAATTGTCATTCCCATAAGAATGGGAAGAGTCTCTTGGGAATGTGAATTGGACAGCCATTTCATTGGCTTTTCATATTGCAATGCTTCCTCATTTCAATATGAATTGTGAAGACAATTTTGGTTTGCACCAAACATTGTAAATTGGCATTCCGTCCATGGTCCGGCTTGACATTGGTATCAGAGTAGGATTTTTTCTATTGGTCATTCCATTCTCTCTCCATTCTTTATTTTTTCATTCCAGCCAATCAGAACTCCATTAAAATTCAGTTTTCTTTTGTACAGGATTGCGTAGCAATTGTTTAGAGGATGTACTTGCTGTTTTTGAGTCATTTATTCACTGATTTCAGTCTGCTCAAGTCGTTTTTGCTATTTTCCAGCATTTGCAGACCTGTGAAGATGCGTTTCAGCCTGTAATAAGGCATTCTGCTGTTGTCATGAGGCGTTTTGGTCATTCTTGCTGTTTATTGACCTGCCATAAAGGTGTTATATTCAAGGAAAAGACGTATTGTCTGTTCTGACTGCGTTTTACCTGGAGTGTGGCAGTTCTTGTCTTGTAACTTGCTGTTTTCAAGGTGCCTGACCTGCATTTTCGTTGATTATTGGCTGTATTCATCTTTGACTGCTGTGTGGAATTTTTTTGGCACATTCATATGCTGTTCAGACATTTGGCAGCTAAAAACAAAGTGTGTTCTTGGACCTGCGTGGTGTTTTGGAGTGTAGCATCTTCATCCTTGACTGCTGTTCAGACTCCTAGTGGACTAAATGGCGCCATATCACCTACTGTGTGGAGCATAGCCTGACACTGGACTGTGTAAGAGTTTGGTATATATGTTGATATTTTCAACAAAGGCTGCGTTTCTTCTATCATACATTCCAATATTGGAATTGTTTTGCATATATACCAAATATGGAGGATAAAAGGTACTTTTAAGCCTTTTTTTAAAATTTTAAAAGCAAAATTTCAATTTATAAGTGTTTTTTCAAATTTGAAGCATTTAAAGTCTACTGTGGAAGTTGCGCTATGCAAAATTTGGCAAAAAAACAATCAAGTTGTGCAAATCAAAGAGAAATAAGAAGAGCCACTCTTTACCCATTCATTTTCTATCGAAAGACATAAATCCGGAAAGCAAGAAAAACTAAGTATATAGTCAAGTATGAGGTTTTCTTGTTAAGCTGGTGCTAATGATAGAGCGGATCCTTTTAACGTACTACCTAGGTACCATTTACCATTTTGCTCTCATGTGTCTTAACACCTCTTTCACATACTGTTGAGCATATATAAAGATGAGTTTCTTCTACGTACCGATTAATATATAGGAAGGGCAGGTATATAGAGAGGTTTGGTATATAGGTCTAGTGGTATATAGAAAATGAGACTTTTTTGAGTGATAAGGAACCAATCTTTTGGGGTTTCAAAAACACAAACTCAAAACTAACACAGTGCATTTAAATAAATCAATCATTGGCACAACATTGATTGGCAAAGATAAGTGGTTAGAATGGTCTCGGCAAGTGGAGAACACATTCATCTTCAATGATTTATGGTTCAATATTTGCGATTGAGATACACAACGAATTTAGCCAACAGGGAATACAAAAGATATAGAAGCAGAATAACTAGAAAGCATTGGCCTTGATGAGGGCCTCAGACGGAGATGTGTTTCATCATATTCAGAGGTGCAATAGTCCATGGGAAACACTTCATAAATTGAAAGACTTGTATGATTTTCATTCAGAATTGGAATTCATTCAGTTGCAGTTAAAGTTGTTCAACCTCCAATTGGAAGATGGTGATGTGATGAGATTGGCTTCAGAAATTTGTGTGATCAAGCATGATTT
Organism: Torreya grandis; assembly: GCA_037957365.1. NCBI lineage: Eukaryota > Viridiplantae > Streptophyta > Pinopsida > Cupressales > Taxaceae > Torreya > Torreya grandis. The sequence continues at coordinate 217,461 of JARHVA010000715.1, read as the reverse complement.
GGATGTTACGGTTGTCAAAATTGACATCTATATGACCACATTCATAAAATTCTTTCTTTTCAACTATTCAACCTACTCGAGTCTCTACAAACAAGCAATCAGTTGAAGATTCTCACATTTGATCAATTGGTTGAAAAGTTGGCTGAAAGAAAAAAAAAACTTTTGGATGAAAAACTAAGTCCATAGGTGTAAGTGTGTGCTATGTAAATGACAATTCTTCCAAAATATCCAATCAGGTCACATCATCCAAAAGTGAAGGCAATGATAACTACAAGAAGAAAAATAAAGGAAAATATGATAAAAATAACAATCAAGGTGGTAAAAAAAAAAGGAACAACCATTATTGTTAATGGCTAATTATATGGAGGAGCAACAATCAGACAACCCTTGGGAATAGCTTGGGGAAAAAAAAAACTGAAAATGGACACCAATAATAAGGTTTGGTTGTAGATCAAATTAGTCCAATCTTCAAAAAGAAGGTAAGAAATTAAGTCAAATTGGGAAAGTAAGGGACTTGTCCCAATTATTCAATCAACCGTCACAATGAAGGTGATTACATGGAATATAAGAGGGCTGAAAGGCAGCTCGTCTAAAATAATGGAAATGAAAAGAATGATTCAAATGCATCATCCCTTTATGATATTTCTTCACGAAACTAAAGCTTTGGTAGAGCTTTCAATAGTCATAGCAGAAAGAATATGGTCCAAGGCACAAAATCTTTCTCTAGGTTCTCAAGGGGCATCCGGAGGAGTTATGAGTATTTGGGATCCAAATCTCATTACTATGCTAAGTTCTTGTAGTAATAGAGGAATTTTACTGATGCATATGCACTCTAAGGTGGATGGCCAACAATTTTTACTTCTAAATATTTATGCTTTCACTATAATCGAAGAGAAGATGGCTCAATGGCAACATATAGAGCCTTTGATAAACTCTTATCCCAATGTCCCAGATATCCTTGGAGGAGATTTCAATACCATTCTTAACTTATAGGAAAAACGAGGGGTAACCTCACACTTGGATTCCAACTCAATTAAATGGCTAAATTTGTACAGTCCTTACATTTGGTAGATGTTTTGATTGAAAATGGGATAATGACATGGTCTAATAGAAGTCAAGGATTAGATTGTATCTTATAACTACTGGACAAATTCCTAATAACTGAAGAATGGTGGCAGAAGGAATATATTCGTAAAGCTTGCATTCTAAATAACCCTGGGTCTGACCATTGGCCAGTTTGTTTGGAGATAGGAAAATCTGCTCCATGTCATGCACCTTTTCGATTTCAATTAATATAGCTTCGGCATGAAAATATTGGTCAACTCATAAATCAGTGGTGGTTGGAAGGAAAGCCCAAGCATGGGACACAAATTTTTTCATTTACGAAGCGACTACAATATCTGAAATTTAAATTGAAAAAATGGAATTGGACGGAGTTTGGAGATATCAAGGAAAAAAAGAAACAAATTCTAGAGAAGCTAGAAGAGTTGAACATTATTCTCAGAACTTCTGGATATACTGATGAATTTTTGAGCCAAGAGCTTCGTCTGAAAAGTAACTTACATGAGTGGGAGACTCGAGAAGAGATTATGTAGAGACAAAAATCTAGAGTCCAATGGTTAAAAGAAGGTGATAAAAATTCTGCCTTTCATAAATCATTATTGACAAGACGAGCTCATAATCACATAGGTTCTCTTGCTAAGGATGATGGCACGAAAGAGTATTCTTTGACAGGCATGCAACAAATTGCAGAATAGTTCTTCCAAAAGCTTTTCGAAGCCCAATCTCTTGATAGATCAGCTCACCAAACAATATTACATCTACTAGGTCTTATCACGAATCAAGATAATGAGCAACTTACTAATCCAATCGTGGAAAAGGAGCTTCAACAAGTGGTGTTCAGAATGAAAAAAGGCAAAACTCTAGGATCGGATGGTTTTCCCATTGAATTCTATCAAACATACTGGGACATCCTCAAGAACGATCTTCGCAAGGTGGTAGAAGAGGCAAGGATAACAAAAACAATGCTGAAGGAAATAAATAAGACCTTTATGGCTCTTATTCCTAAAACAGGGGAGGTGGGAGACATTTCAGGATTTATACCCATAGTTTTATGTAATGTCCTCTGCAAAATAATCACTAAAGTAATGGCAGAAGGTTGAAAACTCTTTTGGGTAAGATCATATCTCCTGAACAAGGAGGATTTGTTCCAGGATGTCAAATTCATGATGAAATTGTTTTGGCTCAGGAAGCATTACATTTTATGGAACTTCAGAAATATCCTTCGATGTTTATCAGGCTTGATTTATCCAAAGCCTATGATAGAGTTGACTGGGATTTTCTATGCCAGGTTTTGGGTTAGTTTGGTTTCTCAGAAGAATGGTAGGAATGGGTAAGGGCATGCTTATCATCAGTTTCCTTTTTTGTTGTGGTTAATGGAACTCCACAACTTTTCTTTCCTTCAAGAGGAATACGCGAAGGAGATCCACTATCACCATTTTTATTCATTATTCTGGTGGAATGTCTTGAAAGATTGCTATCTACAGCTTGTAGAAACCACAAGATAAATGGAATAACATTGGCTAAAGGTGTTCCTCCTCTTACTCATCTATAGATTGTGGATGACTCAACGCTTCTAGGAAAAGCCACTTGCTTGGAAGCTCAACAGTTGCAAAAATTTCTTATGGTGTTTTCTAAGGCCACATGTGAAGTAATTAATCATGATAAGTCTAGTATAATATTCTTTCACTGTTCAAGTAGACAAGAAGATCAAATTCTTAATATTCTTCATTTCAGACGTGGCTCTCTGCTACTTTGATATTTGGGGGTACCTATAGCACCCAAACAAATTAGAGATTGGCAATGGATTTTAAATAAAGCTGAACTAAAACTGCAAAAGTGGACTAACAAATGGCTCTCAAAATGAGGAAGAATGGTATTGGTCAAAGTAGTTCTTCAAGCCTTACCAATGTATGTATCCTCCAGGGAAGGTTATGAATTACTTAGATTCTATCTGTCAAAAGTTCTTATGGAGTGGCTTGCAACAAAAAAGAAAGTGGTCTTTAGTTAAATGGAAAACTCTGTCTTTCTGAGCAAGATGAAGGATTGGGATTTCATTCCTCTTATAAACATCATAAAGCCTTAGCAGCTAAATAATATTGGAGACTGATAAAAAATCCAATTGAGCTATGGGCTGTAAATATCAGAGCCAAATATGCAGAAAACAATCCCCCAGAGAGACTTATTAGGTTCTCTCTTCCCCCATAGGGATCTCCTACACTTGTTCTTAAGGTTGTGGCTAATTTTTTGACGGATGCGTGGGATGGGCATCCATCATTCATTACTCAGTACCCAGAGTTACAGCGTGTAATGAAAGTAATGCATGAAAAGGCATGGATTAAGGTGGATCATTATAGTAAGGATACTAATTAGTCCTAGGAAATAGGAAAGTGTTGGAAACCCATTATGGAATGGCCAATCCAAATGGAAGTGGAACAATTATCTCAGATAAATACTCTCCTTTCAACATGGCCTCTTTCAATCTCCTCAAAATCGGATGAACTGGTATGGGGGAGACATGCTATAGGAGATTATATGGTTTCTGCAAGATATGATTCCCTAAAAACAAGTAATGTTAACTCGCTTAAGGATATATTTAAAAAACTTTGGCAATTGGTAGTTTGGCCCAAGGTGAGTTTTTTTGTATGGCTGGTTTTAAAAAGAGTTCTAATTGGGGATAATTTGATGAGGTGTGGTCTTTATTGTCCCTTTTGTTGTGCCCTATGCTCAAGAAATGAGGAAACCATTTCTCATTTATTCCTTCATTGCTCATGGGTGGTTTACTTATGGAAGCTCTTATCCCAGTTATTGAATCTTCAATGGACAAATATTTAGTCATTAGAGCAATTGATTAGAGATTGGCAACAATATTTACCCAAGGGTCAGCATCTTAAACCGGTGTTTTGGGCTGCAATTACTTTGCTGTTGTGGAATGGTTGGAAAGAAAGGAATCGAAGAATTTTCTAGCAGGATCAGAAAGACATCAATTATGTCTGGGAAAAAATAAAATCAATCTGGCTGAAATTATTAGGTAGAAGATTGGGTTGCCTCAGATTCTAATGCCAGATTGGGAACACTTATGTCACTAGATATCCATACAATCTAATACTTCAACAAGGTTTGCTGTTCGGTCAAAAAAGAAAATACCCGGACAAAATTTGGACAACACCACCAAATGGGTTTGGAAAAGTGAACACGGATGGAGCCTCCAGAGGCAACCTAGGCTAGGCAAGTATAGGGGGTATTGGCATATTGTCTGATGGTACAATAGCCTTTCTTTTTGCGGAAAAAGTGGGGTTTATAACCAATAATGGAGTAGAGATAAAGGCTGTCTACAACGGTATGCAAGAGGCCTTGAAACTGGGATGGCAAAAGCTTCAAATTGAATCAAATTATGAGATTATTTTAGGCTTATTATCTAATCCATAGGATCATCCTAGAAAAAATTGGCAAATTGCTTGAGAGATGGAAAAAATTGGGAGGTTACAATCTCAATTCCAGAAGGTACAATTCCTACATGTTCTCAGAGAAACATTGAAGCTGATGGATTGGTTAACTGGGCTTTAGATAATCAAAATATTATTTGCTATGGTTTACCCCTATTGTGGTGGCCATTTAAGTGGCAAAGTGACTTGGCAAACATTCTCAACTTAAACTTGAAACAATGAAGGATCACCTGCCCTATTTTGTGGGTAATGCCCAAGCCTGGGCTATTAGCTTCCCAGCTTGGCACAATAGAATTGTATTCTTTGACTTTTCTATAATATAAGTTTGTTGCTTAAAAAAAAAACCATAATGATAAGCAACATCTCTACTGCAAATAGTGTGATAGAAAAGGAAGCCATGAAACTCACGAATGCAGGACTTCATGGGAGAAAATTGAAGCATACCATAAGAAGAAAGAGGAAAAATCAAAGAAACAACAAAAGAGCCAAACTCTACTCAATTCACCAATGAATGTGTGCTTTCCAGTTCAGATGATGAAGCAAATGATGTCTTAGTTAGTTTGTCATGGTTTGATTCATGAGTTCTTGATACCGGTGCCACCCTACATGACTTTCCGAAAAGACTTCTTTGAAGAGTTTAATGAAGAAAGTTGTGGTCCAGTGTTCCTTGTAGATAGATCAAGTTTGCAACCACAGGGAAGATGTACAATCCGACTCAAGTGTCCATGGCTTTTAGATTTCAAATTTCAAAATGTACTATACCTTCCTCAATTGAAAAAAAAACTTGTCTCTAGTGCTCATTCAACAAGGCCATTCCATCTTGTTGGACAATGGTGACATCACTATCAAAAGGAAAAGTGACAATGCTGTCATCTTGATAGGACGAGGAAGGAAAATTGCTCAAACTCAAGCGTGAGCCATCAGTTTTAATGAATTATGCTCATCTTGTTGAAGATGAAATCTCTGCAAGCATGTTGTGGCATGCAAGATTTCAACATACTTTTTATAACAGTATTTGTGTCTTGCAAAAGAATGGTGTTTTTGATTTGCTTAACTTGCCCGCAAAACTTGATGAAGAGTGTGAAGCCTACATTTTGGCCAAACACGCAAGAGAACCGTTTCCAAAGTCATAGTGAAAAGCCGACAGAATGTTGCAGTTGGCTCACTCAGACTTGTGTTCTCTTCAATTCTCTTAGTTGGTGGTCATAGTTCATGTTCATTGATCACTACAACAAAATGGCTTGGATATATTTAAAAAACGGTGGAAAAATGCGTTGAAGTTTTTAAGACTTTCAACGTAGATTTCCACCGTTTTTTAATTTGCTGTTGCGTAGTTGGATATATTTTCTGAAGAACAAATCATAAGCTTTCAAGACTTTTCAAAAGTTTCGAACCATGATTGAAAATGAAGCTCAAACCTGCATTGAAACACTCTAGAATAATAATGGTGGTGAATACATTTCAAAGAAGTTTGAATCCTTTCTCGAGCAAAATGGGATCAAACATCATCTCACAGTCCTTCATATGCCGCAACAAAATAGAGTTGTAGAGAGGATGAACAAGACCGTGATGAATATGGTTCGTGCTATGTTGTACTTCAAAGGGCTAAATTTGCACTTTTGGGCTAAAGCAGCTAAAACAACAGTATGCCTATGCAACATATCACCATCAGTAGCCCTTCAACTCAAGACTCCATATGAGATGTGGTCATCTTCCTTTAGCGTGACATTTTTGGGTTTTTGGATCCACTTGTTATGCATTCATTCCAAAAGAGGAGGAATAAGTTGGACCACGAGTTGTAAATACATTCACTTGGGATATTCTAAATCCTCCAAGGCATACAGGCTATATGATGAGAAAAAGAAGTTGTTTCTTGTCACAAGAGATAGTCTTTTGTGAAACTGAAAAGGCCAAAGCAAACATTGATTGACAATTGAGTCGACTTGATAAATGTGCAAAGTTTGATTTCTACAAGGAGAGTGATGTGGACTTTCCAAATAGTGAGTGGGGGACATACAATCGGGAATCAATTGATTCTTTATTGTCTCCTATAAATGAGAATGAAACTCCTCCCAAAGGAGGAAGTGCAACTTCATCAGACAATGAACAAGGGCCACAAGAACAAAGGGCAGAAAGTGAAGGAGCTTCAGAAGATGAAATCAAAGCACCTAAACCACAGAATAAGATGCCTAAGTGGGCCACCCAAACATTGAAAGATGTCAAACCCTACGAAGTTGGGAAAACAAGGACTAGAAGTGCACATGCAGCTGCATCGCAATCAAACAAGTTCCTTGAAGAAATTCAAGACAAGATTGAAAAGCTCACCTTGGATGATTGTTTAGAAGAACTCAATGTTGCATTTGATTCAAAATCAACATATTTCAAACATGCTGAGAAGCTTGAACCTTGGACAAAAGTAATGAAAGATGATTACAGTGCATTGGTAAAAAATGGGACCTGAAAATTGATTGATCCTCCAATCGGTTGCAAACCAAATTGGTTGCAAGTGGGTCAACCGTAACGAATACAAGATCGATGGCTCACTTGAAAGCATAAAGCCAGGCTTGTCACAAAGGGATATGCTCAAAAGGAAGGAATTGACTACAATGAAACCTTTGCATCGACAACAAAATGGATTACTATTCAAACCATGTTGCTTTTGGTAGCTCACAATGGATGGAAAGTTCACCAAATGGACGTCAAAATTGCATTTCTAAATGGTGATATCAAGAAAACAATGTACTTAACACAACCCAAAGGTTTTGTAGTAAATGACTGAGAGCACAAGGTGTGCAAACTTGAAAAATCGTTGCATGGTTTGAAACAAGCCCCTCGAGCATGGTATGATAAAGTAGTTGAGCACCTTATGAACATGAACTTCAAATGATTTGAGTTTGAAGATGCAACTTTTTTTGTCAAAACAATTGTATTTGTAGTGGTGTGTGATGATTTGCTCATCGCAAGGAATAATGAAAGGTACATTGCAAAGTACAAATCAAAGTTGATGAAAAGTTTTGAAATGATTGATTTGGGTTATCTGCATTACTATTTGGGTATTGAAGTAATTCAAAAACCAAAGTATATCTTCATCACTCAGCAAAAGTACATTGGTGACATGCTGAGCAAGTTCGGAATGGAAGATTGTAAGCCTCCCAGTACGCCCATGGAACATAATCTAAAATTGACATCAGAAGATACAACAGAGTTGGTTGATGCCACTAAATACAAACTCATTGGAAGTCTGATTTATGTGACCACAACTAGACCAGATATATCCTTTGCTGCTAGTGTTCTTTCAAGATTCATGTAACAACCTAGAGACAATCATTGGGTAGCAACAAAAAGAGTCTTTAGAGACCTCAAAGGAACACAAAATTTTGGGTGCAAATACTCCAAGGCAGGGGACTTCAAACTGGTTGGATATTCAGAGACTATTGTTGACGTAGTGGATTGCACCCTGGACAAGAGGCCGAGCTCTTGCCTTCCACACGCAACAATGAAAACTCCCCTCTCGCCTGTGGGACCGGCGAAGCTGGGGGGAGAGTCTCTAGATAAGGGCTAGCTCCCTTTGATGTATCTTTTAGGTCCTGGATTTCCTACTGCTAACAAATAAATGAAAAAGGGGGGGATGAAAAGGGAGAAGGATGCTGAAAACATAACCTAAACCTAAAAATAAAAATGTGATACACCAAAAAAGTTGATACACCCAGCCCGAACATACACTTTTCACTAAGAAGAAGCTGTCATACACTTCATTTGATGTGGGAAACTCTTTTGTATCAGTGAGTCAGGGGTCCGCAGAGATACAGGGAGGAAGAACTATCAAAGGTGTTCTGAGACACACTTTGGCAGCCTATTCACATGCGCCTATATTCTTGCTGTAGACACTTCTGGCAAACTTGCAGAAGGAGAAACTTCACAATGCACCAGACATGCTGGAATCGTTTTGCGAAAAGCATAAAAGAAAATGACTTTTAACACAAAAAGAAAACATAGACATACGCGTGAGTGCAAGTTCAAATGGAGGTAAAAATTGCTAAGTCTTGATTCAAGGTAAAAATTCGGCAGAGTTCTGCCTTACAAACCCAGAGATTTTTGGGCAGAGCTTTGCCTTACGGGCTAAGAGATCCTATCCTCAAATGAGAAGTTTACAATATATAGAAAGAGGAGAAGTAAAGGCGCCCCTTTGGAAAAGACTTTTGGCGCCTTTTGACAAGCTGGCCCATGTGCGCTGAGGGCGTTGGGAAGAGGAAGCCGCTAAAATATGAATGCTGTGTCGGCTTATGCTTTGACTTTGGCGTTCAAACATTATTGTGACAGCACGGGCCGCGCCTCTTTTTCTGCAAACAAGATTGCTCTTCTCGGATATTCATGCGGTTTGTCTGCTCGTTAATGCAAAGTGAAGAAAATAGGCAGCGCCGCTTACTGTTTGCGTCATTTGATGACCACTTGGCAAGCACTGTTCCAACTGCAAGAATAAATCCCTGAGTTGACACCTCTTCTTTGCCACCTGGACTGTTTGTCCGCTTCTGCGCTTTGTCTCTTCCTAGTTTTGTCTTTTCCCTGCTTTGTCTCTTCTGGCTCCTTTGGCCCTCGGGGGCTATCTTTTGCTAATTCTTCGTGTCTTTCCGGCTTGCTTTGGCCGCTTTCCGCTGATCTCAACAAGTGACACGTGGCATGTTCCGTTGTGAAATAGGCGAGGACATGTGGCAGCATCTGCTTAACTCATAGAAGCTTTAGACACCTTTTGAGAGTCCTGTGGAAGATGACACATGGCGGCTTCTGCTCTCTTTAGCAATTCGTTTGGGGCCCACCACAGTCCTTACGGAACAAAAAGGGAGAGACCGCGGATGTTGACACTTGATGGCTTCCGTTGAGCTTTACAAGGGATATGTGGCATGTTCCGCTACTCTTAGAAAAACATGTCAAAACCTTCCGTAGTTGCCACTTGGCACCCTCCGCGGAACTCTGAGGGAAGCTTATTGAAAGAAGCTTTGAAACTCGGATGCTGACACTTATCACGCTCCGCCGAATTTCACAAGGGACACGTGGCACGTTCTGCTGCTTGGGCTTTTCCTGGTTGGCGCTCAAGAATTTAAAGATCAAATGACTATTTCCCTGCTGTAAAATTGACGTTCGCGGGCCCGCCACTGTTTGAAAACCAACGGCTAGTCTATTTCCTTGAAAATGATAGCTTCAGAGATGTCACCGTCCTTGGCAAATCCTTCGGTTCTTTTCTTTTGTTTCGGCGGCCTTTTCTGCTCCGGTCGGGCATTTGTCTCGGCCAATTTTTCCGCGGACAAAATGTTCGCGAGAATTATCTCGCTCGACGCTTCCCTTTGCTTGACCTTCGAAATTTCTTCGGGTTTTTTCTCCCGCGGCCTTTTTCCGAATTTCTTCGGACTTTTTGTTCGAAAGAATTCTTTTGGACAAAAAGTCCGAAAGAAATCAATTTATGCCTTTGGCTTAGCCCTTTTATTTTTTGCGGGATTTTCTTCCGAAGAATTTCTTTGGTCAAAATGTCCGAAGGAATTCGTTTGGTTCAAAGGGACCATTCCAATGCCCTTGCGGAGGGGCAATAAACATTTGCAAAGTGAACAAGGCAAGTTGGAATTTCTTTCGGGGAAGTGAACAAGAGAATTCCTTCGGACATTTTGTCCGAAGGAATTCTCTTGTTCACTTCCCCGAAAGAAATTCCAACTTGCCTTGTTCACTTTGCAAATGTTTATTGCCCCTCCGCAAGGGCATTAATTCCTTCGGACATTTTGTCCGAAGAAATTCTCTTGTTCACTTCCCCGAAAGAAATTCCAACTTGCCTTGTTCACTTTGCAAATGTTTATTGCCCCTCCGCAAGGGCATTGGAATGGTCCCTTTGAACCAAACGTTGAACCAACTCGTTTGAACCGAGCCGTTGAACCCATTGAATCTGAGCCAATTGAATTGAATGGTTCAATGGTCCGAAGAAACTATGTTGAAGCCCCTTTCATTCTTTGAACTGGTTCTTCATCTGCCAAAAGACTTGCCTGCAGAGTCCGTAGTTCTTCTCTGCAGAGTCCGTAGAAACACTTGCAGAGTCCGTAGAAAACACTTGCAGAGTCCGTAGAAATAGGCCTGCAGAGTCTGTAGAAAGTTCCAGACTTGTGCAAAATCAAAAAAATGAACTGGCTAAGAACAACAAGAAAAAAAGGGGGGGACCGATTTTGGCCTGCAGGACCAAAATGGTCAACAACTATGTTGGTGATTTTGAAGATGGGAAATTCACTTCGGGTTTTCTAATGAAACTAGGAACAACAATGATCAAATGGAAATCCAAGAAGCAATCGGAAATCCAAGAAGCAATCAATGTCGACAATTTATTCAAAGGCAACCAAAGGGATTTTGTCGCTTAGAAGGGTTCTTTCAGATTTGCAGGAACAACAGATTTTGTTATCACCTCTCATGGTTAACAACACTTATGCAATTCAATTGGTAAATAATCCATTTTTTCACGATCGAACCAAGTATATCAATACTAAATTTCATTTGATTTGGCACTATGTGAAAGATGTCAGTGTCGAGTTGCAACATTGCCCTACAATAATGAAACCAACAAACATCTTGACAAAAGCGCTGGGATAAGAAAAAATTGAAAAGTTCAAAGGAATAGTTGGTCTCACAATGCCCCCTGCAGATTAAGGGGGGGATGTAACAATATTGTACATATTTGTCATTAATCTTAGGTATCATAGGATAGCTTTTGTCTTATTGTAATAAATTTAATTGTCATTCCCGTAGGAATAGGAAGAGTCACTTGGGAATATGAATTGAATAGCCATTTCATTAGCCTTTTTTATTGTAATTACAATTTGAATCGTGAAGACGATTTTGGCTTGCACCAAACATTGTAAATTGACATTCTGTCCATGGTCTAGCCTAACAAAATGGTCAAATTCAAGCATTCAACAAAGTTCTAGAAAAAATACTCACAAAGATTTGTAATGTGAACAAATATGATTAGGAATATACAATTCCAGTAGTTCTTTGGGCATATCCAACCAACTACTGAAGAGCAATAGTATGGATACTATTTTCGGTTGAAGTATGGTCTAGAAGCAAGCATGCTAATGGACCAATGGTTTCAAGTATGTGAATCACTATTGTAACTCATACGGGATAAGATATGTCCTTGAAGAGAAGGCTAAAGGATCTTATAAGCTAGATGAGACACCATTTGTTTCAGCATGAACACATGAATTACATAAAAATAATTAGAAAGCTTGGCGTGACTATAACCTAAGAAGAAAAAGAATTTCATGAAGGCTAGTTGGTGCTATTGTAGGAAAGGAGATACATGCCACATCTAAGAAACTTGCGAATTAAGTGGCAATGACCATTTGTAGTTCATCGGATTACAAGTGGATCAATTAAGCTAAGGGAGTTATTTTGAAACTTGTAGGATGGTTTTATGAATGGTAGGTGGATGAAGCCCTACCATGAGTAGTTAGCCCAAGAATGAAATGCAATTAGGTGTACTTGTTGTACATAAGTAGATGTACTCTTGTTTTACCCTCAATGAAGCCAACTCTTGCTGATTCATCTGGCATTGCAGAGTCACCCTGTCTCCTCCAATAATTGGATTCTATCCTTGATTTATACTCCAGGGCTTCTTGGAAAATTTGAATTAACTTGCCACCCATTGATGATTTTAGGTATGGCTGCAACCATGGTATGAACCATTCTAACCCCTCTCTCTCTTTCTTAAGATATTCTTTTAGTTTTGTTACAATTGTTCTAAATATTTGGTCATTCTCCTTTATAGTCTTGTTTTTATCTTATTTGAGATCTCTCATCTTGCTTTATGCTCTCTTTTTGCACATACACATAATAATAATCATTCTAAAGGTCGTTTCTAGTTTTGGCCATGCCAAATTACGTTCTAGACTTACTTTTATGTACCATTTCAAAGTTTCATCTCTCAAAGTGCCAACAAATGCTTGTACATTGGGATTTGTTATCCCATGGCTTCTCCAATATGGGTTTGACAAAAACAAATGCTTGATCACATCCTTAGTATCCTTACCGTTCATCAAAAACTTCATTTTTATGCCCCTGATTAGGGAGGTGGGTGTGTATTCTACCTGTTATTATTGTGAGTGTTATTGCCTCTAGGGTTGCCTTTTATTGTGTTATTCATACCACTATTAGATTCTGTCATCTTTTTCTTTGTTTTCTTTCATTGTTTCCTTCTTGTTGGATGATTTCTTCCCTCATCTCGTGTTAACTGTAATGTCCCCTATTTGGGACAAATGGTCCAAATGGGGTTATCAAGCAAACCCTAGCAAGAATTTATTAATTCTGAATTTTCATAAAACCCTCATTGCTGCCTATAAAATCAGACTGCTGCAAGTGGCCATTCAAATAATTCTGAAAATTAATAAAATTGTACAAAAAATCCCAGCCACCAAATTACTCAATAACTGAATATTTCCAATGAGTAACTGCTGGAAAATAATAATAAATTATTGGAAAAATATATAAAACTTCAGATTGCAATTAGGCCTTGAATGGCCACTAAAACCCTTCCAAATGGCTTCCCAAGGGGGTTGCTCAACTGAAATAATATTCAGAATATTATTAATATTATTTAGCCTTCAAATAGCCTCACAAGCCCTCACAACGAGCTTCAAAACGCAAGCGTCCAGCTGGAATGATTATTAAGAAATTAGAGATCTGATCTTGTGCATGAATCTGCCCTCAAAACACTCAATAGGCAGTTGTCTAGCCGCAATAAATTCCAAATAAAATCACAAACCCTAGGAGAGGGTTTACAAGTGTAGCTCAACCCTTTGATGGGGTCTTCAATGCCTCAAGGCAAGTCACCACCCTCAAAGACCCTTAAACACTTCGGAAATGACCTCCAAAAGCAAGTCACCACTCCTCAATGCTCAATCCACTTGCCAAGGCAAGTCGCCACCCTAGGAGAGGGTGCAATTCAACAAGTATCAATTCTAAAGCGCAATTACAGCCTTTGTGTAGACCTGCCCTAGATGGAAGAATGGAGGGTTTCGTTCCTAAACTCCTTTGTGCACTTGAAGGGTTTCGTCCTCAAGTCACTTGTTCAAGCTTGACATACGTGAACATAAGATTCAATATCAAAATTCAACATCCATCCAAATGAAACCTTCCTTTGCTTTTATACAACTCCCCTCAAGGGGCACGCCCAAAAGGGAGGGAAACATACATTTAAATCATATGAAATATTACTTTTAAAACTCTTACTTCAGTCAAGTGGTGCTCATGGCCCTTAAAGGACCCCAATTTAAGTGGCTCTTATAACAAAAAATACCTTTTAAATTACCTTTTACATGTATTCATTCAAAACCACTTATTTCCCTTTCTTTTCCCTTAGCCCCCAGGAAATGGGTTAAGGCTAAGGGTCTTCAAGGATGTCCCTAACAAAAGAGGAACATGACAATCCTCTCCGCCCAAAATTGCTTGTCCTCAAGCAATTGAAGTAACCATAGGGTTGTTTCCACCATAGACTTCATGCACAACTCGACCTTTGGTCCTTCCCATGTGGGAGAACCCTCTTGGTGGAGCCTCCTACTGCTGTATATGAGGATTATTTGCTGTTCATGCAAGCTGGAATTGAAAAGAACAGCAGTACCATATCCTCTTTCTTCTTGCCATTGAGCCCATGTACTTCAAAAAGGCCAATAAGAAATGCATTCCAGCAATGCGATCTTCAAACATTTGGGCATTGATTGCCCTTATACCAGAACCTGCACAAGAAACAAACACATTAGTCCAAAAAGTTCTCCATTGTGTTTTTTCGTGCCTTCCATGGGCTGGAAACCCTCTCCACAAGGTGATCCTCCAACCCTTGGCCCTCATGCCCTTAGGCCCTCGATATTAGAATGGAATGATTTGCAAGGAGGCCTATACATGATGATTAGAGGGCTGTATTTGCATCTTACAGCCATGCAATTGCTCCTCCTGGAGATCCCCTTTCTCACTTCCCTCTTGCCCTTTGATGTATCAAACATGTGTGCAACTTCAAGAGGAACAAAAATGAAATCATTCTTTATCTTAGAAGAGCTGGATTTGTCAAAAGGAAAATATTCGGAAAGTGATACCTTACTGTTCCAAATGGAAAGATCCGTTGGATCTTCATTCCTTGTGTGCATACTCATGTGGCCACCTTTCAACAACCCTTGGGTAGCTCCTTCATGCCATGGTAGACTTCTCCAAGCTTGTAACAAAAGAATAACAAGAAAACTCTTGGGGAACATACCTTAGAAACCACTTTCCATATCTTGCCAACCCCCTTGAATGATTATTTTCATGTGTGCTATATGTATCATCAGTAGCTGCCTTTTCTCCATGCTTTCATACCTATGTGGAATCAACTGTGGGTCCAAAAGGAACTCATTGTGTCTAATGACTGGGTGCTGTACCATAACTTCATTCTTTACCCTTTCTTCATGCAAGCTGTACCTTCGAACATAGGCCTTTTTAGTTTTTGATAGCAGCTGTAAATGGATCAAGAAGTCAGACTTTTCATATACATTTCCAGAATTGGTTAGGGGCTGTAGTGTGCTAAAAAAATCAGAATCTTTGACCTTAATAGGTGGCTGATTTGGCCCTTCAAACTCATCATTCTCAAAGCTCCAAAAATTCTGAGACTTCACAACTAATTCTGATTTTCGTTTATACCTTTTAGATTGATCTTCAATGCAAAATTCAGATCTGCCTTCATATTTTTTAATCAAGCTCATGCAAAAACAAATTAGATGCTTTCCTACATACCTCTTCATGGGGTTATCCATGAATATTTTGGTCTCTTCAACTTCTCCAAAATCTTCTTCTTGAAATTCATAATTTGGGGTACTAGGCTGCCCC
The DNA here is from genome assembly GCA_037957365.1 of Torreya grandis. Classification (NCBI taxonomy): domain Eukaryota; kingdom Viridiplantae; phylum Streptophyta; class Pinopsida; order Cupressales; family Taxaceae; genus Torreya; species Torreya grandis. Next base: position 202,075 of record JARHVA010000715.1, on the reverse strand, counting down.
AATGTACTTAGTATTGTTGCATTTTTGTCTATCATTTGCAGTCCTCTTTGCTGCTCCAACAACTCAGGTTTTTGATGTTCTGAAATTTCAGCTCTCAGCTGTCCCAAACTGTCATTTTTCTGTTGCTTACCCCTTTCCTTTAATTCTGAATTTTCTGTTTTGTTGATTCCTTCATAAGAATCCTCATGGGGGGCTGTCCTTTCATTCTTTTCCCCACTATCAACTTGAACGGTTGCTTTTTTACCTTGTAGAGTTCCTTTCACTTGGAATGAATGATACCTTGATGCACCAGATAGAGTTGCAACTGCCTTTTCCTTTGACCCTTGTTGGCTGCCTTCTTTTTCAAACTCAGATTTACATGTCTCAAAATTTTCCATTTTTATATCAGAGTTTTTTGATTGTCTTTGCTCTTGTGGCTACCCTTCAAATTGGTTTTGCGTGTCTCAGATGTCCCCACTTTAAGCTCTGAGTTTTCTAAGTTTGATGACTTTAAAACCAGCTGATTGTTAGTCAATGGTGGCTTGAAACTTACTGATTTTTGTTGCCCTGAACTCTCATGTGTTGGCTATTCCTTGCATGTCTGAATATTTGCCTTTGGCTGCCCGGGAGCTACTGATTTTTAATGTCCAGCATACTCGTGGGGTGGCTGTCCTTTATACAGTTGAAAACTAGGATTAATTTGGTGCCTCAATGGCTTCCCCTTATACAATCGAAAATCCCTTGTGGGAAGCATCAAGATTTTTGGTTTTGGCAGCTCCACCTTATCAAACAGTTTAATGATCCTCTCACCTAGTTCCTCATATGTTCTAATGAGGTCATGATTGTGTGTCCCCTGCCCAAGATGCCACCAATCATGGGCAGCCCCTTCCAAATGTTGGATGACGAAATTTAGAACTTCTCTTTCACCTCTAGGCCTCATGTCAAGGTATTCATTAACCTTGTCTACCCATGCTCTAATTGAAGTACCTGGATCTCCATCAAAGGTAGGTAGAACAATCTTCCCCAATTCATCATGCACAACCACTTGTCCATGATGCCTCTTTCCTGGTTTCCATGCTACCCATTCATTGAAGCTTGTTTCTTTTCTGAACTGGAGGCTGTGCATCAAATACTCATCATTGTGTTCCATTAGATCCCAACAAATTGAAGGCTGGTCCTCCATTCCAAGGGGCTGATCCCCTTCCTGTCCCTTCACTGTTTGAAGGAATGTGGTCATAGTCCTTGTCAACCAATCTTGGGCTTGAATAAGACTCTCCAACTTAGCTCTTTCCATTTCACTGTTTGATATATGACTGTCCATCCCATAGTTTAGCCAAGAAATTGGCTCTGATACCACTGTAATGTCCCCAATTTGGGACAAATTGATCAAATGGGGTTATCAACCAAACCCTAGCAAGAATTTATTACTTCTGAATTTTCATGAAACCCTCACTACTGCCTGTAAAATCAGACTGCTGCAAGTGGCCAAATTGCCAATAAAATATCATTCAAATAATTCTAAAAATTAGAAATATAGTACAATAAATCCCAGCCACCAAACGGCTCAATAACTGAATATTTCCAATGAGTAATTGTTGAAAGAATAATAATAAATTATTGAAAAAATATATAAAATTTTGGATTGCAAATTAGGCCTTGAATAGCCACTAAAACCCTTCCAAATGGCTTCCCAAGGGGGTTGCCTAACTGAAATAATATGTAGAATATTATTAATATTATTTGGCCTTCAAATAGCCTTGCAAGCCCTCAAAATGAGCTTCAAAACACAAGCACCCAGTTGGAATGATTATTAAGAAATTACATATCTGATCTAGGGAATGAATCTGCCCTCGAAACCCTCAATAGGTAGTCGTCTAGCTGCAATAAATTCCAAATAATATCACAAACCCTAGGAGAGGGTTTACAAGTGTAGCTCAGCCCTTTGATGGGGTCTTCAATGCCTCAAGGCAAGTCACCACCTTCAAAGACCCTTAAACACTTCGGAAATGACCTCCAAAAGCAAGCCACCACTCTTCAATGCTCAATCCACTTGCCAAGGCAAGTCGCCACCCTAGGAGAGGGTGTAATTCAAAAAATATCAATTCTGAAGCGCAATTACAGTTCTTGTGTAGAACTACCCTAGATGGAAAAATGGAGGGTTTTGTCCGCAAACTCCTTTGTGCACTTGAAGGGTTTCATACTCAAGTCACTTGTTCAAGTTTGACATACTTGAACATAAGATTCAATATCAAAATTCAACATCCATCCAAATGAAACCTTCCTTTACTTTTATACAACTCCCCCCAAGGGGCACATTGAAAAGGGAGGGAAACATACATTTAAATCATATGGAAGATTAATTTTAAAACTCTTACTTCAGTCAAGTGGCGCTCATGGTCCTTAAAGGGCCCCAAATTAAGTGGCTCTTATAACAAAAACTACCTTTTACATGTATTTCATCCAAAGCCACTTATTTCCCTTTCTTTTCCCTTAGCCCTTGGGAAATGGGTTAAGGCTAAGGGTCTTCAAGGATGTCCCTAACAAAAGAGGGACATGACATTAACTCAATTTTAAAGTAATTTCTTCCAAGTATATGATCAAATTCTTCTATTGTTCTTTGGTTTATGATGATTCTCTTAAAACAATTCCAATAATCTTGCCAAGTTTTATTTCTTACTTCTTTGTGTCTTGTAACTTTTGGTGGTAAGTGACTTGATAATTTTGTTCTCTTTTCTCTTTTCAAATCCTTTGACTTCAAATTGCTTGCTCCAAAAACTCAATTATAACTACCAATGGGTTGGATCTGTACTTGTGGTTGTCTTTGTATGGTATGTTGCAGCACGAGGGATGACATTGGCTCATGGGGATTTATCTCAATACATCATGGTGTTCTCTTGCAGCTAGGGGATCTTACAAGGTTTTTTGAATCTCATTCCCTTCTACGATTATGATTTGTTCTATTCTCTCTTCTTCTACTTGTTCTAATTTTTCTTCTCTATTTTCTACAGGGGTCTCTTCTCCTCTACTATCTACACTTCTGATTCTTCATTTGGATTAACTTCTGTAATTCCTAAATCTAAACAAGTAGAAGGAATTGGTCTGTCTACCAATTGGTCTACCAATCTAATTGGTGTCAATTCATCCTCCTTTTCCTCTTCTCCAGCTTCAACAACTACTATTGCTCCTTTAATGGTCAATCTTCTATGTTAAAGCAGTCTTGAGATGACCTCATATTCTTCGTTAAAATCAAAAATAAAGTCTCTTGGACCCATGTTTGGGCCTCTATTCTTTCATTTTAATGCTTGGTGCTATTTTTGTATTTCATCAATCTGTACTTTTGGGAGTATTTGACTTTTGTATACGTGGTGGTTTTTATTTGGTGGTAGACCCTCTTATCTACTCATCTTCTTCCTGTTTTTGCTTTTATTTTCTCTAGTGTCTCTTCGAAGTTTGTGTTCCTCTCTTCTCTTTTTCTCTATCTTCTTATCTCTATTTTTTTACTCTTTCTCATCCCCGCTTATCTCTATTCACACCCCAACTGCTAAATGAATTTTACTTTCTGTCCATTATTGATCCACCCTTTTGTCATGCCATCCCTTGGGTGCTTGGGGCCCTTAACTAAACTTTCTACAATCCAGGCCAATCTCTGTTTCAACAAAGAGCATGCGGATCAACAACAATTTTTTTTCTATTGAATCTTCCTCCGGGCTTTCTAAAAACTCTTCTTTCTTGCTGTCAAAGCTTGTCTAGTCTGGAATGGTCCAAATGCTTATGAATGAATTGAGGGTTCTTGAACCAGTACTCTATAGCTCTCATCCAACTCTTGCCAATTTATTCTAATTCTTGTAGTATTTTTGGAGTCCAGATGATTGGGTTCTTAATCGCAATCTTAGATGATGCATGTGCCCTGCTCATGGCCACAAGAGATGAGGAAAAGAACAACATAATTTCTCGTCCTGATCTCTAAATTATACTACTCTAACTTGGCTAAAGTGCTCCCTCTTCTTTCTGTTTTTGATTTGAAAAGTTTCTTCCATCTTGTTTCCCTCCAATCTTTGATTTTAGGGTATCTCCCCTTGGGAATTATCTAAGGTCCTAACAATGGAACCAAATGTTGGCATAAAACAGTGGTAACTGAATGTATGCCAACTAAACAGGGTTACCCTAGTTAGACATAATGCACACAATAGGAAATTCAATTAATAATCTTTCATTCCATAGAAATATTTAAGAATGGTTCTTGATCATGCATAAACAAGGAACATTATCACAAACATGAAAGAACACATGATTTCCCACTCAATCCATCTATCTTTAATCAAAATCAATTGTATTTATATTTTTCCATTATATATATTCCTCTGTATCTTGTATGCTCTTGTATGTCATGCTCAATCATGTCTATCCATGCTTACAATTACAAACAACATGTGTAGATGCCTCAACTCAATCCGATACAAGAAATCATGCCTCTTAGTCATGTCCTTACATCATTCCAAGTCATATGGAGCGCTTTGACTCCTCGTATGGTACAACCACATATCCATTACTTGAGTTGGCCATATTACGCATAAATGCTTTGTTTTGTTGTCTGAGTATTGTCAAAAGCTCTGTGGTATGAAATTCAGCTTGTGGACTTTAATGAAATATCCTCCTCATGGATAACATGTGCTTCAGTTTTTAACTTTTGATTCATGCCTTTTGGAGTGCCTATAATGGAGAAAAAGTTAGATTTATGGAAGGACTCTTGGTTAGGGTGTTATCCTTTAGCCTTGGACGCGAGCCTAAAATACCTACACATACTGTTGACTAGAACTAGAGTTGCAAGATGAAAGACTAGTAGACTAATGGATAGGGTAAGAAAGTCAAGGAAAGGACTTGGAGAATTTTTTATCACATTGTAGAAGTTTTTGATCGTCTAAAGTCTATATTGACTAATCTTCCTAGTAGCTTCAGATTCCCTTGTGATTTTGAAGATGGTTTTTGAAAAAGGATATGGGGAGAAGGGTTTACTCGGTATTTGTAGGATATCAAGATACAAACATTTCTTCATGCTTGCTTTTCTAATGTGTTGAGGAAGGTGCAAAACTAAAGCTTGGACCAAAGCCAAGGTTTTCCTTTGGCTAGCCATTCATGGGAAGATTTTGATAGGATAATAGTTGAAGAGGTGGATATTTGTAAAGTTTGTGTCTTTCTCGATGCGTTCTTTACAGTAATTATGAAAAGGCTAATCACATGATTCTTCATTGTCCTTGTTCCTGGTATATATGGAGAGGATTTCTTAGTCAGTAAAATATGCCTTGGATTTGATTACCAATGTTGAATGATCATATGCTAGATTTAACACTTGATAGAACTTTCCCTTTATTACCTTGGTCCTTCCCTTTGGCATATGGCTCCAACTGTGATAGCTTGGGCCCTAGGGCTTGAGAGAAACATGAGAAATTTCCATAGTTGGGAGTAGTCGACAAATGGGACTTGGAGGGTGATTGAGGGATCTCGTCTTTATTTATACAATTGTCCTTGTGCAAATAAGATGAGTGAGAAACCTTCACAAATGGAGTTGAACATCCCCAAGCAGTATTCGGATCTCAAATAGTTAATGTACATTGTGCCAATTATCGACAAGACGAGAATGTACAAGTTTAAATGGCTCCCTCCTCTAGAGGGTTGGATCATGTGCTTCCTAAGGTAGCCTTGGCCTTTTAGGAGCTGGTTGTGTTTTGAGTTCTCATAGCTTACATGGGGATGCAGTGGCCTTTAGAGTCCTAAACATAGGGTTGACTCGGGGTGTTAGGTTGGTTGTTGAGCTGGATATTCTAGGCTGACTGTTGAGGGGCAGCTTATCCATCATTAGCATATTGTTGTTAATAAAGGCGAGTTATCTTAACTAGAGAATAAGGAGCATAGTAGAGGAAGTACTTGGTAAGAAGAGTTTCTCCTAGGAAATTGTCATATTCATTGTAACATGGTAATCAGCTTTTGAGGAGTCAGCATGGTAATATGCATAACAACATGGTAATCAGATTTTGAGGAAGTGGTTGATATGAAGATATTATTGGTTGGTATGAAGAGATTCTTCTAGGAAGTTACCTTTTCCACAGTTTTAAAGAAGGAAATGAAGTGGTCGATTGGCTTGCCAGTCTAGCTATGCAATTTCCAGGAGTTCCTATCAATGATCACAAATAAAGTTCTAGGAATTCCTTGGACAATTATTCCATAAGTAGTCTTTATATACTACATTGTATTCAGTTACCTGGGTGGGAATAATGTGTTGCTCATTGGCAGAATTCTATTTTTCTTTGTTGAGAAGTTAACTTCATGTAAATCCAGCTGATGCTTAGGGTTTTGGGGTGGATTATTCCCATTACAATGAGTATTCAGCAAGGTGCCTCTTTCAATGCTTCAAACAATGTTAATAATAAAAGCATTGCCGATATGGCTGCAATCAACATCTCCAACACTTCTTAGGGGTCTACCCTTGGCGGGAGAACTCAAGCTTCTCCATTGGCTATTAACTATTAACTCAAGAAATAAGAAGGTACAAAGTGTTACAAAGAGTATGCCAAGGAGGGTGCACATTCATTTAAGTGGTGATTCAGATTGTGTGGAAACAACTAACCCAAGGGATGCCATTCCATCTATCACTCATCGCCAATTCAAACATCAAGCCTCTTTGAAAAGGAACAATTCTCAAGGAGGCAATGCAGATCACAACTTGTCTTTCATGGTGGTGGAGATTACTATTCTTGTCGCTATCTAGGAGCTAAGTGTGGAACAAAGGTTTGACATTATGGAGAGGGAGCTTTTTGCCAATCGTTGGGTTCTCTCTCAAAGCACAACGATGGAGGAAAATTTGTCTTAGAATTTGTATATGCTATTGCTAGAGGATTGATGCCCCTCATCACCTTAGTAATGTTACCAGAGCTCTAGAGGAGCTTCTTGCCATTTTTCCTGCCATTGTCCATCGATTGATTGTAGTATGCAGCCCTGTTTTGCCTTTTTTGTTTTGTTTTGAGGATTGATTTGTTTGTGTTTTGATAATGATTTTGAATGCTTTGAACAGAAAAAAAGTGCAGAAACTAAAGAACTTGTGGCAAATAAATAATCTGAATTTTCACTTTTTTTAATGTCACAACTAACTGGAAAATTTCAGAATTTTATTACAATCAGAATATCGAGTTTTCCTCGATTATAACAACCCAGTTCACAAAATACTAACTAATATCTAAATCCAACAAACCAAGAAAATGTTTGTCACTTTGGCCATGGATTGTAGTAGAAACCAGCTAGCTGGAGGTAGGAAAATGTCTGATAAAACCCTCAAATGATGATACCTCCGCTTCCCTCGAGATTGCTAAGTGTTTGCCCAACCTAGGAGCCCAATCGCTAACAATAAGCAGTCCCAAACCCTAGGCATCCCAATCAACAACTCACATGCCACCTCCAGAAGTTGTACGTCCTACTTCAGCAATGGTACGGCCCAGCAATGAGGGTATTACAGCCAACAATCTCAGAATAAACTCCTCCAATCTGCTTTGATGAATAAACTCAACAATTACAAGCTCTGTGATTGAAAGAAATGGAGCAATGATTCACCAATGAAGCCAATGAAGTCCAGCTATGATCTCTAATTGATACCACCACAAATTCTCTAGACTGTGTCTTCCAACAATGTAGAGAATGCTGTTTGCAATGGATTTCGTCCTCACAAACCCTGAGAAGTATGACCTCCTCCAAAAACAAGAACCAATTCAATATCTTCATCCAACATAAAGAAAGAATGAGCCCAAAATGTTCTTATATAGCCTCTCCAAAACCCCACGCCCCCTTCTAGGGAATTAAAAGATTTTAATTTTAAATTATAACTCCCCCTTATGTCTCCCTAGGCGCCCATCCCAAGTTATAACACTTTTAAACTTTATATTATTACTTATGTCTCCCAAGGTCCCCTTCAAAAGTCACTTTATTAAAATATCATAAGTTAAATATTTTAATTTAACTTTAATAACATTATGTTATTTTAAATAATTGCACTAGACCATTAAACATTGATATCAACTGCACTCACCGACACTACCAAAAATAGTAAGACTGACAATTGGCTTCCCAGACGCCTGAAACTGACTTACTAATAATAGTAAGTTTTGACAATTTAGCCCCACAGGCCAAATCGTCACCATTACCATTCGAAACTTCACTCACCATGACCATTTGCCTTGAAAACCAGGTCTTGACCCTTGAGAAATCGAGGATAAGTCACTTTTGTGCAGGTACAAACATTTTCTCATCAGGGAATGATCATTTCTAGCACTTACAGAGCAATTCGGGTTTGCAAGACAACATTACTTATAAGCTTTATAAGTAATACGCAGGAGCACCTAGAGAACCTGAAAGGGTCTATGGCAGTTTCAGTGTTAATTGGGTTTGTGATGTTGCATTACTTATTAGCTTTTATAAGTTGAAACACTTGAAAAACCCAAATGGGTTTACAGTGCATATCGGGTTTACGGGGGTGTCTTACTTATTTACTTTTATAAGTAAAAACAATCCAAGGGCCCGAGTTGGTCTACAGAGGGAAACGGGTTTGTGCATCGACTTGTCTTATAAAGTTTTTATAAGTAGTGGGGTAAAGCCCGAAAAGGTCTTGGACATTGCATAGGGCAGGTGATTTCTTTCGGAGGGCTTTTTCATCGACGAGGTGGACTTTACAAAAGTTCTGAAGGGTTATTTACAAAAAGCCCGAAAGGCAACTGCCCTTGCGGGGGGCACTTCAAGAACAAAGTGGACCTTTCATTTTTCTTGAAGGGTCATTTTTAGAAAGCCCAAAGGGTATGTGCCCTTGCGAGGGACACTTCAAGCACGAAGAGGACCTTTGCAAGACTTCCGAGGGGTTGTTTACAGTTTCTTTGAAGGGCACTTGTCCTTGTGGAGGGCACCTTGGTCGGTGGCAGGACCATTTGGAAAAGCTTGAAGGGCACTTTTGGAGGTAGACATATCCTTGCGGAGGGCACTCAGGCAGTGAGAGGACCTTTTCCATTCTTCTGGAAGGCACTTTTGGAAGCAACATACCCTTGTGGGGGGCACCAAAGCCAAAGACAGGACCTTTTGTAAAACCTTGAAGGGCACTTTTGGGAAGCAGAAGCCCTTGTGGAGGGCACCTTCATAAAGCGAAGGACAAAAACAAAGTTCTCGAAGGGCACTTGCCCTTCGGGGAAAGACAACCCAAAGATGGATTTCCTTCGGACTTTTTGTTTGAAGACAAAAAGTTCGAAGGAATTCGGGAGGACAAAAGGCCCAATGACCAAAAGCGAAAGGCATAAACGGAAAAGAATTTCCTTCGAACTTTTTGTCCGAAGGAATTCCTTCGGACAATTCGGGAGGGACAAAAAGTCCGATAGAAAAGACAAGGCCATGAGCAAGGAATAAAAGCCCGAAGGCTAAAGCGTGAACAAAGCCAAGACATATATAGAAAAGCCGCTCGAAAGCAAAGATTAATGCAGAAAAGACAGATACAGTAAAGACAGACAAACGCAGAGAACATAATCTGCAGGAAAAGATGACTCGGAGAATCAAAACACAGATGTTAGACGCAAAAACCCGACGGAAATACAAGATGAACATGCGCATGAACAATGGCATAAGGGAAGATATGTGGAAAAGACAAATACAGACGGTGAACATCCCTGAATAGTTCGAGAATACAAGAGCATGCAATAGCCATGAATAGGAATAGACACGTCGAGATTTGATCATTCTAACACGTCACCTTCAGTTCTTAAACAGAGTCTCGCTTTGCATGAGGACTTGAGCAGTGGAACAGTGGAAAGCTTAAACAAAAGAAATTCCATGCATGCACTCTCGTTTGTCTCAAAGCTTGAAATGTTTCGGCGGCTCAAACATAATTTTTAATTTGGCATTAGCATTGATTTCATGCAAAGGGGAGACTTTCAAACGCTCTAGCAGTTCGAGTGGATTTGACTACTCTTATTTTGGAGTTGACTGGTTTTCAAGTCAAGACATCTATTCGTAGATTTCATGCATCCAAAGCTTGTCTTCTTCTTTTTCAACTCAAAGAATTTTCATGCAAGACAAAATAGACTTTTGTAAAGGTTGAGTTGGTTTGAGTTTACTCCCTCTCTATTTTTCAACGCCAATCTCTTGGCTTTTTGTAATTTTTTATATTAATGGCTTTTCAGTCTTGTAAAAATTCATCCCTCTCTTGATAAGATCAGAGTTTGCTATTGGTGAGTTGTGTAACTTCTTTAATCAATAGGACTATACTTTTAGATTTCAAGTGTTGGCATAGTGTACATTCATTCAACAATTTGCATATGTGGTAGATTTCTCTCCCTTCTCAAATTCTGATTTGTACCTAATTGCTAGCTTATCATGTTATGCAGGTCATGTTTAGTGTTTTATGTCTTTTGCTGAAGCTGTAAGTGGATGTTAGGTGGCTGCAAAGTGTCTTGTATCAGACCTCTCTCCATAGTTTTCCCTCATGTTTTTGTCATTGGACCGAACCTTCTCATGAAATACTTATGCATAGTGATCAATTGAAATCAAGGTCTTCCTTTTCCCTTGTTTGTTCAGTGTTCAAGGTTCCAACTAGGGTGGATCAACATTCTGGTGTATCACCGTCATTAGGTAGGATTTCCCCTTCAAGTTTCTTTCTCTTTTTTCCATGGTAGTTTGCAACACAGAGTAGAGATCCTCATTGATACACCTAAGGGAGCTAGCCTTCATAATCTAGAGACTCAATCCACTTAGCAGGTTACTCACAACTTTGGATTGTTTCCATGTTCCAGTAGACCGTGAAGGCTTAAAACTACCTTCACAAGGGTGCAGGGTCTGATTGACAACAGTATGTATGGGGAAAAACACCAAAAATACTCTAGAAAAGGCTGAAACACAACTCTCCACTACACCATGCTCTAGATAAATGGTCACCAAAGTTCCCTAACCACTCTCCGTTAGCCTACGGGAACGACTGAATAGGCTAACTTTGACAGTCTCTTGAAAAGGCTAGGAAGGGGACATTACACTGACATCATTTTTATGGTGATGGGGTAATTAATGTTGATGATTCTTTTTATTTAGGGCATGTTCCCATGCAGGGGCTTTTGCTCCAATTTCTTTGGCTTAAGCGGTCCTGTGGGATTCACATCAACCCACCCCAAGAAATTTTAGAATCTTTTCCACAATTATAGGAGTGCTTATATTTTCAGAGGGAGATTCAGATAAGTGGGGCTGAAAATTTCTGGCACCTGCTTAAGATATTTTCTTCCAGCTGAAAGCATAGGTGTGGTGTAATTTTTGAAATAATTTTTTTCAAAATATTTTTCTGGTAATTTACATGTAGATTCTTAAAAAGATGTAGTGCAGCAGAGAGAAATTTTAGTTTCATGGGAACATATAACTGCAAAAAAATCTGATATTTTCTCAGCAGCACCTGTAGAGAAAATTTGGTAAGCCTCTCTCCAAGGGATGGCGAGATTAGGGCCTTTAAGTTGAATAAAAATGGTCATTTATACTACCTGAATTGGTCTCTTATAGGTTATAAGGTGTAATATAGTTTAATTAATTGAACTTTATTTTTGCCTGTTAAAAGAAGTTAGAAATTCTAAATTCTAATAGTATATACCTATTAGGCTTGGTAGGTCATTGCAATCTAGTGGTTATGTTGTTTTCATGCAACTAGCTCCATAAATAGTTTATTCAGGGCATCAATTTTTTTTGTGAAACACCTATTGCTTTTGTCTTAAATAATGATTTTGTCTTGTTTTCCAAGTCATGTCAAGCAGTATCATTTCTAATTTTGAAGGTTGAAACCTCCCTTCAATGGTAAAAGGATTTTAACAATAGGTCCTTGCTTAATATTTGGGTTGTGTGTTATCTTCGATTGGTTGATTAACTAGTCTGTCACAATCCAAGTTTGTTAAATGGTGTTTGGTCGGTTAACAATCATATATACAAAAAATTGACATGCATAGACACATTTCCGATTGTAGAACAAATCTATCCACTTTATAAAGATGGCATTTGGAACACTGTGTAGGTGTAAGGATGGTGTTTGTTTAGTAAATTCCCTACTTTAACATTGGCTTACTTGTATCTTGAATGTTTTAATTAGGGATTTGGCCAGCTTCTGTATGGAGAATCTAAGAAAAGATTGCACGATGTTGGGGTTTTATCTTTATTTTGCTGGGGTGATCACGAGTCAGAAGGATTTTGGCTTAAACAGGTATTTTGATTGATTTTGGCTATAAGCAGGTGATTGTTTTGTCTTGGTATAGATGAATGCGACACACCAAGTTTGTTGCTTGGGTACCAAAGGTTAATTTTCTATTTTTTGCATGTACTGTAGGGATTTTCTACACTTGCTGAGGTCGATGGTAAAGGGAAAGCTCGAAAGCTTCCAATTAAAAATGATGTACGTAGGGCAATGTCCATGCCTGGTAGTGCCACACTCTTGGTTTCTCACTTAAACAGAGATAATTATGCTTCTGGAAACACCAAAAATTTAACTCCTCCAAGGCGTATGAGGCAATGCAGGTTCTTATCACCTGGTTCTAACAATTCAAAGTGTAATACAAAAACATCTCCAGCTTTGCATATAACTACTCCAATAGTAACTGAAGCAAAAGCAAGCTCTGTTAAGCTTTTGAGTAAAAAGTGCTGTTTTGAGGAAAGCATGGGGCTAGACCATAAAAATATTTCTCTCATGGATATTGACCAGTCACTTGCTCATGAAGATGTAAACATTGTGAATGTAGTAAGTCTTGCAAACTCATCTGCTAAACAAGATTGTTTCAGAGATGATGGAATGGGTGCACCTATAATTCCTTCTGACTTTCCTGTCAAATTTGAAGATGGTCGATTGGGTAGCACAACAGGTAGGTACTCTACTGCACCTTAAATTTTTAAGCTGTTCTCATAATAGTTTTCAAATTTCATCTTCTTGAAGCCTTTAGAATCAACTATGGCTTATGGCTTATGTGTTGGTTGCAGAAGTGGTGAACACAGGCAACATAAAACATGGTGATGATTCAGTACTGAAGTCTTGCAAAGAACGGGGAATCCTTGATTTTAAAGCTGCTGATACAGAGGAAGCAATGGTAGAAAACTCAAGTGATATACAGAAGGTGAACAGACCATATTTGCCTCAAAGAAGTGGTATAAAGAGAAGTGGTCCAGCTGAACAGTCCTATTTGAAGTCAATTAAAGTTACTGAGGACTATCGAAATGATGATATTACTTTTGCAGAAGATGAGCGTAATGTTCTTCATGGGTATGAAAATAATGGTAGAAGTGCAAGGGCTTTGACTGCCTCATGCTTAATGGGAGAACCATTGGTGGAAGTAACTCCTTCCCAAACTCAAGCTCGAAATTTACAACACAAAGTTCTGGATAGAAAGAAAGCCTTCTCAGGTACTCTTTTGGAAGCTTCTGCAGCTGAACAACAACAGCCTGTTATAATGCTTATGAATATGGCTGATGAGAGTAAAAGGATGAAGCTTACAAAGGTACTCCCTTTGTATGCCTGAATGTGTTTGTATCAGATAGGTATGTGTAATTTTTCATTTTTCTTAGAAATATCTGTTTGTTTGTTTTCTTTAATACATTCTTATTTTGGAAATGAAAACATTGAAGCCTAAGATCTTCTGAGCTGCCACCTGCTACTGATAACAAGTGAGCAACAGCAGAAAACACCTCTCCAAGGAGGGGTTACAAAGTCCTTTTTCCCTAATCTGTTGTTTGAGGGCTTGTATACATTTTTCAATTGCTTGGATTGAGTTGTATGGGTCAATCCTTTGCCTTGGGCTTGAGATGGGGCTTTGACACCCAGAATTGGATCCTTTTGCAAATTGAGGGGCAGGGAATCCCATAACCCAGTTTCTGTATGCCATGTCGGCAAGTGTGATTCAAGGTCAATCTGTGCAGCCGAGGAGCTACCATAGTGATAAAAATGGGATGTTGAATTTTGGCGGGGCTGCGGAACTCATGCATTGAATAAACTTGAGTATAAGTTCTTGGAGAGAGGGGGAGCTGAGAATGTGGGGAGCTTCCTGAGAGTGATTGTGATTGATTATTAATCAAAGTGGTAGGGATAGAAGGGGCTACACATACGTGGTTGATGCCCAAAATAGTATCTAGGAGGAGAGGGGGAGAAGAAAACCGAGGAAGAGCAGGCAGTCTTCATCCTTGTCCAGTTTAATAGAAGTCTGCACATTCTGACCTGCCATGGCTGTAAGAACCCCGCTGGTTCTAACTCAAACTGCTGCTGAAAAATATATTTTTTTTTTTGTCTTTTGATTGTTTTATGATTTTATTTATTTATTATTGTGATCTTATAAACTAGACAAAAGATGCAGAAGGGGTTTTAGTTTTCTTGAAATGTGTAGTTTTGCCAAAGATGGCAAAAGATGTGCATGCAACTAAGATTCAATACAAAGGGGAACTGAAAGCAATTAATAAACAACAAAACACCAACTAAGAAATTTAGTCACATACCCATCAGATCTGCATATTATATTCTTTGTAGAAATTGGATCTGCAAAGCGAATTGCATACAAATGGTAGTATTGGCTTGGGAGAGGCTCTACATGCAACTGAGTATGATGGATCTGAAGGATATTGCTGATATAGTACTGCTGCAAGCTCAGATCTGCAATATAGTCACCTAAATCTTGTTCAATAATGCCCAAACGAAGACACAGAGTAGGCCCTCCACAAAGATGAACTGGGTTGTTGTCCAATCTACCATAATCCTTGAGAGTTTCCGTTCCCAAAGGACTGAATGCTGCTGCAACTCTTCCTCAGAGTTCAGATCTGCCAAAAAGTTGAATAACAAATGCCAAAAGAATGACCAAAAAGTGAATCCAAATTCACTTTATGAGACTCCCAAGTTGGGCGTCCACTTTTAGGGTTCAAAAGGCATCAAAATTAAGAATCTTTGAAAGATTCTTTTATTCATGAAGACTCCTAAGTTGGGCGCCCAAGTTGACGGTCCAACATCATCATTAAAAGGGACACCTTTTTAACACAACCTTATGTCAACTAGGTGGGGGTCTTTTTAATACTTTATTATTATAAAGTGATATTAATAATCACTTTATTTTATTCCATTTATTCCATTTTCGTCACTTGGCCATCTGGAACTGAAACTGATGATGCTCGTGCCATTTAGGTGAGGTCGCCATGTGGCAGGCTAACTGACAGTCCCCTCCTAAAAAATAGGGATACCTCCTAAAAAATAGGAATTGTGACCTAATCTCCCAAAATGCTCCTGGGGGTCCCCTGATGCCTCTTGGTCAACTCCCAGTCAAACCCTAAAAAATAGAGACCCTTCCTAAAAAATAGGAAACTGTCGCAAACTATCTGGAATGGCCAATAAAGCTTCCTGCCAAGCTCCACTGCTCCTAGATAGGTCCCCTAACCACTCTGTTGACCTACGGGAACCCAAATAATAGGCCAACCACTGCACATCCATGTGTCGCCTAGGAAGGGGACATTACAATGGCTGCTTTTTGCTGAAGCTTGCTGATTTACTACTGCAATGTTCGTAAAATATTCTTTCTCTTATTTACTTGTGGTGGCTTGCTCTCTTTATTTTGTTTGGGAAATTTTGATTCACATTTGCACTTACAAAACTGTGGAATTTTTTTTATAGATCCATAAGATTGGGGCTTATACGAGAAGCCATTCCTTCCTCCTTGGTATGATATTCCTCCACTCGATTGCTAATTGAAGGGTTATATATTTTAAACTGTCCACACAGATTGCAACTTTGTGCAAGCCATTGGAGATGAACTCCAAATGATTTGAAAATTCTTCGCTGTTTTCCAAGTTTCATCAATGTTGAAGATGGAAGTTGTGTACCCAGAGGAACCCAGCATAGCGGTTTGGAGTTCCATCGTTGTGTTTGTGATTCCTTCTGCTCAAGATTGCAATGAACACTTTCATCTAGCCATCCCTCCGTGCAATTCCATTTACTACTATTAACACTATTGCCTTTGGCTTTTGATTTTTTCCTCCCCCTGGTAATTTTATTGAAATATCCATTTTTTTTTTTTGGATAACCGAGGTATCCCACTAAACCCGATTGGCATGAACACCGATGTGGACCCAATGACTTGGCACACACTTAGGCACGCAAGTGCTGGGCGAGTACGACAGACTAATCCTTGGGGACCATGCCTGCCCCTAAGGCTCAATGCTACCAATTTACTTGACCGGGATTCGAACCATGGTGTGGCTAATGGAAACCATCTAACCCACCCAGCGGGTCTAACCCGTGGGGCTTGAAATATACCCCTTTATAATAATACTGAATTCTGATTTTTTTGTAATTTTTTAAAAATTCAATATAATTCTAGAACGGTACATACAATACAAAATTTTGAAAATTCAAAGTATATTCTTATTTTAGATATCTGAATACATAGGAAATATGCATGGAAATAATTGAAGAGGTCCTTAATTGCGTGGTACAATTACATTGGAGCAAACCCTATGGAAAGTACACCAATAATAATTTTTTCAGATAATAAATACCACCTTTTTAACCTTGTTTGCTGCGCTGGAATGCTGCTGCTGATATGGCAGGCCTGCAACTATGATGCACGGTAGCTAGTGGAGTTTCTGGGGCTGGAAACATTCCCCAAGTGCTGCGATCTGCTCTTGGAGGGCCACGTTTCTCTCAAAAAGTGTGATGCCTTGCTGTTAGGTGGTATAGTAGGTGGCTGCTAGGTACAGCAGGCTGTACAGGTCTGTGATCTGCTATAGAAAAGGCTGCAACATTGTACAGGGGTGACGCCTTGACCTTGGGTTGTGAATGGACCCCTGAACAAGGTTGCAATAGTCACAAAATGATATAGAATGGTGGCGCCCAACTAGGATAGGGCTGCTAGCAAAGTTGCCCTCCAAAATTGATCAAATCCTTAGTCATAATCTTGATTTTTGATTGCATGTGAATAGCCAGTTGTGGAAATCATTTGTAACTCCTATATGGGGCTACCACAATGGACTGGAGGGGTTTCGTCCTCTGATCCGACTGCAATGAAGTTTTCCATCCTTAAGTAGAAGTTGAATGAATTTCGAATTTAGTTGTGAATTGTCAAAAGTTTAATAATCAATAATGGTTATTCATTGCCCCTTTTGTCCTTATATAAGATTCACTTTTCAATTCACCGAAACCCTAAAGTAATTAAAATTACTTTTTAATTTAATATTCATCTTTTTCAACTTATGAATATTAATTATTTGTGGCCACGTATGTATTAATTGCTTTTGGCCTCGCTCAATAATAATTAATAAGTGTCCTTTTTCTAAAGTTATAACTTAAAGTACTTTTTTGGACAACTTTTAAATTATTATTAGATTATCAATTATTTCGAAAAGGGGACATGACAAGGAGAGGGGGAGAAGAAAACCGAGGAAGAGCAAGTGGCCTTCATCCTTGTATAGCTTAATATAAGTCTGCACATTCTGACCTGCCACAGCTGCTTTTTGCTGAAGCTTGCTGATTTACGGCTGCATTGTTCCTAAAATATTCCTTCTCTTATTCACTTGTGGTGGCTTGCTCTCTTAATCTGTTTGGAAAATTTTGATTCACATTTCCACTTATAGAAATGTGGAATTTTTTATATAGATCCATAAGAATGGGGCTTATATGAGAAGCCATTCGTTCCTCCTTGGTATGATTCTCCTCCACTCTATTGCTAATTAAAGGATTATATCTTTAAAATTGTCCACACAGATTGCAACTTTGTGCAAACCATTGGAGATGAACTCCAAATGAATTGAAAATTCTTTGATATTTTCCAAGTTTCATCATTGTTGCAGATGGAAGTTGTGTACCCAGTGGAACCCAACATAGCGGTTTTGAGTTCCACCATCATATTTGTGATTCCTTCTACTCAAGATTGCAGTGAACACTTTCATCTAGCCATCCCTTCGTGCAATGCCATTTACTACTATTAACACTATTGCCTTTAGCTTTTGATTTTTTCCTCCCCCTGGTAATATGAGACCGTCAATCTTGATTGCAACTATAGTCACTAGTACAATAATAGCTCTGTCTGATATTGTGTTTATTAAACACACAATTGTAAGTATTAAGGTAATAATAAAGTAACCACAAATTCGTTTGCTTTTTACGGTAGATTGTTGGAAAAATACGTGGAATGCCTTTAGCAATATAACATTTCCCGACTGACAATAGGTGCCATCTGAAGAGATGGAGTGGTTTGTGGCCAGTGAGGTGGCGTGCCTTGCACAAGTAAACTGTTATTTTGTTCTTTACTAGATAATTTTAATTGTTTGGAGGAGTCCTTTTAGTTGATGTGGCATGTATGCCTTGAAGGGAACAGATTCCACCTGCCATCATGTCAACAAATGAAGTGAAGAGGAAAGGTGGGAAAAGACAAGTTAAAATACTTTGGAAAAAACAAAGATCACAAGGAGAGGGGAAATGTATATAAAAAGGGGAATGGTTAGCTTATGTCGACTAGGGTGGGAATATTAAAGTCAAGATGGGGTTAGTGAAGACAAACGAAAAAGGGGCTAAGATGAAAGATACTTTGTGCAAAGTATAATTGGGGGAAGGGGTTTGTTCATGTGGAGGAGTGACATCATGACTATGCTAGAATGTTGGGGAACAAGGGGCAAAGGAGTTAGGGATTAAACTTAATATTCATTTTTTCCCTTACCATTTCCACCATCTCAAACATATTAGAAAGTATGGATGAAGAACTTGCTAGCATGAAAAGGACGCGAGACTTACAGTGGAAAACATGATAGGGTGTCCACGTTGACTTCCGTGAGCAAGCAAGGAAGAGACTATGGTTGTGTTAAGAAAAGGAATACATAGAGAAAAGGAAGGGTGAAAAACGCAGATGTGAGGTGGCCAACTTGTGAGTCAACAAGATGGGAGTGGCGTAGAACTTGCTATCATAAATCCTATTTGATGTTTGGGTCATTTCCAGCTTAGATATCGAGTGGTGGGACCATTGTCTTGATAACGTTGGCTGGGGTTAACCATGGCTATCTTGCATAGGTGTGGTTAGCTTCTCTAAGGCTACTAGAGTTTGAATTTTGCTTGGGAGTTTAGACTCACTTCTGAATATTTGATCCTCATTTGCTTGGGAGTTTAGACTCACTTCTGAATATTTGATCCTCACCATGGTGGTTGTGATCGACCACTAAGTTGGTGAGGAGACCAAACACAATTATGACACTCTTTGTTGTATGGTTTCAAACTCCATGCAAGGTGTTCATATTATCTATTATTTGGTAGATAATATTGGACCTTTTCCAATTGATGAATGTTGTTTGGGAATTGGCGGTATTTTCTATGGTTGGAAAACTCCAAGCACGTACGGTGAGATTAAAAACGATCTTGGAATCTCCCTCAATGTATACCCTGGTTACACCATTGGTAACAACCATTTGAGTTCCTCTATGAAAAATTAACAGTGATGCATAATTATTGGTCTGCTCTGTGAGACCCCTATTTTCAGAGTGCTCACTTTTACACATTTTGTGTTGTACACATGTTTTGTTGAGACGTGCTTTATGTATTATTGAGACATGATATGTTATTGGTCCCTTATGTCTGAGAGAAAGATTCTATATATTATGTGACGTTGATTTGCTTACGCAAGAACAATTATATGCTTAGATTAGATATTCTATTCATTAGGATGTCAATGACGTGTATGTATTTCCTCAAGTTATTTGTTGAGATGTTATGCATTGTATATGCTTGTATGATTGGAATTACTTTTATTGTTTGTTTTTTTCAACTACTTTGGCTATTTAAGCTAGGGCATTTTATGTGCGCATTGTTGTGTAGGTGACAAGGGAGGCAGACGAGGGAACTGGGATTACGTCGGGCATGAGTACATCATTGGTAAAGTGGTGGAATGTGTACTTGGACCTTAAGTGATTCAAACTATTTCTTATGTCGTATGTGGACCTAGTCATAAGTTGTGGACTTCTTTAACCCTCTTAGCACTATTCAATCCCATGGATTCTATTCATACCTCTTCTTCTAAATATTAGGAGTATCCCTTTGTATTTCATTTATAAAGTGTAATTGTAAGCCACATAAGTGGCTCTATTGACACAAAACTCAGATGGTGTAATGTCCCCAAATTGGGGCAAACCCTGAAATCTGAATTTTATCACAAAACCCTAACCAAAGATAATATTTTTCTAGCATACCTTAGGTGCCAAAAATCTCACAAAATGCTGAAATAAATTATCCAAACCTTAACTGAAAATTACTGAATGTTGCAATGAATATTAGGGCATCTAATCAACCATCAAACTTAGCCACAAAGGCACCAATATGTAGAAGAATTACAGCAAACTTAAATACCTGATTTTGGCATTTTCCTCTCCATAAAAGGGCTGAAAAATATGATTAAAAATAGTGATAATTACTGAAATAATTATAGAAAATTTCAGAATAGGTTATAGGCCTGAAATAGTCTATTAAACCCTCAATTTCAGCTTCCCAATCAAGTCGCCCTAGCTAGAAAAATATTATTTTCAGAAATAATTCCAACGCAGTCCTAAATAGGGGTCTTCAAACCCTAGAAACTCCACGCAGCCCTTTCACAAGAGGTCTTCAAGCTGAAAATGAGAAAATGTGCCCTAGATGGGCTCCCAACCAAGACATTGACCACTCCAACCAAGTTGCCATACCCCAAAAGGTTATTTTCTGAATTTCCTGAATATTTTAGCCCAAATGCAGCCTCTGAATGATGCTGCCCTAGTTCAGAATTAGAGGGTTTCGTCCTTAATTCCTATTGACCTTTGAAGGTTTTTGTCTTCAAGGTGTGAGTTAAGCTTTTTCATGCTTAGACTTCAAAACCAAATCATCAAAATAGCATCCCCTTCAAAATGAGCCCTCAACCTCTTTAAATACCCTTCCAAAAGTGAGGTGCTAAATTTGGAGGCAAAATAGAACATATCATAAGGGTACTTTTCCTTTTAAAATCAATTAAGAGTTAAAATTATCCCATAAACTCAAAAAGGCCCCTCCTCAACTCAAAATTAGAACAACTTAACCAAAAAGTACCTTTTTACCATTTGAGGAGGGAAATTAGTGCTTCCTTTTTGAATCTCCTTTCCCTTAGCCTATAGATAACATTGAAAACAAGGTTAAGGGTCTTCTTTTGCTTTATGTTCAAAAAGAGGGACATGACAATTGTTCCTTCCCAAAAATTCTTGTCCACAAGCAATTGCAAATTCCTTTGCCTTAGTTCAACCATTCCATCATCCTCTGAAATACCTGGATCCCATTTCAACCTTAGGAATTTGTGACCACAAATGTAGCTCTCAATTCCATCAACAACGATGCCTCTTGGCAGCTCAGAAAATGATCTAGTCATCACAGTGGCGTACTCCACAACACATACTTTTTTGAGATGCCCTTATTGATGATGTTGTAAGCTCTTCTTTCCAATTGTAATTCCAAGGTGGCTGCCCTGTTACCGTGTTTTTGCTAATCCTTGTTTCTAGTAACTTCCCTTGAAGAAAAAACTTTTTTCTGAAACCATTTATAGCTGTACCCAAAGGATGACTGCTGTTCAAGTGTTTTGGAAGTGTCTTAACAGCAATATATTCCTTTCCCCTTACTCCAAATTAAGGGCATGCACCATATAGGCCCTGAGAAGGTGATTGGAAAAGGACAATTCTCTGAAATTGCAGCACCATAAGGGCTGAAGATGTTTGCTACAGCAAGGTGATTGTTGGTAATTTGGGGTATGGCTGTCCCCATTGCCATTCCTACACAAAAAGCAAACATGTTAATTAAAATCAAGGCTCTCCACCTCTCCTTTTTACTCCTTCCATGCCATATAGGAGTGTGGTTCAAATCTTCTTCCTTGCTTGCACCCTTAACCACTCTCTCTTTCCAATTGGCAGTTGGAAACATGTTCATGTTTGCCCAAGAAGGCATTAAGAGGCTGCCTAGGCTGTGCCAAATAGCACCAAGCATAAAATAACTGCCATTATGCTCCAAACTTTCCCCTAAACTCAGAATTGCACCTATTCCATGGGCTGGGACCACTCTCAACATGACTGAAATCAACTCCCCATTTCCACTAGACAAGGAACCCTTCATACATGCAAATGAAATGACAACTACAGCTATGTACCTTGTGTTCAGTTAGCTGTAATTGTGCGTAACAGCCTTCTTATGACCCTTAGTTGTGAGCAATTTTGACAAGAACTCACCCTTTCGGAATTCTCCCTTGCAACATGCCTTCATAATGAACTTTATGACTGTCATTGTCACGCTAGAGGGGCTGGTACTATGGTTGACAGTATGGCAAAAATGTGTACACCTGCTGCCCCTCATGGTTTTTCCTGTCGAACTCAGCCATACATGGTCTTCAGAGGGTTGCCATTCTTCCTTGGTGGAACCTTCCACCCTTGCCTGTTGGAACTCCATTTCCAGCCAATGCTCCACAAAATTTCTGAGTAGCCCTCATTTATTGTCGTGCCGCGGCACCCCCTATAACTTCTAAGGATCCTCATGGATCTCCCTTCAAACCTATGACATAGGTTACAAATTTTTCTGAATAATGCAACTTTGAACATAATTGCAACCATACCTTTCTTGCATTCCCATGAGTGCTCACCTTCTGTTGACGTAGTGGATTGCACCCTGGGCAGGAGGCCGAGCTCCTGCCTTCCACACGTCAAAATGGAAACTCCCCTCTCGCCTATGGGACCGGCGAAGCTGGAGGGAAGAGTCTCTAGATAAGGGCTAGCTCCCTTTGATGCATCTGAGTTATTTCAATAAGTGCTAATACATATATGTATATATAATGGGGGGGGGATGAAAAGGGAGAAGGATTACATGAAAACAAAACCTACTCTAAGAGGGTGATGCACCAAATAACTTCGACCTACTCACACTCACACTCTGAACCAGAAGAACACATACATACACTTCATCTGATAAAAGGACCAGACTGCAGGAAGTTTAACAGGGAGGCTTTAATGGAACACACAGAAAAAGGGACTTACCATAGGCGCTGTAAGAAAAACACACTGTCTAGTAACCTCCTTCTGCCTCTGCACTCCAGGTACAGCTCTTCCTGTCACCTGCAGGAATGGCGCCTTGTAGATACCAGATGCGTTGGTGTCAACCCTGTGAAAGCATTAGGAAGCAATGACTAAACACAAGACTTAACACTCAGACACATTCAGAGATATCTAACTAGAATAGAGGTAAAAATGCGTTTTATTGATTCCAAGTGAAAATTGCCAGGGCTTTGCCTTACAATGTGAAAGATAGATCTTTTAAAATGAGAAGTTACAATATATATAGAGAAGAGGGAAAAACGCCTTCTTTGAAAAAGACTTTTGGCGCCCTTTGACAAGTGGCCCATGCGCATCCCAAGGGCGTTGGGAAGAGGAAGCCGCTAAAATATAAATGCTGTGTCGGTTCCGATTCTGACTTCAGGCGTTTTAAAACATAGGCCGTGCCGTTCCTCCATAACCAAGACTACTCCTTGAAGGCACCCACGCGGTCTGTCTGCTCATAAATGCAAAATGGAGAAAAAATGGGTTGCGCCGTTCACTGTTTGCGTCCCATTTATGACCACTTGGCAAGCACTGTTCCAACCGCTGGATAACTCCTTGAGTCGACGACTTCCTTCGCCACTTGGACTATTTTCTCTGTTTCTACACTTGGCTCTTTTGTCTTTTCCTTGCCTTGTCTCTTCTGGCTCCTTTGGCCCTCGGGGGCTATCTTCTCGTCCTTGCTGGCTCCTTGGGCTCTTTTATTAGCAGGTCACTGAGTTCATTCTCAACCTTTGTCTTTTTCCAGTGTCGTCTTCCTAGTTTTGTCCTTTTTGCTGGCTTTTGTCTCTTTGTTCTCTGGGCTTTTTTCTGGTTGGCGCTCAAGAATTCAAAGATCAAACGGCTATTTCTCTACTGTAAAAATGACGTTTGCGGGCCCGTCACCATTTGAAAAACAACGGCTAGTCTATTTCCTTGAAGTTGACGGCTTCGGAGACATCACCGTCCTTGGCAATTTCTGTGGTCTTTTCTGTTCGGCCCTTTGTCGCTCCCTTACCTTCAGGCTTTGCTTTGGACCCTCCCGAAGGGGAGGTGTCCCTTCGGCTTTGGAGAAGTGCCCTTTGTTTGGCAGCCAAGAGTCCCCCGCAAGGGCACTTGCCTTCGGGGTCCTTCGGCGGCCTTTTCTCTTCGGCTAATTCCCCGCAAACATTTTCCTGCAGACTTTTTCCCCGCGGACAAAAAGTCTGCAAGAATTGTTTTGAGCACTTTGCCTTAGTCTTTTCGGAATTTTTCTCGGGCTTTTCCTCCAAATTTCTTCAGACTTTTTGTCCGAAGGAATTCCTTCGGACAAAAAGTCCGAAGGAATTATGTCGCCTTTGCCTTAGTCTTTTTACTTGTTCATTCGGCGGGATCTTTGTTCGTAGCCCTTTTGAATTTCTTCGGACTTTTTGTCCGAAGGAATTCCTTCGGACAAAAAGTCTGAAGAAATCATTCTTCGTCCTTGTCTTTCGACTGCATTCAAAAGTGACTTTCGGGAAAGTTGAAAATGACCCTTCCGAAGGGTGCTGTCGCCGACCAAGTGCCCTCCGCAAGGGCACTTGTCCTTCGGGACGCTCTCTTGAACTTTTTTGATTGAACTGTCCCTTTGAAACAACCTGTTGAATTGAACGTTGGACAAAGGCATTGAACCGACTGTTGAACCGAGCCATTGAAACAAATTGTTGAAGCAAAACGATGAACCAGGCACTTGAACCAAACCTACTGAACCAGACTCTTGAAACAAATACTTGTCCATTTTGCACCTACGTGCTGGGAACCCATTTATTCTCTACAGAGTCTGTAGAAATGCATACCTGCAGAGTCCGTAGAAAATCCTGTGGAGTCTGTAGAAATGGACCTGCAGAGTCCGTAGAAATTCTTGTGGAGTCCATAGAAAAGGACCTGCAGAGTCTGTAGAAAATTCCAGACTTGTGCGAAATCAAAAAATGAAACTGGCTCAGGACAACAGGGAAGGAAGGGGACCGATTTTGGCCTGTTGGACCAAAAAATGGTCAACACCTTCTAAACTCCCATGTGATGATCCGGGCAACAATTCGCGGTGACCATTCGATGACAGTTGACCATTCGGTGACAGTTAACTCCTTGAATTGTGTATTGTTTTCATTTTGTTTTGTCCTCGAGCGATTATGTCCTCGAGCATTGTATTGTTTTAATGCTGGGACGTATGTCCTCGAGCGTTGTTTTGTTTTAATGCGAGCGTTGTATTGTTTTAATGCTAGGACGTTAAATCGTCACCCGTTAATTCCTCGAGCCACGCAATCTCCTGAGGTGGTCTTCAAAAATATGTATAATGCATTGTAACCCGAAAGGGGAAGGCAGACATCTCTTCTCAGAGATAAGCGTATGTTTTGTATTGCGGTTGTTAAGTAATACGACGTCTCTTCTCAGAGAATCCATTGTTATTGTGTTATTTCTGTGCTATTGAAATATTCGTCAACCAGAACTTCTGAGTTTTGGATCAGTGGTATCAGAGCGGTTTGTCTTGAGAGTGTATGTTCCCTAGGATGAGGTCAAGATACAGGAAACTTGGGTGGAAAGCGACAGAGCTTCCAAACGCTCCACCTGTGCGCCCCAAACGACCTCAAATGGCGGATGACACCGAGACATCCGATCCTTTCAAGGAAATGGTGAATGAAGCCCTCCAGTGGCAACAAGCGCAGATGCTCCAACAATTTGCTCAAATTCTTCAAACACTTCCAATGGGAAACTCTGGCTTCGTGGCTACACAGTCGGGCTCCTCATCGAGGGAGCTTCTTTTCAGTGCCCCAACACCCTTCAAGGTTCAGGTAAATTTTGATATTCCCACATTTGAAGGCAAAATCAATGTTGATGCAGTGGAAAATTGGTTAGATCAACTGTTGTCCTACTTCTCTATAAATAAGTCCACCGATGGAGAAAATATCACTTTTGCTCTTTTGAAATCATCATTGCCTGTGAAAAACTAGTGGGAAGTGTACAAAAAGAGGTTCAGTACAGATATCATTGGCCTTGGGGTGGAACCCACCTGGGATGATTTTACGGAAGCAGTAAAAGAAGAATACTATCCCCTCGACGCGTATGATGATCTGTACATATAGTGGCAACAACTTCACCAAGGCAAGGACCAATCTGTGCAAGATTACACAGAAGCTTTTCATTCTGTCTGCAAGACTGGGCATTGAAGAAAGTGAGAAACATAAAACTCTCAAATATCGTAGTGGACTACAATGGTACATCTGGGGGGAAATGGAACTCTTCAATTCGGAAACCCTCGGTGAGGCATATAAATTTGCAGTGAAGATTGAACAGAAGCATGGCAGGAAGAATACGAAGAGTCAACCTTCAAAATGGAAAAGTGACAAGGAAGGTCAAACACGAGGCCAAAATTGGAAGCAGGAGTTTTAGGATAAGAAATCCTAGAAGGGGAAGGCTGGAAAATGGTGTGATTACCACAAAACTGGAACTCACTCCAAAGAAGAATGTCGAGCCATCAAGTCACTGCTCTCTGAGTCACAATACTCGACATCCACTACTCTGCCTCATACACAACCTACAGTCGAAGAGGACGAAGAAGAAATTGTAGATGCTGAGCCCGACACCATCGTCGCTTCGTCACAAAACAGTGAGGAAAGACCAGATGACAAAGAAAGATTGTTTCACTCCAAATTATGGGTAAAATGTAAGCCTTTGCATTTCATTCTCGATAGCGGGAGTCAAAAGAATTTAATCTCGGCTAAAGTTGTGAAAAGTCTAGGTCTATCCATGAAGCCTCATCCAAAGCCATATAGTATTGGGTGGTTAAGCCCAGGGATAGACCTTCATGTCACCCATCAATGTCTTCTTTCATATGCTATAAAACCATTCCAAGATGAAGTCTTGTGTGATGTGGTCAATCTAGATGTTTGTGATGTCCTCCTTGGTCAACCGTTCATGTATGAGCGACATGGCATCTATGAATCCCGAACTCGAAGGATCACCCTCACTCTTGGAACACGACGCCATAGGGTACCAGAGGTACCACCTCCCACATCTGTTTCCCTGATCAGTGCTAAGCAATGCAAGAGATTGGTGGAGAAGACAACACAATTTGTTCTCATGATGGTCAAACCACAGAGATCCAAGGAGGCCGATGTTGCGGTCCTAACTACACAATCAACACAACAACAAAAGCAGATAGGATGAATCACAGGCGAATATGCTGACTTTTTCAAGTCACCCACAGGAGTTCCACTGCATTGCCAGGTAAAACATTCTATCGATTTAATCCCAGGATCACCTTTGCCTAACAGTCCTGTGTATCGCATATCAGTTTTGGAGAATGATGAGATAAAAAGACAAAACCAAGAATTGATCAAAAGGGGTTACATCAGGCCAAGCTCTTCACCTTGTGGTAGCCCAATCGTCTTGGCACCGAAGAAAGATGGAACATGGAGGCTTTGCATTGACTACCGAGCCCTGAATAAAATCTCTGTGAGGAATCGCTACCCTCTCCCCATAATCGATGACCTGTTGGACCAGCTCCGTGGTGCGAAGTTCTTCACCAAAATTGATCTCAAATTTGGTTATCACCAAATTCCCATCGATCCCACTAATGTCTGGAAAACTGCATTCAAATCTAAGGAGGGGCTCTTTGAATGGTTGGTTATGCCTTTTGGCCTAACTAACGCACCTGCAACCTTCATGAGGATGATGGATGACATCCTACGACCCTTCACCAACTCATTCGTGGTTGTCTACTTAGATGACATTCTCATCTATAGCAAAACATGGGAAGAACATTTGCAACATGTCCGTAAGGTGATGCAAACTCTTCGGAAGCACAAGTTGTACGCAAATCTTGACAAATGCACATTCGGAATGACAACAATTTAGTACCTCGAGTACGTTGTGAATGAGGAAGGGGTCCACGTCAATCTAGAAAAGATTCGGGTTATTCGAGAATGGCCCACACCAAGGACCCTCACAGAGCTTCGCAGCTTTTTGGGCCTTGCAAATTTCTACCGCAGGTTTGTTCTTGGATTTTCACATGTTGCTTGGTCACTAACCCAAGTGACTAAAGGAGGAGCTAAAGCTACATTTCAGTGGTGTGAAATACAACAAAGGGCATTTGAGAATTTGAAGAACAGACTCTGCTCAGCCCCTGTTCTTGCCTTGCCAGATTTGCATCAATCATTTGAGTTGATGACAGATGCATCTGAATATGCCATGGGAGCTGTCATCATGCAACATGGCCATCTTGTTGCATACCACAGTGAAACTTTCACTGATACAGTCAGGAAATATCCAACATATGATAAGGAGCTCTATGCCATTGTACAAGCCTGCAAACACTGGAAACACTACATCCTGGGGAAAGAGACGGTCATCCACATTGACCACAGACCATTGGGATTCATCTAGACGCAAAGCAAACTATGAAATGAGAGGCACCAGAAGTGGGCCACGTATCTTCAACAATTCCACCTGATAATCAAACACAAAAAGGGGAGCTCAAATACAACTGCAGATTGCCTAAGCCGCCCACTAATTACTGCACTCACAACAGTGCTTGACCTGTGCGGACATGAGACTGCCACTTGGGGTGCTCTGTATGAAGCAGATCCTACCTTTGCTGACACATATCAAGCGCTCCAAAAAGGTGAACATGTTTCTTACTTCTATTTGCAAGATAATGTCCTCTGCCATATGGGGCACATCTATGTTCCTGTTGCAGAGCAACAAAAGATGATATGGGAAGCACACTTCAGTGGGACAGCTGGCCAATTTGGTATCGAAAAAACATTGGCAGTTCTTCAAAAACACTTCTACTGGCCCCATATGCACAAAGATGTGGAAATATATCTCAAATCTTGCACCCCATGTGCAATCGCCAAGCCAACAAATAAGAAGCAAGGATTGTACACGCCATTGCCAGAACCAACCAGGCCTTGGGAATCCGTCTCAATGGATTTTATCTCAGGTTTGCCCACTTCCAAACATGGCAAGGACTGTATTTTTGTGGTAGTTGATCATTTTTCAAAAATGGCTATTATGCTTGCTTGTAAGAAAAATGTCTGCTGAGGAAACTGCTCAACTATATTTTAGTCATGTATGGCTCCATTTTGGTCTCCCCAAGTCCATTGTCTCAGATTGAGATAGCAGGTTCTTGAGCATCTTCTGGTTCACTCTATGGAAGATGATGGATACTAAGCTGATGAAGTCCACAGCCTTCCATCCACAGACTGATGGTCAGACCGAGGTGGTAAACCGCTTGATTGTTCACATGATTCGGATGTATCACTCCAAACATCCACGCACATGGGACGAGGGACTTCCGTTCATCCAACACGGATACAATCAGGCACTGCACAACTCGACCAAGCACAGTTCATTCCAAGTATGTTTTGGGTTCCAACCCATGGCACCAATTGATATAGCTGTTCCATTCTCCACCATGGAATACACAGCTCATGGAAGCTCTGAGGCAGCAAAAGCGACCAAGTTTATTGAATACATGCAGCATATCCAGCAACAAGTTCACGACATCCTGGAGAAGATGAATCAGAAGTATAAGCTACGCCATGACAAACATAGGATTGCACACCATTTCGCTGTGGGTGACAAGGTTTGGTTACGGCTTCAGAAGGAACGGCTGGCAGGCCTTCACAGAAAGATTTGGCCTCTGTGATATGGTCCATACACCATCACCAGAAAAGTTGCAGAAAATGCTTTTGAGTTGAACCTACCAGCCTACCTTGGTCTGCATCCAATCTTCAATGTGGAGCTCCTCAAACCATATCACCCACCTCTATTGGACACTTCAGTTGTGGCAGAACAACTAGACCTTGATGAGCTTGATCCACAGAGTTTTGCTCCAGTAGAAGAGGATCAGATTGTGGATACTTGGATGAAGACAACAAGAGGACGCTCTATTCCGTTACATCGAGTGGTCAGAAGAGGCCAGCTTAGCCACCACGGTGAGTGGCTCACCGAGAATCAAATCAAGACACAGCTACCCCACCTAACGGGAAATCTTGACGCAATGGGGACCATTGCTTTTCAAGGAGGGAGGAATGATCCGGGCAACAATTCGTAGTGACCATTCGATGACAGTTGACCATTCGGTGACAATTAACTCCTCGAATTGTGTATTGTTTTCATTTTGTTTTGTCCTCGAGCGATTATGTCCTCGAGCGTTGTATTGTTTTAATGCTGGGATGTATGTCCTCGAGCGTTGTTTTGTTTTAATGCGAGCGTTGTATTGTTTTAATGCTAGGACGTTAAATCGTCACCCGTTAATTCCTCGAGCCACGCAATCTCCCGAGATGGTCTTCAAAAAATATGTATAAATGCATTGTAACCCGAAAGGGGAAGGCAAACATCTCTTCTCAGAGATAAGCGTATGTTTTGTATTGCGGTTGTTAAGTAATACGACATCTCTTCTCAGAGAATCCATTGTTATTGTGTTATTTCTGTGCTATTGAAATATTCGTCAACCAAAAGTTCTGAGTTTTGGATCATGTGAACACCATCATTAAGAAGGCAGCCCTGCCATGAAGTCCAATGAAGCACCAAACTTGCCCATAGTTCACTTCCAAGCTGCCCTTTCCACTCATACCTCCAAAGTGGCATGTGAGTGCAAAACAAATGTAGATTTTTTTCAACTTTGGAGTTGCCCTTAGCTTGCCCTTCTTTCTGCACAAGATGGAGAGTATTTGTGGCCTCCACACAATTTTCTACTTTGGAATTCGGAATTCCCTTCCCCAAAGCATACTTCTTCAAAAAGGAGTAAATATTCATCATTGTTCCACGAGGACACGCCTCCCTGCCCCCCCCTGCCCGCCCCAAAACTCCGCCTTTTAGGGATGGGGGCGTCTCCTTCTAAGAGGGGACGTCTCCGGGACATCCCCTTTTTGGAGGGACATCCCCAAGACTTTTGGACGTCGAGAAATCCCCTGGCGTCCAAGAGACGCCCAAAATTCCCTTGGACATCCAGGGGATGTCCAAAAGTCTCGGGGACGTCTAGGCGTCCCTCGTGCACACTAAAGTCAAAGTGTTTTTTTTTAAATTTAAAAAAAAAATGGATTTTTATGCTTTCTACCCTAACCCTAATTGCTAGTGGGACTCACCCCCACCTCCCAAGGCCTCCCAAAAGCTTATAAAAAGCCCTCTCCCTCTTCCAAATCACACAAAAACTTCATTGAGTGAAGTAGAGAGCTGAAAGTAGAGGCAACAATTTAAGAGGGAGAAGTTTGCAAGAGTGAGAGAGCAAGTGAGAGAGCAAAGAAGATAGAGAAGCCATTGCCAAGAAGATTCAAGCCTCTTCAATTTCATCATTTGACTCATAAGGTAGGCCCTATGATTCTTTCAATTTCTAATTTTTAATTGTTAAATTTTATTATTTTTGTTTCATTGAATCATTATTCATTTGTAAATTGTTTTGTTTTACTTCTTTCATTCATGTCATTGAATCATTTGGATTTCAAATTTCTAAATGAAAAATTATTATATTAAAATATTTATTTGTGATTCTCATTCATTCAAATACTTGAAAATAAATTTTAAATTTTTATTTTTAAATTTTCAATGTTCATTCAAATGATAAATCAAATGCTTAATTTTTAATGTTTAAAATTAAATCTTAAGAACAAGGATTTCTATTTGTGTATCCTCTAATTTTGCGCTTCGAGCGAACTGAAGTAAGAAAAACAAAAACAAAATCTTTGCCTTAATTTTAAATTTTAAATTTAAAAATTTAATCCCTTAAATTTATGCATGGTTTGAATTTTATTATTTAATTTTTTAAATTATAATTTATAAACTTACAAAATGAAAAAAAATTATCATTTTGATTTCTTGCAGTGTCATTATGAGTTCTCAATCTCATAGCATGAGTGAGGAGGAGGTTCAACCTCAAGGGGTTGGGGTTGAAGTTGAAAGTGACAATGATTCAGATTATGCACATGATGATCCTAGTTTAGAAGGAGGGAGGAGTGACTGTGAAAGGCAAACTAGTTCTGTTGGGAGTCCCAATTATAGTTGCCCTTCACAAGCCCTTCAACAATATGCTAAGGGTCCTTTTGATCCAAAGAAACCTTTACAACAATTTGCAAGCAAGGTATCTTCAAAGCCTGGGGCAGCTGGGGGCACTAGGAAATGGAAGTGCAACCTATGCAATATTGAATGGTTTGGCAACATGACTAGAACAAATGCTCACCTCCTTATTCGAGGCAAAGGCATAGATGTATGTGAAAAGGTGGAAAAGAATATGAAATTGAGGGCTGAAATATGTAAATTATGGGGTGCCGATGAAGAAGATGCACCTTCATCTACTACTTTGCCACCAAGGGGGAGGGGTCATCAGAGACAAAGTTCTACTTCTAGTACTTTGGAGAGGCCAATGGCAATGAATTCATCTAGTTCAGGGGCAGTAGGGCCTAAGGGGAAACAAAAGATGACTAGTGATGCTTCAAATCCACTGGCGGATTTATTCAATGTGCAAGCAAAGGATGAGGCAGATGGTGCCATTGGCAAATTCTTCTTTGCCAATGGCATTCCATTCCATGTGGCTCGCTCTCCTTATTATAAGGAGGCCATGGCAAAAATAGCAAAAGCAAGACTATCATGTGTGCCACCAGGAGAGACTAAATTGAGGACAACAATCTTGGATAAGAACTATTCCAAGATTAATGTTTTAATGGAGAAAATGAAGCAGACCTGGGTCTCTAGTGGATGCAGCATTGTCATGGATGGGTGGACGGACATTAGGCATCATCCACTCATCAAATCATGGTTACAAGTGCAGCTGGCCCTTATTTTCTTAGGGCTATTGATTGTTCAAGGCATCGCAAGGATGATGATTTTCAATTCCAAATCCTCAAAGATGCTATAGAGGAGGTTGGGCCACAAAATGTGGTGCAAGTAGTGACAAATGCAGCCCATGTGTGTAGAGCAGCAGGGAAGTTAATTGAGGCAGACTATAGACATATTTGGTGGACTCCTTGTTGTGTGCATGCCATGAATAATGCACTGAAGGACATGGAAAAAATCAGCTGGATCAAAGCAGTGGTTAATGATGCTAGAGATGTGCAGATGTTTATCTGCAACCACCACACTTCACATACACTCTTCAGGACCTTCTCCAAGAAGGAATTTTTGAAACCTATAGAGACTAAGTATGCATCATACTTTATTCTCTGGGAGAGGATGCTTGAGTTGCAAGATTCATTGCAACTAATGGTTATAACAGCAGAATGGAATCGGTGGCCTGAGTCAAAGACAGAGTAGGGGAAGAGGGTGAAAGACATGGTGAGGAGTGATGTTTTTTGCGCTGATGCCAAATATATTGTCTCCATCATTACTCCAGTCTTCACAGTGATTAGATATGGGGATGCTAATGCACCTACACTTGGAGAGGTGTATGAGTGCATTGATACTATGCTTGATCAAATGAAGGTTATTGTACGAAAGGACCCCACATTGACATTCTACATAGAGCATATTCAACTGATCATTCATAGTAGATGGGAGAAACTCAACACTCCCTTGCACATGGCTGCCTATGCATTGAACCCGAAGTGGTATGTGCAAAACCCTGGTAGATTTACACCCATACAGGATGCTGAGGTGAAGGCAGGGTTCATGAAGGCCATTCAGAAAATGTATGATTCTATAGAGGCCAGCATCATTTGTACTGAGTGGACAAAATTTGCCACTCTTAGGGGATATTCATAGGAGGCTGAAATAGATAGGGAGACAATGGCACTGGAGGAACCAATTTTGTGGTGGACTTTGCATGGGCCTGCTTCTTTGACTACCGATCTAGCCATTCGTTTGTTGTCCCAGGTTTCTAGTTCTTCTGCTGCTGAGAGGAACTGGTCTACTTATAGCTGAATCCACTCCTTGAAGAGGAACAGGGTTAACTTTAAGAGGGTAGAGAAGCTTGTGGCTTTACATAGTGCCTTGCGTCTCATTGATCGTAACACACTTGCGTACAAGGAGAGTCCAACAGCCAGATGGGATGTAGAGCCAGAGGAGCCAACACAGATTGATGATGATGCTACACAGACAGGGCTGGTTGGTATTAGCTTGGAGGAGCTTGAGCGTGTGGAGTCCAACAGTTCTAGTGATGAGGAGTTCCACATTGGGGATGATTAGCCATTGACTCATTGAGTCATTTGTATTTACTATTTACTTTTAGTATTTCACTATTTTAGTATTTTGTTTTTGAACATTGTTGATACTTGATTGTAACAATGTAATCATAAATCATCATTATGAAAATTTGAAAATTCAATGTTCAATTATCAATGTTTATTGTTAAATTGTTAATGTTCATTGTTCAATGGATCAAACTTGAAACTTAAATGATTAAATCACAATGTTAAATTGTTGATGTTCAATGCAATACACTTAATCCTTATACATCTTTTTATAACTAATTTTTCAAGTACGATATGTATTTCAGCACCGCTCCCCAGCCGCCATCACCCCGCCGTCCCCAAACTTATGCCCCCTATCCCCCCGCCCCGAAACGCCGTGGAACTATGATATTCATGTTTATGTATTGCTGCCTTAACACAAAAATTGCAAAATCAAGGGCACTTACCATGCCAAGAATGAGCTGAGTTTCCGTTCTTGCAAGGAGCTGCCCCAATACCAAATTTCCAGAATTTCTTGCACTCGAAATGGGTGGAGTTCTCACACACAGGGGTGGCTGTACCCACTCAGAAATTTCAGAATTATTGACACATGAAGTGAGCTAAGTTCGCACGGAAAGTTCAGAATTTTTTGCACAAGACGTGGGCTAAGTTTTCACAAAATAGAGGGGCTGTCCCAACAAGAGATTTTCATAATTTTTGTTACTTACCAAACATGGAGTGGGTGGATTCTCTCGTGCTGTAGTGGTTTCCCCAACTTAGAATTTGCAGCCTTTTTCACTTCCTTGGTTGTCTAAGAGTTTCTAGAATTTTTGACACTTACCGAGCATGGAGTGGGGTGAATTCCCACATGTTGTAATGGCTGCTCAAAATCAGAATTTACAGCCTCTTCCCAAGGTTTGAAAATTTCCCCTGGATCCCACATCAGTATGGAGAATTTGCAACTCCCAATGCTTGAGTCTTCTGGTGATATTTATGGCTTCTGCTGCATTTCTCTACTATCACCACCCACTATAAAATCTGAGCTACAAACAATTTCAACATCCATCTCGAAAAGGGATTATCAAAACGTTGAAAGTTATTTCTATCCTCTTGTTCAAACCAACTTTTTGGTTGATCTAATTTTATATTTGCAACTTTTGATTTTTTTGAAAAATACTCTAAATCAAAATCTTCTTCATTTTTATCCATCTTTGATAGCTCTGTTTGTTGCCCCAAACCCTGTTGATAGGGCTCCTTTTGCTACCCCAAAGTGATTGATTTTTGTTGTTCTGAAATTGCAGCCCCAAGCTGCTCTAAAGTGCTGCTCCTTTGCTGTTCAAGGGTCTCTAAAGTGCTAATTTTTTACTGTTCAAGGGGCAGGATTTCTTCCTCTTGGATTGGGATATTTCTCCCACTTTCCCTTGGTATGGTGGATGCCTCTATGAACTGTTCACTAACCCCTTGCACATCTGAATTCTCTTGTTTTCTGATTCTTTAATTGGAATCCTCATGAGGGTTTGACCCTCCATCTTTCCCTTTCACAACTACCTGCAACTCAATCTTTTCTTCCTTTTGCTCTACTGTCAAATAAGGCCTCAATTTCTAACTTTTTCTAACAACATTTTCAATCAACATGTGCAACTGGAGAAAATTTCTGTTCTTGCCTCACATTAACCCCTAAGATAGATAATAATCGTTGAGAAATATCATCACGCTCATTTAGAATCAAAGTCATAATTGTTTGCATGATTTTCATTGACTGTTGCAAAGAAATGTTGAAACATTTCAATAATAAGATCATCACATTACAAATCCAACATCAAAACACATACCTTGATTTTTGCCATAGTTTCAGGATTATAACCCTCCTAGCAAAAGAAGGTCCTTTGCTGTCCTTTAGACCTTGGAAACTTTCTACAATCTGCTGAAATATCTCCCTCATGGTTTTGCTGCTGTAAGGAACTTTGGGCGCTGTCATTCTTGTAATTTCACTAATACAATTGGTAACCAAAAACTTTACCTTTTTGTTTGGGTGTCTCAAGAGTTGGGGCTGGACCAAACAAATCATGAAGGGCTGCACCGCCCATTCCATTGTCACATATTGTGACTGATTTCCCTTGGATAACCCATTTTCTACTTTTTCCAAGATGCTGATTAGGTCACCTATTGGTTGACATGGATGCTCTAGCTTCCTCCTTGCTCTGTAGAGCTTCTCTTTCCCAACTTCTTCCATCATGCTGCATTAAAATTTTGATCTAACCCACATGCTGGCAAGATCTAGGCTTTAATACCACTGT
Organism: Torreya grandis; assembly: GCA_037957365.1. Classification (NCBI taxonomy): domain Eukaryota; kingdom Viridiplantae; phylum Streptophyta; class Pinopsida; order Cupressales; family Taxaceae; genus Torreya; species Torreya grandis. The sequence continues at coordinate 165,594 of JARHVA010000715.1, read as the reverse complement.
AATGTCCCTAAATTGGGGCAAACCCTAAAATCTGAATTTTATTAAAAACCCTAATCAAAGATAACATTTTTTTGATTTTTTCAGCAAACCTTAGGTGCCAAAAATCTCACAAAATGCTAAAATAAATTATCCAAGCCCTAGCTAAAAATTACTGAATGTTGCAATGAATATTAGGGCATCTAATCAACCATCAAACTCAGCCACAAAGATGCCAATATGTAGAAGAATTACAACAAGCTTAAATACTTGATTTTGGCGATTATCTCCATAAAAGGGCTGGAAAATATGTTTAAAAATAGTGATGATTATTGAAATAATTATAAAAAATTTCAGAATAGGTTATAGGCTTGAAATAGCCTATCAAACCCTCAATTTCAACTTCTCAATCAAGTTGCCCTAGCTGGAAAAATATTATTTCCAACAACAATTCCAACGCAGCCCTAAATAGGGGTCTTCAAACCCTAGAAACTCTACGCAACCCTTTCACAAGGAGTGTTCAAGCTGAAAATGAGGAAATCTGCCCTAGATGGGCTCTCAACTAGGACGTTGACCACTCCAACCAAGTCGCCATACCCCAAAAGGTTATTTTTTGAAATTCCTGAATATTTTAGCCCAAATGCAGCCCCTGAATGACACTGCCCTAGTTCAAAATTAGAGGGTTTCGTCCCTAATTTCTCTTGACCTTTGAAGGTTTTCATCTTCAAGGTGTGAGTTACGTTTTTTCATGCTTAGACTCCAAAATCAAATCTCCAAAATAGCTTCCCCTTTTAAATGAGCCCTCAACCTCCTTAAATACCCTTCCCAAAGTGGGGCGCTCCACTTGGAGGGGAAATAGAACATATTGTAAGGGCACTTGTTTTTTTAAAATCACTTAAGAGCTAAAATTAGCCCATGAACTCAAAAAGGCCCCTCAAGTCCAAATTAGAACAACTTAACCAAAAAGTACATTTTTACTATTTGAAAAGAGAAATTAGTGCTTCCTTTTTGAACCTTCTTTCCCTTATCCTATAGGAAACACTGAAAACAAGGCTAAGGGTCTTCTTTTGATTTATGTCCAAAAAGGGGGACATGATAGATGGACACATTCAATTAGCTTTGCAGGTGGATTTTGAGTGTTCTAGAAGTGATCAGAGGTGCATTTAAGGCCCTTGTTGATTATATGACATATTGAGAACTTGTTTGGAGTGTTGATGAAGCCAAAAGACTAACCCATGTTCCATTTATGGCTGAGATAGTGGGATCATTAATTAGGGATGGACTTACTTGCTCACATGAGCTTGCAAATGAAGTTATTTCTAGGGGAGACTTGTTGACTTTGGGCCAAGTGTTGAACACACTATCTATTGAGAGGGGGGTGAATCAGTAGATGAACTAAAACTTGGTTCTTAGAACTTTTAAACAAGATAATCAAAGTATATGCAAAGTAAAGAACATAACAAAGATCACACATACACACAAGAATGTTCAACACCAGATTTTAACTTGGAAACCCAAAGGTAAAAATCAGGGTGAGAAAAGCTGCTAGAAGCTACTGTTCTTAACCAGCCTCACAGAAAAAAGTCTCACAAACAAACCTCACTGGTTATATTCAAGAGCACCCACTCTAAGGAAGCGTCAACTTCCTAACTGAGCACCAACTCAGTTTTTCTGATGGCACCAACCTATCAGAGAAATGAAGCTACAATTTCAAAAATACAGAAGAGATTCAAAATGAATCTTGTACACTTTTTTGTTACAAGTCTAGTCTGTAACTGGGCCTTAGCTGTGTGTCTTCTCGGCTTTTCTGCCTTTATCTCTTTGTATCTGGATATCTTCTACTTTGACACACCTTATTTTCTTTGCCCCTTTCACGCTGTCTACATATGTCCTCTTTCGACAATTTTGAGTTAACACTAATTATTATTGCGGCAGCAGTAGAAAGACAACACTGTTCAAATGATCTGTTCTTAGCATATATAGACAGATGCATCTTAGGGTTGTCTCTCTGTAAAGTGTTCACACTTCAACTGAACTTAACTGATTCAAGCTTTTGATCTGTATTCAATGCGACTTTGACTTTGTGTCTCGATTCATGCTTCACTCGGCAACGTTCAAAATTTTCTTTACTGTCTTTGGCATCTGCACTTCTATTGCACTTAAATGCGCTGCTTCCTCAATCACTTTTGGTCTGCATTCAATGTGACTCTGACTTCGTGTTTCGATTCATGCTTCAAACGACAACGTTCAAATTTCTTTATTGTCTTTGGCATCTGCACTTCTACTGCACTTAACTGCGTCGCTTCCTCGATCACTTCTGGTTTGCATTCAATGTGACTCTGACTTCATGTCTCGATTCATGCTTCAAATGGCAACGTTCAAATGCCTTTACTATCGTAGGCATCTGCACTTCTACTTAACTGCACCGCTTCCTCGATCACTTCGATTGAAATATCTCGAGCTCCATGAAGATATATCGAGTTCATCACCAGTTCCAGTTGTTCCTATATAGACAGTTGGAAGACATTTATTGCGGGTTTTTTCAAATTCTTTTGTCGTGCCAAGTTCACATTCTTTTCTTTGTCGGATCTTCCCTTATGACCTTTTGACACCTGTCAAATGCGCGTGCTCTCGGAGGATCATCTGAGTTTACTTTGCCATTAACCATTGAGCTCCTTTTCTTCCCTTTTTACATCTCGTTGCTTTCTATACCATGGGTTCGCTTCCGCTCCTTTAGATTATCCTCGATATACTCGATCTTCATCCTTTGTATTTAGCGTTAAACTTTGGCATGTTGGCGTGATCTCATTTTCTTCGGGATTCTTGTATTGCCGTTGATCCTTGTAGACTTGCTCGATCCTTAACATGCCTTGTCCCTTTGAGAATGCCCTATAAGACTTCCACACTTTATCTTCGGCAAAGTTGCAAGTGACCTTTCTCTTTGGACAATTTGTTGCGGGCTTTTTGTCAAGGGCATTTCTTCGGACTTTTTGTCTGCAAGGCATTTTTTCAGACTTTTTGTCCGCGTGGCATTTCTTCGGACTTTTTGTCCGCGTCATTTCTTCGGACTTTTTGTCCGCGAGACATTTCTTCGGACTTTTTGTCCGCAAGGCTTTTCTTCGAGCTTTTTGTTTGCAGGCATTTCTTCGAATTGTTTGTCCGCAAGCTACCCGTCGGCTTTTCTGCAAGTGTCCACATGCCCTTTTCAACGTTCAAAAGATACCCTTTGGACTTTTTGTAATCTACCCTTCGGCTTTTCTGCAAGTGTCCACATGCCCTTTGCAACGTTCAAAACATACCTTTTGGACTTTTTGCAATGGTCCACTTGCCCTTCGGACTTTTTTTGAAAAGATCCACTTGCCCTTCGAAACTTTTGCAACGGTCCACATACCCTTCGACATTTTTGAAAAGATCCCTTCGGAAATTTTGAACGGGCCACTTACCCTTCGAAACTTTTGCAACGGTCCATATACCCTTCGGCATTTTGAAAATATCCCTTCGGAAGATTTGAATGGTCCACTTACCCTTCGGACCTTCTGAAAAGATCCCTTTGAAACTTTTGTTCGGGACAATTTCTCTGAACGAATTCTCCAAGTCACTTTCTTCGAAAGAATTCCAAGTGACGCTCATTTCCTTCGGAAACTTTGTTGCAGACAATTTGTCCGAACAAATTCTCCAAGACACTTTCTCCGAAAGAATTCCAAGTGGCGCTCATTTCCTTAGGAAACTTTGTTGTGGACAATTGGTTCGAACTAATTCTCCAAGACACTTTCTTCGAAAGAATTTCAAGTGGCGCTCATTTCCTTCGGAAACTTTGTTGCGTACAATTTGTCCGACAACGACTTAGTCAATTTTCCCGAAAGAATTGCCTTTAACATTTTCTCGAAAGAATTCCCTTATTAGCTGCGGGTAGTTTGTCCGAGAAAATTGTCTTTACCAATATTTCTGAAAGAATTCCCTCAATCAAATCTGTTCAACTCAAGTCTTCTTGACTTATCCCGATTGCTTCTTCTGAGTAAGAGCACTTCACAAACGCGATTTACTCCATAGGTTTGCTCAACTCAACCTTTGGCATTAATGCATGATCAGTTTCAATCTCAATGACATCAAGGACATTAACCTTTGACATCAATGACAATTCCATGTTGCCCTAGATGGAAATGATAACTGTTTAGTCCTCAGACTGCTTTTTGTATCTTGATATCAAAGTTGTCAACTGTCTCCTTGCTTAAATTTCCAACACCAAGGGATGGGAAGGGACACATGTCACCTTCCCGTTGGCCTTTAGAGGAGAGTGCTTAGCCTATTTGTGGAAGGGAAGCTTTCCTTGAGGGAACTTTTTGCCATTTTGAAAATTAGAAATTGGAGGAGAGCTAGAGAAGAAAGAGGAAGCCAAGTAGAGAAGGAAGGAACCTTGGTGAGAAGGAGAACTTAACCTTGCACTTGTGGAGTCTTTGTGGAGATCCCAAAGGAGAACCAAGGTAGTCTTTCATGTGCCCTTGTGTTTTCATTTTGTATTATTACTTTGAAATTAGAAGCTTCTTCCTTATGTTTTTGCTTGTTTTTAGAGGTGTAGGGCCACTTGGTCTACCCTCTTTTTATCTTTGCTTGCCACGGTTGTGCCTATGGCCATCGTGTTGGTTTTATTGCCCACTTGGGATTTGAAGATGCACAATCCCTCCTAATTTACTTGGCTACTTTTAAAAGCCATTTCTTGTTTCATTTTGACGTCTTTAGGTTGCTTGCATGGGCTTGAATTTACTTGTCTTGTTTTGCACTTTTACGTAGTGGGAGTGGCTGGTGGAACCGAGTTCCTGTGTCCTCCAACATGGTTTTCCTTTGCGTAGTGGTAGTTGTTGGTGGAACAATAATTCTTATGTCCTCCTATGTGGGTGGTATTTTGGCATGTTCGAGTGTGCTAATGCTCTCCCATGGCCAACAAATGATAGAACAAGATTGAGGCATCCCCACGTTCTTCTTCTACTTCGACGGGCCATCTATGTTGGAAATGTGTTTATGGCCGTCTTGTTATCATTATGGTTTTTGAAATGGTGATTTGTTTTCCTTGCATGCTTGTGTTGGGTATGAAAGCCTCTTAGATGTGTTGCCTAGTGAGCGATCCTGGCCGTGTTTTAGCTATCATCTAAATCTTGTCTTGTCACTTGTTCCACCTTACACCAATGATATGAAGATGCTCGGAGTTGGGAGTCCTAGGCTCAGGGGTGCCTTGAGCAGTTGTCTAATGATGGCAAATGGATGGGAGGTGAGCCCCTCATTCGGTTGGCTTTGCGAGTGACTTGCAAAGTTCACTTGAAGATTTATTGTTGCTTAGCATTTGTAATGATATGTTTAGATTCTATTGCTTGTTTTGAAAGCCTTGAAAATGCAATATTCATTTTTAACTCAGTAAGAAAAGAGAAAATACAAGTATAATGTACATCGTGTGATCTAGTTGCTTGTAACCCTCGTTGAAGAGGAGAGAGAATTAATGTATTAAATGGACATTATATTAAAATGGAATATTGAAGTTGGAAAATCCTGTTGAAAATGATATGTTGTATTTTACTTTGCGTCACAAAATAAAATTAAAAAAAAATGAATTGATATGTTTTGTTTTCGGTTATATCGTTGAGTCCATTGAAGAACCACTACATGCAAATAATTTTTAAGCAATTTTAAACTTATCGAAAATTCTCTAAATAAGTTTTTTTAGGTAGTAGGCTTCCTTTAGACCCTGTAGCAACTTACAAAATATTTTTATGTGCCACCGTATAAAATATATCAATTTATAAGCCAAAATCACTTAAAAGGGTTCATTTTACTTTGTAAAAACCCTGATCTTTGTTTAATTATTTTGCACACTTTTCAAGGTAGAAAATCTCTCCAAATAAGTTTAGGACAAAGTTTTGGATTTTTTGAGCCTATAGCCGTTCGTTTCATAATTTTTCGATTTATAGTTCTATCGGTATGAATTTTTGAAAATCAGTCCTCTATGGGGTAATGTTTGAATACACAGGACCTTGGGAAGGGCACTGCCCCCTTCTTCGTAGGGTAGTTTAGGGTTACGTTGGCAGTTACCCATATGACTGTGTGGCATTTGGTTTAGGCTCTAAGGGTCGAAGGTAGTGAGCAGTTTAGTGAAGCGGTTACAACCACGGGTATTGACTTGGACGGTTTATGGGGGGACGGTAACCCCACAATACTCTTATTTGCCGAGGGGCGGTCAACTTAGTTGACCGCCACCCTAGACTAACCAAGTGGTTAGTAAACTTCATGGAATGCATTTTAATTTAATATATGTACTTTATAAAGTTTAAACCTTGTTTTTCTAAAGTTTTTGCTTGAACTTGGATTTTTTTTGAAACCCTGAACTATTGCTTTTAAAACTGACCTTTTTGTGCAAACGTGTGTGGAAGCTCGAAGGTCCAGAGGCGGGGCAACCCAAAAGGGACCCCCCCTCAATTTTTCGTGCTCCTCTGTACGAAAAATGTTTCAAGGCTTGAAGTGATACGGTTTTCGAGATTTTGTTCTTTTGTCCTCAAGAGGTTAATTTTTTTTTTTTTGGCATTTGCAAGCTCTTGGAAGCCCTAGGACAAGTTGACCCTAAAGGGGACCCCATTGATTTTCTTCCCTCTATCACCTGAACTTAAAACTAAATTATAAAACTGAGAATTGAAAGTGTTTTCTTATTAAACCTTGTTGGGGGACAGCAATGGTTGTGGTGGAGCTTGAAATTCCCAAATACCTTTTTCGACACTGTGAGAGACTGAGACCTCTTGGAATATTTTCAAGAAGATGGGTAACTGTGAGACACTGAGACCTCTTGGAATACTTTCAAGAAGATGGGTAACTGTGAGAGACTGAGACCTCTTGGAATATTTTCAAGAAGATGGGTACTTGTAAAACAAATTCAAGTCTGCATGTATCGAATCAAATTTGAAAAAATGAATTAAAGTGAAAAAGGATCGAAAGCTTGGAGACTCCATTAATGACAGTCGTCCAAAGCTGATGAAGGAGAGGAAGGATGATTATGGACAAGTCATTTTCCAGCACCTGGTCCCTCTTTTCCAAAATATGAGTTTATGACTTAACGGTTGTTTTAAAGCCTTTATTGATTTCCATAAGAATTTCTAGGGCTTCCCTACCTTTGACTGAATCTGATGGTCAAGGTGGAATTGATCCAATGGTGGATATGGGTTGCTCCATTCTTAGGGGGCTTAATTGAGATATTTTAGACCCCTTTTTAGGTCGTATGGGGGCTATATGTTCTTTGTTTAAGCAATTCCCTCTAAAGTTAAGTCAACTCAAAATTAGACTTTAATTACGACTTCAGTATGAACTGAGTCCTATGATTGGCTGGATTCGCCTGAAGACGTTTTTGAATACCACAAAGAGTTGGATAGTATCGTTTGAGCCAATGGTTGCTTAAACCCACCTCCTTTTAGTTGCACATGCTTTATAGTCCTTAGGATCACTTAGAAAGCTGTAGGCTTATGTGAGACCCTGTAGACTGATTAGAGCAAGTGGGACTTGCATGGTGGCGTAGCGACCATGCGCCCATTTACGCATTGCCTTCATGCCGTTTGGGCATGCGAGTTTGTTTGGATGCTTTGTACGTCTCATGCCACAAAGATGGCTAGCCAATGTGCAATGCAGTTGTTCGTTGTACATTCTAAAAAAAAAATGGGCTTGTTTTTGTGTGTTTTCAGTCGTGTCAGTTTTTGGGCATGACATGTTGTCTAATTACTTGGTAAAAGATTATAAGCAGTTCTCCATTAGCATCCTGTATTATGCGTCCTATACCAGCTTTCCCAGGTTTTTTTTTGGCAGCCATGTCAATTTAATTTATGGTATCCTAGACGTGGCAGGTTCCATTAACTTCGGTGTCTGATTTCAAATCGTGCCAGTTGGTAATGATAGGGGGTATGCCATTGCCGGGAAAGCTGAAAATCTCTCATGTTGGCAGATTCAAATGTGCCTAGAGAGGAGCTCGTATAATTTAATGCTGTACTTCGTCTCTGAGCTTTGATGAGTAAAACAATCTTTCTGACCTGTTTAATATCTTCAAAAATTACAGCATTTATTTTTTTCACAGTTTCCAAAGTACACAACCTGGTGTGAGTCTATGCATACACTGCTTGGCTTTCATTTCTGTGTTCAGCCTTGTACATTTAAAAAGAATCCGAGCCACTGAATTTGTAGTTGGGGTAAGGCTGTCGAATAGAAGAGCCATTTATTTTCAAATAGCTTTGACATATGGACAAGTTAAGAAGAGGGGTACTGTATTTTCAGTATCTTGCTGACAGTTTGGGCATCATATTAGGCTTAATCTTCCTCTACTCTGAAGATTATCAGATGTGAAAAATTTACAATGAAGTAAAAGCCTGGCAAATGATTTGTTTTTTGGCCAAGACTGCTGGGTGCATAAGCCATTCCATTTCTTATCTCTGAGGTGATTGTTTGGCAAAAGAGTTAAGCAGGCTGTTGCGACTGAACAATCTCCCAGATGAACATTGGACCAAATGATTCAGTCCTGTCCATTTGAGAGGAAGACAAGAACAGGTTCCTTGAAATTTAATGAATCGAGGGAACTACTGATACAAGAAAAGCAGAGGAATATCTTGGTAAGACAGACTAGCACCAAACCTTTAGAATATGGAGCATATCTGTTGGTCGAGTCATTCTTTTGCATTGGAGAATGTGATCCCAAGCACTGGCTGGAGGGGTCCTCATCTTCTAATCTTGGAATATTTTAGACTTGTTTGAACAATAAGGTTAACCATTCACAACCAACTCTGGATCAAATGTCATCTCTCAATCCATTACAAGTGTGCATGCCTGTCTGGGGAATTGGTGGGATATCTGTTTACCACCACTAACTATCCAACCAATTGACAGGTTTGTAGGCTTTATTGTTGACAATATAACTCACATAAGTTCTCCATAGTGTGTAATAAACATGAAGTGCGCAATTGCCTCACATATGTAAACACGTTCTGGTAAACTATGGGATGACAGATGCGTAGAAAGAGGCATGCAGGAATATTAAACTCAAGAACGAGGCTTCTGTAGTGGAAGTTTTGTATCAGAAAAACCTTGTAAAATAATGGCTTGAACTAGTAAGCCAAAATATCTATGATTCCTTTACTATTTTTTTGGTTTATTCTGTGTGTTTTTCTGGTTTACTTTTTAGGGTTGGATCAATTGAAAGTTATCTGCCATGCGTCTCGTCCATTGGTCCATTAGTTTTTACATTTGTTGACTGAAATTATAAGAATACTTCTCTACAGGAAGAAGCATAGCATTGAGAAATGGGACTAGAGTATGCTTTCAATGTAGCATGACAAACATCTCAGCTATCCCACATTTGAGGACTCAAATTTGTAGACGAGGAAAAGTGCCAAGATCATATAAAAGCCTCAAATTTAAAATAGTGCCAAACAATATCCTGGAATTCCAAAGCTCCGAATTTGACTGACAGCAAAGGAATAATTTCTTCTATCTGTTGGATGTCTTTCTTTGAGTATGTTTAGTCTATGGTTTTTTTGTCAGCTATTAACGCAAACTGGACCAAAGCTCTGTACCTTCTCTTTATAACAAATACTATTGAACCTTGTAAAGAGGAAACAGACAAGCCAAAAAAAGATAAACATCTAATAAACGTACAAACTGCAAGAATAATTAATATCTAATTAGAACATTAAAAGTTAAAATGAATATAATGTTAAACTGGATCCTTCAAACAGTGTTCACAAACTCTATTTATATAGTCACAAAACCTCGTTATTAGTTGTGATAGGTTAATATATTACTTATTAGTAACCTGAGAGTTTTTTCTTTTTTGATCCATAATTAAGATAATTTAATTTTGTCAGCACGGAAGTTAAATTATAGGACAGTTGAAAATGCCTACTTATCAGCCTGTGGCTGCCATGGATTAAATATATATATACATATATGTTTCAGGGTCAGTACTTCTTTTACATGTAAACTAGAACTCAATATATTTATATTTTATTTTAGTCTTAGCCATGTTATCTCACCTTGTTAGCATATTTGGTGCTGCAAAATTTGGACAAATAGATTGTAGAGGAGATGGGGGGTGCTGTTTCTTCTGTTGGAAATATCTGCACACATGTTGTCACAGGGCAAGTGAGGCGGACCTTGAATTTCTGTACTGCACTTTGTGCCGGGTAATGTCTAATATCTGTGGAGGTTACAAATACATTGCTATATCATTTATTTGCTTTATATAATATTGTCAATAACTTCAAGATCATAATGCTTCAACTTGTAATTTATTATGCTTTTCATGTGCAGTGCTTGGGTGGTTTCTCCAGACTGGTTGAAAGCCAGCTTTAAGGAAAATAAATTTGTAGGCAAGTAGCATAAATTAATATTACATTCTTGATATTTTTATATGAATGTAAAGTGGGTAGCCTTGCTAGCTGTGCCTGAATCTTATGTTGTGCTGAATTTTGAATTTATTGCAGACGAGACACCATTTATCTTGGAAGACAAAGTTTTTGAGGCAAAATATGGAAGAAAGGTGGAAGATGTGGTTCTTAGAGCTCGTGCTAATCCCCATAAACTGCTTGATTGTTTTCATGTGTATCTTACTCCACATGTTCAACCACAGGTGGAGGAACTTTCAGCTATTGTGAAGTCTGCAGGTGGCAAGGTGAACAATACATTTAATAATGCGCTTTTGACACAACAATGGATGTGGCACAGGTTAATGCTAACTTGGAACTTGTCTTCCTGTGAATATGGTTATGCCCAGGTTGTGCTTAGCCAGGAAGAAGTGCAAATCCCTTCCCACACTTTTGCAATAGCTTGTGGAGAAGATATGTCAGAAGCTTTAGTGGCAGCGATGACAGGGATGCCAACTTTCTCTAGTGATTGGTTCATGTGTTGCATAATGAAACAAGAATTTGACTTCAATGCTCCACAATTCACAGAGTCTTTATGATAATACAAGTTTTTTACTTCAGAGAGTATAAAATGTAGCTTATCCATAATCTTGATTCCTATGTGGGCACCCACCTTGTTAATATGCCTTTGGAATGGATTACCTTTCTTTTATAATAAATCAATCTGTTCTCTTTTCATATCAAGAAGATGAAACCATGTTCTGTTTATTTTCTTGACTTCAAATCAAACAAAAATTTCAAATCAAAGGTTATTTTTGTTTGCTTAAATTATTGAACTTGTGTTTGGAGGAGAAAATGTGTGACAAGGAGCACATCCCGTTGGGTACTCACCCATTTCTTTCCATAAAAAACTATTATATCTGATGATAAAAACAGAGAGTTGAATGCACTCAACAAGAGGGTTGACAGAAGTAATGGGATGGAGAAATAGGGCTTCCCTGCTACAAAGGATTTCTTTCTCTATGGCTGTTTCAATCATATGCTTCTTGGTATTATTTACTTCATATGGGCGTGCTCGATTTACTTGAGTGCAGGTGGTTTCTCTTTGGCATTTAATAGACGAGCCTTTTATGTTGAGACCTTTCAAATTTTGTATGACATAATTGTTCAACCAGGATACCTAAGGCAACATTTGTCTCACGGCCTAAGATATATACGGGAGTGATCCCACTAGCTCAGAATTAAGACTGACCATCATATCCCTCGCTAGGATAGGATTTGCCGATCATGTTCACTACATGAAGTTGATGACGAGCATTTTATTTTTTGTTTGTTTATCTACCATGAGATACGAGAGATGGTATTATTGCCTCTTCAAAGGCGTTGGAGGTAGCTTATTTGTATTTTGTTAGTATCCCAACCAAAGATGTTTGGCCCTCCTCATTCAAGAGATGACAACTCTTAGATACCATGACTCTTCGAGAATAGTTTAGGCCAATCAACTTGATTAATTCTTTCGACATCTCCTCGATGCAGAGGTACAACATAGCAAGCAGATTCTTTTGCATACGAGGGAGGTATTACTAGGATAGTACGACAATACTTGCACAAGGTAGAGATATTCTCATCAGGCCCATGGACCATACCAACTACAACAATTCCATCACTGGTTCAATAACTCTTAGGTGTTACAAAAAAGAATATTCAACCCCCAGCTTTGACTGTCTTCCAGACATTATTTAAATTGGCAGTGTGACATACTAGTGAATGAAGCTAGCTATTTTTCCGTGTTCTCACCTATTGTAGGCGAACAATTTTTCATTTTTCTTTTTCTTTGAAAGTTCCATTGACCTATTTGGCCATTTATGGACATTAATATATTTATTTCTATTGCTATTGGATTTTGATAGGGATTCGATGCTCATGACCTTGGTGATATAGCTGTTGCTACAAAATCTTCATAACGGATGTAGGATTATATTTTTATATCACAATACATTGAACTGTGTTTCTATTTTTTACTTTTATTTTTAATTTTAATCCCTATGTTTCCTCCATTCATGGAAGCATCATAGCCATGGGTAAATATTGCATGTGGAAATCAGAAATCATGGTTTTGGTGATTTTCATTTTTGCGTCGAAATATCTAACATTGTTTCTTTTGCTATATATAACCAGGGAAAGGTCCCTAGACCCACAAACATTGAGAGAAAAAACCAGACCCAGAAAACCAGAGGGTCCTCAAGTTAATGACACTGAGAACGACAGCAGCTTCACAAAACCAAAAATCAGCTAACATTCACATTGCAAGGGAAGTCAATGTGTTATTCCCTTCCTTTGACGATTTGATTTCAGTCATGCTTTAGAACCATTTAACAGTCCATCGTTCTAATATAAGCTCAGTCTTGATCCCACCAAATCTTGGGCAGATATTTCCAATTCATTTTCCCATTCTAGCCTGTCGCTGTTGGTTTTCAAACTGGTCAATTTTCTAGACCATTATCATATACAAAGCGTCAACCATCTCCCCAATTAAAGGATGGTGCAGTCCCGAAATTCATTTCCAGTATAATCAAATTTAAATGTTGGGAGATCTTCTAACTGAATATCTCGCACTTGTAACTGGAAACAGAAACTGCTCAACCAGATAACATATGGTGCTTCTATAGCTAGTTCAGATCTTAAACATTGGAATTAATGCATATTTTACAGACAACATAGATCTCTGAAAGCTGGAAAGAATGCATATTTTATCTTGCTGCCAAATTCCATAGCCAGTCTAGACCATCTACACACATGCTCTCTTTGGTAGATTCTACCATATATGAAGAGTGCATAGAATAAGAAAATGGACGTAGGAAGAGTGCAGTGGGTGCATGGTTCTTCATTTTGATCCAAACCAATCACATGGTTTTCAATAGATAGATGAGACCTTTTGCAAACATGATCTAAAATAGTTGCATATTCCATCTTACTGCCCTTTCCATGCATGTGATCTCTATTTGATTACAATGTTGTAAGTGCATATGATATCAATTACAATGCAGTGACTGCATATGATATCCATCCAATATGATTGCCTGCCTATAACATACTTCACTTTCTCGATTCTTCCTTGATACTACACAACTTTCCCACATAAAACAGGAAATATCAAAATATATATATGTATATGTTTATCTGATATCGCAGTCACAGTGCACTCTCAAAACATAGGTTTAAGCCGAGGTCAGTCAAAATAATATCATAAAACTTGTCTTGGCTGGGGGCAAATTCAGGGCACCACTAATGCCCCAAAAAAGGATTATGCATAGTATAGTCAGATTGGTCAATTCAGTCTACAATCACAACATTTTCAAGAGCATTATCCACTGGGATTTCATCATCATCCTCATAGGGAGGACAACAATTACGAAGAGAGCAGTTTGCCTTAGGTGGAAGCTCCACCTTCAACATTTGAGCTACCAGGCCTACCCAATGCTGAGGGCATTTATACCACTCAATATCAGGTGTTGGCAGTGTAGAATCTCCTCTCCCATTGCTTGAACCGAGCACTCAATATCCGCGTGGTCTTCATGAAAAGTAAATGTGCCAGTTGCATTATATATCATGTTGGCACTGTTGAGAGCCCGGGCAACATCAAACACATTCTTTCTTCTAATAGACCGACCGGGGTCCAGAATCATTTCTTTCATGAGCATGCTAATTTATGTGAGCACCAAATCATCTATTTCCTTCGCAGCACGATACATGCGGTGAATCCATAATCTAATATATGGATTTATGATTTCTCGATCTACATGATTACCAATTTTTTCACCCAGAATGCTCCCAATAATTCTGCCCCCCCTCTTGTTGGATTCTGCATGGAGTGCTGTTGCCAGAGATGGGCCTTCCATCTTTTCGATTCTTCTTTTGCCTACAGACGACGCCATGTCTAAACCCAAAGCCTATTTTAGTCGGAAAATAAAACGAGAATATTGTATCCTCTTTTCAGTATTTCTGCCAGAATGCTTCTCTTCGTACTTATTAGACCAAGGTTTAATTTACCAGGCTGAACGTGACATAGACAACCGATATAATGACTAAGTAGACTGATAGAAGTTTCCTATCCTTGGTATACCTCACAGGGCCAAACGCTATGAGGATTATCACTCATCCAAACTTTCTCACCAATTCTCACTATTACTCAGTAAAACTTCATCACAACTTTATGCAGTCATGAAAATATTATCTTGAGCTATTGAGGAGGAGAGCGGCTAAAACCCTTCAATATCTTAAGAAATATGCTCTTGCCAACCCCTCTTTCACTTTCTTTCTGCTCCTTTCTCCACTTGCTGAGAATGTTTATTCCCATTTAAGCGCCACAATTTATACTTTTGATGAGACCATCATCATTATATGACGATGGGTATGTTAATTAGGATAGTTTGAAACATCAATGTCATACTTTTTCAGTGATCTATGGTTATGCTCAGCTCGACAAACACTCGATGGATATAAAGGCTTGGAACATCAATGCCATACATTTTCGATTATCTATAGTTATGCTCAATTCAACGAGCACTCATCAACATAAGGGTTATTAGATTATATAGCTCTATAATATATAGTTGGTAGTTAGAACTCAATTAAAAAGATGAGGTTGAGGAGATCGAAGGAGACTCTTTATAGTCGTGCTCTCGATCAAGGGAGTCTCTATAAAGGTTGGGGTCTAAGAGGTTGAGGGCATTTATGCACCCGAGTGTAAGGGATAGGAGATTAAGAGCATTGATTGATTTCAATTATCTAGTGATATTAATTGATCCATTTATTGATTGGTTGATCAAGGCCCTTAATTTCTTACTTTTACTTCTCTAGGATCTTAATTTTTGATCATTGAATTTTCATCAATTTGACATGACATTAGCAAAGTGTGGGAGGGTGGTGAAATAATGATGCAGGTGGCCTTCCCTTTTTATCACTTCCTCTCATGTATTTGCTTTTTAATTTTTAAAAAAAAAACAATTCTCTTTCGTTGTAGAGATGTCCTTAATAATTTTTTTTTGCAATTCGTTGGGAAAGGGTGGTTTTGAGATCATATATGGAGAGAAAGTTTCCTCCTTACATCAATGACTCTTTTTGCCACCCAATTTACAATTTAGTTCTCAATTCTTCTTACATGTATGAAAACAATGTAGTTCATTTTAGAGCATAGCAACTTAGCCACTTTGATAACCTAATTGATTCTCTATCCTTGGATAACTCCATTCATAATATTGATGATGATCTGTAGGTCTCTTTCTATGATTAATTTCTTCCACCTTTTAAGAATCGCCAATTGGACTCCTTTGAATAGTGCCATTGCCTCAACTTTGTTATCGGTATCATTTCCAATATCAAAGGAGAAAATCAACATTGGATGTCCATGGTCATTTTAGAATACCCCCAAGCTTCCCCTTTGCCCCCATGACCCTTCCAACTAGAAGGTAGTTTTAGGAAACATTTACAAGGGAGGATATTATTTGGAGAAGAAAGACAATCTCTTGAAGAAGTGATGAAAAGTTGCAGAGTAAAGTTAGGTTCAAGTTCAAGTGAGGAAAGTACCTCAGACAATGATCATTCATTCCAAGGGGATGCATCCCTTGTGCCTAATTTGTTAACAAGATAAATAGTGCATAAGTTGAAAGACATACTAAGTGGGTTGACGAGTTTACAGTGAAATTCAGAAAGCTAAGTGCAAAAACTCAAAAAATGGTAGAAAAGAGGAATATCAATACTTCAAAGGAAGCTACATCGAATCCTAAGACACCATTAAAAGTCAGTCCAAAGCTGCTAGTTGTTTCAAGTGCAATCATAGGAAACATAGCTCTCAATTTGAGAATTTTCGTAACTCTGACACCTTATGATGGTTCTATAGACTCTAAACAATATCTGTTGACTTGTGAAATGAAATGACAAGCTAAAGGTGTCATCATTGATGATGCAAAGAAGTGCACGCTTATAGGAGCCTTGACATGTAGAGCTTTGGAATTTGTGACTGCATAATGTAGAAGTCAATTTAGCATAATATACCTCCAAATGTGAATGATGTGCCCTAATGACAAGTTTGATGCGTTGATACTTGATAGGAATGTTAGATTGCTTGATTAGCTCAAGACTTGGACATCATGTGGATATGGATTGGCTTGATGATGGACAAGAAGACAAGTTGGCAACATCAGTCTAAGGATATTCAAAGATAGCTCATGGTTTTCATGGAGATGTGCTTGTTTATATAGAAGAGGACGAGGAATTAAATTCCTTGGAGATTTCTAGAGAGGAAAGGTGTGGAGGATTGTGCAGAGTGTAAAAGACTCTAGATTCCATTAAAGATGGTTAATGATGATTAGGTGTTGATTAAACAATGAGTAGTAATGAGATTTTTAGGAGAAAGTGGGGGTAGAATTTAAATTATAAAATAATGGATAAGTGAGGATTAGTGATAAATGACATGTGATTAGAAGAATTAATTAGAATGTGGGATAGTGTAAGGTTGATGTATGACAAGAGAAATGTTAGAAGTGGATTAGGATGATTAGATTATGGATGAAGTAGATAAAATGAGTGACAAAATTAGTAATGGAGGTAGGGACAAATTTAGATGTATACATTTTGTCCCTCTTTGAAAGGGCATTGCGATTGGAAGAAGAGTAATGGTCTTTCAAAGAAGAAAGATGGTCATGGAAGTTAGTAAATTAGAACAGATGATGCCCGCTCAAGGGGAGATGTGGGGAGGGACAGGATATATGGCTACTCGAAAGAAAATGAGGGGTGGGATGGGCGAATGGACAATAAAGAGGAGGGAATGGGATGTGGCAAAGAAAATGACTATAGTGATGAGTCACGAATAGATGATGCCTTTGGCAAATATATATGCAAGAGAGCGAAAACGACGGTGTCATGGTTGTGGACATGCCCCAAATGAAAACCAACTTGTAACAAAAGAGTGATAGGAGGGTGCCGACTTTAGACATATCCATGCAAAGTTGCATGTTGGGAGAGTTGAAACCCTAAAAATAAGATATGTTGATGAGAATGCGTCGGGTGTGACTCAAAGCAAAGGTTGAATGGTAATAAGAGGGTGTGATAGGAAGAAAAAACATGTGATTCGAGCGACCAAGGGATGAAAAGGGACGAATGGATGCAGGCAACCGAATTGTCCTTGGGCACATTTGAAGTGGCCAAGCATTGCCTGCATAGTTTTAAAAGACCTCAAGCCAATGTAGTTCTCCTTAAGAGGGAAGAATGATGTGATGGACAAGAGAATAGATGATGAATGGATGTCGCAATAAATATGTTGGATGTGATTGATAGTAATGGAGGTGCTGCAATGCTTCCAATCAATGAGCTACAATATGATTTATATTGTTAATGCCCTTGGCAAAGACACATGCAAGAGAGCAAGAGATGACAAAGTTACAACCCTAGACGTGATCCAGTCAACAACATATGAAAGGGGGAAGCTATAAACTTTGAGTAGACAAGTAAAGTCACGAGCTTTGGACGTACCCCAGGGAAGGACACATGTTGAGGAGAGTTGTGGGCTTGGATTGATTGATGGAATGATGTTGCGAGCTTTGGACATATCTCAGGGAAGGACACATGTCAGGGAGAGCTGCAAGCATTGATCAGATTGATTGATTGATATTGTAGCTCAAGGATTTAATGCATGCATGAACTAATGATGATGGATCATGATGATGATGCATATGATACGATGAATTAGGTTAGATAGAGGAGTGAATAGTTGATTGGATTGACATGAGTGTAAAATATTGTGAAAGACAAGATAATGAGGATAATGGATGATCATAGAAAATGATACGATTGCGGCTGAGTTGGCCTCAAACACTTCATGTGATTGAGCGCTACCTACATAGTCCATAAGGACCTCAGGCCAATGTAGTTTTCCCTAAGAGGGAGGTAGATGATGATGATAGGCTAAGTTAGATGACATCGATGCCCCATGGATGCCCCAAGGAGATTGATGGGATTGATCAAAGGTGGATGAGATGATTGGATTATTAGTAGAAATATTAATTAATGATGATTGTGATTGTTAGATATGATTAGAGGAAGGATAGATGATTGGATTGAAAAATGAGTTGATGGGGTAGATGATTGGATAAAGGATTGACTTAGATGATTGGGATATGTGATGTGGCCATTGATGTGATTTAGATGGTTTGATAGATGTAAGTGATGATTTGTGCTACCATGGTCTTGAGCCATATGTTATTGTAATCCTTTTTAATGTAGCACTAAGTAGTATGCACCATGTTATATGTATATGATCATGATGAGGTTTTATCAAAGTGCATGTTAGACTGACGCAAAAGATACAAAGATTAAAAGCAAAGTGTACAAGCATCGCGTAACGTAATGCACCATTGGTATAAGGAACCAAGATGACATGTTTGTCGTATGTTATTGCACAGATAATAAAGACAATATAATAAGGCAAAAGATGCATAAATATATTCACGAAATTCCTAATCAAAGATAGATGTAGACAAAGAAGATAAACATAGACGATTAGACATGAATAAATACATGATAAAAGACATTCAAACGAGGCAAACTTCATCAAAGATCATACAAGTAAAATACACAAGTATCTACATGTAGATTATATGATGCATTGTTGTTATGATTTCAACTGACAATGATATGAGCCATGAGGGTAAATATGATGGAAGATTGCAATGATTTGTTGGATAAGGACTAATAAGCTTGCTTTGATAAAAGTTGTCTTGAAATGTGATGTGTAATGAGATTTGGACAAGCTGTCCTTAAGCAAATTTAAATTTTGAACATGAGCTAGTTGATAGATGGGGTAGGGTAAAAATAACCCTAAGTTTGGCTAGTTTTGACTTGGATGGGGAGCTGAGACAGGCTCATGATTCAATGCGTGTTAGGTGTTAAACTAGTACATATGTGATGTGACCATGTCGTAGGTTGACCAAAGATGAGTTGATAAGACTAGCTCAATTAGGCATTTAGATGGGATTTGCTCAAGTTTGGATGGGTTGACAATGGTGGGGTTGATAATGTGATCTAATAATGAGGTTGACTTATGCAAAAGGGGTGACTATGATTTGACTGTTAAGCAAGCCTATATGATTGTGATGAGTGATAGGAAATGAGTTGGACTAAGTCTTATGACGTTGAAATGAGACGTTAATGACAAAGTGACGGTTATGATGTGAATCTGGGTTAGGATCTAGATGTTGGATATGGATATGTATTTTTTGTAGGATGCAAGACAAGATGATTGGGATATTTCTGGATTTTATGATTTTTTTGGCTTTTTGGGCTATTTTGATTTTTAGGATTTTTTTGGGATATGTATGTACAAACAGAGGGTTGTTAGCAAAGGGAAAACCAAGCCTAACAACAAGGATGGAGATTGATGGTGGAGGGAACATTGGAAGGATTTGGGTGATGCACAAAGGGGGTGAGGGACGATGAGGAATGGACTAGGGATCTCTGCAGACTACATCACAAGGGAACCAAATGCCCTGTCGTCAAAGTGTTGCTCGGAGGATATGTCAATATGTTTCAAGAACATCTCTCAAGACATCTTCCACTCCCTTACGAAGGTCAAGACAAGAGGAAATGATGGGCATAATAAGATGGGAAACATGATGGATATGGATGTTTATGATGGTAAGGATGGTTATGATGGGGTGGAAAAGGGGTTGAAATTGATGTTACGATATGAATGTAGGGGTGAAGTGGATTTTACCCCCAGGTATTGAGGTACCTGCAAACAAGGAATTATTTACACATGACGTTGAAAATCAATTTTCATCATGGTACTTGGCCAAGGCATCAGAAAACTGGTTTTTACCATTGGATGAATTTTTTTTTTTTAAAAAACTTTTTTCAAAAGAAGACTATGTACAATATTGTACAAGGATGGGGTCGTTTGATGCCATCTTTTCATGTTGGAAACACGATAGATGCATGATACTGACGACATTGATCTACAAGCAAAAGCTAATCCCAAAGAACCATCATGACCTTTCTTGTCTCTTGATTTTATTCCCCCTGACATCTTACCCAGGTATCTTCATAGCTCCTACGAGAGATAATGCTGTCCAAGAAAGTGATATATGGAATGGATGGGGTTTGATGGTAGTGTATAAGACTTGAATGGATGGTATGATCGTAATGGGCAGTGTAATTGGGTTTAACAGTTACACACACCATTGGAGATGCTGGACATGTTCACATTTTATGCCATCTAACATGAGATATTAAGGGATCCAAGGCTTTTTGACTTTTTTGCTCTTTGATACAAATATTTGGAAGATTATTGGCCATATTACTTTTGATGCTGATATGTTCAGAAATTGGTGTCGTGAAATATTCTTGACTTACTGACTTGATTTGACATTGACTGCCCCCTAGCGCCTTAAAAAAGGTTTCATCGAAGGAAATTGATTTTTGACTTTGATGATGGTCATTTCAACTTAGACTTTGACGGTCCCCTAACACCTTAACTATGGTTTCACTAGAAAAATTTGACTTGATTTTATTGATTATGAATTTGAATTTTATGGTCGCCAACACTGTGAAGAGGTTTTTACTAGGGGAAGATGCTTTTTGACTTCGTCGATGATTTGACTTATTTTGACTTTGACATATTTTTGGATCAAAGTTGACTTGAGTATTGTGCTCGATTGTTTGAGTATGGATCCCGACATATTTGGCACATGATTTATTTATTTGAA
Source organism: Torreya grandis (assembly GCA_037957365.1). Classification (NCBI taxonomy): domain Eukaryota; kingdom Viridiplantae; phylum Streptophyta; class Pinopsida; order Cupressales; family Taxaceae; genus Torreya; species Torreya grandis. The sequence continues at coordinate 144,485 of JARHVA010000715.1, read as the reverse complement.
AAGGGTCCAATGACACACGTTCCTTTTTGTCCGTGTTGAGGAGTGTGATGAAGTGACGATCAAGGGGAAGGGAGGGATCAATGATGGATGGAGATGAGGGAAATGGATCAATGAGGTCGATGGATGGAATGTAGGCAACATGATTGTTGTAGAGGGTATTAGGAGGCTCAGCTTCAATGTCGGAGAAAACATCCTCAAAATTTACAAAATGGTCATTAAGGGTCATCGTAGGACACATCCAAATTTGGACCAAATCCATTTTGATAATCATTAGCTGAGATCTCATCTTGAAGCCCCATAGTTACTGTTATGACATTATTGTCCTAACACAGATCAAGAGACATGCCTTGCTACTAGTTGATATTTGAGTTGACTGTACAAATAAAAACGTCGTCACATAGGTGGGTGTCGACGTGATATTTGACATTTGTAAGGGATGGTGATTCTGACATGGAATTTGATTCAGATGTTGGTGACAAATTTGATCCTGTTGTTGATGCTAACTTTGATGCTGATGTAGATGAGGTTGAAGATATGATGCCACTAGTAGATGATGTTTTGATCATGGCCACAAGGAGGGATTGTTGGATATTATTGTTCGAATATATCCTCTTCACTTTTTTTGGTGATGGAGGCTTTGGAATGAAGTGACTTTTGGAAACCAACGATATGATATGTTGGATGGAAGGTAGATAGTTGCTTAGTGATGGGTTTGATATCGAATATGGGTTTGGTAAAGATGTGTTTGTTGTCTTATCCTTGGTATGGAAGTGGAATGGCTTGATCACATTTGGGAAATGAATCTTAGTATAACCCCCTTTTTCACCCTTAGATGAGGATCCCTCTGGTTCAGTCTCAATTTCGATGGAACCACAGTCAATGAGGTCTTGGACTAAATCTTATAAATTGTGGAATCTATTAATATAATTCCCCTAGGTTCGATGATACTGATAATATTGGCCTTCTATCTACTAGGAGGGCTTAGGATTGGTTGGATCAAGAGGCTTTGTGTGTGGGTAGACGATCATGTCTGCAACAACTAGTTGATGAAAGATGGCTTCCAAGAATATAAGGGGAGGAGTATATTGTCTCTCTTCATGACTTTGATTGGATGTGGAAGCGTTGGTCTGTAGATCAGATAATCTATTGGGGTATAATAGTTTCATGATATAACGGGTTCATGGTATTTGACGTGACGTAGGGGGTGAACTGGTATTGGATGAGGTTGCCAAGATAGAATTCCCTTTGCTAGTATGATGTGGAATGTCATGATTAAGATTATGACAGGTGGAAGGAAGGTTTGACTATGATGGGTTGGCACAGAGACTTGAAGTAGACTTATATTGAGGAGGATGAACAAGATGATTCTTGCTTATGAGGAAATTAAGGTTCATGGGGTTGAAGTCTGTAGTAAGTTGGGCACCCATTTATAGGAGCCTCAAAAGGAACATATCCTTGTTGGCAAAGAGATGTTTTTCAAATAGGGTAACATCCAAGTTTGTTTTGGAGGCCATGGATTAAGATGGGAGAAATGACAGATGATGTGATTGTTGGGGGGGGCTGGATCAAATTTGCATCTTGGTCTATTTGATGAAGGTTTGCTTATAGTTTGGTTTTAAGTTTGATTTTGTGATATGAGACATTTGATGAGATGCCACAGGTGTCAAGTGAATGAACTTGAATAAATTTGACTAGGATGTGAGCTAGCTAAACTTTTGACGATTTAACTTGATTGATATTTGACGATGAGCTAAGATATCCTCTAGGATTTGACTAAGATAGGTGGCTAGGTTTGACTAGCTAAAGAGACATGACTAGGTCTTAAATGACCTTGGATGGCGTTGACTTGGTTTAGACTAGCTCAAGTTATTAAATGATGTACTCAATTTGGGGTTGGATGACTTGAATGATTGGATTAGATTAAGTGGATGACAAGATTTGATGGGGTGTATGATTCAAACTTGACTAAGTTTAGATGCAAGTAAGCTTATGATGGTGACTACGACATGTGAAAATGGGATGGTGTCAATGTGGAACAAGGTTAGTATATTGCAGATTTGATGGGATAAGATATGGTTAGTGATCGATGATAATTGCAGACTTGATGGTAGTAGGGATGACTGGTTAAAGAGTGTGGATATGGACAATTCTAGACTATAGGTGATGTTGTTTGACAAGGTAATTGTTGACCATTTTGGTCTTGCAGGCCAAAATCGGTCCCCCCTTTTTTCCCCTGCTGTTTTGAGCCAGTACAATTTTTTGATTTTGCACAAGTCTCATTTCTACGGACTCTGCAGGCGTTTCTACGGACTCTGCAGGCTTTTCTACGGACTCTGCAGGTGTTTCTACAGACTTTGCAGGCATTTCTACGGACTCTGCAAGCATTTCTACGAACTCTGCAGGTGAGAAACAGGTTCCCAACACTTAGGCGCAAAATGGACCATTCCAAGTGCCCTTGCGGAGGGCAAGGAACACTTGCCAAGGGATCAAAGAGAAGGCCGAAAAAGTTGGAATTCCTTCGGAAAAGTGAACAAGGCCAAAAGGGTAAGTTCCTTCGGAAATTTGTTTAAGTGAGGACGATAATTTATTCGGAAAAAATGTCTGAAGGAATTCCTTCGGACATTTTGTCCGAAGAAATTCTTTGGAAGAAAATCCCGCGAAAAGACAAGGCAAAGGAAAGAATGATTTCTTTCGGACTTTTGTCCAAAGGAATTCCTTCGAACAAAAAGTCCGAAGAAATTCGGGAAAAGCCACGGAAGAAAAGCCCGACCGAAGAGAAGAAAGCCGAAGGAAAGGAAAAGGCCGAAGAAATTCCAAGGGGTGACGGGCCCGAAGACGTCAAAATCAATCACGACGAACTAGCCGCTGGAAGTTCAAATGCCCAGTGACAGGTGCGCAGACGTCAAATTTAAGGCGGTGAAATAGGCGTTGATTTTGAAAAAGCTTAAGGACAGGCCGTGAGTGAACTCAGCGACCCGCCAAAAAGATATCCTCGATGGCTGAAGGAGACAGAGAAGACAAAACCAGGAAGAGACAAAGTGTAGAAACAAACAAAACAGTCTAGGTGGCGAAGGAAGGTGTCGACTCAAGGATTTACTCCTGTAGCTAAAACAGTACTTGCCAAGCGGTCATCAAATGGCGCAAACAGTAAGCGGTGCGGCCTGTTTTCTCCACTTTGCATTTATGAGCAGACAAATCGCGTGAATATCTTAAAGGAACAGTCTTGTTTGCAAAAAAAGAGGCGCGGCCCATGCTTTCACATTAATGTTTGAACGCCAAAGTCAAGACCGGCGATTACACAACATGGTTCTAGCAGGCCTCTTCTAGAAGGATGATATCAGCAACAACGACTTCCTCTTCTCGATGCTCTCAACACACATGGGCCAGCTTGTAAAAGGGTGCCAAAGTTTTTTCCAAAGGGGCGCCTTTACTTTTTCTTTTTATATATATTGTAAACTTCTCATTTTGGAGAGGGGATCTCTTACCCTGTAAAGCAAAGCTCTGCCCAAAAATCTCTTGGTTTGTAAGGCGGAACTTTGCCGGATTTTACCTTGAATCAAGACATAGTAGTTTTTACCTCCATTCTGAGTTTGCACTTCAGTATGTGTCTATGCCTTTGTTCTGTGTTAAGTCATTTTCCTTTATGCTTTTGCAGGATGATTTTAGCATGTCTAGTGCATTGTGAGCTTTTCTTTTGTAGGTTTGCTAAAAGTGTCCCTAGAGGAGTGTAGGTGCATGCGAATAGGCTGCCATAGTGTGTCTGAGAACACCTCTGGTAGTTCTTCCTCCCTGTATCTCCACAGACCCCTGACTCACTGATACAAAAGAGTTTCCCATATCAAATGAAGTGTAGGTTAGCTTGTCCTTGGTGAAAAGTGTAGGTTCGAGCTAAGTAGATTAAATTTTTTGGTGCATCACCTTTTAGTTTAGGTTTAGGTTCTATTTTTCAGCATCTTTCTCTCTTTTCAACCCCTCCTTTTCATGTATTTGTTAGCAGTAGGAAGTCCAGGACCTAAAAGATACATCAAAGGGAGCTAGCCTTTATCTAGAGACTCTTCCCCTAGTTTTGCCAGGCCCACAGGCAAGAGGGGCATTTCCATTGTTGCGTGTGGAAGGCAGGAGCTCAGCCCCCTGTTGAGGGTGCAATCCACTGCGTCAACAGTTTTTGGCACGCCCGGTGGGACCAACTAGGACAAATTTTGTCCAAAGAGTTGAAGAATTTTTGGTGTGTTCTTCAACCAACCAGCCTTTGGAGGCTTTTTCATCAACACCAATGGTGACTCCGAGTTGAATCAGCTGGTTAAGCAGTCCAGGTGCCATCAAGAAATCACATTTTTGTATAATTTTGGTGGAGCTCAGGGTGTTATGAAATCACCTCAAACTCTAGCGTTACTTCCCTCATTGTTGAAAGGTAATTGGGAGAGCTGTCTGAGGTGATTCCATGAACAATCTGAGCTTGATCAAAAAACTATATGAAAGAAAACAAGGTCCATGTTTTTGAGCAATGGCATTATACACGCCAAATACGTTTTCAATTGAAGCAGCTCTTCCTGTGCATCAGCATCCCCTTCCTAGTCTTCCTCAACTTCCTTAGGTCTCTCAACATGATGGCAAGATCCTGACTTGGAAGCAAACAGTGGAATCATGTGGTAGGAAGGATGAGAAGAAAGGTTTTGCTCAAAACCTTGAAAAGGACGAACTTGCTCCTACTCATCATGATGATTCCTATGACCTCTAGGAAAGGCTTTTCCAGGAAGATATAGCCAAGAGAATTGCAGAGTTGGAGTCCAGAGCGAGATTCCTCAGCCAATGTGTGATGGACATGTCTGAACACACACCATCTACACACCTCCAAGAGAGCTATCAGGCCACACCTGATATAGATGAAGTGCTGGCCAAATGGAAAGAGGAGAATCATTTGATTGTAGCACAAGGACTGCCTCCTCTTCCACATGGTTTTTCCACTTCACCCCTTCTCAAGGAGAAACCTATTTTGTAGGAAGCGAGTGAGGAAGAAAAGATCCAATCTGCAACTTCCCAAGAGGCTACCATGAGCGACGAAGAAGATGAAATTATCATTTGAAGACATCATCGACAATGGAGAAGACACAGGGCATGCATACATGCAGATGTTCCAGCAATACGAGGAGGAACATAAGCATGGTGAGCTCTCTCCTCCTTTGTTTGATGAACTTCCTTGTTAATTCGATGAGGAGGATGACCATGCCATGGAGCCTGAGTTGAAGGAGGATCAGATGGATGTCTTTGAACAACTAGAGACTCTGATCCTTGAGCAGAAAAGGAGAGGCTTGCTCATCTTGAGGAAAGACTTGAAGAAGAGAGCTTTGAACAAAAAGGTGATGTTCTGTGGGATGAGCAATTAGTTTGTGATTCCATTTCAGACATCACAATAGTCACCCTTCTTCAAGAAGGCCATGAGAGAGCAGAAGATGAGTTTGACAGGGTCTTCAATGAAGCAGAAGGGAATGGGTCAAACCATGATGCATTGCAAAGGAGCTATGCATATCAAAGGGCTTATGGTGATGAGCCAACAACCATCGATTTCTTGATGAAATGCACCAGCATGAAGGACCAACATTCGACAAGCTTCCAAGAACAAGAAGAGTACATATATGTTGGAAGCATGTTTGACTTTGATCCACTCGGATGCAAGCCAATCAAGGTGGTAAGCAAGAGGAACAGGTCACCAAGTCTCCATTCCATTCAACCACTTGTCTGGCACCATAAGTTTCCTTGCCAGGAAGTGGACTTAAGAAAATTTTCCTTTGATCCAGGAGGGAGGAAAATATACCTGGTTCGCTGTACATAGTAGTTTGTTTTCCTGTTTTCCCTAAGTGCTGTTTGCACAAGTAGCGTTTTTTAGCCTTGTGTGTGTTTTATTTTGTGTGTGGGTTAAAGGCTCGTGATTGATTCTGGGATCTCTCAAGGCTATTGTTAACCTTTCTTCAAAGCTGCATTCTGACTCCGTGCCCAATGGATTTCAAGGCAACTGGTTTCTAAGCATAGCAGACATGTTTCCCCTGGGAGTTGCCAATTTGTTGACCATTTTGGTCCTGCAGGCCAAAATCAGTCCCCCCTTTTTTCCCCTGCTGTTTTGAGCCAGTACAATTTTTTGATTTTGCACAAGTCTCATTTCTACGGACTTTGCCGGCATTTCTACGGACTCTGCAGGCATTTTTACGGACTCTGAAGGCTTTTCTACAGACTCTGCAGGTGTTGCTACGGACTCTACAGGCATTTCTATGGACTCTGCAGTTATTTCTACGGACTCTGCAGGCGAGAAATAGGTTCCCAACACTTAGGTGCAAAATGGACCATTCCAAGTGCCCTTGCGGAGGGCAGGGAAAACTTGCCAAGGGATCAAAGAGAAGGCCGAAAAATTTGGAATTCCTTCAGAAAAGTGAACAAGGCCAAAAGGGTAAGTTCCTTCGGAAATTTGTTTGAGGATGAGAATTTCTTTGGACATTTTGTTCGAATAAATTCTTCGGAAGAAAATTCTGTGAAAAGACAAGGCAAAGGAAAGAATGATTTCTTTCGGACTTTTGTTCGAAGGAATTCGGGAAAAGTCGCGGGAGAAAACCCTGAGAGAAAACCCCAAAGGAAAGGAAGCGAGCGAGACAATTCTTGCGGACATTTTGTCCGCGGGAAATTAGCCGAAACAAAAGCCCGATCGAAGAGAAGAAAAATGAAGGAAAGGAAAAGGCCGAAGAAATTCCAAGGGGTGACGGGCCCGTCAAAATCGAGCACGACGAACTAGCCATTGGAAGTTCAAACGCCCAGTGACAGGTTTGCAGACGTCAAATTTAAGGCAGTGAAATAGCCGTTGATTTTGAAAAAGCTTAAGGACAAGTCGCGAGTGAACTCAACGACTAGCCAAGAAGATAGCCTCGAGGGCCGAAGGAGACAGAGAAGACAAAACCAGGAAGAGACAAAGTGCAGAAATAGACAAAACAGTCCAGGTGGCGAAGGGAGGTGTCGACTCAAGGATTTACTCCTGCAGTTGGAACAATACCTGCCAAGCGGTCATAAAACGATGCAAATAGTAAGCGGCGCGGCTTGTTTTCTCCACTTTGCATTTATGAGCAGACAAACTGCATGAATATCTTAAAGGATTAGTCTTGTTTGCAGAAAAAGAGGCGCGGCCCATGCTTTCACATTAATGTTTGAACGCCAAAGTCAAGACCGGTGATTACACAACATGGTTCTAGCAGGCCTCTTCTAGAAGGATGATATCAACAACATCGACTTCCTCTTCTCGATGCTCTCAACGCACATGGGCCAGCTTGTAAAAGGGCGCCAAAATCTTTTCCAAAGGGGCGCCTTTACTTCTTCTCTTTATATATATTGTAAACTTCTCATTTTGGAGAGGGGATCTCTTAGCCTGTAAGGCAAAGCTTTGTCCAAAAATCTTTTGGTTTGTAAGGCAGAATTCTGTCGGATTTTACCTTGAATCAAGACATAGCAGTTTTTACCTCCATTCTGAGTTTGCACTTCCGTATGTGTCTATGCCTTTTTTCTGTGTTAAGTCATTTTACTTTATGCTTTCGCAGGATGATTTCAGCATGTCTAGTGCATTGTGAGCTTTTCTTTTGCAGGTTTGCCAGAAGTGTCCCTAGAGGAGTGTAGGTGCCTGTGAATAGGTTGCCATAGTGTGTCTGAGGACGCCTCTGGTAGTTCTTCCTCCCTATATCTCTTCGGACCCCTGACTCACTGACACAGAAGAGTTTCCCACATCAAATAAAGTGTATGTTAGCTTGTCCTTGGTGAAAAGTGTAGGTCCGAGCTAAGTAAATCACCTTTTAATTTAGGTTTAGCTTCTGTTTTTCAATAATCCTTCTCCCTTTTCACCCCCCCATTTGTTAGCAGTAGGAAATCCAAGACCTAAAAGATACATCAAAGGGAGCTAGCCTTTATCTAAAGACTCTCCCCCCAGTTTTGCTAGGCCCACAAGCAAGAGGGGAGTTTCCATTATTGCGCGTGGAAGGCAAGGGCTCGGCCTCCTGTCGAGGGTGCAATCCACTGCGTCAACAGTAATGATGGGATTGGACTTGGTTTAGGATTTTGACTTGAGGGTTGAACTAAAGACGTTAGTTGATGTATAATTTGATGAAGGGAAGTTAACACTAGGGGATATTAAATGGATTAGTATTTGGATTATAATTGAGGTGGACTTATGACTTGTTTAGGATGATGGATGGAATGTCTAGGTCTAGGGATGTTATGTGGATTGATGTGTTGGATATATGAATGATAGATTGGGCTTGCCTTTACATTTTTTAATTGGATATGAAAGATGGTTAGGATTTATATGGGGTATGATGAGCTTAGAATATGGCTCATTATTGACATGTTATTTCTCTCAATTCATCTCTCGAAGGATATTATCTTATGCAATTCATAGATTGTTAGATAACTATTACATAAAAAATAGATACTTGTCTTGTTTATATTGAACCAAAGACTAAACCTTTAATTTGTCATTAATGTCTAATATATAGCATGTTTTAGTTATTTTTTGTTGTGAAGAATGCTCAGGAAGAAGACACAGGCGATGTATAGTGAAAGTTCAATTTTGATCTCCATCCATGAAAACTATGGACTTCACAGGCTTGTTTCTATGGACTCTGCAAGCTTGTTTCTACGGACTCTGTAGGCTTGTTTCTACGGACTCTGCAGGCTTGTTTCTACGGACTCCGTAGGCTTGTTTCTATGAACTCTGCAGGCTTGTTCCTATCGACTCTGTAGGGTCAATTTCGTGGATTATGTAAGGATGAAGCTACAAATGGGGAAGCTGGCAGCTAGATAGGATAAGAGAGAATCATTCCAGCTAGAGTCAAATAAGGAAATACCCGCCTGCTGTTTTGTAGGATTTGCTTTTGATAAAGTTGTATATATTCGAATCTTAGGACTATTATAGGATAGCATATCTATTTCATTGGAATAATTGGATCTCTTAGAAATCCAATCTTCTATCTTTGGATGAATGGATCGACCAAGGAATCCTATTTTTTTGCATCATATTTTGAGTTGATTGTATTAGTATAAAATGTAAGACTTTCGTCATTAAAAGATATTAGATAATAGAGAGCAGATAATAGAGGAAATATACGTACAAGCATATTACAGATTTCAAACAGATTGTAATCATTTCAATTTTTTGAATTATCACTTCAGTTTCCAGCATTAATTAATCTTTGTTCCTGAGTCCGAGAGAAGCAAGGGCCCACTCTCCTTGGAATCAGGAACTGTGTACAGTACTTATGTTATGTTCTATTAACTCTTTGTTATAACTAATTAGAATCTTGTTAATGTTTGCATTTATTCATAAAAACAACAAAATAAATTCACAGTTTAAAAGGCATTTTCTTATTCCAAAATCATTTTCTTTCTAAGCAAAGTGTGTTTTCTTTTACAGCAAACATGTGAAGCAAATTTCCTTTTGTTAGTTAGGAGTGTGATTTTAATTTCCACGTAAGCGTAAATAGGAGTGTGATTTTACTTTCAAGCAAAAGAGTCGATTGATTTGATTAAATAGTTACATTTCTTCCTTTTCAACAAAATAGTGAATCAAGTAGTTTAGGACACATGTCTTTCTTTAGTCAAAGTTAGATTAGGACCATCAAACACTTCCATAAGTAGACTTCTAGATCTACCATCCTATACCTTACTGCATACAGTTTTGAACACCAACCCTGGTTGAAAAGACATCAATTGAACATTGATTAAATGAAGATTTAAACGACACTCATCATTTTTGACGCCGTTGCCGAGGAAACAAGGTGTTAGTAAGGTAATAATTATTGGTCTAGAGTAAAAAAAAATATATATTTTTTTTGGTAAAAACCATAAAAATTCAATAAATTGATGTATCATCCTAGAGACTCTCAAGGACGAATCATCTCAAAATTTCCACCAAGAACATAAGTTGACAATTTTTCAACATCTCTGAGTAGTGAACCAGAAGTTACGAGTGAAACCTATCTGCAAGAATCTTCAGAAACTTGGATAGAAACCAGGCCATTGCCACAAGCAAGCCCCATAGGACAAATTCCTCAAGATCAATCTCTTGTAGGAAGACATTATTCAGAAATTTCCAAGGACTTAGAAGAAGCATTTCAAAAATCCATAGTTGAAGAAAATTTTGAGAACTTTGAACAACCCATAACTGAAACCACAAACATTCAGTGGGAAGATCATCCCAACTTTGAAACATCATTAGAAGAAGAAAATATGACTCTCTAACAAAATCAACAACTTTCACAACCAGAGAGGACTTTTTCCTTTCCTATTGTTGCAGATCTTAATGATCAAACCCCCATGAAAAATATTTCACCATCTAATTTGCCAAATTTTTGAGGAAGATCTACAGAAGATCCTGATCAATTCCTGTTTGAGTTTAAGGTGCTATGTCAAACCTATGATTACACAACAGATAGTCAGAAATTAAAATTATTTCCCTCTACACTTAAAGATGCAACTATGAGATGGTTCATGTGTTTACCTGGCGATTCTATTAGAACATGGGATGACATGGAGATAGAATTCTTGAACAAGTACTAAGATTACTGCTGAATGTGAGAAAGAAAAGAGGATTTTTTCAAAATCAAACAGAACGAAGATGAATTTTTAGAATATTATTTAGATAGATTCATGTTCACTCATAAAAGAAGCAATTATCTACTCACTAAAGAAGTTCAGAAATTGGTTTTCTTAAAAGGGTTGGACGAAGATACTAGAGATGCCTTAAATCTGATGGGAGGTGGAGATATAAATAAGTTGGCTTTTGATCAGATTTTTGAGCTTTGTACCAACTACTCTCGAACAAAACCTGGAATTAGGAAAGGAAGGTTTGAGAAATCTAATGAAGTGGGTAAGCTAATGGAAGAATTTGCCAATCTAAAGATGAATATCCTGGTAACACTAAACAATACTTTAGATGGCCTTCAAGCTAAGGCAAATGCAACAGAACCCTTAGCAATCTACTGTCCTAAGTGCATATAGAAACATGTCCTTAGAGACTGCCCCTAGATAAAACTAATGTTTCATCATGTGGGATCTGTGATGCAACAGATCATGATACCAAATATTGCACCCTTCTGCCTGTTTTAAAGAATAAAATGGAAACACAAGTCCAGTCCACTGAAGAAGTAAATTATATCTAGAGACAAAACTTTGCCCCACAAAACCAGGCTTAGGGATAGTTTAATGCAAGAAACTCAGTTAATCCATGAATGACACCATGGAATGTTTCAGTTCCTTCATCTTTTTAGAATCAATCCCAAATTTCATCAATCCAAAATCTATGGGCAGGACAAGATTGGATGCCAACACCCCCATGGATGGTGCCACAACCACAACAATAATGGGTACCACAACAGCAATGGATGCCTCATCCATATCAACAATAGAATCAGTAGTGGAACCCACAACAACAATTCACCCAACCAAGAAGACCACTTCAACAACAAATTATAATGCCACCCCCAGTTATTCAGCAACAAGGACAAATCAATCAACCCTCAATGCCTGCACAACCAATAGCAAATCCAAAAATTAAACAACCAACACTTATTTATGTTAATGAACAGGAAGATACAATGAATGTTGGAGCTATTGATTGTTCAGACATACATTTAAGATCATAAAAAACTATACAAAAACCTCTAGTTCTCATTTTTGAGATACTTGATGACAAGGAAAAAATAGAATCATCTCAATTAAACACTAGAGAAGTCAAAATCAAAATGAGCCCTGAAGCAAACAGAGAAAAAACTACTACACTAGTAGTTTCTTTTCCTGAAAGATTAAGAGAAATTGATATTAAACCAGAATCAAACTTAGTCCATCAGTTGCAAAAGATCAATATTGAGGTACCCATACTACAAGCTATTAGGGATATCGCTGAGTTGAACAAGATCATCAAAAACCTTTGTATCAAGACACCTGGGAGGAAAACAAAATATCCAAGAACCATTCATGTTGACAAAAAAGTTGTTGATTTATTAGCAAGAAAACTATTAGTTCTAAAATATGCAGATCCAGGAAGCCTAGTGATAACAATCACAATCGGAGGTAAAGAAATTCTTAACGTCTTGGTAGATTTGGGAGCAATAATTAATGTTATGACAACTGATACTCTCCATATATTATCTCTTATGAGAATGCAACCTACAACTACCATTCTTCAAATGACGGACCAATCTGTAACTAAACCAGAATGGACTATAGAAAATATTGAAGTACTAATAGAGTCTTGGGAATATTCAGTAGATTTCATGGTCTTGCAACCTAAAACAAAGAATCTAAGATATCCTATAATCCTAGGTAGACCATGGTTGGCTACTGTAGCAACATTAATTGATTGCAGGTCAGGAGATATGACCATTTCTAATGGGTTAAAATCTAAATACATCTCTTTATATCTTCTTGTAAAACTATCAAAAAATCACATACAAGAACTTTGGATGGACGAATCAGACAACACATCAAACACTATTTCCTCCTTAGTTATGATCACATTTAAAAAATATTTGGAAGAATTGAATGGAGACATATACCTAGAATCTACGGACTCTACCAGTCCAGAAACTATGGACTGCCTCAGTTTAGGATTCTTAGATTAGATAAAATATTATAAAACCTTCACTTCTACTTCTTCTATTATTTCTTCACCATATGATCATGGATTGATTTGGAAAAGTATGTGGAAATTGGCAGAACAATAACAAACTCATTTCTTAGATGCATTCCATTATTCTTTAGCAAGACTGATTCCCCCTGAAAAAAAGTTTGTTGATAATATAACCATGTTTCATAAGCTACTTTCTCATCCATGTCCTCTGAACTCATTGATTAGTAAATTCAAGCAAATAGAATCCAACTACCCAGGTACAAAACTAATCATGATATTATTTGGAAAGATTTTGAACATCAAAAGTTGGTTAACAAATGAAGAGAAAGATCGACTCTTTAAAATATTGGAAAGACATACCAAGGCTTTTGCTTGGGATTACACTGACATGAAGAGAATTCACCCCAGCATATGCACTCATCATATTTACATAGAATCTGTCAAATCGGTCAGACAACTACAAAGAAGAATAAACCCAACATTAAATGAGATAGTCAAAACAGAGATCTAAAAGTTGCTAGAAGTTAGGTTTATTTACCCCATCTTACATAGCCAGTGGGTTTCACCTTTGGTAATTATGCCAAAAAAATAGAAAATTAAGAGTATGTGTAGATTATAGAGAACTGAACAAAGCAACACTAAGAGATTACTTTCTTTTACCTTTCATTGATCAAATTCTTGACAACTTAGTAGAAAAAAAATATTTTTCTTTTCTGGATGGGTTTAATGGGTATAACCAGATAACAGTAGTAGCTAAAGATCAAGATAAAACCACATTTACCTGCCCTTAGGGAACTTTTGCTTATCGATTACTTCCATTTGGACTCTGTAATACTCTAGCCACCTTCCAAAAAGTAGTTCTGGCAATATTCTTTGACCTTACAAATGATTGTGTTGAAGTATATATGGATGATTTCACCGTTTATGGTAGAACTTATGAAGAGGCTCTTACCAACTTAGAAAGAGTATTGATTAGATATGAAGAATATCAATTATCTTTAAGCCATGAAAAATGTTTGTTGATGATGGATGAAAGGATAGTGTTGGGACACCATATTTATGTAAAAGGTATTCAAGTAGATCCAAAGAAGGTTGAAATAATCTCTAATTTACCCATCCCACAAACATAAACTGAAACTAAGAGTTTTTTGGGACATGCTGATTACTACAGATGCTTCATAGATAATTTTAGCCAAATAGTTGCCCCTACATTTGCCTTGCTTACAAAAGATAGTAAATGCGAATGCAGTGATAGTTGCCAACAGGCCTTAGAGACCATCAAAGCTAAACTTGTTACTACTCCAGTATTGAGAGGACCAAATTGGACTCAGCCATTCCATATATACACAGATGCTTCTAATACAACAATAGGAGTAGTCCTTAGACAAAAAGATGAAGAGGATAACATGTATGCTATATATTATATTAGCAAAAATATGACACCTGTTGAAAGAAATTACACCACAACTGAGAGAAAATTCTTAGTTGTAGTCTATGTAATTAACAAATTTAGACACTACATAATAGGCTACAAGGTATTTGTTTATACAGACCATTCAACTATTAGATACCTTACCAACAAACCAATTGTGGGAGGTAGGATTATTAGATGGTTGTTGCTCTTATAAGAATTTGATGTTACTATTATAGATAAACCAGGGAAGTCTAAAGTGGTTGCTGATTTCTTGTCAAGAATGAACATTACAGGTGAAGAAGAACCAGTGGAAGATGACTTTCCAGACTAATAACTATTTGCTGTTTCATCAAAATCTCTGTGGTTTGCTGATATGGCCAATTACCTTGCCATATGGAAGTTTTCTCTGCAATTTTCACAAAAAAAAAAAAAAAAAAAAAAAACGTTTAATCAAAGAAAGTTTTTCTTTTAAATAGATTAACGAAATGTTATTCAAACTTGGACCTGACCATGTGTTTCGTAGGTGTGTGACAAATTGTGAAGCTTATGATATCATCAGAGCTTGTCATGATGAACCAGGAGGAGGTCATTATTCAGCTCAAAGAACCATACACAAAATCCTAGGAGCAAGATACTATTAGCCTCACCTTCATCAGTAAGTAAAAAGATATGTCAGACACTGTGATGCTTGTCAGAGAATTGGACAACCTACTCTTTCAACAAAGATGCCTCTACACCCTCATCCTCAATTGGTTTTAGAACCATTTGAGAAATAGGGAATTGATTTTATAGGTCATGTGGATCCTCCTTCCAGAGGAAAAGAATATCTCTTAGTATGTACAGACTATGTGACCAAGTGGGCGGAAGTGGAAGTATTAACTCATGCAAGAGAAGAGATGGTAGCTGATTTTTTATATTTCAAAATCATGCAAAGATTTGGTGCTCCAAGGGAGATAGTCTCAAATCAAGGACCACAATTCATGTCAAACATGATAAATCACTTCATGCAAGTATATCAAACTCAACATAGAAAAATATCTCCATACCATCCACAGGCTAATGAACAAGTTGAAGTCACTAATAGGGAACTGGAAACTATTTTAACCAAAGTTGTTAATTTTAGTAGAAAGGATTGGGCAGATAAGATACCAAAAGCTGTTTGGGCCTATAATACTACTTAAAAAACAACAATTGGATTTTCACCTTATGAATTGGTTTATGGTAAGAAGCCCTTATTCTCTGTTGAATTTGAATTACAAACTTTGAAAATAGCTGTAGAAGTAGGGATTGAATTAAAAGAAATATAGAAAGAAAGACTCCTATATCTTAATCAACTTGATGAGATGAGGATGGAAGCACTACAAAGAACTGAATTGGTACAACATCAAAAAAAAGTTTGGCATGATTCATAGATCAAGCAACAAAAATTTCAGAAAGGAGATTGGGCATTATTGTTTGATTTTAAATTTTAACAGTTTAAAGAAAAACTACAAACGAGGTGGTTGGGACCTTATTAGATTGAAGAGGTCTTTGAAAATGATTCTGTTAAGCTAATACCTATTGATAACATCATAAGAGCTCTGTTAGTCAATGGACATAGATTGAAGCTTTATCAAAAACCTCTCAAGAAAAAAGCATTTGTTCAAAAGGTAAAAAATCAAGTAGCTATTCTAGAGGGCTTTGCTTCTTCCAGAGAACATGTTCCTTGATTAAAAAAATAAAATTATATATATATATATATATATATATATATATATATATATATATATAAATTTAAAAAAAAAATATATATCAATAGTGAAAATATTTATAGGGACACTATTGACAATGCATGCCCAAAAAATCAGCTTGTTGGCTGGCTATGCATTGCAAAAAGGGCTTTGGCTAGAAAACCAACAATAACTGGCTAAAGGGCAATATATATATATCTATATATATATATATATATATATATATATATATATATATATATATATATATATATATATATATATATATATATATATATTAAAAAAAAAAGAATCTCATCATATCACTATGATTGTTCTTCTCCATGCAATAAAAGTTATTCTTTCAACCCCTGTTGACTAATCCATGCAAACTTATTTGTGCAGAACAAATGACGAGCAAATGATGAATCTAAGGTCAAAGTAAGTGAGACATATATTTTATTTATCTATGTTTAGTTAACTAATTATCTTTGATTTAATTAAGACTTATTCTACGGAGATGACCCAAATTTGAACCTTTCAAAATGGAATGACATGACACATACCATAATGAAAAAGCATACAAACAAGCTGCCAAGGTGTATGGATAAGTGTGCAACTTTGGTACAATTAATTCATCATTAATAATGATAATGATAATGATGAGACGCCATAAAAAGAGGTTTTAAATGAAGTGATAAATTGCTGTCATCGTCAAAGTGACACATCATCATTTCACCCAATTTGTATTAATGTGACAAAATGGCTGGCACACTCCGTAGAAACGTGCGACGCTTAACTGTATCAAGTCATCATATCAAACTATGAATTCATGCAGCTGTGAAGTTTCATACAAACCATTTCATTTTTACAGACTTCAATCGAAGCTTGCCTACAAATCTTTAGTGACTGTTGCCTACCGATTTCGATAGAAGTTGGTCAAACCCCTAATTTGAATTGAAGGAACAGAGTAAATCTATGTAAAAATGGGACTTGCAAAAGGTAAAGCCTGGGAGAGATGATGAGCTTAGAATATGGCTCATTATTGACATGTTATTTCCCTCAATTCATCTCTTGAAGGATATTATCTTGTGCAAATCATAGATTGTTAGATAGCTATTACATGGAAAATAGATACTTGTCTTGTTTATATTGAATCAAAGACTAAACCTTTACTTTTTCATTAATGTCTAATACATATCATATTTTAGTAATTTTTTATTGTGAAGAATGCTTAGGAAGAAGACATAGGCTATGTATAGTGAAAGTTAAATTTTGATCTCCATTCAAAAAAACTATGGACTCTGCAGGCTTGTTTCTACGAACTCTGTAAGCTTGTTTTTACAGACTCTGCAGGCTTGTTTCTACGAACTCCGCAAGCTCGTTCCTACCGAATCTATAGGATCAATTTCGTGGATTCTATAAGGATGAAGCTACAAATGGGTAAGCTGGCGGCCAGATAGGATAAGAGAGAATCATTCCAACTAGAGTCAAATAAGAAAATACCTACCTGTTATTTTGTAGGATTTACTTTTGATAAAGTTGTATATATTTGGATCTTAGGACTGTTATAGGATAGTATATCTATTTTATCAGAGTAATTGGATCTCTTGAAAATCTAATCTCCTATCTTTAGATGAATGGATCGACCAATGAATCCTATTTCTTTGCATCCTATTTTGAGTTGATTGTATTAGTATAAAATGTAAGACTTTCGTCATTAAAAGATATTAGATAATAGAGAGCAGATAATAGAGGAAAGATACATACAAACATATTACAAGTTTTAGACAGATTGTAATCATTTCAGTTTTATGAATTATCACTTCATTTTCCAACATTGATTAATCTTTGTTCCTGAGTCTGAGAGGAGCAAAGGCCCACTCTCCTTGGAACCAAGAACTGCGTACAATACTTATGTTATGTTCTATTAATTTTTTGTTATAACTAATTAGAATCTTGTTAATGTTTGCATTTATTCATAAAAACATAAAAATAAATTCACAGTTTAAAAGACATTTTCTTATTCCAAAATCATTTTCTTTTTAAGCAAAGTGTGTTTTATTTTACAACACACGTGTGAAGTAAATTTCCTTTTGTTATTTAGGAGTGTGATTTTACTTTCCATGCAAGCGTAAATAGGAGTGTGATTTTACTTTCAAGCAAAAGAGTGGATTGATTTGATTAAATAGTTACATTTCTTCCTTTTCAACAAAAGAGTGAATCAAGTAGTTTAGGACACATGTCTTTCTTTAGTCAAAGTTATAATAGGACCATCAAACACCCCCATAAGCAAACTTCTAGATCTACCATCCTATACCTTACTACAAACAGCTTTGGACACCAGCCCTGGTTGATAAGATATCAAATGATCATTGATTAAATAAAGAGTTAAATGACACTCATCAAGGTACATCCTTGAAAACTGTAGTCTATAAGATTGGAGCTAGTATGATTAGTTTAGATGACAATAGGGTATGGTGATTTAAGTTTTGACTAGGTTAGACAAGATTGATTATTGATGTGGATATGACGAGTGCTGGATTAAAACTGACATAATTATGGGTGCTAACAAGAGGACGATGGGTGATAAGTTAAAATCAAGAGTGATAGGATAATGATAGGTGCTGAGTTCAAAACAACATGGTGATGGGGTAACAATGCGTGCCAAGGTTAAACCCAAAAAATGGTGGGTCTAGAACAAATGTCGACTAAGGGAGGGTGTCCCTTATCAAGGCAAATTTTGATAATGACTAACTCAAGGTGATGGCTTAGATGAGTTTTCTCAAGGTAGACAAGATGGATGAATGTGTTTTAGCTAATGGACAAGAGTGCCTAGGATTTAGACAGTTTCAAATATGTCAAGAGGGATGACTAGGTCAAGAGTGATGATCTAGGCAAGCTTTAGATATGATGATGGGTGTTAGGGTTTTGACTAGGACAAGATGAGATGATGATTAAGACAATATTTAAGTATGGTGAAGGATGATAGTTTAGACAAAGTGATGAGGGTTGTTGTATACTCTTCATTTAGATGAATGTGTAATGTCAATTTGGATGGTGTCTAATGGCAGTTAATAATAGGGTATGGCAAATGGTTACTATCAGTTGTCTGTTTGGGGTGTTTTGTGGATCATCTACTTCTAAGTTATAATCTACTTGTTTTTATTGAAATCTAATTTATAACATGTGAAAGAAAACACACTTATGAATTGAAATTATTTGCAAAGGAAACACACTTGAAGGAATTAAAAGTGATTTAAAGTAAACACACCTTTAGTTTATTTACAAAAATGTAAATTGTATAAAATGGAAACACATAACTAATCTATTTGCTGGGAAGGGAAATGCTTTGGAAGGGAAATGTTAAAAGTAAGCTTGCTTAAAACACAATCCTGCAAGTAAAACACATATCAAAATACTTTGCATAAGAGAATGGATGTCAAACTTTAAGACAACAATATGAAATAAACATATAAATACCAAAATAGATCATGCTTCTTCGGTTGAGTGTGAGCTTGCTCTCCTTCACAATAGGATTATAACTGTATTAGATTTGCAAAAACTTCACGAAATCAAGTTTTCACTACTTCTGAAAAATGCTTTACAATATTGAAATAATGATGTTCAAATTATTCAATACTTAATACTCTATATCTCCCCTGTTTATCATAAAAAAACATTTTTATATATTACCACGTCTAACAACAAATGCCTTAAGATATATAAATAAACTAATAATATCATATTTTAACTAAGATCTTGTATTATTTCAAAAGAATTATGTAACAACATTCTTTGCACATTTTAAGGAAAATCGATGGAAAACACTGGATTTAGTTCATAGTACAGATGAAAACATAGTATTTACAGATGAAAACATAGTACTTACAGTCGTTCATAATAAAACTTCTGTAACTATCATGGATAAAAATAGATATTACTATTTTTAGAAAGTCTATGTGGCTGTTAGATTTGTTCCTAAAATATACTAGATTGCTTATTATCAATCATGTATGTCTTGCAATAATGTACAATCCTCATGTGTTATTTTCCAAGCTTTCTAGAATTCTTGGAACCAGTCTAGGCATCTTCAGAGTTAGACTGGTGTTCTTTGTAGCGACTGGTGATCATCAGAGTTGGTCTAGACTGGTCCTTAGGAATCATTCGTCCAAAAAACACCATCTTTGACTATAGTACATTCTTATGACTTATACATAAAAAACTTGTGTCTTTCCATGCAAATGTTAGAACAAAGTGGTTTAAACAGGTAACAATACTTTCACATAATAACTAAGGTAAAATACTTATTTTCTACTTTTAATTAGTAATTATTTCTATTATGCACATTTAAATCCACTTAAAAGTAAGACCTTCAGGGAAAAAATGAAGTGATTTCTTGAATATAATGATCCATTTTATGGGCTCATCATTTCCCCCACACTTTACTTCTTGCAAGTCCTCTTGCAAGTTAAGGTCTCCTCTGTTCCTTGCTAGACACAATATCTCCTAGTTTCTTACTGAGGTCATAAGTATCATAATATATATCATAATGCAATTGCATTGCGCTGATGTAACCTTTATATGCTCTGGCCTAGGTCTTCCATCTTTAAAAATGTTCTTCTCCCTGAGCTGATGTATTCTACTATGAAGACATAGTGATGAAAATCAATGGTGGCCTATACTTCATGTCAATCCATTCTCACCCATATGTCTACCCAAACTGTTGTAGCAATTCTACAAATAATTTGGCTCTCCTAAAACATTATTAGAGATTTTTGGGAGAAATGACCTCCCTTCTCTTCAAGGAGACACTCAATGTATCCCACCTCCGATCACAAACAATGAGGGTTGTACTAAAATGGTTTTGAGCATACTCAAAATTAGAAATGCATTTTCTAAGGATATTTGGCCAATGTTCCATAATCATTAGATTATATAAAATATTTTAGAAAACTTTGGTTAGTTTGTCCAGATTAGGGAATTCAGGCCTCTTGTAGAGCCCAACAGTTTTGACTTGCACAAAATATTCTTTTGTCATATCCCTCCATGAAAATCTGATTTTGTAATGTAGAAGTGAAAGAATTAAATTGAGCTTTGCTCAGAAACAAATTAATCAGGTAAGAGGACATGTGTCTTAAGAGAAAGTTAAATAAATAAAATTCACACAAACTAAGCCTGATAGTCATTCATAAATTCTTTGTCATCTTGTAAGTCATGAAGCAATCCACATGAAATTCTCAACAATTTCCATTTATAAAATTATTATTGTAAGAAGAGGCCATACCCAAAGGTAGGTCTTCTACAAGAAAAAAACTTCTATCCTATTTCATAGGCTGTTTGCAAGATGGGTTCTACTTTTTCACTTTAGTTTCTCTCTTCCTCAAGATCACTCTTTAAATTTTTATTTTCAACACTAACCTCCCTAACCTCCATTAGGGTTTGACACGGTCTCTCCCAAGTAGTTATGATGTCATTATAAGACAATTAAATCTGCACACCATAGTTTAATCAGTTTATAAGTGCTGGTGTATTTTATTTTAATGGAGTTATTTCACTATCTTTACTAAGAGACTAATTTTTAGTTTTTCCTAACTCTTGCTATAAAGATAAAATATCCTCTTTCTTACCTTTCAATTTTTGTTTGAGGAATGCTATCTCCTCCTCTTATTGTCTCATGGTTGCTTCTACTCTTGACAATGTCATGGCTTGTTGCATCTATTCTTTCTCATAATGATTGGAAGGCTACTCCTTTTCTTCTATGATTGGAGTTTTTCATTTTTCCAATAATGGCTTAGACAAAGACGGTTGAGAGAGCTCTACTATTGCTTCTTAAAATTTAATCTCATCTACCATAGATGCAAGCTACTCTATACCTATGGATGGATCCTCCATAATCCCTTCTTATATAATATCCTCCAAGTATTCCAGAGCTTCAACATATTTTCCCTGATTGAGGCTTCTAAGGATTTATGTAAAACATTGTATTTTATCAAGATCATCCTCTTCATAAAGGAATGAAGAGGACGAGTCTTCTTATTTGAGATAGAGTTTCTGATGGTGAATCCTCAATTTGAGTCTTTTTCATACTTACACTCATTCTCAAGACCCTAATATAAGAGATCACTGGAGCTTCCTCTTCATATTTGATATCTTTATGATAGGTATATTTATATTAGTAGGATTCAGAGCTTCCTCATAGGTAACTTCAAAATTTCTTGTTTTCTAAGTCCTCTTCTTTGTTGGTTCTCAAGATGGCTCCTCACTTGCAATTTTTCTCTTTAGCTAGATCTAGGTGTAAGGGAATAATGCAATGGTCTTATTTTTACTTAGGTATTTGTCTTCAACTTGTCTTGTAAAAATGCCTACCATTTATCTTCTCCATCTACCTTCTTTAAGAAATGGTACTGACATATCAATTTTATTAACCCATGGTGTCTAATGGATGCTACACCTTGAACATATCTATTTTCCATAACCTAGATGGTATCATACATAAGTAAGGCATGTTTACCCTCCACTCAGTTTTTTTTATCTTCTATATCTAAGATGATTCAAAATATTCATGATATCTCCTCCTAATGAGCAATATTATCTATCACATATGAAAAACTTGATGACCCAGTAGACTACAATCTTCCACGATTATAGAAGTCTCTCTCTCTTAATTCCCTTGGTGACTCCTTGTGGACAGATGAGTAACTTAGGCATGAAATTCCCTTCCTCATGAAAGATTTTAATTAAAATTGTGACACTAATATTTAAATGAATATTTACCTAATATTTTCATTCATGTCTCAGGAATTCTAGACAGCTCGTTGATGACAACGCTGCTAATAGAAATATTGGTTCCTTTCACCTTGGATTGTTCCCTTTTCAAGTTTGTGACAAACTCTTCTACATTTTGATCATCATATCCATGATTTTTTTTGTGAAAGTCTAACCATATTGCTTCTTCAAACACCCTAGCTATAGCTTCATCTTGCAATAAGAGCTCTGTTGATTAAGATTTATTTTTTTGCCCCATATGTAAAGTGTGTCAAAAATCCTCAAGGCTGTGGAAAGTTTTGGCATAAAATTGAGAGAGTGATTAATAGGGTTTCAATAACAAGTGAGAGTGTAACTATCAAGCAAAAGATAACATAATTTGCTTGAAAAATAGAGCGAGGTGCAAGTTTGAAAAAGTCTAAAATTATTTCCCTGGCTCTTGAAATATCCCAGAGCCAAGTTGGTTACGAGATTAGACATATTTAGGCAAAGGAAATGATTATTATAGCATGTGGAAAGATTTGAGGTAACTTAAATATGTCTTATCTTTCCTTCCTCATGTCAATTCTACCGTCATTGCTTCCTTTATTTGCTATTATGATCCATTCTTCATGCCACAAGAGGTCCTTATTATGATGATGTTTGAAAGTATCTTTTTTTATGAATTCTTTTGAGTGCATCATCATGTCATTATAATGATGCATTAGATTTTTGAAATGATGTTTTAATTGTATGACACTTTAATCCATTTTGGAAAAAAACCTTCTTATAAGACCCTTTTCTAATGGATCCCTCTTTTTGACATACCTTTATTTAGAAGAATCATTTTTAAAAATTGATATTAATTGACACTTTTAAACTCAAAATTAATTCGACTCGTAGAATAATGAAATACATATACCTTGAATTACCTATGGTTATCCTTGTTCTTAATTCTACCACATGTCTTAGGATGAGAAGTACATATAAGTTAATCCATATTAATATAATTATGAGTACTATTTTTATTGTTTTGTCCCCTAAAAAATTTATTGTTTGCTGGTTTTCATTTTTTTCACCATTTTGTTATTTTTTTTTAATTTTTAATTTTTTGTAAGAAGAGGATCGCCATTTATTAGTTTTCAATAATCTTCCTTTATTAGACTCAAAGTCTCATTCTTTGGTTATGATGGAAGAACAAGGTTATTCCATATAACTAAATTCTTCTTGAGATTGAATCTACTTGTAGAACTACTCCTTGCTAAGAGGTTGATATAGTTTTAATTTGTGCCCATTTACTAAAAGTATCATCATGTTACCATCAATTGGTAGCAACTAAACATATCCATTATCAAAAATATTTTCAACTTGGTAAGGACCTAACCATATAATGTGGAGTTTACCTTTGAAATTCTAGTACTTTGACTCAAACAATAAGGCCCAATCTCCTTCTTTGAATTTCATTTCCTTGATATGACGATCATTCCATGTATTACATTGATATTAAAGAAGCTCTATCTAATGCAATGCCTCAAGTCTGATCTCATCTAATTCATTTAATTGAAGAATTATATTTTTGTGCAATTCTGTCAGATCCATGCCTAATTTCATTGTTCTTCTTAATTTTTGCAACTCAAACTTAATCATAAGTAATGATTTTTTCCCATACACTAGTTCATAGGGATAAAATATTATGATGTATTTTCATGTCGTGTTATAGGCCCAAACTATTTTCATGTCTATTATCTTGGTCAAGATGTTTTCTAATTATCTATTGGTGACTTCAATTTGACCTTTGGATTGAGGATGGTAATTTGATGACTTCCTGTGGGTAATATGGTAGTGTTTTGTGAATACTTTGATCATATTGGATGAAAATTAAGGGCCTTGGTCTAAAACTATTGCTCTTGATGTTCCAAAACATTGCAGGATCTTATAATACAATAAATCAACAACCTTTTCTTTACGAGCAAATGATAAGGTCTCAACTTACACCCATTTCATGACATAATCAATACATATTAAGGTGTAATTTCCTTGAGATGGTGGATCAATGGGACCAATGAAATCTAACCCTTATTTATTGAAGGGTCCTAAAACCACTTGAGGATTAAGAGGCATTTCATTAAACAATGTAAGTTTTCTCATTCTTTGGCAATGATCACATTGCCAAACATAAGTTTTCACATTTATGTGAAGTGAAAGGCCAATAGTATCCAAATCCAAGGATATTATTAACAATCCTTTTGATTGAATAATAACCTTTGCTTGGCTCATCATGGCATGCTCTCAAGATATCATATATCTCATCTTCCCATACACATATGTGAATTACCATATGAGGTCCACATTTGAATAATACACCATTAAACCTTTTATATTTATAATTATTTCTTATCAAATGTTTTCTTTTTTTATGAGTGAAATCACAAAGAAACCTCCTTATGGCTAGATAATTAGCCATATCAACAAACCATGGAGAGTGAACTGAAATTGTGAACAATTGTTCATCAAGAAAATTATCTTCCACTAGCTCATCTTCCCCTAAAACATTTAATCTTAACAAGAAGTCAATAACTGCATTAGTTTTGTTTGGATTATCAATGATTATTATATTAAATTCATGAAATAACAGTAATCATATAATGATCCTACCCCATACCATTGGTTTTTTAATTAAATATTTTATGGCCGAATGATCTGTATAAATAAATATTTTATATCTAGTGATGTAGGGACAATTTTTTTTCATAGCATAAATGATAATAAAGAACTCCTTTTTAGTAGTATAGTTTTTTTAGTAGGAGTTAAATTCTTACATAATAGACAGAATACATATTACCTTCTTCATCTTTCTACCTAAGAACTGCTCCCATAACATTGTTAAAGGCATCTTTGTGTATGTGAAAGTGCATTTTCCAATTGAGACATCTCAAGATTGGAGCAAAAATTAATTTTTATTTTATTGTCTCAAAATCCTATTGACATTTTTCAATCCATGTAAATTTACTATCCTTGGTGAGTAAGGAAAACATAGGTGCAACAATCTTACTGAAATCCTTAATAAAATGCCTATAATATCCTACATGATCCTGATATTTGTTGGATTCTTGGGTGTAGATAATTGTCAAATGATTTCAATATTTTTAAGGTCAACCTGTATTCCTTGGGATGAGATATGATGACTTAAGATAATTCTTTGATCTACCATCATCAAACACTTATCGTGACTTAAAGATAATTGATGTTTTTCACACTTAGTCAACACTTTATCTAAATTGGTTAAGGATTCATCAAAAGAGTCCCCATGTAATTTGAAATCATCCATGTATACCTCAACACACTCATTAGTAATATCAACAAATATAACAATGACTATTCTCTAGAAGGTGGTTGGTGCATCACAAAAGCCAAATGGTGGAATTTTATATGCAAACGTCCCTTAAGGACATGTGAAAGTGGTTTTATCCTGGTCTTCAAGAGCTAATCTTATTTGATCATACCGACTGAATCCATCCAAGAAGGAAAAATACTTCTTTCCAACTAGATTGTGTAAGCCCTGGTCTATGAAGGGTGAGGAAAAATAGTCTTTAGCGGATTTGTTAAGTTCTATGTAATCTATACATATTATCCATTTTACATGTTTTTTAGGTACTATTTCTAGTGATAAGACCCATTGGATATCATATATATTATATAAATAAATCCTACCTGTAATAGTTTTTCTATTTCAGTTTTTACCATATCTCTTAGTGTTGGATTTATCCTTCTTTGAGGTTATCTAACTAGTTTAATATTTTTAGTGTAGATCTGATAGGTGCATACACTTGGATGGATTCCTTCCATGTCACTATAATACCAATAAAAATATTTATTATGACTCTATAATACATCAAAGACTTTGGTCTCTTACTCATTAGTTAACCAACTATTTATGTCTAGAATGTTGCCTACCTATGTTTCAATTTGTTTTATCCTTGGATAAATTGAATTAACTTTTCTAAATTATCTCATGAGAGAGTTAAAGGGACAAGGATAAGGTTTAAACATGTGTAAGGTAGTTATTCATTTAAATAACTCTCCTAAAATCACACATGTTAATGGAAAATAAAAAGCTGAAAGAAAAGATTCCTAACTATTCTGTGCCCAATTAAAAATACTCTGCTGGAGAGGTGTGGGATCATAGATTTCATTATGAGTGTCTTTAAAGAGGATTTGATAACATTCTATAGATAATTTAGAAATTTATAGCTCTTGTCTGGTGATATTCAGATGTAGACTGAGCATCTATGGATCCAAATTATCTGCTTCCATATAACCTGTTAACTCTTCCTATAGCTCATATACGTGGTTTTTAACTACCACTATTGCCAAAGAAGGAAGACTATTTCTATTTTGATTGGTTCATTTATCCATAAGTGATCCGAGTAATCTAGAAATGGTTTTCTAAGTGGATATAAGGATATTTTCCTTGCTTTCAATCCATTATAGATTGTCATATCTCTAGACTTGAAATCTATGAGTTCTATAACTATGGCTAACCATGACCTTCCTAGAATCAATGGATAACCCAATTTATAACTCTTTGGTTGGAGTATCATTAAATATACATGGTATTCCCAATATTCTACCATGAATGAGACATTTTCTATAACCTCATCTAGCTTAGCAATGGATTAGTCAACCATCTGTAGGACTATAGTAGTTGGTTGTACCTCAGTTAGGGAAAATAATTTCAACATGTCTAATGTAATGATACTGATAGCAGTTCCTAAGTCCATTAACACATTGGGTATTTCTTTCTTTCCTATATCTACAATGATGACTAGACTTCCAATGTCTCTATACTTTGGTAGAATTAACTTACATACTAAGAGGTCCACAAGCTTACCATCTTCTTATATGGTTTTGGGATAATGTATTTTTATCCCTAAAGTTTCGACACACAATCATTTAATGATTATATTAAGCTCATGGATGTCTCTGATGGATTGTAAAAATGGTATCTCCATGCTTGGACAAGTTAGATTCACTTTTATTTATTATTTATTTAAGTCTTTATGGAAATGAAATTGGTGGAGTAGTAGTTTCCTAAGATTTTCATTTCTCTTAAATGTTCTTTCTTTCCTTGACTTTATCATTAGAAGGTTTAAAATTTCATTTTCATTAGGAATTTTTATGATGGTGAGTAGAGAAGGAATACTCAGTAATTTTCCTAAACATAACTGAATATTACTACAATCTATGATATTTACTCCCATAGTTCCTTCTTATTTTGTTTCATAAGAAAGCGCTGCTTGTCTATTCTTAGGGTTTGCTATCACTTTCATAGGTAATTAAGGTTGATTCACTTGTTCAGTTTGTTGGGGTTGGCTAGCATGGGTAGACATCAACACTTATTGGGTGGAAACCTCTTTTATTGATTGAATGTTTTCTAGGGTACCCATTATTGATTTGTTTGTGGAATCCATGGTTGTTAGGTTTGATGTGCTACCCATGATAGTGGTGATGTCCATTCTTTCTAAGACCAAGTTGGTGGTCCCCATGTTTGTGGAGGTGTTTCTACAGACCATGGAATCATATATGGATTGAAATGAGCTATGGGAACAAAGTGATTTGGGTTTTTATTATAAGAAAAATTATTCCCTTATCTTTATATATAATTGAGCTCTTTCGTTAGTTAGGCAATTTATTTCAATTGATTCTTAAGGACATGAAGCGGAATATAATTCTTTGTGTCATGGGTATTTGCATCACAAATATCACACATATCTATCTTGTTAAGGGGGTAGTATTGGAGGGCTTACTTCAACCTACATTTAAGGCAATACATAGTTAAATGTTTAGTAGTGACATTAAATTTTGCTTACAAGCCATATAATGTGGTATTTGATTAAATTAAAATGTTTTTTTTAATATTTGAAAACTTCTCCATGAGTTGTCCTACATCATTGATTCCTTTCCTTGTTTTTAACTTCCTAATACTAGTCCTTTTTCTTGAGTAATTCTTGCATAGTTCAACAATGTCATTGAGATCAAGCTTATCTCTGTCTCCTCTTCCAATCAGGTTCAAGGATTCATGAGCATAATTGTCAAATCCTTTCAAGAAAATTATTTTGCTTAGTTCATCTTATAATTCATATCCACACCTTCTAAGAACAAAAAATAAATTATCAAGATGGTCTTCCATGTTTTTATCTTCTTTTTGTTTTATACTTAAGAATTATTCTTTTCTATCTCATACCCTATAATAATTCTGATATTTGTCCAAGAATCTATTTTCCATTTCATCTCATGTGTGAATGGATTTTGGTTGTAATCCCATAAACCATCTCATACTTGAATCTTACAGTGTTAAAGGAAACAATTTTAACTTTTGATCGTCAAACTTATAGTCATAGGTTTGACATAACACATTGAATTTAAATAAGAGTTGGTCAGGATCTTCTATTGACTTCCCCTGAAAGTAGAGAATATATATGGATATATGTTTTTCATGGAAGCATTTTCATTTTTATCTAAGACAATATGATGGGTAAAGGTTCTACATATTGGTTGAGCTCTACCTGATCCAACCTTATTTTGTGGATTTAGTATGTTTCCAATGTTGTCTCCTATTTCTTCCTAATAGATGTTGTAAAAGAGTTTTATTAGGAGCTAGTGAATTATCAGAAGTAGATGAAAGACTACTTGATTGAGATTCAATACGTTGGTTTACAATATTTTTCAATCTGGATTGCTTCTTTTGTTAGCAAAGTTTCCTAAAAATCCCACCAAAACATGATAATAGGGGATAACTGTGTGAAGAGTAATACAAAAATAGATAAAAGGAACTCACACAAAAAATTTATATTAATATAAGCATGGCATAAAACAAAACTATCAAAATTCACATATATAATCAACTCACACAATAAGCTTTTTTATAGCAAACAAATTACATTAACACATAATATATCACAGACGAGGAACATAAGGAAACATAAAGGAAAACCATTTCTGAATATCTATATTGATCTCAATATTTTAGAACCCCTTTTAGTAAAAATAAATGACATTTATAGAGATTTCCAAAGCCTATGTCATTTCACATTCCAACAGTTTGCTACTATCTAAAATAAGACTCTTCACATTACAAAGACTTCTGATGTACAAAGAGAGTCACATGCAAATAAAAAGAATATGCCACGTACAAATTGGTGTGAAATGTATACTTGTCATACAATTATACATTGTGATTTTGTACCCCTGTTTTACTACCATATATTTTTCAAAATTAAATCATTGTATTGTCTTGAGATAAATTCTCAGGAAGTGCACTGCATACTAGATGTAGTGGAGTTTCCTACTGCAAAGGATCAGATTGAAAGCATTATTCATAGTTAACACTCAAAGTGTCATTTACCAGTTTTCACCTCTTGCACACTATTTAGTCCTTTTATGTTCTCAAAACACTATCATAAATAAGTATCCACCCTTTATGGGTTTTA
Source organism: Torreya grandis (assembly GCA_037957365.1). Lineage (NCBI taxonomy): Eukaryota > Viridiplantae > Streptophyta > Pinopsida > Cupressales > Taxaceae > Torreya > Torreya grandis. The sequence goes on along the minus strand of JARHVA010000715.1, from coordinate 114,473 downwards.
AACTTAGTCCTGATCCTAATGTTTAATACTTTCCTACTAAAAAAATCTGCTCAAATTTAAAACTGAAGTGTGTGTAACGCCTACAAAGACAGTGGTGTCATTGACTGCATTAGAGGAGCTAGAGGAGGCTATGAAGATGATTCTACTTGAGTTATTGTGGAGGACATTGTGTCTAGAACGTTTGGTCCCAGTGGTGATTGCTGAGGTTGGATCATTGACTAAAAATCTATGGCCATCTTTCTCTGATGAAGCTTTTGTTGGATTTGGTTTGGAGGGATGAATCCAGGCTCCTAGATGATGACTACAACAAAGCTATCCCAACATGTCAAGTCCTTTTTATACATTTTATAGTTAGTAAGAACTTCTTGCACTATAATGAACATTGTACACATTAGGATTTGACACTCTATTAGATTCCAAATATCATCATCTTCTATGATTGTGAGGAGTGCCCTAGTATTTGACATTCTCTACTGGATTTCTTGGGATAACTCTTCCATGTGATTTTCATTCCTCTACATTTATATGCCAATAAATGTGTTGCGCAACATCTAATTCTACCATGTTTGTAGCTTATGCATGACATTATCTTGTGATTTAATCAACTACTTAAGTGCAATGTCCAGTGTGTTAAAGGCAACTTATTTATCCTCAATCACTGCTTTGGCTTTGTCTGCCTTATCAAACTTTGGTTTTGATTTATCCCATGAAGTGTTTAATTATTACTTCTAATTGAGCATCCCTCATGCAATATGTTGAGCTTGTAATGCATCTATATCAAAAACTTATTCATAATATACCTTAATGTTTTGCACCTATATGTGAAGTTGTATTTTATACATAGTGATCTAGTATTTTATGAGCTACAATAAGAGAGATGAGAATTACTTATCTTCAGACATGACTTGGTCACCCAATACTTGAGTGACCAATACAAGGCAAGCATTATCAATGACTTAATGCACCTTGGTGAGTTGGAGGTGTAGGTATACATTTTCCTCTTGGAACCACGATACTTGTTACTCTAGGGCCAAAGCCTTATACATGATATATTCTTGAAAGGCAACCACACCTTTAATTTTCTTAGACAAATGAAGCTAAGAAACATCAAGAGATACTTCATGCAAATTCATAGTTGTGACATGTGCCTTCTTGATTTGAACCATATGTAGAGAAAAAGTTATTATGCGAGTGAAGGTTGCATATACATCCTACAAACATTGGTTGGGGAGTTACTACTTTGTTGTGATGCTTCATCTTGTATATCCCCTTGGGTGGACCCTGATCCTTGTGATGTAGCAGGTGGTTATTGGGTTTTAGCTATCATACCCTTGGTTGAAGAATCTATTGTGGGATTTGCTATGACTTATTATTTGACACTATGCTTTGTATTTACTTAGGCTTTGGCATCAAATTATATTCTAGATTTAGCTTTAGTGTTAGCTTCTGCCTTAGCTTTAAAATAAGCCTCTACCTTCTCTTTGGCCTCTTGATCTTGAGCCTAATTATTTACTTGTTCTTCTTGCCTACACATAGATTATTTTAATTTTTATGCTCTTGCCTTAACTTCTTCCTCAACTTAAACCTTCTTCTGCTACACTTCTTGTGCCTCTTGACTTGCTTGTTTTGCATATTTATTCATAATTTCTTCTTCTTCCTTCTACTTCTGTTATTCATATTTTGCTATTTGATACATTTGTTATTTAGCCTCTGCTTCCTCATTATTTTATGTAGCTTCTTCCTCATTTTTCTTATTTTAATCCTCTTAATACTTCCTCTACTTATTGTCTTCAACAACTTTGTGCTTCTCCTCCTATTTTGTGTTCCTTCTTTCTTCCTTGTCAGCATTCTTTGCAGTCACTTTCCTTGCCTTTTCTACCTCAACTTATGCTTTTGCATCTTGTTGCTAAGCTATGATGTCTTGCTATTTGGTCAGATAATCAGGTTTAAGTGGGTCCAAAGCTATGATATCTACTTTTTTTTGTGAAGGGGAAGAAGAATGAGATGAATCCACCACCATGTGATTGATTTTTTAATGACTCATGTCTAGAAGGTGGCACTAGTAATTTATTTATCCTTTTATAGGCCCAAGTTGTTTCTTGTTGGGATGCCAAAGATAGAGCTTTCTACAGTTGTTCTTCTTCGACTGTGAGAGGATCAACAAAAGAGACCACACATTACCTGATTGATGATGGCAATATGGATGTAGTATGGGTCTTTTGCTTTCACACTAAATGTTGTAGTGGAATCTCTTCCTATGATGAGATAGTATGCCTTTTTATATATCTTGTGTTTAGATCTAACTACAGTGATAAGGTTGTATGTACTCTTGAAGACCCTACACCTATATCTAATTAAAATAATTTGGCTTATTGACACTTGTGATTTGCTTGTTTCCCAATAATATCAACTATTATGGAAGGCTAAGGTGGGGTAATGTCAACCCATAAGTATTTCCTTGGTTATGCACTTGGAAAGTGTGTACTACCTTCCATAAAAAAATATTTTCTTCTTCCTAATCATAAACTTCATTGTTCATGTTTGCAAGCATAGATTATAAAACTTCTTGTTCTTCAATGCCTAGTGTATGTAATCAGAAAAGATCTATAAATCGATCATAGCTCGGAGAAGATAGATCCTACTTACACTTCTGATTGGGGATACATTAGATAATTGAGAACATGACCAATATATGGATCTTATAGACCTAATTAGGGAATCTCTTATCATAACAATATCACTAGGGAGGGTTCCAAATCCTTCAATCAAGCAAAATTATGCAATAACCCTAACTAAGTCCTATGTTTTCATATTCACTATAATAATAAGGAAAGCAAAAAAAGCTAATCTAATGCTCACCAAAGTTTGTGGCATAAAGTGGGGGGTTAGTAAACAAACAAAAGTAAACATGCATAAGAGAATCCTAATTAAGCTATATATAGGTAAGACCCTAATGCATGGATAAGAAGAGTAATATTATTCAAAAGTCAATAATTATGCTACTTCTATCTACTAAATAGAGGAGCAAAGTTAGAGATACTTACCTAGAAGACAAACCCATCGAGACTCAATCTCTCCCTTGGCCAAAGGTGCTTGACAAGAGGTTATTGTTATTTTTAAGGATCACTAAGAAAGGATAAAGCATCCAAGACTTCTCCACAAGTCTAGATTATCCAAGTAGAAACTCTAAGCTAAGACTCCTAAAATAGAATGGTGGAAGAGCAGATTGTAAATAAGCACAAATGAGTAATAACTCTTCATGTCTCTATATTAATGGTGAAATGATCTTATATATATAGGAAGATCTAACCCTAAGCCCTTCCAAAAGTTTTAGTCGACAGGGTCGACCTAGTCGACCTAGTATCATTATTGACAAAAATTCACCAGGTCATGGGCCAGGTCGATCAAGAGACAACCTAGACCCTAAATAAATTTTACCAATAAGAGTACAAGTTTGACCTAGTCAACCTAGTCATGTAAACCATTAAAATGGGTTTTAGGTTAGGAAAAGGGGTATAAAAGATGGTAAAAGACTGAAGGAATATGCAAAATATAATTAATAGCTTAGGGTAATGTTTTTAGGAGCTAGTTAGATTGGTAATAAGTGGAAATAAGGGACAAAAATACTTTGAAGTATCAATTATCTGCCCACCCCTTTCCTGGTGTACCCCTTAGGTTATACGCTCAAAGAGATTGAGACTCGATGGGTTCCTGAAAGATAAAGAACATCACTAATTGATAAAGTTTGAAAATAATATGTGTATACATATGCCCTACTCAAAGTTCATCACATGTCATTCAGGTGCAATAGGGGATGGTGCTTTGAGAAATAACATAGTAACACATAATTCTAAGGCTAAAGAAAGTTGTAGTATTTTAAAACAAAAATAACTAAAAGTAAATGATTGAAAGGGAAATAATTGAAAAGTAAATTTATGCATACCTTGACTTACCTTTATTGCTAGATGGTTGTCTGCTATGTTTATAGTTTTGATTATGTATGGCGTAAAGATTAATTTTGATAAACCCAAGAATATAAAAATAAAGAGCAAAAACAAACAAACTTAGGAAAGCCAAAACAACTAGTGTTATGTGGATGGGACATACTTCGAAATTTAGAAAGTTGGGGTCATAAGTTCTATGTTAGACCAAATGACCAAGTTGAAATTTTTAGAGTAAATCAGATAACCAAAAATCCAAGGCTACTAAAGACCGAAAAACTCAAACAAGTAAACCTTAAGTAATAAAGGCAAACTCACCAAGTTAAACTAAGGATACATGTCAAGAAGATGGTAATTAAACATCAATATAAAATTAGTAACAAACCTTACTTAAACAAAGATGGGCAAGTAAAAATAATAAAACGACATTGATGAATGAGAAGTAACAATCCTTACTCAATCATCAATGAAAAAGGTGCATTAAAAGGGAAAACAACATTGATGAGTGAGAAGTAACAATCCAACCTCACTCAATAATGGAAAAAGTACATGAAAGTAGAAATGGACTTAGGTGTTTGCAAAAAGGGTAGTACAACAATGACAATAAATGGTAAAAGAAATAAAGGCAAGTCTAACAATGTAGAGCCATGGTGTAAAGAAAGAAATCTATAGTTGCTCAAACATGTTGTTTCGCTCTAAGGATAGATAAAATTAAAATAAAGTAGTGCTAGCATGTTTTTATGATGTGAAGAAGAAGGAAATATAGAAGAGGGAAAACATATTTAGAATCACACTTTGTCTATCAAAGGGGAAATTAAATGGGTGGAGGGGAAAATGAAAGAAAAACCAAGGTAGAGTAACTCTTTATTGAAGTCAAGACACTCAAATTATGTTTGTCAAAACAAAAGGAATTTTGACCTTAAGGACTCTGAAGAACTTTTATTAGACACACAAGTCTTAGATTAACAAATGAATTATGTAAATCATCCCATGAAGGTTATATGCATGGAAATTAAAATGGACCTACATTCTCACAACATGTTCCCCATTCCTTAGGACCCCTTACAAAGCCATCGATCTACTGTGAAGATTGGTTACTTGTGTGAGAAAGTAGGTAGAATCATAGAGTTTATTGAATTTTCCTATTCTAATCTAATGGCATACTGCACCCCAATAGACCTCAGCTCTATTATGAGGTCAATTATGGAGTTTGAGCTTTAATTGGAGATAGGAGATGTGTTTGTAATCACATCTTTTGGTGTGATTTTGACTTTTGAGATTTGTATGTTGCCTTTTATATATCATTACCTTTTATTTCAAATGATTTGGATTTTAACTTTATTGATGGCTTTTTTTGTACCTCCTCCATACGGATTTGGAAAACCAAACATGGGGGATAAAGATGATTTTTATTTAAATAATTAGGACTTGGTTACTAAGAGAGATAAATCAAACAACATGGTGTCTAAGAGTATCATAAATCTAAGTGAAATAAAAATTCTATCTTGACTTCGACCTTGTTTTATCCAATGTGGAGTGAAAGGAAAGAAAATCAAGAGGAATGAAACATGAAACAATTCAAATTACTTCTAATTGTAAAAAATATTATAAAAGGTGAAAAAGGGATACAATGGTAGTAAAGTGTGATTTATTAACATAAGAATGAGGGAAATGTAGGAAAACATGCTAACATAGGTTTTTATGTAAATTTTATCTTAAAAAAGAAAAAGTTAAAGCTGAGAATAAAGATCAAGAACTTGTAACCATTGCAAAACACATTCTAGACATGAATGAGAAGATGGTGATTTTATGAAGAAGGCTATGTCCTCTCCATGGTCTTACACTACAACTAATAAAAGATAAACCCATGAAGGTACCATAAAGTATTGGAAAAACAAATGGGATAAGAAAAAGATGGTTTTTGTGAGGGTCTAGTTCCTATCCATGGTCTTACACTACAACTCATAAACAAGAAACCCAAGGGGTGTCAAAAAGTGTAAAAAGGTATGAAAACAAAAGAGGATAAAATTACATCATGAGGAAGACTGGGTCCTATCCACGATTTTACAATGTAACTCATGAGAAAAAAGGAAACCTAAAAGACCAAAAGGAAGGACTAAGGTTTGTGAAAAGAGAGAATTATTACAGAGGTGAGACCCGTGCAAATATTCTACAAAAAGTGTTAGATAGATAGCATTTATAAAGTATGAAAATAAGGGAAAGATTTAGCCAAAATATTTCTTGAGGAATTATGTGTTGGTGGGCTCTTTGAAAACATGGCTTTCATTGGTTTGAAGGCAGTAAGTACTTGGACCAAGAATATCTTTGACTAAATAGGGACCCCATCATTTTTGGGAATATTTACCTTCTTTGTCATGAGTGTAGTCTATTTTGAGGAAAAAATCACTAACATTAAATGTGTAAAATTTAACATGTTTGCTTGGAAATACGAGCCTTATATTGGTGATTATGTTGCAAGGCAGAGAGATGGTATTCATCAAGAAGATTAAGATCATGAAGGCAAGCTTCACATAATTATTCATTGGGTATGATACCATGAAGAGAGATACATAGAGAGGAAAGCTCAAATTCTAATGGAAGGACTGACTCAGAACCATGGCTTAGAGAAAATGGTGTTGCCTTAGTGGTAATACGTATGCTAGTCTGATAGGCCCAAAGAGTAGGATAGAGATGAAGGTGTCAATCTGTGTAGGTTTCATGAATTATCTTTTAGAGAATTTTATTAAGAATTTTGTTTGTGGACTCAGCTTGGTCATTACATTATGGATGAGAAGGTGTGGATAATTTGTGATAGATTTAAATTTATTATAGATTTGTTTGACATCTTTATTTTTTAAATTACCATGATTGTCTGAAATGATAGTATGAGGGACACCAAAGCAAAAAATGATTTGATTAAAAATAAATTTGGAGATGGTAGTACTAGTGATATTAACAAGGGGCATAACCTTGACCCATTTGGTAAAGTATTCTATGGCTGTGATTATAAAGACATGCCCATCTTGAGATCGAGGTAGTTTGCCTATGAGATCTAATCCCCACATGGAAAATGACTAGAGAGATTTAACATTTTGAAGATCTACTAGAGATTAATGAATTAAATCACCAAGAATCTAGCAAGGAGTACACTTTTTAACAAATTTGATGGCATCTTTTTCAATATTGGGCCAAAAGTATCCTCTATATAGGCATTTATGGGTTATAGCATGTCCACTACAATAGCCACCATAAATTCCCCCATGTGATTGTTCAAGGAGAGGAGGAACCTCATCTTGCATAACATAATGGATTAAGGTACCTTTATAATTTTGATAATAAAGGATGTTATATAAAAATACATACTTAAAATCTTGTTTGCAAATGTGAGTCTTTTCACAAGAGTATAAGTTAGGAGGATAAGTTTGGTGTTCCATAAATTAAATGATGTCTTTGCACCATGGGATTTATCGGATAGTGACAACCTTGATGTGGAAGATAAGTGAATCATGTGGTTGAATATAGGATACAGATTTTATTATTTGGATAAGAAAGTTAAGATAAAAAATAACTTGATATAAATGAAAAAGAGATGCTAAAGAATCGAGGGAATTAACAATAGAATTTTAATCTTGAGGGATAGGCTCATTGATGAAAGAAATGAAATATTTGGTGAGAGTATTTGTAATTTGATGATAAGAATTGAGATTATTGATTTTGCATTGGTAACCACCATTGACTTGGTGGTAAATGAGCTAGGAAACACATAAAATATGTAAGTATTGGATATCTAAATCAAGAGAAACTTTCATGCCTAAGATTAAAGCTTCATACTCTGCCATGTTGTTAGTGACATTAAATGTTAAGTGAAAAGCTAAAGGGATTATTTTTCCAAGAATATTGGTAATAATACAACCTTCCATAGCTTCTTGAAGGAATTTATCACCATCAAAGTGAAGGGTCTAAGTATCCTCATTTAAATTGACATTAATTGTAGGAAGTTCTTTGATGATTACTTTTGGTTTAGTAGTTTTGGGGAGGAAAGTGTATTCATCAAGATTACTTGCTTCAATATCAAAAATGAAGTTATGGAAGCAATCTTTAAGAGATATGGCTTGGTTGAGACCTTCAATATAAAGAATATTATCATTAGGAAGGCTATCTTTAAGGTGGTCAGTAACAGGTACAAGAGTTGTGGCAAGTTGATCAGCTATGATTTGTCCTTTGATAAATTTTTGAATAATAATTCAGAGATCAAATTTCATGAGAAGGACCATCCACTTACCAATTCTATCTCTAGGAATAAAGGATTTGGATAAGAAGTGATGAAGGGGATTGGAATGAATTATGACATAAATGGTATAATAAAGCATGTAATGTTGAAGCTTTTCAGCTAAAAAATATATGGTGAGATAATCATGTTTAACTTTTGTGTAATATTTCTCATAATTAATGAGGCCTTAGCTGATATAGTAGATGGCATAATCTCTTCCGATATCGTCTTGTTGGGAAAGCATTGCCCCAACTGATATGGGTGTGAAATAAGTATATAAGATCAAAGGTCAATTATTAGAAGGGGGAAGAAGAGTAGGCGAGTGAAGTAATGATTATTTTATGTTATTAAATGCTTTTTGATAAGGATCCATCCATTATAAAGCATTACATTTCTTAAGAAGAGAATTGATGGAGTGGATAAGGTAATCCATTTTGGAAATGAATCATCTAATTACCCCAAGTTTATCAAGATAAGTGTGAATGTCTTGAATGGAATGAGGGTTGGACATGTTGATGATAACACTAATATTAACAGGGTCAATGAAAATGCCACGAAGATAGACTAAAAATCTTAATAGTCTATTAGATGTGACACCAAAGACACATTTGTAAGGATTTAGTCTAACTATGTATTTGAGGAGATAATCAATGATGATGACAAGATCAAAAAGATGAGTCTTATGACTTTTAGTTTTAGAAATGAGGTCATCCATATAAGTTTGTATAATTTTGTGGATAAGATCATGAAAGATATGAGTCATTTATTGATGATAAGTGGATCTAACATTTTTGAGGCTAAAGGGCATCTTAACATAGTAATCGGTGCCCCATTTCATAGTGAAAGTTTTATTATGTTGGTCCTCGAGGGCAATGTGAATTTGATTGTAGTATGAGAAGCCATCCATAAGAGAGAACATTTCATAACCAGTATTGACTTGACAATGGCATGTATTTAAGGTAAAGGGAAATTATCCTTGGGAAATGAAAGATTAATATTATAGAAATCAATGTAGATGCAAATGACCATAGTGAATTTTTTCCAAATGGGAACTATGTTAGAAACCCATTCAGACTAATCCACTAGTTTGATAAACTTAGCATTGATAAGTTTGATGATTTATTTATGACATATGGTGGAAAATTTGGGTGGAAATTTTTGTTACTTTTGAAGCACAGGTTTGGCATCAGGATAAGTGATGATATTGTGTACCATAATTCTAGAGTCAATATTAGGCACGTCCTTGTAGGACCAAGTGAAGATCTCATGATATTTACCAAAAAATAAACAAAAGTTATCATGTTAGGTAGGTGATAGTTCGTAAGAAACTATAATTGGTTGAGGGCATGATGGAGTACCATATTTAATGTGAGTAGTTTCTTCAATAAGAATGACATTACAATCTTAGAAATGGTATGGTACATTAGTTAGAGAAGAAATTGGATTAGTTTTAGGATCAATGATAGAAATAAAGTTATTGAAACAAGGGGATTTATTTTTGAAATTCCCAAGTGTGTGATGTTTCCAAGGAAGTTAAGGTTCTTGGACGTGAAGTAATTCAAGAAGAGCTTCATCACTAGGAAAAGTGGGAAGAAGACCATAATACTCAACATCTACTTCGAGATTGATAATTTGATTACCATGGTGATCATATTCAGAATGTATCTAATGGACATCGATAACCTTGGCATATAATGTAATCTTGGGAGTAGGAGAAGTAGATGGATCGGTTGGGATTGGTGTATCGTTAGTTTCTTTAATGGGGGAAGGGTCAGATGTAGTGATGGGATATGTAGGTGGTAGAGAAGCAAGAATCCATAGAGGTTTAGAAGGTATCATTTATTCTACCACCTAAGGAGTATTAATAAGTGGAGAATTAATAGGATGCACATGACATTTGGGATCTAATTCATGATCCATGGAAATGGAATGAACATCCTAGTTAAAATCATGTATTTGAGCTAATTTTTTTTTATAGTTTTGAACATCCAAGTCTCAATATTGAGCTTGGGACATGATGTAGTTATCATCATAGGTTTGAGAAATGGTACATGTGTGAGATTCAGGGTGAGTTTTAGAAGGTGAAATCCCAATGTTACTAAATTTTCATGGAGACATGATGAAAGGATCTTGGAATAATTTGGCCACTCCATAATCATTGCAAGTGATGGCATCTTCTGGTAGAGAAGGCTCTTGAGCATTACATGGAGCAAGAAAGTTAGTGATCTCATTAATAAAAGGAATAGTATGATCATGAGGTAATAAACGAAGAAGCCACTCTGATATGTAGGGAGTTAGCTTGGTAGTGTTGCAAGTATTTAGGCTCATCATCAACCGAATCAAATTGAGTGACTTGTAAGTCTGGATTGATGTTGATGAACTCAGGTAAGGGAGCACTATTGATGGTAGGGATGGTAGGAATATGGTATTAATATTTTAAATTAGGAAGTTGAATAATCCAAGGGTTGGGATCAACTTCATGCTTATATCTTTTACCTTTATGTACAAATTTGATGCATTGGATACCAGAAGAAGTGATGGCCCTCATTCTATGAGTCCATGGGTAACCAAGGAGTATGTTATAATATAGGGGTAAATCAAGGACCATAAGTTTAGTTTGAACAATCTTAGGTATGATTTTTATGGGAATCTAAACACAACCAAGTGGATTTTGATTAATTTTATCAAATCCACAACAGGTAAGGTAGGTTTGCTTGAGATGATCCTTATTATAACCAAGTTGTTGGATGAGACACAAAGATGTCACATTAATACCAGAGCCTTCATCAACTAAGACTTTATGGATAAGGGTAGTATTAATGTATTTTTTAATGAATAGTGGTGGATCATTAACATGAAAAAGGATTTCATCATTAATCATGTCTTCTTCAAGAAATTCAATATATGGTTTCAATGGTATGTATCTTGGTAGGTTGATGTTTAATAGAGGATGGTTCTTCATAGATAGGAGATGAATCTTTTATTTCTTGTAATTGTTTCATAAAGAACTTGCGATGATAAGGGGAAGTACGAACTAACTCCATAAGTGGAATCTTGCAAGGCATGTAGTTAAGTTCTTCAAGAAAGTTCTAATGGGATTTAGAAGAAGAACCAGTGCAAATTTTAGAAGATAAGGTAGATTTTGAAGGAATGAAAGTTTTTGGGGGTTTGGAATGAGGAGGTGGTTCCTCATGGGATTTAAAATATAAATTAGTGGTGGTAATATCTTTGAGAATTTGTTATTCTAAAGATGGTTTCTTAGGTTTTGTGACAGGATCTTTGTGAGCTAGATTGTAATGATAATTGACCTTAACTATGTTAAAATATTAAGAATCATTGTAATATTGGTCATAGTCAAAATCAATAGCAAAAAAATCCATAGTATTTTGTTTATTATTTGTTGTGGAAAAATATTTTTGGTTATTAGAAGAAGAAGCTTTGGAATATTATCATTTTTGAGAAGCGGTGTTGTACTGTTGACAATGAAGGTTGATCATGGCTTTGTGATTGAAGGAATCACCAAAAATGTAAGAGACAAAAAATTTAATAAGACCTCTAAAATATTTATGGGAATGACCAATGTCGGTGTGGAACCAAAAAAACTGATTAGGGTCATACCACTTAAGAGGATTATTAGGATAAATAAAGGGTTTAGAGGGTGGTAAGAATTGTTTCATTTACTACACAGTGAGTGGTATGTGAGAAGATGGGGGAATGTTGGATATGTAAAATCTTGGTATGGTTTGAGGATTATTATATGTGATAGCATTGTTATAAGTTTGAAATGATCCTTTAAGGAATTTGAAATTGGGTTCAAATTGCTTCATGAGGAAGTCTTGATGTTTAGCTTGGTCAAGAGCTTCATTAAGTGTTTGGGAAGCAAAAGTTTGAACCTTATATTGAAGAGAAGGAGTTAAATTAGTTATAAAGAGTGTAAAATTTTTGTCATCAATCATGTTATGGTCAACTTTTTGAGCCAGATATTTCCATCATTTTATAAAATCATGAGCTGATTCATTGGGAGATTTCTTAACATTGATGAAATGGTTGAGACAATTCTTGGGAAGATCATTATGTTGAAAATATTTAACTAAAGAATTGACTAAATCCTCAAGTTACCAAATGAAATGTTAGGAAGTTTGTTGTACCATTCCAATACATTGCTAATGAAGGTTTTAATTAGAAGCTTGGTTGTGGTGAAAGTATTAGTTTGGGTCCACTCTTTGTAAAGATTGCCAAAGGCTTTGAGAAAGGATGTAGGGTCTTTAGTCCCATCATAATTGATAGTTAGAGATATATTAGTGATATCAATGGATATAATGAAGGGAGATAAAGACTCATTTTGGATGTTTTGAAGCATTATGTTATTCATAATAGGTTGAGGAATAACATTTCCTAAGACATCTCTAAGAGGTGGAGGAATAAAATTTGGATTGGCTTGAGGATTGACAGTCATAGGTTAATTAGCCATATTGATAAAATGATGTTGTAATTACATAATTTGAGAGGTGTTAAAGGTTTGCATTATGTTCATTTATTTTATGACTTGTGAAAGAAGTTGAGTCATATCAATTGGTGGGTTGACATTTATAGGAGAACTCACTTAAATTAGTATTAGGGGGAGGGTTATTGGAAGATGGATTATTAGTGGGATTATGGGATAGAATTGTGTCAATTTCTCCCACATCATGTTGAAGGGTTTGAATATGATAACTATATTGATAGGTATAAAAAGGATCATATCCACCTACTTCATCTCAAGGTGTGATTTGAACCATGTTACAATCCATAGATGAAGGAGGGGAAGAGGTGTTCCAAGAGTGAGGGTTCTCTTGGGAGGAAAAGAGAGGGAGAAATAAATATCCCATATAGTATCTAAATGGATTTAGGTTGTCTGAGAAGATTCTAATAGATAAATTCATGATGATTTAAAGAAAATGAATATAATGCTAAGGAAAGAAAAATAGAGAACTGAGTTGGATAGATAAGATAATAGTAAAGTATAGAGTTGACTGGGTTGACTTAGTACTATAAATTTGGAAAAATAGAGTCTGATAAGAGTAAAAATTCAACTTGGTCAAATTAGTATTGTATCATGACTAGTAAAATAGATATAGGGTCAACTAGGTTGACTTAGTACTATAGGCAGGAAGGAAACATAGTTTGTAAGAGATTGTGTCAAATAGAACGATAATGTATTAAAAAATAAGGAAAGATTTTGCAATGTACTTGAAAAAAAGAAATAAAATTAAGCACATGATCAATTGGGTCAATGAAAATTATTGAATTGATGCACACAACACAAAACCTTGTACCAACACTAGCCAATGCAAGTTTTTGTAATATAACATATAATGAGCAAAGATCAAGAAATCAACTGAAAAGTAAATTTTGACTAAGTGGCCCTCTTGAATGTTGTTATATTATCATAAAGTGTTATTTTATGTGTGATAGGGAAGTTGGATGAAAGTAGGGAACTAGAAATCAATCTATGGATGGTTTCAGAATGTTTAGGCTGAAAGGGATATGTGTTAGAAATGGCACTGACTTGGTATTGGGGCCTACCCCCTCACTTCACAATCCTGAAGTGATAAGGGTGTCAGGTGCTTAGAAAATATATAACATTAACCACATGTTTATACTTGGCCACAAAACCAAGTTGAATTCCCTTTTGGTGATAAAATCCAAGTAGGTAGGCCTTGGGTAGACAAATGTTTAAATGTATTTTGAAATTATGTGATTTGGTAGTGTGTGAAAGAAAGAGAAAAATAGTGTAACTAAATAGTATATTGAAAAACCACCTAATTATACTATGTGAGCTACTCTAAGCATGCAAATAAATGAAAGTGAAAGTGTGAATTAATTAGTAGCATATATTTATTAATTTCCAATTTAAAACATAGTACAGAGTCAGTTCAGATGACAATGTATGTAGACATTACAAAACAAAGTCAATAGTCTCACTACTATACTACAGAAGCAAGGTAACTTAAGAATTATGTTGACCAGGTCGACCTAGGATGAAAGTAGGGAACTAGAAATCAATCTATGGATGGTTTCAGAATGTTTAGGCTGAAAGGGATATGTGTTAGAAATGGCACTGACTTGGTATTGGGGCCTACCCCCTCACTTCACAATCCTGAAGTGATAAGGGTGTCAGGTGCTTAGAAAATATATAACATTAACCACATGTTTATACTTGGCCACAAAACCAAGTTGAATTCCATTTTGGTGATAAAATCCAAGTAGGTAGGCCTTGGGTAGACAAATGTTTAAATGTATTTTGAAATTATGTGATTTGGTAGTGTGTGAAAGAAAGAGAAAAATAGTGTAACTAAATAGTATATTGAAAAACCACCTAATTATACTATGTGAGCTACTCTAAGCATGCAAATAAATGAAAGTGAAAGTGTGAATTAATTAGTAGCATATATTTATTAATTTCCAATTTAAAACATAGTACAGAGTCAGTTCAGATGACAATGTATGTAGACATTACAGAACAAAGTCAATAGTCTCACTACTATACTACAGAAGCAAGGTAACTTAAGAATTATGTTGACCAGGTCGACCTAGTCTTTCAGATAGAAGACAAAATGTAGAACTAGGCTGACTAGGTTGACCTAGTTTGCTGTATGATGGTGGTTTTAAAGACTGCAAACTTTGAAAAATAGAATTGTAAGGAAGAATTGAATTGAAAGAGAGAGAAAAAAGAACCTTGATGATTTGGAAGATACTGAGGATTATGAGATTTATGTTGAAGTGCCTTGAATATTACTTGTAAATTTTTCCGTGTTGATTGGTCAACCTAGTTATGCAATTCCCTACTTTTTTAAGCCTATTAAGATGACTATATTGGCCTGATCGACCTAATATGTTTTTTGGAAGCTGTCTAAAATACTATATCAATCTATTTTACCTAGTTTTCTATCTAGAAGTGAATAAGAGTACTGTGTTATCCTATTTGATCCAATAATCTGTATTGGATGAAGACCTGCACAAAAAGAATAGATTAATTTTTGATGTAACTATGTGTTAAACCTATGCATAGAAGTTAGAAACTATACTGACCCTATCGACCTAATATCATAAATATAGAAAGATAATAAATAAAATGATAGAAAATGAAAAAAATGAAAGAAAACTTGCAAGGGTTAGGTTCACATCGGGTTTACTAGAATATATGCAATCAGAAATACATCAGATTTATAAATCAATCCTAGCTTGGAGAAGATGAATCCTACTTACACTTCTGATTGGGGATACATTAGATAATTAGGTACATGACCAATATGTGGAGACCCAATTAGGGGATCTCTTATCACAAAAATATCACTAGGGAGGGTTCCAAATCCTCCAGTCAAGAAAAATTATGCACTAACCCTAACTAAGTCCTATGTTTTCATATTCACTATACTAAGAACAAGGAAAGCAAATAAATATATTCTAGTGCTCACCAAAACTTGTGGGACAAAGTGGGGGGTTAGTAAACAAATAAAAGTACACATGCATAAGAGAATCCTAATTAAGCTATGTATAGATAAGACCCTAATGCATGAAGAAGAAGAGTAATATTATTCAAAAGCTAATACTTATGATACTTCTATATACTAAAGAGAGGACCAAAGTTAGAGATGCTTATCTAGAAGATGAACCCATCGAGACTCAATCTCTCCCTTAGATAAAAGTTTTTTACAATAGGTTATTGTGGTTTGTAAGGATCATTAAGAAAGTCCAAAGCATCCAAGACTTCTCCACAAGACTAGATTCTCAAAGTAGAAACCCTAAGCTACGACTCCTCAAGTAGAATGGTGGAAGAGCAAATTGTAAAGAAGCATAAATGAATAATAACTCTTCATGTCTCTCTAATAATGGTAAAATGATATTATATATATAGGTGGATTTAACCCTAATCCCTTCTAAAGGTTTTGACTGATAGGGTTGACCTAGTTAACCTAGTATCATTATCGACAAAAACTCACTAGGTTATGGGCTAGGTCAGCTAAGAGCCGACCTAGACCCTAAATAATTTTTGCCAATAAGAGTACAAGATTTACCTAGTTGACCTAGTCATGTAAACTATTAAAAGGGGTTTTAGGTTAGAAAAAGGGGTTTTAGGTTAAGAAAAGGGGTACAAAATATGGTAAAAGATTGGAGGAGTATGCAAAAGAGGAGTAATAGCTTAGGGTAATGTTTATAAGAGATGGTTGGATTGGTAATAAGTAGAAATAAGGGATAACAATCTTGTAAAGCACCAATGGTCTACCCACCCATTTCTTGGTACACCCCTTAGGGCATCACTCATAGAGATTGAGACTCGATGGGTTCCTACAAGATAAAGAGCATCAATAATTGATAAAGTTTGAAAATATTATGTGTATACACCTAGCTCCACAAGATCACATTTTAATATGATTTTAGGGACATGTTTGTGGTCCAGCCAAGATTTAATGATGCATGTTCTCTTCTTTTCTGGAGGTGGTGAGACTCTGCATGATGGTGCCTTCCTTTTGCCCATAACTATCTATGATAGGGCTATTTTTATTTGAGGTGATGCATGTGCCTCTAATTTTTGGTGTCTTGTAGTTTTCTATGAAAATGGCTACTACACTCTTGGAGGTGTTGATCGCAATGGAGGTATTGAGTGAGAAATCAAAGATTTTTACCACAAAAATTTCACCTGTGCATTAAGCATAGTGATGAAAAAGGGAAAAGACATGATGGGTGTCTCTAGAAGCTCATGCACTCTGATTTGAATGCCATCATGTAGTTTAGTCATTGTAATATGTTATTTGAGATGTTGTATTAAATCTATGGGGATACAGGGTATGAAGCAATCATTTAAAAAATTTACAGCCACCAAGCATTGAATCATCTTGGCTACAAATAATATTGCCTTATTTTGGCCTAGGTAATACTAGCAAAATCTATCATAGGATATAAATCTATGTCAAGATTGACAAGTCACTCAGACGACTTCTATTGTGTGAAATAGATAAGAGGTACCAATAGTTGGCACTGAAAGGTATGGAATGTGCCATTGATAACCTTCTCAATATTGTAATGAGTTTTCAAACCAAAAATTCTGACCAATTAAAATACTCATTAAGCCTTAGCATATAGTAGGGGATTTGGATGACACCTTTGGTGGATTTATTGACATTTTTAGTGGTTTTACAAAACTAATTCATGATGCATTCTATAATAATTTGCATTTCAACATTCTTGACAATGCTAGTGGGAATTCCCCTAGAGAATCTGTTGTAATTTTCCCATGTGTTTAGGTGAATTGGTGGTACCTTTATCTTGTACGGTGCCAAAGATTTACCCCTTGAAAGCAACCTATTACTTAGGCCATTATGGTTGGATTAATAAATATTATCACATCTTGAAAAAAAAAATATAACTATCATTGTATCAGCTGAGAAGAGAGCATGATTTCATATAGCTACCAAAAATTTAGAATTTGATTAATCATTCTATATCAAACCCTCACAAATCAAGTTGAAGCATTAGGGATTATGACTATGCTTATTCTAATTCATCAATGATGAATATATTAGCTTCAATAACATCTATGAAATTAAATGGGTTGGGATCATGATATCCGGTTTGCCTTAGGGAAATACCAATGCCCATATCCTCTTTTTATGTGTCTGAGAGTAGAATAATAAGTTTAGATCTATCCATGGCATCTAGTCTAAAAGCTAACAAACACTTGTTGCATATGGACTTATAATGCTGAATACTTTGTGCGTAAGAGAATGAATTAGCATAAAAAATAGAGGGATCTTGTTTGTAAAGGTATGTAATGGCATAATGTTATTCCTACCCTTGTATATATATATATATATATATATATATATATATATATTCTCACATGATTTTATTTGGCACCTTCCTTTGAATGTGCTATGTTGTTCACAAGCTATTACACCTTTGAAATTGAATGCAATTGATTATTGGATGATGTGACATTATTTCTCCACTGGCTAGATGCACTATTTTGATTGATAGGATTCATTGATGTGATGCACCATATTTTCCCTAGTCGAGTTTCCTTTATTGTTCATCCACCAAATCTAATTTTTGATATGTTTTTGGAAAAGATGCAATATTTCAAGTGTGTCATCATTAAAAACTTTTGAATGATTATTATTGGTTATTTCCTTGTACTTTGTGTATGATTGCCTTATTCCCAGACTTAGCTGGTGATGTGCCTCCCTAAATACTTGTATGACATGTTCTTTCCATGTTGATTTGCTTATTTTTTCACACTCTATGAATTGTGACTTTCTATTCTAGTTCAACTAACCTAGAATATAGAAATCACACTCTACTTCTATATTACAAAACTACAAACAAAACGTGAAGAAAATGAATTAAATAAAAAAACCCTAAACTACATGGTGTTACTCAACACCCGCTCTTGATATTTATGTGAGATTAGATAAAGTTTACTAGTGGTAAGGCTTAAATCTACATCCATTTACCTAACCAGGAAGAATGGTTCCCTATCGATCCCTCAACCCAATAGTTCTTTTTTGTGATAGTTTATGAATAATGTACGGTTCTCTCCATTAATATGTAGCTTTCCTAGACATGCTTTGAATTTGATATCATATAATAACATGTTCTATTTTGGCTGAAACTCTTTGGTTTACAAGTTATGATCGTGCCATGCCTTCTAAATTTTCTTATCGACCTCTTGTATCCATTGTGTTATATGTTTGGTTTCTTTCATCTGGGTTAGATCTATTAGTATAGCTGGTAGAGAGTATTGATCTCCTAGTTGCATAATCATTATAATTCACAGATTAGGGAATATATATTTCATGTTCATTAATGCTTCAATTCCATAGACCAATTAAAATGGGGTGAAGCATGTCATATGTTTATAATTTATCCTATAAAACCATAGGATTTTAGGAATTTGATCTTCCCAATCATCTCTTTGGACATTGCATATATTTGTGAGCATCTTGCCAATGACTTTGTTCAATGCTTCTGCTTGTCCATTTTATTGTGAGTGATATGCTGTACTTTTATGGTGTGAAATCATAAAATACTTTTTGAGAATCTTTATAGTACTAATGAGGAAATGTGTTCCTCTGTCATTAACCAACTTGATCAAGCACCCAAATATGGTTATAATATTTTCATAATTTTTTTTGGTTATATCCTTAGCACTGTAGCTTGGTGTCACAATATCTTCAACCCATTTAGTAAAATAGTGTATAATAATAATTATGTATCTTGCATGATTGCATTTGCTGGGTGGATTTATTGGTCCCACAAAATCAATACTCTATTATTCAAATAGTTAGTCAACTAACATAGGATTTAGTGGCATCTCATCTATCTAATTTGGTTTTCCTATTCTCTAACATATATCATAGTGTTTTGCTACCTAGTGTGCATCCTAAAACATGGTAGGCCACCATAGAGCACTTTGTAAAATATTTATTACAGTGGATTCTCTTGTGAAATGTCCTCCTATGATTCCTTGATGGGATTATTTGAGAAGTTGTAGTTGTTCATATTCTATAACTACTCTACGCAGTACTCCATCCTTTCCCATTTTATACAAAATTCCTTTGATAATGTTGAACTTAATAACTCGTATGACTTATTTTTGTCCATTTCTATATAGTGCACAAAAAATATCCCTTGATTTTTTTTTTGTCTTAAAAAATTTCAAGGATCACAAAGACTTCAAATAGATGCGCATCTGATGATTCATCTTGAAGCTCCTTTGGTTATTCTCCATTGTGTATTTGACTTAAGTGGTCTGGTCTTAAATTCTCCTTCTAGGATTTAGATTTATTATAAACTAGAACTATTGAAATAAAATCAATCATTAAGATATATTTCCTCCCAATATGGGATTATTTACCAGGTATTGCAATCCCTGGTGATTCATGAAGAATTCAAATGGTGTTGCTAGAAAGTAGTGCCTAAATTCTACAGTGAGAACACCATTAATAAAAATTCCATTTCTATAGTCATATAACAATTTTCTATAGCTAATAGTTTATGGATTACAAGGTGAATGGGATGATCTAATCCTCCTCCTAGTTGTGTTAGAACAAATCCTATCATAGTTCCTAGAGCATCCACATGAACGTGAAAAGGTTTGGTCCAATTCAAGAAAGACCAAAAAAAGAGTTATTACCAGCCTCTGCTTGAGATCTAAAAATGCTACTTGGTACTCCTTGGTCCATTCAAACTTGGTATCTTTTTGTAGTATTTTTTCTATAGTGATATATATAGTTGCGTATCCTTTTATAATTTTTCTATAGTAGTAGAATGTATGCCTTTGAAAATATCACACCTATATTGAAATTGTAGGAAGTGGGATGCCTGTAATTACTATAATTTTGGCTTGGTTCTTAAAAATATCATCATTGAATACTATGTGTCTAAACATAACACCAAAATCTATTAAAAATAAGCACTTATTTAGGTTTAGTTCAATGCATAAAACTCAACAACATTCCAACATAATTCCTAGCTTTAAAAAGTGATCCTTGAACAAGGAAATGATGACCCAATCATCAAGGTAGACATCAATAAAATCATGGATGAAATATATGAAATTAGTAACAACAACCCTAAAGAACATAGTTGTACCATTATCCAATCCAAATGACATTAATTTGTATGTAAACGATTTCCATTCTATTGTGAATGTTTTTTTGGCCTAATCCTCTACTATGATTGGAATATAATGATAACCATTGAACCCATAAGTAAAATAATATACTTCATGCCCTACTACTGACTCCAAGATTCATTTATGAATGAAATTGGGAATGGTTCATTGATATAGGAATCATTTAGTGCACATTAATACCCACACTATGATCTACTCAAAATTCTTAGGTTGAATAACCATTGGGCTAACCCAATCTTCCTTTTCCACTGGATATACAATGCATGCATCTTACATCTAATTTAATTCAATTTTTAATTTTAACTTCATGTTAGTATTTAGCCTATATGGATGCTTCGTCATAGGCCTCACACACTCTTTTATATCTATGTGAATTTATACTAATGAAGGATACACACCATTTAATTTTGTAAACTTTATTGGGAATATGTTCTGATAATCTTGCAAAAGCTACAATGCTTCTGAAACCTCATTTTGTATATAGTAGTTTCTTAGAGTTACAAGCTTAGGTTCAGACTCTATGTCAATGTTCCCAAATATTTTATTTCATGGCTCTTGATAGATTTTTTTAGGTCCACTCAGAATCAATTATTTTAGAGTTCTCTGCCCTTCCTGTTCCTAAGTATCTATATTTTATAGATTTACATCTTTATTTTGTTCTATGATGTTGGCTTAAGGTGGCTCTACATCTCGCTTAGTTTTAAATAATCCCTTGAAATATAAGTCCTTGTCACTATCATTGGAATCTATTAGTTATACATCATCTATGATCATATTTCAAGGTTTAAAAAAACTGATCCTTTTGTTTATTGGCCTTATAATTTTGGATAGCTACATTCAAATCTATAACTACTTCCAGCTATGAAGATGACCATGTTATAGTACTTGAATCTTTTTCTTTCCCATAACATAAAAATATTTTAAACTTATTCATAGTGTTATGCACACAATGATTCTCATCCTTAAAGATAAAAGTCTAAAAGAAGTCTTTTTGTATATGAGGCCACTATTTTTGTCTCCCATTTGTATTCTTGGTACATGTACTGGTTTGTTGGAAATGCTGCTATAGTATAAATGAATACATGTACCTAGTATTTGGGTTTAAAACCCTATGTAGACCATGCATCTACACACTTATGAGCATGCATTTTTGGGCATTATTCCTTTCATAAAAAGGGTGACTATTCCCTGATATTAGGTGGTATTTGGAATTAAGTGCATAGGAGTTCACAAGCCTCATCTTATTGTAGTTGTTTTATTCCATGAACTTCCCACCAAGTCACAATAGTTCCCCTTAATGCATAATTCAATGCTCTCACTCTCTAATATATGTTGGGCATATGATGTTCTAATCTAATGATGAACTAGTTCAAATATTTAGTTGTAAAATGTTGAGGTAATTGATGTTTAGTGGAAAAAACCATTTGTAGCAAATGCACCTCATAACCTCCTCATGCCTAGTTCAACATGTGGGTATCAGAATCATCACTGATGGAAAATGTTGATTCTCATGGATAAATGCCTTATTTATTAGATTCAATATAATCCATGTCTATCACACCTAAATTATACAAGAAATCTACTTTAGACCATGTTGGTGATCACACCAATGGTGAATTGTAGTCTTCTATTTAGAATTGTGAAGCTGGGGCCTTTGTTACTATAGTTCTATATACAAGTTATTCTATTGATTAAGGATCCTATTGATGCTCCTATTTTGGGTAAAAACATTATTACTCTATAGCTTGTAGTGTGTTCTACTTGTGTTCTATCCCTACCTTAAAAAAACTATTATCTCCATAATTCTATGATGAATTTTAATCTTTGTGTATAATATAGGAATTAATCTCATTTTTATTTATGAGAATACTGATAATTTTATCCCCTTGGTGTGCTTCTAGCTGACTACACACTGTGTTAATGGTTATTTGACCATCATAATCCCACTTTTTCCCAATCAACACAGGGTACTATGTTTCATCAATATTTATATCAATTACTTATAAATATCCTCATAAACTTAGGTATTTAACTTTGATCTCTAGATCATTGAGGTACCTAATAGGTTCTACCCTATCATAGTATACAAGGCTTAGAGTTACTAGACTATAATTGAGTGTTTATTATCTATTAGCCTCCCATGTACATCACACATTCATATTAACTATTCTCCTAAATTCAAACACAACATTTGGTACCTCATACCCTACCAACTCAATATCCATACAAGAGTCAACATCTTAAGGATTCTTATTTTTCACGTACAATACTAACTTATCAGAGCAATGTTGACCCCTTTATGCACATTCTAATAAGTTATGTAGAAGGTTTATAATATTCTGTGATATATCTTAATTTCACATAGTACTTAAGAGTTTGAGAAAATTGGTCAAGGAAATGACTACTCCATCTTGTCTCATGATACACATAATTTTACCATACATCTATGCATCTATAGTAGTAGTATCACCTTCCAATGCAACTTGATGTTGAATGTTCAACAGAACTTGGGATACTTGGTATATCAAACCCCTTTCTATCACATGATTGGGATATTTATCCTTTTAGACCTTTCTATTTATTTATTCTTGTGGCATATATAAAAGAGGTAATCCCTATTTTACATCTTGTCATGAGATTATCGCTAAGAATGCAGGATCCTCAAGGTGAAACTAATAAAATTCACATTTTACACAAACTTTTCTCTCCTCTAATTTTCCAACATTGGAAAATCCTTAGTGTGGTGTTGTTCTGAAACTCTACAACAAACAAAATATATTTGCCTTTGAATATTAATGGGATAATTATATGTGAAGTGGTTATATTCCCCAAGAAAATAATCAATAATTAATTATCATCCCTGTCATTCACCCTGGTTATGACCATGCTGGTATCCAACTTGATAACTTCCTATATATCCACATTATCTTTGTTGGAAGGCCCAGTCTGACTAATGCTATCCATAACATCTTCCTTGCCTCTATGGAGATCCCCAGCCTTCTTTTTTTCCATAATATCCACCATACATTCTTTGGGCAGAATATTGAGTCCATTCTATTTATTGTTGTTATGGTGACACAATGTTCTAAGGTTGTTGATACTATGAAGATGTAGGTGTCTATCCTAATTGGTATTGAGGAGACTATGGATCATGTGATGTCCAAATTGAGAGATCCTAAGGTTGATACTTTGGTGAGGTTGGAGTCCATATAGGAATAGTCTGCATAACAACAATCATGTTTACATTTGGGCTTAATATTCCTAGCTTTATAACATGAACCTATTATGATGTGACTATAAAGACATTCTTGTGATGTACTCTTTTAGTTCCTACAATTCTCAGTAATTCTTATCATCGTGGTTGTGTGACTTGAAAAATTTATAGTATAAATAATGAAGCTATTGGATGTATTCTTATAATAAATGACATTTTTTAGTCGTATGCCCCACCACATGATAGAGTGCATATAATTCCATCTTAACTTTAGGGAATTCATTTATATGGTTCCCATATTTTGAATGATCCATGCATTAGAAGCCTAAATTAGGCCTACTACTTTCATGTAATTTTTTCATCTTGTGCAACATAACATCAATTTTGCATCTATCTTCACAGTGGGCTGTGGGCTATCTTGACAATCCTCTATTTGTTCCACCCAGAGTACAACTACTTAAGCACCCAAATTATTATCAAATTGAGTATGAATAATTCCAAACTTAATTCAATGTTTTTAGCCTTCTAAAAACTATGTGATATTATCATTATCTTGGAATAAAAAGTCTACCCTATTCGTTACATCAAAAAACCTGTGATCATAGTCATACATTAATTCACTTGATTTATACTAAATATATCTCAACTCTTATATCATTTGACTTGCACACTTATTTAATTTTAAATCACCTATAAACTAAGATTTTACATCATCAAAATTTATTTTAGTAACATCTATTTTTTAGATGAACTCCAGAGCTCATCCTATTAAAAGTCCTATGAGTTTTCACTTTTTTGCATCTTCTGCAATTACATTTTTAATATACCACTTCATCTTGAAAGTTAACATATATTTTTTAGGGTTAGTAAACCCATCATATGGTGTCAATGTGATAAAAAATTATATATTCAAAGACATACTCATAGTAGTAGCACTTGAAACTGGTGGTGGTGGCAACCATGGTGGCAGACTCGATTTGGGGAAAGTCTTAATATTTGGTGAAAACAAAAATATTTCCTCAATCAATGTATTACTATCTATAATTTTCTTAGTTTCCACACTATACTTCCCAAACTTATTTTTAAAATCATCAAACTAAGCACTTTGTCTACCAACATATGTACTTTTAATTCTTTTTTATGATAAATTAGGCACAAGAGATGTGTACCCTTGAAGTGAACTATCCATGTCTACGAATTCTATTGTATTAGAACCTGAACATGCTTTAATCCTATGATTTATTATAACATATTCCAAAGACTGCTCTTTCTCTTATCTAAGCAATATAATCCCTTCTAATTGTGATCTAAAACTATCTTCTAACCAATATACTTGCTCCTCTTCTATCTTTCCAATTTCTTCCATTTCCTTAACATCTCTATCTATCTCTACACTTTCATCCGTGCCTTCTCTTATCTTGGGCCCAATTATTTCATTATCCTCATCTTATCCAAATTCTCTTGCTCACTTATGAGCCCCTATTCCTTCACATTATTCTACTATAACTACTCTATTTATTCTCATAACTATATTAATATTATTCTATTTATTACATCTACTCTATTATATCAGGGCTCGCTTCAACCCCAAAATTCATTTTTCACTCTACTTCTCTACATCCTTCATCTTATGGGTATAGGTTCAATATTCCTTTTCTAGTTCATCATTCCATCCATCATCACACACATCTCCCTAATTCCTGAATTGAATACACCATGTTGGTAGGGGTAAGCACCTTGGCCTTTTTTACAACCAATTTTTTTTAAAGATTCGGTAGTCACTATAGAAACTTTCCCCTAATTCCTCTTATAAATAGGCTAGTGTAACCTCAAATACAATGTAGCCTTGTATAAAAAATTAAGTGATGTATCCATAAATAGTAGTTTTCACCCAATGATCTATTACATGAGTCCAATCAATGTCTAATCTTCATAGCTTTTATGGTCTCTCTTCTATCCAAGATATAAATTATGTCCTATCAACCAAAATAATAGTATTCCAATCTTGATAACCACATAGCTAGTAATCCATGAAATTATCACCACAAAATTTCATATATTTCACAGTAGATATACTCGTGAATAAATTAATGCACATAACTTCCTATTATTTTTGCTTCTTCATCTATGAAATTTTGAATTCATTCATTGAGCCATCTCTCCAAGTCTCTCTATCCTATTAACCATCATAACATGTTTTAATGTTACACACTCACAACATCATTGTTAATAGAGGTTCCTAAAAAACCCATTAATGCTAATAGGGGATACTTGTGTGAAGAGTAATACATATAATGACAAAATGAACTTACACATAAACTTTATATTAATACAAGTATGGTATAAAATAAAATTATCATGATTCGTAGATATAATCAACTCAAATAATAAGATTTTTCATTGTGAACAAATTACATTAACACAAAACATATCCCAAACAAGGAGCATAAGAAAACATAAAGGAAAACAATTTTTGAATCTCTATATTGATCTCAATATGTTAGAACCCCTTTTTAGTATAAATGATATATATTTATAGAGATTTCTCAAGTCTATATAACTTCACATTCCAATGGTTTTATACAATCCAAAATAAGACTCCTCACATTCTGAAGACTTTTGATGTACAAAGAGAATCCCATACAAACAAAAATAATATACCATGTAAAAAAAGGTGTGAAACACACTCTTGTCATATAATTATACACTATGATTTTGTATCCCTCTTTTATTACCAACACTTTTGGAAGGATGGACCTACCTCCAAAGTTTTATTGAGGTTAATAGTGGTTCCTCCTAAACATTCTGAAGTTATTTTCCCAATTTGTCTTTTAATACACTTTCTTCTTGTGACCTTCTAGTACTTGTGCTTTGTTGAGGGTTCTTAGGAATATATCTTCCCTTTGAATCTCTTTGGTTATTCATAAATTTATTTGATTTATAGGAAGTATTTCTTAATTAATTTCCAATTTAAGACTTTATACCCTATAGATACCTAAAAAAACCCTAGAAACAATGCTAAAAATGATAAGGATCATTGTGTCCTCTTCATTTAGATGAATGTGTCATGTCAATCTAGGTGGTGCCAACAAAAATCAACAATAGGGTATGCTGAATGGTTATTGTTAATTATTTGTTTGGGGTGTTTTGTGGATCATCTACTTCTAAGTTCTAATCTACTTACTTGAATTGAAATCTAATCTATAATTTTTAAAAGAAAACACACTTATTGAATTGGAAGTTTTTGGAAGGGAAACACACTTGCTAGAATTAAAATTGATTCAAAGTAAACACACCTTTAGTCTATTTGTATAAATATAAATTATATGAATTAGAAACACACAACTAATCTATTTGGTGGAAATATAAATGATTTGGAAGGGAAATGCTGAAAGTAAGCTTTCTTGAAACACACACATGAACACACAATCTTGCAGATAAAACACATATCATAATACTTTGCATAAGAGAATAGATGACAAAATTTAAGATATACAACCATATGAAATAAACATATAAATACAAAATAGATCATGCTTCCTAAGTTGAGTGGGATCTTGTTCTCCCTCAAAATATTATTAGAGCATTATTAGATTTGCATAAACTTCATGAAATCAAATATTAATTACTTTTGAAAAATGTTTTACAATACTTAAATACTTATGTTCAAACTATTGAATCCTTAATACTCTATATCTCCCATTTTTATCATCAAAATGATGTGTTTATATATTACCACATCTTACAACATAGAAACAAACTAATCAGAGCATATTCTAAATAAGATCTTGTCTTATTCTAAAATAATAACATAACAACATTATTTTCAAGCTTTATACAAAAATGGTGGAAAAAATTAGATTTAGTTCCTTGCATGATTCTTAATCTATTGTTGTTTTCAACTTCCTTGTTAGATATAACCATCTGGTTTCAATCAAATAACAAATCAAAACATATTACTTAAGTCACTCATAAGAAAACTTCTATAAATACCATGGCTAAAAATAGATATTACTATTTTTGGAAAGTCTATATATGGCTATTATATTTTTTCCAAAAAATATACTAGACTGTCTTATCAAACATGTATGTCTTGCATCAATGTACAATACTTAGGTGTTCTTTTCCAACCTTTCTAAATTTATTTGGAACTAGTCTGGGCATATTTGGAGCCAGGCTAGGCATATTCAAACCCATATTGGTGATGTTTCAAACCAGACTATTTATATTCAAATCTATTCTAGACTAGTCCTTAGGAGTCTTTTGTTGATAAAAAACATTATCTTTGACTATAGTACATTATTATTACTTGTATATACAAAACTAGTGTATTCCCATGAAAATATTAGAATAAAGTGGTTTAAATAGTTAACAATACTTGCACAAAATAACTATGGTAAAATAATCATTTTCTACTTTGAATTAGTAATGAGTTCTATTATGTACATCTAAATCCATTTAAAAGTAAGACCTTTAAGAGAAAATTGAGGTGATTACTTATATATAATGTGCCATTTTATGGGCTCATGAAAAAGGGGTAATATGACAAGATGACAGGTGATATGATTTTCACTAGGATAACGAAACAATGATTAAGGCAAGCTTAGAGAAGAGGATGTGTGATAGAGTTGGACTATGATGAGATGAGATGAGGATGTTTTGACTAAGGAGAGATATGACAAGATGATGAGGTGTGATAAGTTTATGACTAATACAAGGTGTGATAAGCTTATGACTAGTACAAGGTGTGATGAGATGATCATGGTATATTGGTGAAGATTGGACTAGTGATTAGATTTAACCTAGAGTTGAGTTTAAGTAGGTAATTATTTTATGTGTAGGGTATAATGTTTTCAAATAATACTAGCCTCAACAACACATAACAAGATAAAATAACAAACATACCTATAAATAGTGATTGACATGGGAGTGCAAATCAACACCCAACCCATTGAATAACTCGCAATAAGAGGCGACTAGATCAGTCTACTAACCTTCTCTCACCATCCGTACATGGTGATTGATCTTTAGGAATGTTATTTTCCCTTCACTAGAAGTTTTTTTTATCACTGATAGCTCTTATTATAGGATAAACATGATCTACAAGAGAGTCCATAAACACCTTACAATACATGGGACCTGAATTCAAGTAAGGTGTTTTTTATGCCTGCATGTTGGAGTATTACCTCCTCACTTCATGAAGTATTGTATGGGGAGTTACGCTTAGCTTATCAATAATTGTCCTTTCTTATATTTATACTTTGTTGGAATATGGAGTTTTGTCATGTGTGTGGTGGTGAAATACATTTTACAATCCTCCTAAGATTATGAACAGTGCATGGTGATCAAATCCATGTCATGTTGCCCCATAGAAAATAAAAATATGGATATTTATCATCTATTTTTGATCTTGAATAATTTACCTATGGGTGCAAGGAGAGAGCATACACATTATTATCCTCAAGTTACAAATAGGCAAAGAAAAAATAAGCTAAATTATTTATAATTTGAGCACACACAATCAATTTAATTATCCCTTACTAAAATATGAAAAGAACATATATCAAAATTGGTTTCAAATGTCAAATTATTTAACAAGTGATGTGAAAGATAAGTTATTATTAGTTTTTAGATTGGCTTCTTTGGGGGTAACCTACAAAAAAAAGAGTTAAAAAATAAAATTGATTTTATGCAAGCTAAAATTAACACTTTAGATGGATTTAAAAAAAAAACTAAATTTTAGATATTTAAAAATAATTTAAATTTATAAATAACACAGTCAGATAGTAAATCTATAGATTAGAGAGCCAATGCTACGTTTACATAGTTTGAAGTCACAACTACATAGAGATAAAATTTCTCAAAAGACCAAGTTAGACATGTCATAGACTAAATACAAAATCATAAAAAATGAGAGTCAATGCCACATCTATGATTAAAAAATCATGGAATTAGAAATGTAATATTAAAAATAACAAGAAACCCAAAAATATAAAATTTATTTTTGAATGAAGTCGTGGTTGTGTCTAAAAATGTCACTTTTCATGCTCACAATGTTGTGCTTCAAAAAATGTTTTTGATAATATAAGGTGTAAAAACAAGGGGCCAAACCCTTACAAGACATCCCAAAAAAGAAGCAAAGGCTCATGAACAGGAGCCACAATGTACAACTACATCATAGACCACCGATAACCAACAGAAAGAAAATAAGTATTCTGATAGCAAATAAAAATATAAAGCAAGAAGATGAATCTAAAGTTAAAAAACTTCCCAGAATTTAGATAGAAATTCATGAATCTCATCAAACTATTTGATCTTTATTTGATCAAAACCATGCTTCAGGGTATCATGATCCTACAAGAAAGAAAGATTCACCATATCCGAGCGAAAAAGAATCCTATTAATGAAGCATTCAAGAGAGAGGAGCTTCTACTCCAGGGAGTCCACTCAATTTTTGAGAGCAGCCATTCCATTCTCTTGGTTAGCACCTATCTCCTCAGTAACATCCTCGGCCTTCCCTTCAACCTTGTACATAGATATCCCTTCCCCATAATGGGTTTGGTCAGTAGGCATATAATCTTCACCATACAAATCTTCAGCCTAAAAATCCTTATTATCCCCCTTCAGTACCATTCAAAATATCTTGCACTTCAAAGTCAACACCTTTGGTCAGTTCTCCCTCTTGAGTGGATCTATCAGATTCACTCTCTAAGTATTTAATTAGTTTAGCTTGAGGGGTTGGTTTTCCTATAATTATGTTAGTTCTTCTAACCCATAAAGTGTTACCCTTAATCTTATATTTGGTCATAATTTTGGCCTTTTTATAGGGTCCATCACAATCTGTCTTTTGATTCCTATGGGCCCCCATATCCTCTCCTGAGTCAGTAGTAACTTTCTCATCCTTAAGGAATCATTTCTTCAATATACTCTACCTTTAGGAGTAGGAGTATAGAAATATTTCCCAACAGACTCTTCCAAGGGTTCAGAAAAGGTAAGCTCTTTCAAATTTAGAGTGTCAAGGGTAGAAATAGTGGGTTTCTCAGAGGTGGTAGCAACCATAGAAGGGTTATCCATAGGCATCTCAATAATGGTGAACTAAATGGGTTTCAATGAAGATAAATCGAGGTGGAATTTATATAGGTGATGAATAAAGCCTTGGTGAAGAGGGATGGACTGCTTAGAGGGTTTCAAAGTAATTTTAGCTTTAACATGACAAATAGTGTGCTCTAATGAAGACATGAGATAAAAAGGAAAGATAACAAGAGCATTTCTCCTAAAATTGTTAAGGAGGGGAAGGTGATAGTTTTAAAACTTGGTAAAGTATCCCTCCAAAGTGAAATATTTCATTAGCAAGTAACACATAACATCCCATAGCTTTGGTAACTTAGCATGATCAAACCCTCCTTGATAAGGAACAAGCTCCTCCCCAAGTCCAAGAAACACAGTTTAATTATGGTGGTACATAACCTTATCCTTTCTCTTCAATTTCATGCCTTTAGTGGAAAGACCAGTAGCTATAATGATAACCTCTTCAGAGACCTCAAATCCCACATTACCAATTTGAACTCTATGATTATCCCATGAAAGGACACACTACACAGATAAATTTTCATCATGGCCATTAAGGCATTCCAAGAAAGGAATAATGCCTCCTCTGTAGTAATGCCACACCAAGGAATTATCTTTGAATTCACTACAAGTGACGGGTTCAGTTTGGATTCTATCCCCCCTATAATCAGATTATCGTCAAAATCAAATAAAAGAAAATCACTAAACAACTTAATATAGTAACGACTTTTCCTCTCCCTAATGTGCCTCTTACAAAAATTATCTTCACTAACAATAGGAATGGAAATAAATGAAGAGAATGGTTTGCATCTTTGAGTCATCATTACTTAGAAACACCGCCCCATTCCCCATTCTCTACGTGTATTTCCCATGTTTCAAAATCCTCCATTTAAGCCTCTTGTCATTATCAAACAACCATCTCATCTTGGCATGAGATATCACTAGATCCAAAATAGGATCTGTATAATTAGTCATCATTAAAATGTCCTTAGTCAACCCCCACTACTTACTATAGGGGCTAACCATTTCCAAGCTGGCATCCATGTCAACAAAGTAGACCGACTTCATTAAAAAATATTATCTTTTTGAATTAACTCTCTTATAATCTAGGGGATATTATGGCATTGGTGCCAACAACACCAATTTTCAAGTTGCTGGCCATGATTAGTAAGGGCATCAGTAACTCCATTCCCCTCCTTATAAATGTGGGAAAATTCAACCATAGGGATACCCTAAATAAGGGTCTAGATATCAGTGATGATGTCCGTAAGATGCCACCCACACATAGAGACCTTGGTAATAACATCAATTATGACTTTCAAATCTCCTTATATGTGCAATTTCTAAATATCTAAGGTGATTGCCAATTTAATACCCCATAAGAGAGTTGAGGTTTCAACAAAATTGTTAGTTTGAAAACCTAATCCCCTACATAGGTAGTAGTAAGCTCCCCTTTATCATTCCTGATAACCCCACCACCACTAGCCTTACCATTAGATTTTGAATCCCCATCAAAAATTTAATTTGAGCCAACCAGACCTCAAGGGAGTCCACCTAGTATTTAATCTTTGAAGTTGCTTTGAGTTATCAAAGGCAGGGATTTGATTAAGAATCCCCCAATTAGCAGCTATACTTTTCTCATGCTGAGTGAGAGGTTTGTCAGCAGTCTTAACATGAGAATTGGTCACACTTTAAATAAGTGTCTTAGAAAGAGAGTAATATACCTAAGAATGATCTTTGGTAGTCTCCCTAAAAATTATGTTCTCCCTTTCCTTTCGTAGGATCCAACCAATTAGAGGAAGGGATTGTTTCCAAAGTTCCATAAGCCAAGGTTGAGAGAAAGGAGGTGTCTAG
Source organism: Torreya grandis (assembly GCA_037957365.1). NCBI lineage: Eukaryota > Viridiplantae > Streptophyta > Pinopsida > Cupressales > Taxaceae > Torreya > Torreya grandis. The sequence goes on along the minus strand of JARHVA010000715.1, from coordinate 81,450 downwards.
TTAGCAATCACTTCCCTAATATCCTTGTTATAAACCCATTGCAACCCAAAATTTAGGAGCACTCTACTCCAAATTTATTTGACAAAGTCATAATGTAGAATTAGGTGAGGAATATTCTCTTCTTCCTTGAGGCACATGACACATCTATTAACCAAATAAAAACCCCTTCATTGTAAATTACCTTGGGTTAAAATTTTAATATAGATCATGGCCCACTAAAAAAAAATGACTTTAGGGATAATTTTATGGTTCTAGACTTTCCTCCAATGCTCGTCTCTTTGGTCTGGGTTAATCAGCAGATGGTAAGCAGATTTGACGAAGAAGTGTCCTCTCTTATCTACATCCCATAGTAACTCATTAGGTCTTGGGAAAAGGGGGATCTGAGTTCCCAAAAACATTTATTGTATAACATTCAATCTAGGAAGAAGATTAGGTTGGTTGTTGCAGCCCTCAAGTAAATTCTTCCATTATCTAATACCACGACCTTGTTGAATATAGTGGCAAACTTTAGTGCCAAAAAAATGTTTAGCAATGACCATAACAACCTCATTCCCCTCTTGAGTCATAAAATGTTATTTCAAACATGAAACCATATAATTAAACAAAAAAAACTCATGTAACACAATAATGAGGTTACGGGTCAATTAAATAATGTCGTAGTTCTACAGCTTAGTGTCATAGTTACATAGGCATGGGTTCATTCATGCTAGAACATAGTACAACAAAAAGAAAAAAATTAGGTAAAGGATCAATGAAATCATGTATTATAAAATCAAAATCATGAATCAATAAATGCAAGTTCACTACAGTCAAATAGCCAATAAAAATAGTAAATTAGATCATAATTAGATATAAACATATATATGTTGTGCCTTAGTTGCACGATGTGTTGTTTAAATATATCAATGTCATGGTTCTTTAGTTATGATATTCTACCTAGTAGAATAGAACATAAACCAACACACAATCATGCTAAATGTTAACATAATTATGTATCTTAAAAATAAAATTAAAAATCATAAAACAAAATTTCATGGAGGTTAGAAAACCAAAACAAAATGGTAAGGAAAATTGTGATGGTTAAATTATTTAGTTAAAGACAATGTCACGATAGTCATTTACAAAATCATGTTTCAAGAAAGTAAACTTGCGTATATGAAGAGTGATGCCACGTTAGTTGTTGGAAGTGTCAAAACATGAAATTTTAGGAGCTTTGGCCTTAAATTCTCATTCAAATCAATTATGAAAGCTTAATAACTCACACAAGAATCTTAAGGACATTAAATCAAAGGATGGATCCCACTATTGTCACCATTATGTATTAGGTAAAATTTGAAATGAATTAAAAGGCAAGTGATAATAATGATTGCAAAATCAAATCCAAACTTTTATAAATACTCATGATTGAGCAAGGTAAGTAAATTGAATGTAAAATAACAATTGAAATAAGTAAAATATACCTCAATATAACAACTAATTTACCTAAAAATGTGAATGATGTGCCCTAATGACAAGTTATATGCTTTGATACTTGATAGGAATGTTGGATTGCTTGATTAGCTCAAGACTTGGATAATATGTGAACATGGATTGGCTTGACAATGGATAAGAAGATAAGTTGGTAACATTATTTTAAGGATATTCAAATATAGCTCATGGTTTTCATGGAGATGCGCTTGTTTATATAGAAGAGGATGAGGAATTTTAAAGCAATTTAAAATTACTTGGAGATTTATAGATAAGAAGGGTGTGGAGGATTCTAAAGAGTGTAGAATACTCTATATTTTATTAGATATGGATAATGATGATTAGGTATTGATTATACTGTGATTAGTAATAGGATTTTTAGGAAAAAATAAGGGTACTTGGAGGTAGGTGAGGGGACAATTTATAATTATAAAATAAAAGATAACTAAGGATTAGTGATAAATGACATGTGATTAGGAAAATTAATTAGGATGTGAAATGGTGTAAGGTTGATGTATGATAAGATATATGTTAGAATGTTAGAAGGGGACTAGGATGATTAGACTATGGATGAATTAGATGAAATTAGTAATGATAGAGAAGCAAAAAAAAATATATGTATACAATAATAATTTCATATTACTCCAAGAGTTGAAGGAGGTCATCACCAAAAATATTTTTATAGTAGGTGTGCAATAGGTTCCATCTATGAAACTACAAGCTCCAAGTCTAGATGTAGAGATGACATAAACTACATATAATACTCTAAGACATATGCCCCGATCTCTATAGTCTCTTCAATATCAGCCATAAAGTCTCATAAGATGGACATCATAGACACCTCTGTCTTAGGTTGGTTGGACACCTTCATCCCCATAGTACCAACAACATTGGAATTTTGTGTCTCTACCATAAGTGTTAGGATGGGTTACACCTTTCTCCCAGAGACAATATGGGAGATGTGGTGACCAAAAACAATAAGGGTGGGGTTATCCATTAAAATAAGAAGGGTATCAAGAAGGCCATAGAGGATACCAGGGAGGCAACCAAAATCATAAACAAGACAATAAATAAGGCATACAATGTATTATTTACTACATGTGCATTAATACAACCACATCACACAAAATTATCCTTACAACATGTAGAGATAGACCTATTATGTTTATTTTAGAGTATATGGGCAACACCATATAGAGTATTATCTAGTATTAGAGAAGTAGAGTAATGAGAAACCAATGCAAAATGTGAATATGGTAAATTAAAAACCCAAATACCTTGTGTATCTACAAGATATCATTAAAAACTAGTACAAATAACAAGGATTTCCACCTTTGGATATGCCATAAGAGACTCTAATTAGAAAGGTTTGACATGACAAGTATCCAGACCCTGTAAAGGAGAAGGTTAGGATGTTTGAAGAAACACAATTACTACAAAACATAAAAAATCAATTTTATTTCGAGGGAGATGCTATAGTTATAAATTAAAAAATGTATGAATAGGTTATTCACATACCATGACAAGACAAATTTAATAGATCTTATAAAATAGGTGAGTAATCTACACAACAAGGACATATCATAGATATATCTAACTTTTTGTATAATCTATTAGACTATGCAAAAGGTCAAAAAAGAATGGAAAGGGTAGTTTGATACATAAAAACCAAGAAGCTATGGAATTTTGATTCTCAAATGTATATTGAACTTGTAGGATATGAAGACACAAATTTTGTCTTTGAATTTAGGAGCACAATTAACATGATTCCTTAATCTATATAAGAGGCCATGTGTTAGGCCAGATATATTATTTATGGAATGACAATGATAAATGTTTGGTACAATCCAAAATTTTTCTCACAATTAAATTTGAAATGAGCAAAGCATTACAATAAATAAACCAAGATATCGCTGTTCACTTCACATTCAAGATATTCATTCATATTCCTATGAGACTCTTGAGTTATTCACTACAAGATAAAAACTTTCTATGACTAATATTAGGAATAATAAAATTACAACCCCCCTTAATCTGTAGGGGTTGTTTTGAGCTGAAACATTCTTATGAAATTTAAAAAAATTTCTCATCCAAGCACTTTTGTCAGGATGCCTACTTGTTACTCTACTGTAAGGCAATGTTACAAATTGACATTTCCATATTTCACATAATGCCAAATTAAATTAAATTTGGTATTGATATGCTTGGGTTGGTTATGAAAGATTGGATTCTTTTCCATTTGAATTGTGAAAGTGTTGTCAACCATGAGAAGTGTTAAAACCTGTTATTACCATAAATATGAAAGAACCCTTATGAGACACAAAATCTCTTCGGTTGCCTCTAAAGTGGCCATATACAGTACTTATATTGAAGAAATTACTAGTACTTATTTCTTCTTGTATTTCTAACTGATAACTATTATTCTCAAATTCATCAGAAGGCCTATAGTGGATTTCTCATCTTCATGATCACCAACATAGTTAAAATCTAAATATCTAATGAGTTTGAAGCCTCATGCTATAGAGTATTTGAGCCCAACATTATGTGTTCCTTTGAGATATCAAAGGATTCTTTTTAATTTTATCTAATGTTTACCTCTGGGTTGTCGCATGAATCTTAAAATAACACCAACAACAAAAAATATTTCTGCTTTTGTTGTGGTCATATAAATCAGATTTCTAATGATTTATTTGTATTTAGTGGGATTGACCAAATATGTTGTATATATAGATGTCAATTTTGGATTTTTTTCCATGGGAATGTTGAGACGCTTATACTCTTCCATTCTGAACTTGCTCAAAATGTCACTAATGTACTTATGTTATGTGATGAAGATATAATTTATTTTTTGAATTACTTCAATACCCAAATAGTGATGAAAATAACTCAAATCAATCATTTCAAAGTTTTTCAGCAACTCTGATTTAAACTTTACACTGTACTATTCATTGTTCTCTATGATGAGAAAATAATCAACCTATACCACTACAAATCCAATTGTTTGTCAACTATTTTGAAAAAAAGACTTATATCTTTAAATTTAAAATGTTTGAAGTTCATGATGTGCTCAACTAGTTTATCATACCATGATCGAGGGGCTTGTTTCAAACCATACATCAATTTTTAAAGTTTGCACACCTTGTGATCTTAGCCATTTACTGTAAAACCTTTGGGTTATGTCATGTACACTATTTTCTTGAGTTCACTATTCAAAAATGTAGTTTTGACATCCATCTGGCAAATTTATATCTATTTTGAGCTGCCAGAGCCAATATGGTTTGAATGGTAGTATATTTAGCTGTAGCTGCAAGGGTTTCATTGTAGTCAATTCCTTGTTTTTGATCATATCCCTTTATGACAAGCCTAGCATTATGATTTACAAGTGAGTCATCATCCTTTTATTTATTTCGGTAGACTTGAAAATATATGGAGGATCAACTAATTTACAAGTCCCATTTTCAACCAATGCACTGTACTCATATTTCATTTATTTTCTCCAAAGTTCAAGCTTTTTATCTTGTTTGAAATATGTTGGTTTTGAATCAAACAAAACATTGAGCTATTCTTCTAGGGAATCATTCAAGATGAGATTGTCACTCTTATCTTGAATTTATTCAAGGGACTTGTTTGATTATGATGTGATTACATGTGCACTTATAGTGCCTATTTTCCTAACTTCATCAAGTCTGACATCGTTAAATGTTGGGTGGCCCACTTAGACATTTATTTCTATAGTTTAGGTTCTTCAATTTCATCTTTTGAAGTTATTTCACTTTATATCCTTTGTTCTTGTGGCCCCTATTCGTTGTCTAATGAAGTTGAAAATTTTCCTTTAGGAGTTTAATTCTCATGTTTAGGAGATAATATAGAATCAATTTATTCCCAATCGTATGTCCCCAACTGAATATTTCAAATGTCCAAATCACTCTACTTGTAGACATCCAACTTTCCATATTTATCAAGTCGAATCAATTGTCGATCAATGTTGGGTTTGTCCTTTGTAGTTTCACAAAATAATACATATCTTATAGCAAGAAACTTCTTTTTCTTATCATATAACCTATATACCTTGGAGGATTCAGAATATCTAAAGCAAATGAATTTGTGACTCCTTTGGTTTAACTTATTCCTCTTCTCTTTTGGAATTAATGCATAACAAGTAGTTCTAAAAACATGAAGATGTTTCATTAAATTAATATGACCACACCACATCTCATACAAAGTCTTGAATAGAAGGGATGTTGATGGTGATGTATTACATAGGTATACTATTATTTTAGATACTTTAGTCCAAAAGTGTAGATTTACTCCTTTGAATTACAACATACCACGAACCATATTCATCATAATTCAATTCATCATCTCTAAAAATCCATTTTTATATGGGGTGTGAGGAATTATGAGATGATATTTGATCCTATTTTTCTCAAGATAGGATTCAAAATTCATTGAAATATATTCACCACCATTATCAGTCCTGAGTGTTTCAATACGATTTTGAGTTTCATTTTCAATCATCACTTGAATTTTTTTGAATGTCTCAAATGCTTAAATTTTTTGTTTGTGAAAGTATATCAAAATCACTCTAATATAGTGATCAATGAAAAATATGAAATACCTATGATGACCAATTAATAAAATTAGAAGAGAACACAATTTTGAGTGAACTGGTTACAAATTTCTATCGACTTTCCACTATGAATTTTAAAATGGTTCTCTTGCATTTTTGGACAAAATTTAGGATTCACACTTTTCATCAAATTTTGTGAGCAAGGTAGGTAAACCAAAAACATCATTATTTTATGACACACGAATGTTTTTATAGTGAGTATGCCTAAATATAGCATGCTACCACATGTTTAGAGACATTATGTCTTAAAAGAGATGAGCATAATTGGTTAAAATTGATGGTTTACCCTTGAGTTTGAGTAATTTTTCTTCTTCATATCTAGTCAATATGATTACATTTTCATAGTTATTTTAGGTAGTGACGTCACCACTATCCAATAAGAAGGAATGGCCTTATTACCAAATGAGCACTAGAGATAACACATTTTATTTCAATTGAGGAAGGTATATAACATTTTAAATTTTAAAATCTAGAAGTGCTAGATACTTGAGTCAAATTGTACCTCTTCCCTGTGGCTACAAACTTAATCTATCTAAAAGGAATACTAAACCACAAATTTCATCATAAATCTCTTCAAATAAGTCTTTCCATAAATTCATATGTAGGGTGGCACCAATAACAAGGATCCAAGCATCAAATAATGACAAATTGACTGAGACATTATTTGCTTCATTATCTGAACTAGAAAGCACATATTCACTAGTAATTGAACATAGTTTAACTCTTTTATTTGTTTCTTTAAAATTTACTCTTTCTTCTTATGCTATGATTCAAGTTTCTCCCATGCAATCCTACATTCATGGGTTTCATGGCTTCCTTTTATATCACAAAATTCATAGTAGAGGTTGATTGCTATTTTATTTTTGATTTTGACCACCTTGATTGTAGCTTTCTACACCTTCTCCATTGTTTTTATTCTTTTAATTATTAATTCCATCACTTTTGGAAGACTTGGCCTTATTGGATGTTTTGGAGGAATTATCCCAAAGGCCTTTATTCTTTTTTCCATCTTTTCAACTAATTGATTAAATATGAGTCTTCAATTGATTTCTTGTTTTTAGAGACTCGAAGCATGTTGAATAGTTGGGAATAAGGGATTTTATGAATGTAATCATATATATGTCAATTTTTACACTTGTGGCATCCACATTATTTTTGATTTCACGTATTTTTGAAGCCAATATCATCACATCGACATATTTCAACTTGAAGTTGAACAACTTCAATTACTACTAAAATAATTCCAAATCTGAGGGGTGTTGGCATGAAAATTTATTAGAGGGATAAATCATTATATTTGTGTCAACAATGTAGGTAACAAAGTCCCTCTCCTATTAGAACGTGGAGCTACCTTTATTAAAAACCAAAAGCTTACTAAAAAAGAAATATTTACAAATAAAATTTGTAAATCATGGGGTAGTAATTTTAACCTGAAAGTATGAGGTTTTTTATGGAGAGAGAAGAAAAATAAAGGAGTGTTTTTAGATGATAGATTTATCGAGTTAAATATTGAGACTCAATGAACTCATCATAGGGAAAATTAACATTAAGGAGGATATCTCTCTCATTTAATGAGTTAAAAAGACATATTCATATTATTAATAACATGAAATATACACCAGAAAAACTACTTGGCCTTGATAACAAAGCTGAATAACCCTCTATATTTTTTGATAAAAATAATAAAGATATCATTCCTATCCCCACTAAGCTTTATTTTATATATCTAAAATATAAATCACAATTTTAAACAAAAATTTCAATCTAATTTCTTGGTCTTAACAATTTAGAAATTATAGCAATTAAAATAAAGATTAATTACATTGAATTAAGTGAAAAATACACAATCCAAAGGGGTTGCTAACATAAATTTCAAAAACACCTCTTTCTATTGATCTTCTCGAAGTAGAATATTCTGTCTTTTTTTACAAAGCTTTCACAAAATCCTTTTATTTTCAACCCCTATATGAGATCCTAACTTGTACTTATAGACTAAATTGGGTGGTTGTGGTGTAAAACCACCTATTTTGCCTTTTTACAGAGTTGTAAAAACACCAATGAGAAATTATAACTTGAAATAGTGCAAAAATGTCTTGAGCATTTAACACCACTTGAGAAAAACATTTGGTGTTTTTACACTGCTTGCAAAAGCACATTATCGATTTGCATAACTTGAAAAAGTAAGTTGGCAAATTTACAAAAGGGATGAAATAAATTTGTAAGGGGAAAAATAGTGTGACAATACAAGTTAGGTGCAAAATAAACATGATAAGAGAACATTAGAACACTGAGAATAATTTTCAATCTTCTTGTTGATTTATTGACAACTCTTTTTCTTTTAGAAAATCATCAAATATTTGAAGAAACACCCTATCAAATCTTCATTCGATGCATCTATATACCTGTAATCAATATCTGTCAATCATTCTAATTCTCTCATTTCCTAAAACTTGCTTTGGAGACTATTTATATTCTTGTTAAGATTATTAACATCTACTTGGTATTTAGCTATTTGGTGAAGTTTTTGATGATCAAATGTAGATATGGGATTGACAATTTACTAAATTTTCTCTTTGAATTCTTCGATCACAATTTCAAATGAAACTAAATTTCCATCTTAATCTTTGTCATTGACAAAAGGACATTTTAACCTTTTGACCTCAATGTCAATATCCATCATTACGTCACTTCCAAGTGACTTTTTAGTATTAAAATTTTGAAGACATTCTTAAAGTGATTGGATCCTAAATTTCATAGCCTAGAGGAATTTAATTTGATAGATGAATTATTACTTATTGATGACTCCTTTTTTAATAAGGTCAATAGAGGGAAATTTTGATAATTTAATTAACTTGGGAATGAACTCTTCCTAGTTCTATTTTTCTTCTACATACCCACTTTTTTTTACTATTAGTTATTCACATTATGACCAAACTTTAGAGACCATTGTTATTGCAATGAGAATTGCTGAGGTTCCTTGATTAAAAATCCTTTCAATCCGATCTTTCATTGCATTGCCTATTTGGTCTACCTCTTTCACTTTCTCCAATGTCTTAGCATGAAGATTTGATGAAACAATTGTTGGTTGAATTGGTCTAATCAATCTCTTTATAATTGAATTTAACTATTCTACTTTTTCCTTTAACTCATCTTTTGATGCTTTATCCTTATCCATTTTCTCAAAAATCATTCCAATTTCCAACTGTATGTCTCTCTTCATTCCTTATCCTGTATAATTTCTTAAATGAACCTTGGATACTTGATAGTCTTCAATTTTGATTTTTAATTTATCCTTTTTGAGTATAAGAATTACCACTTTTACATATTTCTCTCCCTTTTCATTTGTTACCATCTGCAAGACTTTCTCACTTTCTTTGATCTTTTCAAAAAAGGGATTATCAAAGTCCCAAATTCAATCTCCTTAGGTTTAACATATTTTATTATTTTCTTCACCACTATGGACAACCAATCTAACATTGTCATGATCAAAGAAGGAGGTGGGGTAGAAGCTAAGACTTGTGGGACCAACATAGCTAGAGTGGAAGAAGGTGTATTCTAAGTTATGCACCTTAAAAAGATGTTTCTTCTTGATCTTGTTTGCTAATTGTGTCAATTAGAGTTCTTAGAGAGGAGGCAATATGAAATTTATGATTTGAGTGAAAAACTGAGAAAACATGAGTGGTATCTTGTAGTGGGAAAGCATATGATAGGAAACAACATATCATTTGAAACAATAAATTTCTTGGTTGTATTCTCTACAAGCTCTTGATAATGTGAGAAACTATCAACAAGAATCTCTGGTGGAATTGAAATACTAGGAGAAGAGGAGATATTTTCACCTAACCTCTTTATTTTGATTTTGAGAACCTTTTGTGGTGGAATGTGTTGTTGAATAGCTTTTGATTCTTGCACTTCTTCTATCACTAAGGGTTCTTCACTTGGACCTGATTCATCTAGTTTCTCTGATTCATCATGTTGTTTGTAGTAGCTACCAAATTTATCTTTCCCAAGGGGGTGTAAGGAAATCAATGTTTCTAACATCTATTCCTTTGTTCCTCAACCACTTGAAAGTTATTTCAAATACTACTCTTATTCTACTTTTTAGAGAAGTAGATTCCCTCTTATCTTAATGGACTGCAGGTAGTGGATTCATTATAATGTTTTATTTTTCAAAGATAGGATCCAATGGGATCTCATCATCCACTAACTACTTTGGCACTTTCATTATACCAAATTTGACTATTTACATCATGTTAAATTGTGAAGTCTATGATCCTTACCATTTTCTCATCATCAAAATCTATCCAATAAACCTTAAAATATGAGAGATGTTGGTATAGAGGTCCAAGGTTATGTTCAATCAAGCCCCTAATGTCAAATGTAAATCTACTCTCAAAATTCTTGAGTTTATTGTGAGACATATATTATTCAACTGACTTAGCTTTTATTAGTGATGGATAAGTATACCTGGTTATTGAAATTGGAAATTTGACTTTTGTCTTACGTGGACCTATTAAAAACTTGTGTGTTTTAATAAGTTATCTCACCATTTACATCAATGTCCACTTATCACTGACATATCATGGAAGCATATAAGGAATAACCTTGTAACTAATAATTCTAAAATAACTAAAAGTTGGGAACTATATGAACCAAGTTCCTCATATGGCTATTTTTGTGGTGGCTGCTACTGATATCCTCATGTTGAAAAAATCATTTTTAAACAACTGAAAGACAAAATGAACAAAACAATTATTTACCCTTTTGATATGATAGGTGTTTTCCTTTCAATGCTAGTTGGGGATAGAAGTCATATACCATTTTCTTCTCAAAATAACTTACTATATGCAATCTATCAAAATATCTTTGATTCACCATAGCGTAAATGATATATGAAGTCATGTAAAATCTTGATGTGACTTTCACTTCCATTAGTTGTTTATGAATTGCATCACTAATCAACTATACCCAATTGAGATATTACTTGTCTTTTAGAATGATCTAATTAAATTTGTACATCCATGTCTGAAAATTCTTTGATGTTTAACTTCTCACTATTCTATGCAATAGTGTTATTATGTCATTTATTTCATTCTTGAAATCAAACATTGTAATATTTTTTGGGAGTCATATGGAAGAGTGTTTTAGTTTAGTCAACTATCCATTATTGACTTGATTAACACATGAAATACTATTATCATCCCAAAAGCTTTGAGAGGACTTAAGAGTCAGATGTACAAAATATTCCTAATTCGGAAGGTGAAAAATATTGTTTATGTATTTAGGAATGAAACTCGCCACCAACTCACCTTGTAAATTTTTCACTTCCCTTGTCTTTGAGTTATAGGGATTTGCCATGACCAAGACCAATTTGGGAGACTTTACTAAAATTAAGAATGTTACTGCTTGCACCAATCCACTATAAAAAATGTTTTAACCAAAGTTAGTTTTATGTATTGTGTTTATCTTCTCCCAAAATTCATCTAAATGAATATGACCTAGATCAATATCTGTGATATTTTCTACACTAGATTCTAATGGTGAGAGAGGTGTCATGCCCTGAAATTGATATTTCATGATTTTTTTTATCTTTGCTCAGAATTACCTTTTATAGAGTAGAGGATGAAGACATTAAATTTTATAATAAAATTGATAATTTGGAGATTTTTGAACAATAACTCTTTATTTCTAAAATTGACAAAATTAAATAACTTAAAGCCAAAACAAGTTATTTAAAATGCACCAGAAGGCTGTACTCATAGGTTAGTTTGTGCAAATTTCTCCAGCATTTTTCAATGGCACTCATATGAATTTCAACTTTTTCTTGACCAAGTTTTTTGATTACAACCATTCCTATTTAATCACCTTATATTTCTATATCATAAACTTTCTTGGTAAATGAAACGAGCCAAAAAGAAATTTTGTTTTCAATTTAAAATTTTATCGTCTATTCCCAATTTGGGCCAAAACACCAAAAATCAATAACCAATTGATTTTTCAAAACTTCAAACTCCCTAAGCTCACTGAAAGAAGTATGACTTTTTCACTTTCTGGGAAAAAATAATTTAAAACCTTGATTTTTATTTTTTAAAATTTAAAACCCCATAAATATATATTTTTTGATTTTATCAACTCTCATTTTATTCCCTAGATATATATGGATTTTTGATATCAAATGAGCAATTATAAATTTCTATTTCCTCCTTTTCACTTTAAAAATCTATTTTCACCTTGTTATATGGCTGTATGGTTAGGGTTTACTACTCAAAACAACCAAAAAAATTGTTTTTATTTATTGTACTTTCTTCTACTCCATACATGTTGTATAGCTTCCTCATGCAACCAAAAATAATGAAAAATTAATATTTTCTCTATAGATTCTTCTATTTTACTTTGGTGTCATACGAATTGATCTTGGCTTGTCTAAAAAAAAAAAAAAAGCTTTTTTTTGCAAATTATTCCCTCCTAGTCAAAAGTGTCCGTACTAGTCGTATGACCTCCTATGTAGGCTTAAAAAGACAAAATTTTACCCAAAAACTATTCTTTGAAAATACGTATGTATTATCTACATTGTACGATGACCGTATGGTTTGCCTTTTGCCCTAAAATAGTCAAAAAATTATTCCTTTTACATTTTATTATTCTTCCACATGGAGGTTTAGTTTACTATGTGGAAAAAATGAAACAACCAATAAAATTTTTTACCTGAATTTTATTTTTAACCCTCCCACTAGAGTCATATGTCTAGCCATACAATTGGGTTTGGGTGAATAAAAACAAAAATTTGATCTTTGCTCACTTTTAGCCTCTCACAATTTTTTCTCTCTCCTTTGTTTGGGTATACAGTTCTTGGTTCGAGCAGTTCAAAACACAAATACAAATTCAATTTGATTTTTTATATAAATCTACTTCGCTAAATATTTTCCAAAGATTCAACATGCAAGTTGAAGAAGCTTTGGGAAAGGGAAGAAGTTTTTTAATTTGACACGACCTAAGAAAATAATAAAACTTGCATGATATGAGGAAGAAGTAAAGGTGATTGCATAAAATTTGAATAAAGAGTCTTAAATTTACAATGGTAATTTGCATGGAGTGATAAAATTAATTACAATGTGAAGGTTTTCATCTACATGACTTGGAGAAGTACAAAACAAAATTGCATGACTTGGGGAAATATAATTTCAGTTTGCATGGCTGGGGAAAATGAATTTTGAAATTGCATGACCATGAAAAAGAAAAAAAAAATTTGCACGAGAAGGGAAAATGCAAACTAAATTTGTGAATTGCACTAATTAGAAATTTGAATTTACAAATTGCATGGAGTAGAAAAATAAAATTTTAAATTACATGACTTGTAAAATTAAAAATGCAAATTGCACTGTGTGCAAAAATGAATTTAAAAATTGTATGAATTGGAAAAGAGTTGGGGCATTTTCACAAATTGGTCAAAATAAAAAAATATTTGCATGGCTTATAAAAGAATGATTTATTTTTCAAATTTATGGAAAAAGTCAATGATTTTTTACATGGGAGCTTGAAAGTGTTTTTGCATTGTTCAGGAAAAAAAAACACTAGTCCATAGTTTAATTTTTAGATAATTATATAATTAATATTAATAATTGATTAATTTTCACATTTTTCAACATTCAAAATTTTTTAATCCCAAACTTAAAAAATTTGTGACTCAAAACACATTTTTTGTAAGTTTTAATTTTTGTCAAAAACTGGCTTTGACTGAGATTTTAAACTGTAAGCAATTAAAAGAACTTAGATTATCTAGTTTCATAGGTTGACATTTTATCCATTAGGTGATGTGGCCTTGAATTTAAGAAAAAAATGATTAATTAAGAAATGATCGATCTTCAATAAAATTATGGGTCCTCAAGCCATAAAAAAGATATCACATGTCAAAAGATAGTGTATGTGAGGGTATCAGGTATTCAACTTGACATGTGCTATCACATGTTAAAATATAGTGTATGCAAGTATTAGGTACTCATCCTGATAGGTGCTATCACATATACAAAAGGATAGTGTATGTGAGGGCATTTTTGTTATGTGTTTTCACACAAACTAAAATGCAAAGAAAGAAATCTCTCTTAAATTCTTATGTTTGACTTTTGAAAACAAACTTGACCAAGAATGGGGCTAAGTGACCATGACATTTTATTTATGTAAATATATCAATGTAGAATGATTTAATCCAAAATGAACCATCATTGGAAATGAGAAAAGATTAGGGGTGAACAAGGATATGCATGATGGAGTCATAGACTGGCTCAAATAGGTGAATTGGAAAGGATTATTTTTGATAGAAACTCACAATAGGATGAACCAAAAAAGAGGGACAAAATAGAAAAGGAAGGAATAAAATAACACAAGCCAAAAAGAACTACTAAGAAGGAAACATGACCAAAACTGTATTTATATATATACAAAAGATGACTACTTGCTTCTAACTAGAAATAATGTTTGAGATATTGCTTGTTGAATGGTAATGATAGATGAGTTCCATCATGATACACCAAATAGAAAGTGTTATTATCATAAAAGTTCATAATCTTAAATGGACCCATCCAAAGTAAATCAAACTTCTCGTGACTTCTTTTTGGTTCTCTGTGACCATCCTAGAGTAGGACCAGATCCCCTACTTGGAATTCTCTTTTCTTTACCTTCTTGTCAAAGAGAAATTTAACATGTGAATGATGTTGTGTAATCCTATCAACCACCTGTGTCCTCTCTTCTTCCAATTGTTTTAGGTAGAAAATTATTTGATCTAGTGGGCTTTCAAATTTTGGATTCTCAATAGATTTATACAATTATAGGGCAGGTAACTTAAGAGTTGTGGGAATCATATCATCTATTCCATATAACAATTAGATTGGATACATCCCAATAGTTTTTTAGGTGTTATACAATCTATAAAAAGAGCATCATTTATCTTTTTATGCCAATTTATTTGATTCTCATCAACTACTTTACTCATGATGGTGAATAGGTTTTTGTTGCTTGACTTAGCTTAACCATTATCTTATAAATGATAGTTTGATGAATGAGACAATGAAATGCCATACCCATAACAAAATGCAGTCATATTTTAAGAAGAAAAGTTAGAGGCATTATTTGTAACACTCTTTTGTGGGATTCCATATCGTATAAAGATATTTTATTTTATGAAGTTACAAATAACTTCTGAAGTTGTTTGCTTAACATGAATCACTTCTACCCATTTAGTGAAGCAATCTGTTGCTATGAGAATGTGAGTGTGACCTAAATTCAAATAAAGATTCAATATTCTGATGAATTCTAGTCCCCATTGCTAAAAATGTTCTTCAACTATCACTAGTTGAAGAGGAAGTGCAGCCAATCTAGGTTTGACTACAAATTATTGACATGCCTCACACTTTCTTACCCATTCATATGAATATTTTAAAAGATTTGGATAATAGTAATGGGCTTTGAATATTTTATAGGATATCACCTTGGCATAAAAATTCCCTCCATAGGCTTGATCATGAAAATCTTGAAATAACTTTTTATGCTGTTCTTTATCAACACACCTTAAGAAGTAGCTATCAATGCTTTTAATAAAAAGAGTGCCATCCCATATGTCATATCTATTCGCCTATAGCTTGACCATTATGAGTTGATTATAATTCAAGTGTGAAGGACATACTCCATATCTCAAGAAAAAAGCAATGTGATAAAACCATTCATTAGTAGAATCAATAAATAATACCAAATAAAGTTCATGGTCATCTTGCTCATCTAAAATTGTTGAAGAGCCTAATTAAAGATTTATCTGCTCTACAATGAATTGACATAGTCCTTCTCCTTGAACTACTTTTGTAGGTTTTATTTTTAGATCATACTCTTAAACTTTAGTTATCCAATTTACTCATTTAGAACCATGTTCTTGTTGAGTCAAAATGGATTTGACTATTATACTTGGAACCATTACCATAAAAAGCGAATGCAATATGTAATACCTAAATTGTTTGACTGATTTCACTACTGCATAGATATAATTTTATTTAGGATAATATTTCAACTCGTAATCCTTGAAATTAAAACTCATAAAGACAATGGGGAATCAATATCTTCATTATTTTTTTGAATTAATATTGGTGAGAGTGTATGATCTGAAACATAGTAATAGATAATGAACTCTTTCTTAAAATTTGAATAAACTAATGTCAGTACATGAGAAATAGAAACTTTTATCTTTTCAAATGCCTCTTTGAATTAATTATTCCACTTGAAAGAAGCTTTTCCTTTCATCATTTCTGCAATAAGTCTGGTGAGCTCAATAAAATTAGGAACAAATCTCCTTAAAAATTTCACTTTCCCAAAGAAGGAATGTACTCCTGGTTTACTTGTAGGTAGGGAAAGTTTATGAATCACCTCAACCCTTTCTGTATCAATCCTTATTCCTTCTTTTGAAATGATATGTCCTAGGATCTTACCCTTAGTCACTCCAAAGATATATTTCTTAGGGTTAAGAGAAATTCTATGTAAACAACATTTTTTAAAAACTCTCTCTATGTACGCAAGTGGTCTTCTCAAATTTTAAAAAATACTATAAAGTCATTGAGATACACCATAACGATTTCATTCTTCAATTATTTGAATTCTAGATCCATTGCCCTCTAAAAAGTGGTTCTTACATTAATTAATCTGAATGACATCCACCTAAATGCAAAAGTACCCTGAGGTGTTATGAAAGTTGTTTTATGTTGGTCTTCCCTGTTAACCTTGATTTGGTTGTAACTTGAAAAAATATCGAGCATTGAAAGCACATTAACACCAGTTACTACCTAAATAACATGATCCATGATCAACAATGGGTAATTGTATTTGAGGGATGCTTGATTGAGGTTCTTAAAATTAACACAGATTCTGATCTCACCATTCTTCTTACAAACTAGTACTATGTTAGCTACCTAATTTGAATGGTGGATAGGAAAGATAATGTAAGCATTAAGCATATTTTACACTTTGTCAAGGATCTTTCCTATGATTTTAGGATTGTATTTCCTTAGTTTTTATCTAAAAGGCTTTGCATCAGGGTTTAGAAGAATCCTATGTTGTATTTATTTGGGACAAAATGACTTAAGGCTAACATACGAATATGCGAGTATATCAATATACTTACAAAGAAGGATAAAAAACTTGCATTTTTCTTCAAGGGAGTAACATTTTACAATATTGATGTACCTAGGATGTTCCTATGAACTAATGTTTACTTTTATGTAGTCAACAAAATCAAGACTTCCTTTTTGCATTTTACTCTTTACAAATCTATCATGTTTATCAAACAATTATTCTAAGGAGATCTAGCCTTTAGGAATTTTATTTCCTTTCAACTTGATAACATAGTTCTCATCCTATTCATCAGTGATTCCCTCTTTTTATGTATGAACTGAAAACTCCTTATATGAAGAATCACTACCTTCAAAATATTTTTTTTGAAGATATTTGATTTCTCAAGGAATGAAATAATCTACTGATCGTCATTAAAAACTTGCCAATTCTCTACATTGTCTGGGACATTTGACCTATATATTATATTAATTTTATATATTTTTTATACCAATATATGCATGAGGAATCATCAAAAAATTTGATACTACCAAAGTATCAGCTTTAGATTTATGTTTATGAGGAATCATATTGATAGAGAAAGCATCAAATTTTTTTATACTATCCCAAAATTTATTCCTATAATCTCTTAGATGATTATCCTTCACTTGGTACTAAAATTCTAACTATTTTAAAATGATATCAACATCACTCAAAGATTTCAAATTCCTAATTCTTATCTCTTCTAACACTTGCAGTCCCTACAAAAGTGTTTCATATTCAATTGTGTTATTGGTACACTCAAACTAGAACTTGTAGGTAAAAGGATAAAATTACTTAGATGGAGATATAAAGATCACTCCTGAACCTGAACCTATTGATGAAAAGATACCATCAAACTCCATCATCTAAACATCATTCAAATTTGATTGCATGTTTTTGGTAATTCTATATCTTTCTCTGTCATAAGAAGATAATTACCAATTCTTGCATCTCCATACAAAATATCTGCCCTGGGATCATCAAATTTTTGTACTGCATACATTATTTTTAATTCAAGATATAGATTTAGTTTGAATCCTTAAATGGAATCATGGAATGTGACAAATATAATTGTATTTTTAAATATATCTATTTTCTCAAGGAATAAAATAATCTACCGATCATCATTGAAAACTTGCTAATTCTCTGTATTGTTTGGGACACTTGGCCCATATATTAGTTTAATTTTATATTTTTTGTACCAATATCTACATGAGGAATCATTGAAAAAGTTTATAATTCCAAAACATCAGCTTTAGAGTTGTGTTCACGAGGAATCTTATTGATAGAGAAAGCATCAAAAAATTCTATACTATCCCAAACTTTATTCCTATAATCTCTTAGATGATCATTATTCACTTGGTACTAAACTTTGACCTATTTTAAAATGATCTCAAGATCACTCAAAACTTTATAATTCCTAATTCCTTCTCTTCTACCACTTTTAGTCCTTATAAAAGTGCTTCATATTTGGTTGTGTTGTTGGTACACCCAAACTGCAACTTGTAAGAAAAAGGAAAAAATTCCTTAGATGGAGATATCAAGATCAATCCTACACCTAAACCTATTGATGAGAAACTACCATCAAAATCCATCATCCAAACATCATTAATAAAAATATAATTACTAATTCTTGCATTTCCATATAAAATATTTGCCTTAGGATCATCAAATTTTTGCAATGTATACATTATTTTCAATTTAAGCTCTAGATGTTATTTGAATCCTTTGACTAGAATCATGGAATGTGATAAATCCAATTAGATTTTACCTCCAAATTCTTTGCAAAAATTTATACCCAAAGTAATTCCATAAGTTGTCAGAATGTCTGCAACCAAAATATTTATTTTAATCTATTTTTGGGGAAAAGTGCCAAAGCCATTGTACGTCTATGATCTATCTAATAAGTGGAACTAGTTTTACCTCCAAGGAATAACAATGCCTAAAGGTTTTAGTACAGGTTAAGACAAGAACATGATTAACTTTGGTAGGCATGATATTATCTGAGGTTCCTATGTCGATGATACAATTACTAACTTTGCATTCCTTAAGGAATAGGGAAATATAGAATGGGTCAAAGTTATTAGATTTGGAAGTGGCTATGGTAATTGAGTTAACTTTATTAGAAGCAATAGGGTTAGTTAGGATTCCTTTGAAATTGGATTTTATAGCATTGGAATTTTTGTCTTTAATGAAAACAACTAACCTATTTAACTGCTCTGGGTATGCTCTAGAGTACTCAGCTTGTGACATCTAGATTTTGGTTTTGTTAACATGATCAGTTATGTTGAAATTAGGCAAATATCTAGAAGGACTTTCACTATATTGAGAAACATTTCCATTATTTGAACTACCTATTAATGGTTTCTTTCCTTTTGTTTACACTAGTGGGGTAGTTCCTCATGGGAGGATAACCTTTGGAGTTTCCTTATGTGGGTCACTAGACTATTTTTTTTTATTCTGAGCTTTAGTGAAAAGAATGATTGGATGTTCATATCCCCAAAATTTTATTCATAGTCATATTCACTTTAATTATATTCCAAAAACTTGTTTATGGAGTCCCCACCAGGTTCTTCAATTTCACATTTTTGAATATCTAGATTTTTTTATTCATTTTATTCTTCAACTTCTTCATAGCCAAATATCTCTTCAGTTTCAAGGAATGACTTCATAGGTGCATTAGTGTTTTATTGAGGAGTGGCCTTAAGTGCAAGTTTCAATTGAGGAACTTTAAATTTAGGGTGATGTCTTTGAAAGGGAATCCAGTTCCTCCTTGGAATATCTTGGTAAGGAACAATAATGGTCTTATGAGGTGTTTTCTTTTTTAGGGATATTATATCATTAACCGTCTTCTATAAAAGTTGTTCTATTAAAGATTATCCCAAACTCTGAGTTTCATTCTTTGAAGGTTCTTTTTTTAGTTTTCTAGACATTATCATGCCATGGTCAACATCAATATTAAATTATTCAACTAATTCTAAACATAATACCATAGCTCTCCTCAATTGATAACTTACCTCAGCCAACTGAGAATTGATAAAAACACATTTTTTATTTTCATCTGTTGGTCACATGGTAGCTAGTATTTTATCTAATAACTTATTGAATTTGGAAAAAAAATATCTCATAAGATCATAAACCTCCTTTTTCATTTATTTAAACTGAGCGAGGAGTGCATGGGCTTCTTCATCTGGCTTAAATCTATTTTCAAATTTAGTCTTCATAGTATTCCAACTAGTAATAGATCTTGGAGTGAGGTGATAAAAAAAATTTAGAGCCCCATCATGAATTGTTTCAATGAACAACCTAATGGCAACATCTTCATTCTCAAAACCCAAAATGTCACATGTAACATTAAAATATGCAAGGTGTTAATTTGGATGTTATTTTCCATCCCCATAGAACTTTGGAAAGTTTTTTCCTAACCCTTTTGAAAGATAATGTAATTATCCTAGAGCTGATGGACCAATCACATTTACCCATGGTAATGCCATAGTTTGAAAGACTACTTGTATGGGAATAACAGTTCTTATTAGGAAAAGAGCTTGACTTGTCAGAGTCCCTCTTTCAAGCTATTTAATTATATTAAGGTTCAAGGGAATACTAGTTGTTCTTTTAACTTTTTTTTGACATTAAGGGATCAATTTTAAACTAGAATGTTCTTATAACTGATAAAAAGGTCAACTTCACCTTTTGATTTACTAGCTCTAGTGAATCTTTTTTCTACCAGTTTAGAATAAATTTACTAGTGTTGAAGAGCTTGTTAAAGTTGAAGAGCTCTCTAAGCTTGCCTTCTTTGTTGTACTCTTCATGCAACTATTGCTTCTAATATTTGTGCTAAAATGACCATATCTTCCTCTTATTCTAGAATTCTAATGTCTCTATGAAAATGTGTTGAACTAGTCTTATTATCCCAATCAAATGTTCACAAATCTGATGTAATACATTTCTAAGTCTAAGTTATCTAGTTGATACTAGTTTGAAGAACTGGGTCCTACACTCTCTAAATTGTCATGAGATGAATCTTCTCATGCATTTATTCCTTGCAACTATACAAGTAATTTTCCTAGCCTATCTCTTAGTTTGAATTCTTAAGTATATTTTAAAATTCCTTCGAGTTATGGAAACACATGTTTCTTATATATCTAGTTCTGCTCTAATAGAATCAAATTTAGCATTACTCATTTTACTATCAAAGGAAAATGATCTAATAATTGAAGTTAAATATTCTTCCAAAGCCTTTGTCTCAATTTAAACCAGGTTGATAATTAGGATTATGATAGCTTGAGATGGTCATGTGATAATTCATTGATTATGAACACCTCGATGGTTTCTATGAGCTCTTCTATGTTCTTGAATCCTTTCTATTCTCCCTACATGATCAATTTATTGATTCAAAATGGATAGCATAATTTGAAATTGGGGCATAGAAACATTATCAGAATCCCCAAAAAAGTTATCTCATATTTGACATAATATCACTTTGGGTTGATTATTACCAGTCTAGGTCAGGATGGTGAAGTGGTCCTTATGATGATGGTAGAGTCATGTGGACCAAAATGATAATGTGGGTAACATAAAAATTGATAAATGTGCCCCACGATGGGTGCCAAAGACTATTGGCATGAAAATTTATTAGGGGGACAAATCATTGTATTCACATTAATAGCATAGGGAATGAAGCCCCTCTCCTATTAGAAGGAAGAGCTACCTTTAATAAAAACCAAAAGCTTACTAAAAAGGAAATATTTACAATTTTTTTTTATAAATCATGGGGGTAGTACTTTTAACCTGAAAATATGAGGAGTTTTTGGAAAGCAATGTATAAAAAGAGAAGGAAAAGAAAGGAGGGTTTTATATGATAGATTTGCCAAGTTAAACAATGAGACTTGTCAAAAACATCAAAGGGGAAATTAACATTAAGGAGGAAATCTCTCTCATTTAATGGGTTAAAAAGACATATTCATATTTTTAAGAACATGAAACATACACCAAAAAACTACTTAGCCTTGATAACAAAGACAAACAACCCTATGTATTTTATGATAAAAACAATAAATATATCATTGCTATCCCCACTGAGATTCATTTTATATATCCAAAATATAAATCACAATTTAAAAAAAAAAAAATCTAATTTTTTGGTCTTAACAATTTATAAATGATAACAATCACAATAAAGATCAATTACATTGAATTAAGTGAAAAAGACATAATCCAAAGGGGTTGATAACATATAGTTCAGAAACACCTCTTTGTATTGATCTTTATGAAGTAGAATATTCTATATTATTTTACAAAGCTTTCAAAAAATACTTTTGTTTACAACCCCTATTATGAGAGGCTAACTTGTGTTTATAGGCTAAAATGGGTGGTTATGGTGCAAAACCACTTGATTTGCCTTTTTACAGAGTTGCAAAAACACCAATGAGAAATTACAACTTGAAATAGTGCAAAAATGTCTTGAGCATTTAACACCACTTGAGAAAAACATTTGGTGTTTTTACACTACTTACAAAAGCACATTATCAATTTACACAACTTGAAAAAGAAAATTGAGAAAATTACCAAAGATAATTTGCAAAAGAGATAACATACATTTACAAGGGGAAAAATAGAGTGACAATACAAGTTAGGTGTAAACAAAACATGAGAAGAAAACACTGGAAAGCTGAGAATAATTTTCACTCTTCTTACTGCTTCATTGACAACTCTTTCTCTTTTAAAAAATTATCAAATCTTTGAAGAAATGCCCTTATCAAATATTCATCTGATCCATCTGTATACATGTAAGCAATATCTATCAAGCAGTCTAATTCTCTCATTTCTTAAAATTCTTTTGGATACTATTTATCTTCTTGTTAAGATTATCGACATCTACTTGGTATTTATCTAACTGGTGAAGTTTCTTATGATCAAATGCAGATATGGCATTGAAAATTTACTAAGTTTTCTCTTCAAATTATTCAATCAAAATTTCAATTAAAATTAGATTTCCATTTTGATCTTTGTCATTGATAAAAGAGCATTTCAACCTTTTGACCTTAGTTTCAATCTCCATCATCACGTCACTTCTAAGTGGCTTTGCACTCTTGAATTTTTAAATAAATTCTTAAAGAAATTGGATCCTAAATTTCATAACTCAAAGGAATTCAATGTGATAGGTGACTTCTTCCTTATTAATGACTCATTTTTCAATAAGGTCAATAGAATGAAATTTTAAGAATTTAATTAACTTGGGAATGAACTCTTCTGAGTTCTATTTTTCTTTTGCATACCCACTTTATTTTGATGTTAGCTGTTCACATTGTGATCAAAATTTAGAGACCATTGTTTCCATAGTGAGAATTGTTGAGGTTCCTTGATCAATGATCCTTTCATTCCAATATTTCACTACATTACCCATTTGGCTTACCTCTTTCACTTTCTCCAACTTTTTAACATGAAGACTTGATGAGGTAATTACTGTTTGAATTAGTCTGATCAGTCTCTATATCACTAAATTTAACTATTATACTTTTTTCTTTAACTCATATTTTATTACTTTGTCCTTATCCATTTTATCAAAAATGGTGTCATTTTCTCATTGCATGTATCCAATCATTCCTTCTCTAGTAGACTTTCCCAAATGAACCCTGGATACCTGATAGTCTTCAATTTTGATTTCTAATTTATCTTTTTTGATTGAAAGAATTACCACTTTTGCATATTTATCTCCCTTTTAGTCTATTACCATCTACGAGTATGTTCTCACTTTATTTGATATTTTTGAAAAAGGGATTATCAAATTCCAAAAGTTAATCTCCTCAAGTTCAACAACTTTTCTTATTTTCTTCACCATCATGGAAAAT
The DNA here is from genome assembly GCA_037957365.1 of Torreya grandis. NCBI lineage: Eukaryota > Viridiplantae > Streptophyta > Pinopsida > Cupressales > Taxaceae > Torreya > Torreya grandis. The sequence continues at coordinate 57,378 of JARHVA010000715.1, read as the reverse complement.
AAATCTGACATTGTTGTGCTCGAAGAAGGAGGTGGGGTAGAAGCTGAGACTTATGAGACCAACATAGCTAGAGTGGAACAAGGTGTCTTCTTAGTTGTGGCACCTCAAAAATATGTTTCTACTTGTTCTTATTTTCTGATTGTGTCAATTAGAGTTCTCAAAGAGGAGATATTTTGTAATTCAGGATTTGAGGGAGAAGATGAGGAACCATGAGTGGTCTATTGTAGTGGGAAAGTAGATGACATATTAAACAACATATAATTTGAAGTGAGATATTGTTGGGTTGTATTCTCTACAAGTTCTTGAGAATACAAAAAACTATCAACATAAATTTCTTGAGGAATTGAAAGACTACGAGAAGAGGAGATAATTTTACCTAACCTCTTTATTTTGAGATTAAAAACCTTTTATGGTGCAATGTCTTATTGAATAGCATCTGGTTCTTGTACTTATTCTATCACTAAGGGTTATTCACTTGGACCTACTTCATTCACTTTATCTAATTCATCATGTTGTTTGTAGAAGCTACCAAATTCATCCTCCCTAAAGGGTGTAGGGAAATCAATGTTTCCAACATCTACTTCTTTGCTCCTCAATCATTTGAGATTTATTTTGAGTACGGATCTTGTTCTACTTCTAAGAGAAGTAGATTCCTTTTTATCCCAATGGACTAGAGGTAGTGGATTCATTGTGATGATTTCTTTTTCAAAGATAAGATCCAATGTGACCTTATCATCCATCAACTGCTTTGGCACTTTCATTATACCTAATTTGATTATTTGCTTCATGGTAATTGTGAATAGTCTCTAATCCTTACCATTTTCTCATCATAATAATCTATCAATTAATCCTCAAAATATTAGATATGTTGGTATGAATGTCCAAGGTTATGTTAAATCAAGCCCCTAATGTCAAATGCAAACCTGCTCTCAAAAGTTATGAGATTTTTATGAGACATATATTATTCAACTGACTTGGCTTTTATTAGTGATGGATAAGTATACCTACCAATTAAAATTAAAAATTTGATTCCTATCATATATCAATCTATTAAAAACTTGTGTGTTTCAATAAGTTATCTCACCATTTCCATCAATGCCCATTTATCAATAACATATCATAAAATCATTTAAGAAATAACCTCACAACCACTGATTCTCAAATAATTGAAAGTTGAGAACTATATAAACCAAGTTCCCCATCTAGCTATTTCTATGGTTACCACTACTAATATCCTTGTGTTGAAAAACTCCTTTTCAAATAACTAAATGATAAAATGAACAAAATAATCTTTTACCCTTTTGAAATGACAGGTGTTTTTCTTTCAAAGCTAGTTGCGGATAAAAGTCATATAACATTATCTTCCTATAATCACCTACTGTATATAATCCATCAAAATATCTTTGTCTCACCACAATGTAAATAAGATATGAATTCATATAAAACCTTGATGTGACTTTCACTTCCATTAAATATTTATGAATTACATCACTGATCAACTATCCCCAATTGATATATTGCTTATTCTTGAGAATGATCCAAATAAATCTGTACATCTATGTCTAAAAATTCTTTGTTATTTGGCTTCCCACTATTTTATGTAATAGTGTTATATCATTTATTTCACTCTTTAAATCAGACCTCATAATATTTTTTGAGAATCATGTGGAAGAATGTTTTGATTTAGTCAATCATCCATTGTTGACTTGTTTAACACATTAAATACTATTATCATCCCAAAAGATTTGAGAGGACTTAGGAGTCAAATGTACAAAAGATTCCCAATCTAGAAGGTGACAAATATTATGTATGTTTAGGAACAAAACTCACCACCAATCCACCATGTGAATCTCTCACTTCCCTCATCTCTAAGTTATAGTGATTTGCCATGACCAATACCAATTCAGGAGATTGTATTGAAATTGAGAATACTGCTGCTTGCACTAATCCATTGTAAAAAATGTTCTAACCAAAGTTGGTTTTATGCACTTAATTCATCCTCTCCTAAAATTCATCTAAGTCAATATGATCAAGATCAATATCTGTGATATTTTATATACTAGATTCTAATGGTGAGAGAGGTGTCATGCCCTAAAATTGATATTTCATGATTCTTTTATCTTTGCTCAGAATTACCTTTTTTAGAGTAGATGATGAAGACATTAAATTTTATGGGAAAACTAACAATTGGGAGATGTTTGCACAATAACTCTTTATATACAAAATTGATAAAATTAAATAATGCAAAGCTAAAACAAGTTATTTAAAATGCACTAGAAGGTCATACTCATAGATTAGTCCATGTAAATTTCTCCAGTGTTTTTCAATGACACTCATATGAATTTTAACTTTTACTTGACTAACTTTTTTGATTACAACCTTTCCTAATAAATCACCTTATATTTCTATCTGATAAACTTTCCTGGTAAATGAAACTAAATCAAAAATAAATTTTGTAAATTTCATTTTCAATTTAAAATTTTAGCACTTGTTCCCGATTCGATTTGAAACACTAAAAATCAATTACCAATTAATTTTGTAAAAATTTAAACCCCCTGAGCTCACTGAAAGAATATAACTTTTTAACTTTCTGGGAAAAAATAATTTAAAACCCCAAATTTTATTTTATGGAATTTAAAACCCCTTAAATATATTATTTTTTGATTTTAGAAACTCTCATTTTATTCCCTAGAGGTATATGGCTTTTTGATATCAAATGAGCAATTAAAAATGATTATTTCCTCCTTTTTCACTTTAAATATCTATTTTCACCTTATTATATGGTTGTATGATTATTGTTTTCTCTTCAAAACAACCAAAAATAATTGTTTTTGTTATTAATTATCACTTTATTCTACTCCATGCAGGTTATACGACTTCCTCATGTAACCAAACACAATTAAAAACTTAATATTTTCTCTATAGATTCTTCTATTTCACTTTGGTGATGTACAAATTGATCTTGGCTTGTCTAAAAACAATAAAAAACTGTTTTTTGTTACTTATTCCCTTCTTCTACTCAAAATTAAGCATACATCCTCCTATGTAGGTCTTAGAAAGACAATTTTACCCAAAAACTATTCTTTGAAAATCTGTATGTATTCTTTAGATTATACAACAACCATACAATTTTTTTTCCCCCCCAAAATAGTAAAAAAAATTATTCCTTTTTCATTTTATTTTTCTTCCATATGGTGGTATAGTTCACTATGTGGAAAAAATGAAATAAAAATATAAATTTTCACCAGAATTTGCTTTTTAATCCTCCCATTGGAGTCATATGGCTGGCCATACGACTAGGTTTGGGTGAATAAAAACAAAAATTTAATCTTGGCTCACTTTTAGCCTCTCATATATTTTTCTCTCTCCTTTGCTAGGGTGTATTATTCTTGGTTCGAGTAGCTAAAAACACAAATACAAATTCAATTTGATTTTCTTTGTAACTCCACTTCATTAAATATTTGTTAGAGCTTCGACATGCAAGTTGAAGAAGCTTTGGGCAAGGGAAAAGGTTTTTTAATTTGACATGACGCAAGAAAATAGTATAAATTGCATGATATGAGGAAGAAGTAAAGGTAATTTCACACAAGTTTAAGAGGGAGTCTTAAATTTGTAAAGTCAATTTGCATTGAGTGGGAAAAGTAATTGCAACATAGAGGTTTGCATTTACACAACTTAGAGAAGTGAAAAACAAAATTACATGACTCGAGAAAATGTAATTTCAATTTGCATGGCCGACGTAAATGAAATTTGAAATTACACAACCATGAAAAAGAAAAATTTAATTTGTACAAGAAGGGAAAATGCAAAACAAATTTGCAAATTGCATTGAGTGGAAATTTAAATTTGTAAATTTCACGGAGTGGAAAAATAAATTTTTAAATTGCACGACTTGTAAAATTAATAGTGTAAATTGCACCGTGTACAAAAATGAATTTTCAAATTGCATGACTTGGAAAAGTGTTGGATCATTTTGCACAGTTGGGTAAAATTGAAAAGTATTTGTACGACTTATAAAAGAAGGATTTATTTTTGCAATTTGTATAAAAAGTCAACAACTTTTTACATGGGAGCTTGAAAGTGTTTTCTCATTATTTGGAAAAAACAAAACTCTTGTCCATAGTTAATTTTTTAGCTAATTAATCAATTAATATAAATAATTGATTAATTTTCACATCTTTCAACATTCAAAAATTTTAAACCCCAAGCTTAAAAAATTTGTGACTTAAAACACATTTTTCATAATTTTTAATTTTTTTTGAAAACTATGAAAAAGTGGGAATCATATAGTTATTTAAATTTGTGAAATGATTCCCATGGAGGACCACACCTTTGAATATGATGAAACACATCTCTATCAATTAAGGCCCTCATCAAGGCCAATGCTTTTTAGTTTTTCTACCTCCATGTCTAAATATCTTTTGTATTCCCTATTAGCTCAACTAGTTGTATATCCTCATCACAAATATTGAACCATAGATCATTGAATATAAGTGTGTTATCCACTTGTTGAGACCATTCTAACTATCTCTCTTTGTCGGTCAATTTTTATCAAAATAATTTGATTGAATGCATTGTTTGAGTTTTGAGTTTTTGAAATCTCGAAATTGGTTCCTTATCACTCCAAATGGTCCCCTTTTCTATATACCAACATAACGATATACCAAACCTCTCTATATACATGCCCTTAGTTTATACCCATCAGTATGTGAAAGAAACTTGACTTTTCTTTATACTTGAAAGTAGGTGAAAGAGGCATTAAGACACATGAGATCATAGTGTTACATTGTACCTAAGTGGCATGTGAAAAGGATTTGCCTTGTCATTAACATTAACTTAACAAGAAAACCTCATACTTGATGATATACTCAATTTTTCTTGATTTTTTGTTTTATGATTTTCAAAAGAAGTGAATGGGTAAAGGGTATCTCTCCTTATTTCTAATTTATTTTTAAATTTTTGTATTTTCTAAAATTTAAGAGTATTTTGAGCAATTTTTCAAATTTGCTATTAGAAATGAAAATTTTGATTTACAATATAACTTTAAATGCTTTAAAATTTTGAAAAAGAACTTAAAATGAAATTTAATTTTTAATGAAAATACATGAAAAAAAAAAAACCTCCAAGCCTATAAAGGCTTCTCCTAAATATTTTTTTCATGTTGAAATACATGTTATGTCCTAAGACCTATTTCAATTAACACAATGGAATCACTCCTAGGTTTGGGTGAACTATGATAGGAATGAATCTCTAGAAAAGGCTAACTCCTTCTTAAACCATAGTGCACCTAATTTAGGATCAGGTTTCAACCCTAAAACCTACACTAATAAAGCCTATTTAAGCTACACTAAGACTCTATTTATGAAAAGAGAGAAAATGAATTTGAAAACTTGAAAATGAGGTGATGCACCAAGATTGAATATCTCCTCTACCTGCTTAAAACAACACAATAGGACTAATAAAGATTGAATTTTATCCTACACAATATTCAAATTGGGTTTATCAAGCATAAGTATTTCATATGAAGGTGATGACCTATGCTAGAACTAGAAGGGATAACCAAAAGGTCTTGTATAAGACACAATTAGTGAACTTCCACAACTAATCACTTTAATAATCAACTATAACACAACATATGACCTACAAAATACATGCCTAATTGCACCAAGGTAAAGGGATGTGGACATACACAAGGGAAAACACTCTCTACCAAATGATCTAGATAGACATAACACCAAAATCACAAAAGATACAAGCTCAGAGAAGGTAAAAACTAGTCTTTATTCAATTAAAAGGATTAAATCCAACAATACAAGCATGTACAAAATTAGAGTTTTGCTATACCCAGTAGAGGGATGATGGATAAGGAACTTACAACCCTATATATAAAAAATATGAGACAAGAGAGGAGAAAAAGGACTACTATATTACATAAATGCAACTATTACATCATAATTCAACCTATGAAATATAAAAACAAGTGGAAATCAAGAGCATTGACATCTCCCCAATGTATTAGGATTATTCATGAAGGTATCTCAATGAAAGTTGGCATAGTAGTAGAGGAGGTGGCCTTACTTGCTACTATTTTTGTAATTAAGAGTGCTTGTGGATGATGAATGTGCTCTTTTAGGGCTTCTATCCTTGATAAAATCTTACATTAACTACCTTAATTCACCCATTTCCACATTTATGTATTTCAAAGCTTGTTGAATGGTTGACTTGGAAGTATACCTCCTATGCTATTTGGAGTCTTAAGGGTTGACTTGGGCTTGATTGACATTTCATGAAGGGGGTTACACACCTTTAGAAGTAGTTTCTAATTAATTATATCTTTTGGTGGCGTTTATGACCATTTATACCACATATGGTTATGATTGATAGGTTATAGGAGCACTTGAATGCTTGAAACTAGCCTTGGAGCTTATGTGAAGGCCTCTTAGAGAGGCTGAGAAGCTATATCTTCACCATATGTGCTCATAATAACTCCTTAAGATTATTAAGAAACCTATATTCCATACTTTAAGCTCATCTTATTTCATTTCTACCCTACAACCTTGCTTGAAGAGCCATGAAACCTTGCATCTTATTGTTTTAGAAGCTCTATCTTATACCATGCAACCTATAATCAACCTCTTCACAAACTCAATCTCTTTGATTTTCAGGCCTCATAGGTGTTTTTAGGATTTAACATTCTTAATCTCCATATTTATCTTCATATAGCTCTTTAAAAGTTTGCTAATAACCTTGGAATTTTATCAACCTATCAACTAGGCCTGCAACCTCAAATATCTCACCTTGGTGGTCTTAGAGATCTCTAGATATTCTCCAAATTAGTAGACCTTTGTTATTTCTCTTACATCCTTAAAGAGTCCTATAGGCCTTGAGAGTATATTATAAGTTTGTGACTTCTTTTGATATTTTTGTCCCAAAAATATCATAACATCAGATACCCTAAGGGAGACCCCCTAATTTTTAGAGGAAATCCCTTGAATTGGCCAAAAACCCACATTCCCTTTGTACTATAGAATCCAAAACTCTGGATATAATTTTTAATTTTACAAATTACAAATTTCTTCTTGAGCTCCAAATCCCATAATGCACTAACTGGTGGAATCCAAAAACCCAATTACAATTTGCAATTTTGTAAAATTGTAAATTACAAGTAAAGTTCTGGATCCCACAAACTAAACACCTCTATAAGATCTAGAACTCAAATTATAATTTGTAATTTTATAAATTACATTCAAAGTTTTACTTCCCACAAAATGCTTCACCTAGAATCCAAAATTTGGAGAGTAATTTGCAATTTATAAAATTGTAAATTACAATCCAGGTTTTGGATAGCACCAACAACCTAAGCCACAAAACATAGAACTCCAAACATAATTTGCAATTTTGCAAAATTGAAAATTGAAAATTGCATGTGGAATGTTGCCTTTCCATTTCCAAACAAGTCAACCTTCCGCTTCCTGCTGAATCCAAAGGTTAACATGCACTTTGCAAAATTGCAAAATTGTATGAGGACTCTAGAATTCCATCACCAATTACCATTAAAACATTTATTATAGGGTTATCAAGGTATAAATAATGTAAATTAGGGATTTTTAATTCATTTTTTAAGTTGATAATCATGATTTTGAGCTTTGACAATGACCCTACACCATGCCATTAACCTCGAGCCACGTGTTAAGCCACACCTGCAAACCTTGAGCCATATCTACATGTAAAATGTTGCTTTATGAGTTGAATGGTATTCCTTGGTCTCCCTTGCATTTTTTACGATTATTTCCTATAATTTGAAACTTTTAAATTTTTTCCATTCCTGTAAATTGTCTTCAAATTATCTATGGTTTTTTCATTACATCATCTAGTTAGGGTATTTCTTATCATCATTATTTGAGGTTATGTTATAGGTCATGGTTTCGAAAGGTTTTCATAGTCGAGTTCCTAAGTTTAATTTTTTTCCTTTTTTTGTTATAGAAGCCTTAAGATTTCTACCTCAAAAGATTCATAGTCAAATCTAGGGTTTGCATAACCCACATCTAGGTGAATATACCTACATACATTTACACAAATAGAGCATATTCCTTGTGAGATTACTCCAATTTTATATGAATGTTGGACCTATTTCAAACACCTAGAATCATTGTAAAAAGTTCTAAGTCTGTGTGGAAGTTGGAATTATTTTAAATTTCTATAATATCTATAGAAATTGCTATTGCTCCAAACACTTCCTAGTTTTATAGGATTCCCACTTGTAGTTTACACCTTCCATCTCCACGGAAATTTTCATTGATTATAACACCTCCCACCCTGTGGGATTTCAACCTGCTCAAAATAGTCCCAAGTTCCACTAAAAATTTCCATTACTCATAACACTTCCCAATTCTATAGAGTTTTAGCTTACTCAGAATAGCTTTAAGTTCTACCAAAATTTTCACCTGCTCTGAGCACCTTTAATCTCTGATAGAGATTCTACCTATTTTGAACACCTACAAACATTGGAAGCTCTTGTAGTTGGTTTTAAACAAGTATTCTCTCCAGAGTTCATGTCTTAAAAGGAGATGAAGTTCAAATCAAAAGGCCGTGGGGTGACTGTCAGTCTATAGTCCAAGACTATTGAGATCATTGATTCAAACATATGTCACATTGACCTAGGGGACTTTTGGACCTAAATAAATGTAGAATTTAAGAATGACTAGATCTAGGGTATCTATGACACTATATTTCCATAAGAAATAACCTTTCTACTAAGGGTCCAAAGCCCTGAGTTGGTGCTAACACTAGCCCAACATTATGATGTTGACAAAAGAGAGGTCCTGAATGATAAAGGGGAAAATATTTTGAATCTAGACCCCAATTTCATTAATTCAGTGTTTGTAATCCCAAAGTTTGAGAGCTATCTCGATATAACTCTAGAGACATCTCAAAATTCTTCCAAGATAACAGAGAGGATGTCATATAATGATAAATAAATAATGGCTTAAGGTCCCTAGGGTTGCCTCCACCATATTACCAAAGACATTGGAAATAATTGTCTTCAAAGATAAGGTGGGGGACATAATAATATTATTGTACAAGATTACTGGTAGTCCTGATGCCAAGAGCTTCCAAGAGTGGATGTATTGGTACATTATGGTCATCTATCAAAATGCACAATACATCTACTGGGCTCAACTCATTAGTGATTCCCTCCATAAGAAATTGATGGAGGTGCAAACCACTCAAAATTTCTTCATGACTTCCTTCCTTGTATGCATATTGGCCAAGGGGAGAGCTTTCCTAGGTCTCAAAATAGTACCTGATGAGATAACTAGAGTGTATAACTATTACCTTGACCTCACATTAGAGGCCAAATTTCAACATTTTAGGAGAGTCAATGATGCATTCATATATTGAATCATCATCATGTTTAATAAAGAGATTGGAAGAATAAGATTCTCAAATACAACAATTTCAAAAATCACCCAATGGGGATCTTACTTTATTTAGTTCCCCACCTATTCTTAGATCGGGGTATCCAAATTCAATGGCTTCCCTTACACACTCCCAAGATATGTAAGTGATAAGTGGGAACTAATGGAGCTAGTGAGGCAACTTGTTGAGACCCATAAGCTTCTTTTCAGTAAGCACAAGTTTTGAATTCATTTCCTAATTAGTATTGGTAGATACACATGCCCCTCCTTAATCAAATCCAAGTGTGCTGATGTGGAAATGACATAGATGACATTGAGGACTTTGGAGGCTAGGCCATATTATTATTGTTATGGTAACATCACTAACACTCTGGGAATTTATACATATTCCCATGTTCCATATTTTGAAGATTATTCAGAGGATATAGATGATTAAGAGAAGGTCAGATTGAAAGACCATTCTAGGATGACCTTGGAATAGGTCAAAGCATTTGATTTGGAACTAGTCTTTAAGGACTTGGTAGATGATGATTCCTCAGTGGACCCAAACTAATACAATCAAATTATCACTCAACTCCTTCCATTATTAAGGTGTTAGTATCCAAATTCTTTTCTTTAATAGATAGAACAACAAATGTGATCAATAAGATGATCAATTGGATTAGAAGCAAAGATGTCCAAGTGACCAAGGATATAATGAGTATAAAATATAAATTGTTAAATCTCAAGGAAGAAATAATTCATTCATCAGTAGAGGGTCCCAGTGGGATAATAGGAGAACAACCAAAAGGGTCAGTGATCCCTCATAAGAAAAAAAATAAATCTAAGGCCAAGAAGGGGTAATCTAACAAAGATGGGGTATAAGCAGACCAACCAATCATCATCTCATCTAAGGACACATCTATAATGGGAGCATCCCCACATTCAACCCTAATATCAATAATAGTGACAACCCCTATCTGTATTGTTCACCCTCTACCTATTTATATTATTCTCATAGCTCCAAAACCTCTACCTCTTGTATCCACTCCCCTTGCATCTCATGTTTCCATTCCACCCTTCATTCCTACCACCTTACCTACAACAATAATTACATTAAAACTAGTGAAATCAAGTCAAGTGGACACTCAGGATCCCCTATCAATGGATACTCAAGTTTCCACTCCACTTTTCCTACCCATAATTTCACTCCCTCCTTCCATTTCACTCCCCTTTTCTATTCCATTTGTAATTCCTTCCATTGCAACCCTGTTGATTTCCAATATAACTCAGTAGTAAATAGCCATGGGCTCATTCATCCTGACTTTAGTTCCATTGGTCATCCAAACCCCTAGAATAAGTACTACTTCATATTCATCCCCTTTCATATTTCCTACCTTACCACCCTTGAGTGGCCCAACTCATTTAATTGATTCATTTAATGATTTGTCTTCTACCCTTCCACTAGTTCCCAAGTTAAGAGTCCCTATGTCTACTCCCCCATTAGTATCACTTTCACCTTCTACACACCTAATAGACACAACTATTTCCTTTGTCCCCACCTCTTCCAATTCCACAGTTTCCCAAACCCCTTCAATGGAGATAGGAGAGAAATAGGTTCTTGAACCAAATATGGATTTTAAACCTATTGATGGAAATTAAATTCCACATGCATCTAAAAATCAATCAATGAAAACATTAACACAATATTTAACACTTGTCATAGTGCCTACCAGTGTAGCAACATCAACTATAGATTCTCTGGTGATAGTGCCTATGCATCAAGATGCTACCCCTAGTTGGTTAGCACAAATAGTGGGGAAAAAAAAAAGTAAATGATTTCCCTAAGTATAATAGACTTTGGAATTTTAGAGATGAAGAATAAATCCAATTCTACTCCTTAGATCTTCTCCAGAATACTATGTGACTCAACAAGGGAGAGATATGTGAAGATTGCAGTCCCACCATTAAACAAACCAAAAGAAGATCTAGTGGTAGGGGACTATCATATTTCAAAGATTTACCTTAGACGTCCAATGAGGGAAGGTTTAAAGAAATATGTTCAATCTAGAATCAATTCCCTATTTGAGAGAATATATAGTGACAAGGTCACTAAAGATGAATTGAAAAATAATGTTGATCAACTTACGACTACACTAAACAAATTTATAGAGTCCAATGGTTCATCAGTATAATTGAGTCAACACAACTATTCAACTAGATCCTAGATAAGATAATAATTGATGTAGTGACTAAAATTACAAGAATGGGAAGGGATACTAAGGAATGGTTAAAGGAACTCATTTCCAAGGGCAATAAGATTATTGATATGATCATGGACCACTATACAGTTCTAAGTGAAAGAATGATTAACTTGAGAGAATCAATCAATAAATATTAATGAGAAATAGAAACTTTGAATCTCTATTATCCCAAATTGATAGTTATAGACTCTATTAACATTGACATCCTCCTTTTTGAAGGAATACTAAAAAATGATGGAGAATAGGAGGAATTAGATAGAGCTACACAATTCAAGATAAAGTTGCTAATAAAAGCTGCACATAAGGCCAAGGTTGGCCATGGTAAGGCCATTGACATGTTGTATGATATAGAAGATTTGTTGAATAAGTTGTCATGCATACCAACAGATTATGAAGATAGCCTCCTTCCTATAGAAGAGGTTCAGAGCAAATTCAAAGAAGTGGTAGAAAGAGAATATGCTAAAACTACAATCTTTACCTTAAGTTCTATCCATCGCTACATCAACTATCATAATACATTGGATAAGATGGGTAAATAAATACAAGAAATAAAGGATTTGAGGTGGGAGATTTTTGACACATTGATAGACTGTGAGATCACCAACCTCTAATATTTTGGTGTAGATGAAGAGAGAATTTAGGATATTTTAAAGGCTTTTGATGCATATGCTCAGAAATTGTAGGCTGAGAAAGACAAAGAGGTAGAGGAAGTATTAGAAATTGATTAATTATTTCTATTGAAATATTCTCATATATTGTATTTTCAATATTGTAAAAACATTGTAAAGTTAGATATCTTGTAATTGTAATTATATTGTGATAGATATTTTTTAGAAAGAGACTTGTGTATTTTAAACGTTATATTTTGACAGGTTGGAAATTTTAAAAAGCATAATTGCAAATTACACTTTTCATTTTGACAAGTTATAATTGCATAAAGTTATAAAAGTGCATATTGAAAATTGCAATTCTAGTTTTGACAAAGTGGTGACTTGCAAGTTGTAAAAGTCTCACTTGTAAATTTCAACTTAGTGTTTTGCAAAAAGTGACTTCATTCATTTCAAAGTTATCCTTTGATTAAACTTTTAGTTCCATTTTGTCACTCCATTTTTTCATGAAGAGTCATTACAGCTACATGGAGGAGAAAGAGAGGTGTTGCAAGAAGTTTTATTCAAGTCTATCCATGCCAAACCAAGTTCAAGATCATTCCCAACTCCTAAATGCTATTTTCCAAACCATTTTCCAAAGTCAAAGGATGCCATAATCAAGAGATTATGCCTCTTTTACATGAAGTTTTAGATTTGCATGATTTTTCTACTTGGTGTTGAGGTTTTTGATAAGTAAATCTATATGAGATATTTTATATAAACATGGGCATAAAACCATAGCCCAATCTATCTTTTTGTTGTTAGTAGTATTATTCTACATTTTGAATGTATTTTCTACAAGATGTAACCTAGAGAATTAAATAAATTAAAGATTTTACCTTTCTTATTTGAGAAATCCCTGTCTATGCAAGTTATTTGAATATTTGTGGAAGATTTTACTCTTATTTCAATCAAAAGTTTTCATTTGTGTTATTTTATACCCTTCTGAAAGATTTTTTGATTAAAATAAAAGAATATTTTCCCTTTGGTGAAAGATAACCAAATATTGCCTATGATTTCCCATTTGCATGAGTTTATGCTAAAAAAATTGACTCTATTTTCTATTCTATTGTGTTCTTTCAAGCAAGCATTAAAATCCACTATAAAAATATTTGGTGTAATCACCATTTTTAGTTTTGCAAATTTCATTCTCAAACTTTTTTCCTAGTCAGATCTTCATTTAAGAATAAGAACACTAAAGGAGTGAAATTTCTATAAAACTAATATTTTATTAGTTGTACCATATTTAGTGAAATGAATCCAACCTTATCTATAGGTTAACGTCAATTATCCAAGGTCCTAAAACTTGGAGGTTTTCCCATTATATCATTAGTTTTTGCACAATCGAGCTACTACATCAAGGAACAGGTGTAAAATCTATGTGATAATAGTTTTTAGCACACCTAATGGGACTAAAAAAATTACAAAGAGATTGGTGTTATTCTTAGTGAGCATTATATGAGCTTCGTACAATTTTTAAAATCACTTGGTGACTCCACTAACCTACAAACTTAGAATTTCAAGGTTTACGTATGCCAAGCAAACAAACAAGATCATCTAATAAAGGTAAGAGAGTTGATTTTTTGGAATTATCATTTCCTTCTAAAAAGAGATAAAAATCAGTCATCCTTATCCCTAGAGTATATCCTTCAATTTTATTTACATCTCCTCCAAGTAATCCCATCAGTTTCATACCTCCCATAATGGCTAGAAATCTAAATTCATAGCTTTCAATGGAGGCAACTCACTCCAATTGGCCCAGTATGATGATATACCTACCTTGGATTTAAAAATCCTACCATATTTTATTGGTGAAACTTTCACTACTCCTATGGAATACACATAAGATATTGTTAATATGCATTTAGTCCACAACATAGTCTAAGACAATGTTGAAATTAGACTCCTAGTATCCCCTTTTAAAGGTAAAGCCTTATAATTGTATATAGGTCTTGATCCTAACTCCATCTGAGTTTAGGATGAGCTAAGTAGTTCACTATATACCCAATTTGAATATAAGAGTGACCATATTTCCCTGGTTGAAAAACTAACTGCTATTCAATATGGTCTTCATGAGCACATAATTGACTTCAATTTCTATTTCTAGAAGACATGGAATAGAATCCTAGTGTTGGTTAAGCCAAATCCAAACAATGCTTTCTTATATTACTTAAAAGCCCTGAATAGTGATATAATTATTATGATTTAGTCAATGGGTGGTACCACACTTCCTAATGCCTATGAAATTGCAATAAGGGTAAAAAATTATTTAATACAAGTAGGGAAAATCTCCCCAAGGCCACGAATGCATCTATTTCCATAAATACCTCCTATTCCAACACCTATAATTACTCCAATTCCAACCACAAGCAAAGTACTAGCTTTAAATCTTACACCTACAGATGATTTATATGAGGTTAAATCACTACTCAAGAGTTTTGGCAATGAGTTAGTAACAATTAAAAGGCATTAATCACAAACTACAAGACTTATTGGTAAGCTAACCCAACATAACAACCTAATAGGCAGCCATAATAAGGCATTTCACAGCCATACTAGTGCAATTCACAACCACAAAGTCAAGGTATGCAAGCAAAAACTTCAAACATCTGTGTTCTACCTGCAACAAGTGCTTCTAAATCTATTGTACCTATTTAGAATAACCTGGCTCAAGAATACGAGGGGTGTTATCCTTGTTCATAGCCACATAATCAGAATACTTATCCTAATGGTGTTATTAGTCAAGCCTTTATGGTGTAAGGCATATCAAGTATGTAAATAAAACAAGAAGAATCAACTTCCTAACAAGTAGATACATAAGAACCCACTCAAAGTGAGGCAACTCTTCTAAACTGGCAAAAGGATGAATTTTTTCATGTAAATCAAGAGGAGACATTATTCAATGGTGGAGGTCCAGTGATAGACAACATGCATTCAAATAAAATAACAATATAAAGTGATCAACCCGCTAGGGTGGAACAAGATACAACTTCCAAAATTGTATCAGAACCTACAAAGAACAACATAGTATAAAGGACAACCTTTGTACCCATAGGCCATCCCAAAGTAAAAGTGATAACTTAAAATATTTTAAAAGAGGATGTAGCTCCTAAAAAGTCACCAACAAAGATTGGTAATATTCCTTTTAGCATTGTTGAGCAAATGAAGAAGACCAATCTAAATGTTACCATGTGGGAAGCACTATCCATTCTCACACAAATGGATTTACTGGAAGAGGCTTTGAAAAATTTCTAGATAACAAACAAAGTTCCATCCAATGGGCCTAATGCTACAATTAATTTGCATCAACTAAAATCTGACACTAAAATGAGTAAAAGTGGTAAGCCTCCCTCTTTCTATATTTTAATTATAATAGGGAAGCACCTTGATCACAATTATATGGTAGATTCAAGGGCTAGCAGTTTAGTGATGGCCAAGAAAATAATTGATGCCCTTGGCATAAAATATACACCTATAAATAAAGGAGTTGTTCAACTAGATGGGACTACTATTCAGATGGTAGGAACAATAAAATGGATAATTATCACTATTCATGCTTGCCCAAGCTTGTTAATCTCTCAAGATATCTTAGTTATAGATCTCCCTCCTTATTTTTCCATTTGTCTTTCACGAGATTTCACTACAAAGATGGGAGGATATATATCTTTAGATTGGTCTCACATGTTGTTTAAGATGAGATATGTAACTAGAGTAATAATAAGAGCTGAGTCAATCATAAAAGATCATATTGAGCCACACAATCTTATCCCTATAGAGATGAATTGCACACCATAATATCATGAAGAAGAAGAGGCTCATGAAGTTTCAACACCTATAGAAGAGATTCTAGATACTCATCTAAATAAATGGGGAACAACCCTTCAATTTGATCCTTATCATTATGTATAG
This sequence comes from Torreya grandis, assembly GCA_037957365.1. Classification (NCBI taxonomy): domain Eukaryota; kingdom Viridiplantae; phylum Streptophyta; class Pinopsida; order Cupressales; family Taxaceae; genus Torreya; species Torreya grandis. The sequence goes on along the minus strand of JARHVA010000715.1, from coordinate 41,160 downwards.
GAAATAGGGTTAGGTACATATTGCATTCATGAGAATGATGCAATTATCACAAACTTAGTAAAGTCAACTAAAAATATTCAAAGAATGTGGAAATTATTCTTCGATGGTTTGATAAGTAGAAATGGTGCAGGTACAGGTATTATCTTGATCTCTCCATAAAAGGAGATCTATTTTTATTCTTTCAAAATTTAGTTCAGCTACACAAATAATGTATCTGAATATGAGGCTTTGATTCGAGGCTTGTAATTGGCCAAGGAGAGAGGGATAAAATACTAAAAATATTTGGTGATAGTGATTTGATTGTTCACCAAGTGAGATCTAAAAGTGTAACCTACAAACATAAAAATAGTCAACTATAATAAGCTACAAACATAGAGCATGGGACCTATTAGAAGACTTTACCACTTTGAACATTCAAGTGGTACCAAGAGCACACAATAAAGATGCTGATTATATGGCCTCCGTAGGACCCCAATATAACCTACTAGAAGGAATAAAGAATAAAAATAGTCAACATGTAAGGTTGATAATAAGCTCATCTATTCTTGATAATGCAAATAATTGGGAAGTCTTCCATAGTGATCAAAAGATTGCCAAGTTTTTGAGAGAAGAAGATGAATTCTTAGAGAAGAACTGACCAAGACTCCAGGATCAATATGGAGATTAGATCATCTAGTTGAAGACAAATAAAATACCTATGGGTCTTGTTACATTGGAAAACATCTTCAATTTAAATGATCATCTAAAAGGTGAGAAGAAGCACATCATGATGAATGAATAAGATTGTGAGCCAGTAGTCATATCAAAAGGAAAATCACTAAAGATAGGAAAGGTATGCAATGATTATGAAAATCAAGATTTTATTGAGTTGTGTCAAGAGTTTGATGATAACTTCACTTGGATTTATCATGATCTAAGAGGATTTGATCCTATCTTAACCCAACATATAATATAATTGGATCTAAATACCAAGCCTATTAGATAAAAGCATATACCTATTAATCCAAAAGTATAACCCCTAATGAAGAGTGAGCTATCTAAGCTAATGGAGGTTAATATTATTTTTCCTATCAAACACTCATCTTGGGTTATAAATTTGGTCCCTGTAAGAAATAAAAATGGTGAAATCAGGCTATGTGTAGATTTTAGGGATTTGAACAAAGCATCTCTTAAGGATCATTATCCTCTTCCCCTCATGGAACAAATTCTACAAATAGTATCATGATCTGAAAGGTTTTCTCTTTTAAATGGTTATTCTAGCTATAACCAAATCCTGGTGCAAGAAAAGACCAATTCAAAATTGATTTCACCACAAAATGGGGTACGTATGCATACAAAAATATGTCATTTTGTCTAACTAATGTTGGTGCAATATTTTAGAGAACCATGGATATGGCATTCAGAGGTTCGATAAATGAAATGATCCTAGTATACCTATATGATATCACTATTTACTTGAAGCATGTTGATGCACACCTGGATCACCTTTGAATTTTTTTTGAAAGGTGCAGAGAATTTAGGGTTTCCATTAATCCCAAGAAGTGAATTTTAACAATTCATGAAGGTAAACTACTAGGAAACATTATGTCAAAAGAGGGTCTTACAATAGACCCATAAATAATAAGTGTTATATTTGCATTAGCACTACCGAACCATAAGAAAGGATTACAATATTTCTCACAAAATTCAACTTTATAAGAATATTTATTCCAGAATTTTCTTCTATGGTAAAACCCATTACTACAATGCTAAAGAAAGGTATCATATTTAGCTAGACACAAGAGGGAAAAGATAGTTTTGAATCCATCAGACATTCTATTTCTTAGGCTCCTACCTTAGTCAACCCAAATTACGAGAAGGATTTCATTCTCTATGCCTTTTGAGGGGAAGGAAGCATCTTAGCTATTTTGACTCAGCACAATCAAGAATAATTAGAACAACCAATATCTTTCTTCATTCAATCCTTGAAGGATTATGAAGAAAATTATAGTTTCATGGAGAAGCAAGTATATGCTGTGATTAAAGCTCTTAATAAATTCAGGCATATGCTCTCCAACAATAAAATTTATTTGATGGTGAGTCATTAAAGTGTTAAAGATTTCTTGTTGAGCTGGGAGATAAATGAAAAAGAACAAGATGGATCACAAAGGTCATAGAATATGATGTGGACATCAAAATAAAAAATCTTTTAAGAAGAAAGGGATTGTGTACACAACTGGCTTATGATATCAAAATTGCTAAAGTAGCATCTAAAATTGTATATGCTCAAAGTGTACCTCAAACAACTAATCCACCTCTTTTCAATAGCTAGATCCTTGACATGACCATTTTCCTGTAGACTAATGAGTACCTATATGAGTTTCATTAGTCTAAAAAAGGTATTTTGACTCCAATCTAATCCCTATGTTCTTGTTGATGGAATATTGTTTTGAAAATATATTAATGGAGTCATGCTAAGATGTATTGATCACAATAAAGTCTCTAAGGTGTTCAAGGAATTTCATGATGGCCCGTCAGGAGGACATTTCTCTGAAATAACCATGACCATAAATATAATGAGAGGAGGCTATTATTGGCTTTAATTATTCAAGTATGGCCACCAATGTGTAAGGAACTATGAAAAGTGTGCTTACTTCATAGGCAAGCAAAGATTAATAACTTTCCCTCTCAGACCAATTCAAGCAGATCAACTACTCAATCAATGGGGATTGGATTTCAATGGTATGATCAATCCACCATCGAGTGTAGGCCAAAAATGGGTCCTCATATTAATTTACTATTTCACATGATGGATTGAAGTAGTTACACTAAAAGATTCCACAGAGGCATCTATCCTAGAATTTATGGATGACATAGTCTCAAGGTTTGGGGTTCCTCACACCATTATCTCATATAATGACAAAGCATTTGTGGGCACTCAAGTGAGTGAATTGGATTTAAAGCACTGAGTACTTCTTCCAATTATTACCCTTAGGGTAATGGCTTGGCCGCAGTCAACCAATAAGAACCTTATAATAATTATCAAAAGAACAAATGAGGATAATAAAATGACATGGCACACAAATTTGAAATAAAAACTATGGGATGATAGGATCACTCTTAAGAGAGCCATTGGTAAGTCCCCATTCATGTTGGTATATGAAAGGGAAGACCAAATTCCACTGTCAGTTGAGTTACCATCTCTAGAGTTTAATCACTGATTGGATTTGATTGACAATGATGAAATGACAATAAGATTGGCTGAAATCATGGAACTAGAAGAGGTTATGACTCAATCAATGAAATTACTATAAGAAAATTAGGGTCAAACAAAGAGGAATTTTGAAAAAAAGGCATTTGACAAGAGTTTCAATGAAGGAGACATGGTTCTCAAATGGGATGTAGACAAGGTTAAACTAGGCAAACACACCAAGTTTAATATAATATGGAGTTATCCATAAATTATAACTCAATGTTAAGGAGCTAATGCATTCCATCTATCCAATCTCAATAAATCATAACTACCTATCCCAGTCAATGGGATATACCTCAAAGCTCACTTTTGAGGTAGGAATTCATTTTAAAAAATAAATTTTTGTATATAATAGGGTTAGTCATGTTTTAAAACTAAGTGTTATGCATAGGTCAACTCATTAGGAGTTTTTATTTGCTTTGTTTGTTCTGTTTTTACCTATTTTGGTCTTTTTAAAGCAAGTTTTAGTTTGTTTATCACCAGGTTTTAGTGTGTTAAGTTAAAAATGACTCCATGCCTAATGAATTAGAAGGCTACTAGATAGAAAATGATTAATAGGTAATAATCCTATAGAGGTCACCAAAAATGTTGATATTTTTGTCTCCAAAATATCATAACATCAGATACCCTAAGGGATACCCCCTAATTTTTAGATAAAATCCCTTGAATTGACCAAAAACCCACATTTCCTTTATATTGCAGAATCTAAAACTCTAGATGTAATTTATTATTTTTTAAATTAAAAATTACTTCCCAAGTTCTAAATCTTACAATGCACTAACTGATAAAATATGAAAACCCATTTGCAATTTACAATTTTTCACAATTGGAAATTACAAGCGGAGTTCCAAATCTTGCAAATTAAACACCCCCATAGTATCTAGAACTCAAACTATAATTTGTAATTTTGCAAATTGCATTCAAAGTTACGCTTCATGTAAAATGCTTCACCCAAAATATAGAACTCGAAGAGCAATTTACAATTTTCAAAATTACAAATTGTAATCCAAGTTCTGGATACCGATAATAACATAAGTCACATAATCCAAAACTCCAAATGTAATTCATAATTTTGCAAAATTACAATTGTATGTGAAGTTTCACCTTCCTATTTCCAAACATGTCAACCTTCCACTTCTGATAGAATCTGGAGGTCAACATGAAATTTGAAAAAATACAAAATTGCATGAGGGCTTTGGATTTCCACCACCAACCACCATTAAATCATTTATTATAGGGTTATCAAGGTATTAAAAAGGAAAATTGGGAATTTTTAATTCATTTTTAAAGTTGTTAATCATGATTTTGAGCTCTGATAATGACCCTGTGCCATGCCATTGACCTCAATCCATGCATTGAGCCATGCCTACAAACCTTGATCCACGTCTACATGTAAAATACTACCTTATAAGTTGCATGATATTCTTTGATCTCCCTTACATTTTTTACCATTATTTCCTACAATTTGAAGCTTTTAAGTTCTTTCTATTTTCATAAATTATCTTCAAATTAGCTAGGGTTTTTTCATTACATCATCTAGTTAGGGTCTTTCTTGTCGTCATTATTTGATGGTCTACTATAGGTCATGGTTTTCAAACGTTTTCATAGTAGAGTTCCTAGGTTTCATTTTTTCCTTTTTTCAATGTAAAAGCCTTAAGATTTCTCACCCACAAGATTCATAGTCAAATATAGGGTTTACATAACCCATATCCATGTGAATATACTTACACATATTCACACAAATAGAGCATATTCCTTGAGAGATTCTTCCAAGTCCTTATGGACATTGGACCTGTTTCAAACACCTAAAATCCTCACAAAAAGTTTCAAGTCCCTGTGGATGTTGGACTAGTTTTAAACACCTAGAATATTTACAAAAATTGCTATTTCTCAAAACATCTCCTAGTTTTATGCAATTCCCACTTATAATTTACACCTTCCATCTCCACATAAATTATCACTACTTATAACACCTCCCATCCTTATGAGATTTTAGCCTGCTTAGAATAGTCCCAAGTTTCACCAAAAATTTCCATTGCTCATAACACTTCCAAGTTATGTGGAGTTCTCAATTCCTCAAAAAAACTCTAAGTTCCATTAGAATTTTCACCTATTCAGAGTACCTTCAATCTCCACTAGAGATTCTACCTACTACAAATACCTACAAACCCCACTAGCTCTTATAGTTAGTTTTCATCAAGTATTCTCTCTATAGTTAATGTCTTAAAAGGAGATGAATTTAAAATGAAAAGGCCCTGAGGTGAATCTCAACCTAGAGTCTAACACTACTAAGATCCTTGATATAGACCTAGGTCACATTGACCTAGGGGAATTCTGGGCCTGAATAAATGTAGAATTTAAGAATAACTAGATCTAGGGTATCGATGACTCTATATTTATATAAGCAATAGCCTTTACACTAATGGTCCAAAGCATTGAGTTGGTATTGACACTAGCCCAACATTATGATGCTAATAAAAGAGAGGTCCTGAATGAAAAATGGGAAAATATTTTGAATCTAGACCTTGATTTCATTAATTCAGTATTTGTGATCTGAAAGCTCAAGAGCTATCTTGACATAACTCTAGAGACATCCCAATAATTTTTTCTAAGACAATAGAGAGGGATGCCACAAAATGATAAAAAATAATGGATTAAGGCCCCCAAGGTTGCCTCCACTAGATTACCAAAGACATTAACAAGAATTGACTTCAAAAATGAGGTGGGGGTTATAATAATATTGTTTCATAGGATTACTAGTAGTACCAATGCCAAGAGCTTTCAAGAGTGGATGTACCAGTACATTTGGGCCATCTATCAAAATGCATAATACATCCATTAGGCCTAGCTCATTAGTAGTTCCCTCCACAAACAATTGATGGAGTTGAAAACCATTGGAAAGTTATTAATGACTTCCTTCCTCATATACATATTAGCCAAGGGGAGAGCTTTCCTAGGTCTCAACACAATACTTAATGAGATAACTAGAGTGTATAAAAATTACCCTAACCTCACATCAGAGGCCAATAGGAAACATTTTAGGAGAGTTAATGATGCATTCATCTATTGCATCATCATCATGTTTGATAAATAGCTTGGGAAAATAAGATTATTAAATGCAATAATTGAAGAAATCACTTGATGGGGATCTTAATTTATTCAATTACCCAGCTATTCTTATATTAAGGTATCTGGATTTAATGTCTTCCCTTACACACTCCTAAGATACATAAGTGATAATTGGGTACCAATGGAATTGGTAAGGCAACTTATTAAGACCCATAAGCTTATTTTCAGTAAGCTTAAGTTAGGAATTCATTTTGTAATCAATATTGGTAGATACACATGCCCCTTCCTACTCAAAGCCAAGTGTGCTAATACATAAATGACACATATGACATTAAGGGATTTAGAGGCTAGGCTATATTATGATGTTTATGGTAACATCAATGGCACTCTAAGAATTTCTACATATTCCCACATTCCATATTTTTAGGATTATTGGGAGGATCTAGATGATGATGAGAAGGTCATATTGAAGGACTATTATAGGATGACCTTGAAATAGGTCAAAACATTTGATTTGGCACCAGTTCCTGAGGACTTGGTGGATGATGAGTCCCCAGTGGACCCAAACTACTATAATCAGATTATCATTCAACCCCTTCTACTAGTAAGGTGGTCAATCCCTAAATCCTTTTCTTTGATAGATAAAACAACATACATGATCAACAAGATCAATTGGCTTAGAATAAAAGGGGTCCAAGTGACCAAGGATATAATGAGTATCAAAGAGAAATTATTAAAGTTTAAGGAAGAAAGAATTCCTTCATCAACATAGGGTCCTAGTTGGACATCAGGAGAACAATTACAAGGGCTAGTGATCCCTCATAAGAAAAATAAGAAATATAAGACCAAGAAGGGGTAACCCAACAAATATGGGGTAGAATCAGACCAACCAATCATCATCTTGTCTAAGGACATAGTTGTAGTGAGAACATCCTTAGCTTCAACCTCAATATCATTAATAGTGATAAACCCTATCTCTATTATTCATCCTCTACCTATTTATATTGTTCTCACAACTCCAATACCTCCACCTCTTGTCTCCACTCCCCCTACATCTTAGGTTTCCATTCTAACCTTCATTCCTACAACCTTACCTATAATAATAAGTCTATTGCAACCAGTGTAATTAAGTCAAGTAGACACTCAGGGTCTCCCATCAGTGGATACTCAAGTTTCCACTCCACTTTGTCTTCCCATAATTTCACTCCCTCCTTCCATTTCACTCCCCTTTTCCATTCTATTCACAATTCCTTCCATTCCATCCCCATTGATTTACAACACAACTCAATATTATATAGCCATAGACTCAGTTAGCTTGACTTTAATTCTACTGGTCATCCAAACCCTTAGGATAAGTACTAATTCATCTTCATCCCCTTTCATATTTCTTACCTTACCACCCCTGAGTCGCCCAACTTATTTAATTGATTCATTTAATTCTTTGGATTCCACCCTTCCACCAGTTCTCAAGTTCAGAGTCCCTGTGTACATCCCCATTGGTATCAATTTCACCTCCTACACTACTAGTAGACACAATTGTTTCTATTTTACCCACCTCTTTCACTTCTATAGTTTCCCAAACCCATTTAGTGGAGATAGGAGAGAAAAAGGTTATTGATGCAAATGTGGATTTACAACCTATTAATGGAAATAAAATTATATAAGCATCTACTCAGTAATAAATAAAAACATTAACACAAGATTCAACACTTATCATAGTACCTAATAGTGTAACAACATAAGCTATAGATTCTCAGGTGATAGTGCCTACACATCAGGATGCTACCCCTAGTTGGCTAGCACAAATAGTGGGAAGGAAGTGAAAGCAAATGATTTGCCCAAGTACATTGGACTTTGGACTTTCAAAGATGAAGAATAAATCCAAGTATACTCCCTAAACATTATATATAATACTAGGTGACTCAATATGGGAGAGATATGTGGAGATTATAGTCCCCCACCAGATAAACCAAAAGAATATCTAGTGGTGGGGGACTATAAAATTTCAAATATTGACCTTGGATATCCAATGAGGGAGGGGTTAAAGCATGATTTTCAATCCACAATCAACTCCCTCTAGGAGAGAATAGATAGTGATAAGGTCACTAAGGATGAATTGAAAAAAAAAATTGATCAACCTATGGATGCACTAAATAAATTCATAGATCCCAATGGTTCATTGTTACAACCTGAGTCATCACAACTAGTCAACTAGATCCCAGATCAAGAAACAATTGATGTGGTGATTGAAATTGCAATCATGGGAAGGGATACTAAGGAATGGTCAGAGGAATTCATTTTCAAGGGAAATAAGATTATTGATATGATCATGGACCACTATATATTTTTGAAGGAAAGAAGGATTACCTTGAGATAACTAGTCAATAGATATGAAGGAGAACAAGTAACTTTGAATTTTTATTATCCCAAATTGATAGCTATAGAGTCTACTAACATTGACATCTTCCTTGCTGAAGGAATACTAAAAAATGATGGAGAATAGGAGAAATTAGATAGAGCTACACAATTCAAGATAAATTTGCTGACAGAAGTTGCGCATAAGGCCAAGGTTGGCCATGACAAGGCCATTGACATGCTGTATGATATATAAGATTTTTTGAATAAGTTATCATGAATACCAACACATTATTAAGATAAATCCTTCTTGTAGAATAGGTTTGGATAAAATTCAAAGAAATGGTAGAGAGAGAATATGTTAAAACTACAGTCTTTACCTTGAGTTCTATTCACCACTACATCAGGTATCATAATATGTTGGATAATATGGGTAAATAAATGCAAGAAATCAAGGATTTGAGATGGGAACATTTCGACACATCAATAGATTATGAGATCACCAACCTCTACTCTTTTGGCATAGATGAAGAGAGAATCTAGGATATTTTCAAGGCTTTTGATGCATATGTTCAGAAATTACAGGTCGAGAAAGATAAAGAGGTAGATGAAGTATTATAAATTGATTAATTCTTTCTATTAAAATATTCTCATATATTGTATTTTCAATATTTTAAAAACATTGTAAAGTTTCATATCATGTATTGCAACTATATTTTTATAGGTCTTTTTGAGAAAGAGACATGGGTATTTTACACTTTATATTTTGATAGGTTGGAAATTATAAAAAGCATAATTGAAAATTACACTTTTCATTTTGACAAGTTATAATTACATAAAGTTGTAAAAGCACATATTGAAAATTACAATTCTTTTTGACAAAGTGGTGACTTACAAGTTGTAAAAGTCTCACTTGTAAATTTAAACTTAGGGTTTTGAAAAAAGTGAATTGAATCATTTCAAAGTTATCTTTTGATTAAACATTGAGTTCCATTTTGGTGCTCCACTTTTGCATGAAGTGTCATTGCAACTGTATGGAGGAGAAAGAGAGGCATTGTATAAAGATTTATTCAAGTCTATCCATGCCACACCAAGTTAAAGATCATGCCCAACTCTTAAATTATATTTTTAAAACCATTTTGCAAAGTCAAAGGATGCCACAAATAAGAGACATGCCTCTTTTGCATGAATTTCTACATTTGCATGATTTTTCTACTAGGCATTGAAGTTTTTGATAACTTCATCTCATTTATGAGATATTTTTTATAAAGATGGGCATAACCTCATAGCCCAATCTATATTTTTTTTGTTATTAGTATTATTCTACATTTTGAATATATTTTCTACAAGCTATACCTTGGAGAATTAAATAAATTGAATATTTTGCCTTTCTTATCAAAGAAATCCCTGTGTATGCAAGTTATTTGAATATTTGTGGAAGTTTTTCTTCTTATTTCAGTCACAATAATTCATTTTTTGTATTTTATACCCTTATTAAAGATTATTTGATTAAAATAAAATAATATTTTCTCTTTTATGAAATATAACAAAATATTGCCTCTGATTTCCCATTTGCATGAGTTTGTGCTCAATTAAATTTCAATCTATTTTCTATTCTGTTATGTTCATTAAAGAAAGCATTAAAATACACTATAAAAATATTTGGTGCAATAATTTTTTTTAGTTTTGTAAATTTCATTTTCAAACTCTTTTCCCAGTCAAATCCTAGTTTAGGAGCAAGAACACTAAAGAAGTGGATTTTTTATAAAATTGATATTTTATTAGTTGCACTAGATTTAGTGAAATGAAGTCAGCCTTATTTAGAGGTTAACCTCAATTCTCTAAGGTCCTACATCTTGGAGGTTTTTCCATTGTATCATTAGTTTTTTCATAATCAAGTTACTATATCAAGAAACAAATATAAAATCTATGTGATAATAGCTTCTTTGTCCCCATTTATAATCATTAGAACCTTGGTGATAGGTCTCCATAAGCATGTAATCTTCTCATTTCACTAATCCCACCTATACTCACATCATTAACTTGAATTCACTCTTTGGTTAGTCATGAAACCCATGAGATAGGTCTATGGGCTTGATTTGGCATAGAAGATCTTGTTCATTCTGCCTGTAACTCTTGAAGATCTCTCCTCAACCTACTTTACAATATTGAATACCATGAAGGTTTTTAGACAAGTGTTTGAAGGCATAATTGAACTTGTATAAATGTTTAAATCCTTTCAAGAGGTTTTCCAATGTCTTAGAGATATTTTAAACTAGTTGGCTAATTTGAGGGTCTGAAAATCTATGACATTCTCATGAAGAGTTGTAGGTGTTTATTTGAAGATTCACAGGAACCTTTAAGACATGCTTCTTGATTAAAAAAACCTTTAAGAGATCCCATCATGTTCACCATGAATAACATGCTTAGGATATGATCTCTTAAGACCTTGGAAACCCAAGTCTACCTCACCTTTGTAAACATTAAACTTGATCTACAAGCTCCTTGAGAAGATTTGAGGATAACTTTCAACCTTGATCAAATAAACAAACCTTCTTGGAGCCTTGTTGAGGTTATAAAAATGATTCAAGCTTATGGATGCATGTTTTGAACTAGATATTCAATATTCCCACCATGAAAAGATACAAGATATTCACCAAATTCCCAATAAGGGTCTGCAAACCTGTAATCGCATATTTTGTTTGGAAGCACTATAATTTCTACATGTAATCTTCTCACAACTAGCCTTGAAGAAACCTATCTTTCCATGATTGAAATTTTTTAAATATTTTTAGGCCTAAAATCATCTATAAGGTCTTGAGACCACATTCCTATATTTCATAATTTTAAAAAATCATTAATATACCTTGCAACTCTTGATCAAGATCATGAAACTTATATCCTTGTCTTAAGGTCTTGAAGACTCTTATCACATCAAAGAGACTTTGAAGATTTAGTTATAGGCCTTGTAAACCTTGTATCCTCATCTTGAAGACCTACAGAGACTGTGTAACTTAATCCTAGACCTTCAACATCTCTAGAGAGCTATTTAAACCCTCTTCTATCAAACATGAGGTCCATTTGGTAGATCTTGAAGATTAGACCAAAAATGATAGATGTTTTATAATTATACTTACAACTTGACTCCATGATTCATAATTTATTATCTTCAATACATTTAAATCCCTTCAATAATTTACCATATAGACCTATTAGTATTCTTATAATATCATTGTGACCACCATGACTCTCAAAAGAACCTTTGTAGACCTGGAGACATTTTCATTAGGTTTGAGGATCTTGGAGAGAAGTTCAAAATTATGCAAGCATATTGGGACAAGATTAAATATTCTTAGACCTCATGAAATGATTATTATAATATTTAACTTATCCCAACAACATTCTAGGCTTCACACAATCTTGAAGGGTAGAAATCACAACCTACATGCCTATAATCTTCTTGTAAAGGTCTTGAAGTTTTAAAACCTCTCCACCTTCTTGTTTATGATCTACAAGTGCATTTAACTATAGAGAAAATTTTGAATCCTAATTTAATACTTGGAAACATGTCTAAGCCCTTAGGGAATATCTCTTTTTCTTCACTTTTAGACATTATATAGGTTTATTTAGGCTTGAACTTCTAAGCCCTAACCTACAGGCTTTTTGTAGGATTTAGGAACCATGCTCTCATCTTGGTCAAAAAATAAATATACCTTAGAGATTTCAGGAATAATTATAGACTTGAAGGTGCATGTTTTATTATTTGATAACCTCATTTCATAGGCTCCAACATCATACCTAGCAATTTTGCCTATAAATTCATGTTTCATGAGCTCTGCTTAAATGTTTGCAAGCATTTATTCTTCATAAAACTTAAAGAATTGGCATAGGATTGGAAATATGGATTTGAAGGGTCATTTAAGACACATAAAAGCCTTAAATTTAAGAGAGAAATATCTTATAAATATGTTGATAACTTGTAGACCTATAGGTGGACTATTTGAACTTGAAACCTCATGCAATTTTTCACTATCAGTATATTAGGAGATAAACATCATGAAATATATTGAAAACTTCACTCTTTTATATAACTTTATAGAGGTCCTTTTTAATCTTGAACCTCATGGAAACACTGACAATGGCTCCCATGAGCCTACAACTTATGTTTGGATGCTCTTAAGGAATATTAAAAAGCCATCATGTATTCCAATTTAGCATGCTTGTCTTTAATACTAGGAATTTAATCTTGAAGCCTTCCTCAAAATACCTATAACTTCCACTCATGTCATGTCTTCAAGATTTGTTTTCTCATGATGCTCCTTGTAATCTATCATTTCTTCTATGAATGAATCTCCTCTTCATTGAAGACCTTGCATATAATTCTAATACCACAAACTCTTCAAAATCATGGTGTTTTCCCCATTCCAACTCTAGGAAACCTATAAAAGATGATTAAAACTTCATCCTTGAAGCTCTAGGACTTGAAACCATGGTGAAGCCTTGAATCTAGTGGTTTGACTTTGAGATTTTATTCAATCGACATGAAAAACATTCTTGGAATAATGAAGCTACTATGATCATGCTTTAAGGTGGAAAAACTATTTAGTGATGGTCAGGTGCACTCTCCTCTCATTGGGATAATGAATTCCATTAAAGACAAGAATGGATGGAAACCCCTAAGTTCAATGCATTTTTGACTGAATGGGAGATTTGGGGTAGGGTATTTAAATATGAATAAATTACTCTTTGACATTTTAAAATGCCTCACTTATCTAAAATTACTCTAATGAAATCAAATGGGAACTCTTGAAAATTTATAACCTTATAAACACTTTTAGGTTCTTTTTCTTTATTCATGACCTTAGAAATAATAGAGGATACCTCTAAAATATTAATAAGGTGTTCAAAAATGACTTTGGAATCTTATTGGATGTAATTGCTCTTGAAAAATAATTAACATCTCCAATTATCAAATAGGCTTCAATAGGACATCATGGCCTTAAGATGACATATTAGACATTACAACAAGGTATTGGATTAGGGATCAAACTGGATGTTTTTAGGTATGAAATGAGGCCTAACAAGGCTAATAAAACCTTAAAAAGATCCTAAGTCACATTTTAGCACTAAAACCAACACAATAGGCCTCTTATAAGACTAACACCAGCTCATGATTTCCAAAAATGATTACTAGGTCTAGTTTAATGGAGCTGAAAGTTGCAAGCAACCTCAATGGTCTTAGCATACCTATTCTTGGGTGGACAGACCATCATGAAGGCCCATTCAAGGACTATACTCAACTAGTTTTGGTATAAAATGAACCACCCTGATGCAAATCATGTGTCAAGAGACCAAGGGTGGCTAGAATAGTTAACACATATTTTTGAAAAATTATAAAGATTTTAATATTAGAATGGGAGATGAAAATTATGACCTCCTTTAAGGTTTGAAATATAAGAGATTTATTTCAACTCAAAGCAAATAGAGAGCTCCACACACCCTTTTTTGAGTATTCAAGGTTTAATTAATACACTTAAGTCCTCTAATAAGATGAGAATACTCTGTAATGTAATCAAAATCAAGTGATATGTAGTCAAAAATTTGACAAAATAGCTGAAAATGGATGCCACATAACTTTTGAATAATTCATACACAACATGTAATACGCCAAGATTGAAAACACCACATAGTAAAAACATCACAGTTTTTCAAAACACCTTATTTAAAGCCAATGTAATCACCTTCTAATGTAATCAGATATTAGTAAGTATAATGCCTCATCAAAACACCTCACTTTTGAATGTCTAAAAATACTCAGCCAAAGATAGAAAATATGTAGCTAGGTATGGGATATTCTTTGACTTCTAAATATCCAAAAACAATAGAACACCTTATTACAAGCTGAAGCACATATTCATAGGTCTAAATAAACTATAAAATAAATAAAAAACACCTTGACAAGACAAAAATAAGAGAATAAATGATTGAAAAATATAAATCACGTCCTTCTTCAATTACTATGCATACTTGGCAAGGTAGACAAATTTTTTAAAAGAATTTGATTCAATGTGAAAAATGGAGAAACATAAATGGAGAAATGACCAGTGAAAAAATCATTACTTTGATACTAATGTTAGGTTAGATATATTATTTATGAAATGACAATGAATAATATTTGGTGCAATCCAAAATTATTCTCATGATTCAATTTGAAATGTGCAAATATTTACAATAAATAAGCCAAGATATGGTTGTTCACTTCACATTCAAGATGTCCATTCATATTCCTACAGGACTCTTGAGTTATTCACTACAAGATGAAATCATTCCTATAACTAATCTTAGGAATAAACAACTATTATGTACAATAATATTATACATTGGGTGACTTACTCTTAGATGCAACTCAGTTACATTGAGTCTCACAAATTATGGAAGGATAGAACCCATTGGGAGGTTGGAAGATGTAGAAATAATATTTGTTGATCTAAGTTTGTGAGGTGACTTTGATGTCATTGATATGAAGACTAATGAAATTCACTACCCTATGCTAATTAGGAAAAAGTGGGCGTATGATGGGCATATGGACATCAATAAAATATAAAATAAATTGGAGGTTTATCAAGGGGACAAGATCATCATTATACCCTTGAACAAGTTAAAATCAAACTAAACATCATTCATAAGGAGCTTGCATCACCATATGCCTATGAAGAATAAAGTATGTTTAAATTAGTCACATAACCAAAAATGTAACCTCTGTGCACTAGAGGTTTTAGTAAGTTTATACAATACACAATCAGTTCCATAGTTTCAACATATAGATTAGTTCTCATACCAACCTGTCAAGACCATGGATCAAGTTTTACAATTCCACATAGAGTAGTGTAAGTCTTCATCCATGTGATTCCCCATGAGATAAAAAGTGGAATTATTGCACCATTTTAATCTAAAATATATGAGATACATTTAACCCACTTATGAGGGTACATTTCCATGGAAACTTGTGTCTTCAATTAGAGGTGATTTAGATGCACATTTTTTGAATTGAGCACAAGGATACCATGAGGTAAGACCAATGAGAATGGTTTTTACTATCAAGTGATAATTTACCCAATACTTTGAAAAAAATATTTAGTGTAATTAATTTACAAGTTTGAGCACCATGTTTCTAATGTAGGTATTTGGGTTAGTCTACTAAACTATGAGCTCAAAGGTGTTGCTGCAACATAGTGGGAAGTTCACTGTTCCAAGCAATTACACTAGAAAGAAACCTAAAAATTGATGTGAGCTTAGTAATAGTAGTGACTATGATATTTGATCAATGACTATTATTCTAATAAGGTCATTACCCTAAATTTCACATTCATAGGTGTGTCGATATATGGTATTTGTAGGCTATGGAACCAAGATATCAGGTGCATGTGTTTCAACATAATTTAACCTTTTCCATGAGAATGGTATATGCATGAGGAGCATAGGCATGAGACCAAGAATTCACCACAAACCTAGAATGGGTTTATATAAAATTTTGTATTTGAAGATGAGAATCCCATAGATAAAAATATCAACATAAATTGAAGATGTTTTTATATCATGCATGAGAGGAAGACATAAGAACTGTGTAGGATCAAACATCACAGGAGAAAAAACTAGAGACTTGAGTAAAGCTATCAATAATTACAGGGCCAAAAATTAGAAATAATTTTTTTTGTTGAAATATTGTTAGAGGAATGTGGGTAATGTAGATCAGGTATAATCTAGTGATAGTGAGGAGTTAGATCTAAAAAGATTATTTGAGGTTGGACATCAGATAGAAGAGTCTAAAGTCAACATTGTAGAGAAAATAGAAGATATGATTTTATGAGATATAAATATTTAAGAGTAGTAAGGGTAAAGATAAATGATAAAATCTCTTCCAAAAGGGACAAATATAATATATCAAGAACAAATACACAAAGCAGTGGAAAATATTGGTACAAATTTAGTTCAAAAATTAGCAATCATAGGCAACTACTGGATGTAGTAACAAATTTTAGGAGTCTAATTACTACAAGATTACCAATATTTATTCTCCACAAAGTTTTTATAAGTCAAGTGTGTATACCATTAATTAGGGGAGATGCATATATAACTCAAAGTGTGTGCACAACCTATCAAGAAATGTCTATACAAGATAAATCCTAATATGAAGCTCAAAGATAAGGCTGAGATAGATCGAATGCAAGAAGTAAGGATTATATATATATATAATAGAGAATATATATTGGGTAATTTTGATGGTGGTTCAACCCAAGAATTCAAGATATATCAGAGTCTATGGTGATTATAGGAAATTGAATGATTCTTATGTTAATGACCCATTTCTAATTCCTTTCACAGACTAAGTTATTAATTCAGTCATAAGACATGAAGTATATTTACTCACAAATGGTTTCAGTGGATATCATCATATTATAATCCTAATAGAAGAATAGACAAATACAAATTTTAAAATAGAGTGGGGTTTGTTTTCATACAAGGTAATGCCTTTTTGTCTAAAAAATGTCCTTATTTTTCTAGAGTTATAGTTAGTATGTTCAAAGACTTCATACATGAGTTTATATAAATTTATCTGGATGATTGGGATGCGTTTTACTTATCAAAATATCACATTGTAAGCTATGACTTATGTTATAAATATTTTGAACTCTACTCATAACTTTGAATTTGAATAAATTTTTATTCTTCACACCTTTTAGTGTACTCCTAAGACATGTAGTATGTAGTGAGGGTATTTTGTTTGACCAAGTCAAAACCATAGTTATTATGGGATTTCCTCCTTTATTTAGTTCTCATAAAATTATATCATTATTTGGGAACACTATATATTATCATAAGTTCATTAGAGGGTATATAAATATATCCACTCCATTGGAGATACTACTATAAAAAGACAGAAGGGTTGAATGGACTGATGAATGCTGAGAAACCTTTAGATTTAAAGTAGATACTAGTAATTATCTCGATATTGGTATTTATGTACTAGAGTAATCCATTTCAATTCATTGTATATTCTTTGAGAATCTTAGTAGGAGTTGTGTTAGCTCAACTTTGAGATGAAGGCTTGGATCACCACATTCACTTCAGAAGTAGGAAGTTATTAGTTGATGAGAAGAACTACACTATCAGATATTTGATCCAAGGTTTTATTATGTGTTAGATATGTTATGTATAGGGCATGCCTCCTTTTGTGGGACACCACCATTAAATTTAGTTGGTATTTAACTTTGTTAGTCATTTTATAGTGTTAGTTTATTTACTTGTTAATTAGTGTATGGGTGGTTTAACTCGTTGGGTAGTTACCATCAATAACTTACCTAAATGACTTTTAAAAGGTATTCATTGTACAAAAATAAAATAAGTTTTTACATTACATATATTTTCCTAAATTTTTATTCTTCCCATTCTTGGTGCTGTCAGTGGTATCAGAGTCAGACATATGAAGAGGAGGACTTGAAAGAGTTGAGGTTGAAGGAGAGACAAAAAATATTTAAGTCTTATTTTTTTTTGGAATCTTCTTTTGTTTTGTGACTTATTAAAAATTGTATGGTGATGGTAATTCTCAACAAATCCTGGTAAAAGACACTCCTAAATTAAAAATCAATTCACATGTCAGATACCTGCATTTACTTTCTCTTCTATTACATGCCCCCTGCAAACAAAGCCTGATAATAGATGCCTTCACTATAAATATTCTTCAATTCATTTTTAAAGGGAAATAATTAAATAACCAAATAAAATGAGTGTTATAAAATGGATTGCTCCCCTAAACCACCACCTGTGCCTACCATATAACTGGTTTTCCAATTTATAGTAATAATTGACACCATAAGATTTCCATTATTTTTTTCTAAAGCACACATTTTAGTATGTTTTGAGCACATATTTATGATTATGGGAATTGGAAAATAAAAGAGAAATATTGCTTCTATTGTTTAGTGGTGGCTCATGGTAGAGGAACCTGAGATACACTTGGCAGATAAATTAGGCTTTTATAAGCAATGAGAATCTTTT
Source organism: Torreya grandis (assembly GCA_037957365.1). Classification (NCBI taxonomy): domain Eukaryota; kingdom Viridiplantae; phylum Streptophyta; class Pinopsida; order Cupressales; family Taxaceae; genus Torreya; species Torreya grandis. The sequence continues at coordinate 22,448 of JARHVA010000715.1, read as the reverse complement.
TTGATACTGTTGCTACTCAGATTTTGTATGTTTTCTAGGGGCCAACATTTTATACAATGTAGTAATTTTTTTCTAATTTGAAAACTAAGGTTATCTATAATCTATTACCAGTTTCACACATAAATTGTTCAAAAACAAGTTGGCTAGATTCATTTTGTTAGTTCTTTGTAAAAGTGGAGATACAAGGTTCAAAACCCATTGACATTATTTTTTGGTCAAAATTAATTTTTGACATTATGAAATTCATTTTGAAATAAAAAGAATATAATGGTGATATAAGGGTGTAACAAGCTCTTTTTATTTTATGACTTTTGTTTAGATAGGTCTCTAGAAAAATTTCTAGTGTATTTTGAATCTACTTATGAGGGTCAAGGCAAAAGCCCAAGTAGCATTCATCTCTTGTAATTATATTTATTTATGATCATGGTAAAAATTGTAAGTCTTATCTTTGAAAATGGATGACTTACTCCTAAAAACTACAAAGAGTGGAGCTTACACATGGAAAACATTCTTATTTTTAATGATTTTTGGGAAATAATAGAGAAAGAAACCACACCACCCATTGAACCCATAATGTTGGTTGAAACCAAAAATGTGATAAACGTGCTCTTGTACTTCTAAAATCATCTTGTACTACAGATGTGATTATTCACATTAATGTTGTAAAATATAGGGCATGGAAATCATGAAAAATATTAAGGGATTTATATGATAAGTAGCCTATATATAAAAATATTGATATCCTAATTCAGTTGCTTAATAATAATCTTAGCACTAACAAAGATGTATCTAAATATCTCTCTCACATGAAAACATTGAAACAAGAATACTGCACAACTGGTGGTAAAATTGATGATGACATGTTAATTTCCATTACACTAAATGGTCTTAGTATTGCATATACTAATTTTATTGAAATGTTGTAGCTTAGTGATAAGCTTAATGGTGCCATATTTGACTCTGTTTGTGAGTTATTAAATCAGTATGAGAGATAATTTGTAAGGAAGAAGGGTACATCTATTAAAGATTCTCACTATACAAATAATAGGTCCCATCATAGTTATCATCATCATGTACAATGACATTTTCAAAAACACTCTGTGAGTCATTCTTTGAGGCACTCTCTATACCATTCCAGATGGTCTCCACAACATTCACATCAACACTCTCTAGGGTCTTCCAAGCGCAGGCATTACCACAAGCACTCTTCTCATAGTTCTTCTAGTGATTCAGGTTCTTTTAGATCTCATAGACATAAGAAAGAACCTAGATGTTTCAAATGTGGTGGTATTGGATATCTTATAGATGTATGTCCTTCTTGATGATCTTATTCTCCATGTAAAAAAAATCTGAAGCAAATTATGTGGATCATTATAGTCATATATATTTTGATTATCTAGTTATTCAAGATATTCTAAAACTTCATTTGATTAGGAGATGTCCCTCATGTCTGAGGTCTATGGTCTTGATGGACCTGATAGCATATTTTAAGTGTTCATGATTGGATGTTGGAGGATCAATTATAGGCTAGAGCCCTTATCCAGTTAGTTATTCATTCAGACTTTGGGATCATGCTTGAATAGAAATTTTGGTAGTAGTAGTTTGCTTCTTTTAGTTTTTTATAGTTTTGGATTTATTTCATTTTCTCTTCATGACATGGAGTAGAAAATTTTTATTTGATTTTGTTTTTCTCATTGCACAACTTCTCACTTCTCATCTGATAGGGGGAGTAGATGTTGCATTTGTTGGTTTTTTTGATTAGTCATTAGTGGTAGTACAAGATGATAGGTTTTGATAGCACATTCAGTGTTGAGCAAAGGTCATCAACATTTTCTGGACATTAGGGAGATGTGCCATATAGAATACAAATTTATCACTTGGATAGGTTTCTATGTGGGACCTTATGTGGATCGATGTAGTTGGATAGGCTTTGATTGGGTTCTATTAAAGTATGATATAATTATCATAGGAGGTGAACATGCTTGGATCATGTTCATCAAACTTTTATCACACAACTCATAGGGTGAGATTCTATATGGAGTGACATCAATTTTGATTAGTACTAAGAGGTAAAGTACACAATTTACAATTGTATTCAAGTTTTATTTGATGACTTTAGAGTCATTACTCTAGTTCTTTCATCACCTATTTGGATCAAGGGGGAGTTTGTTGGATATTTAATCCAAGGTTTTGTTATGTGTTAGCTATGTTATGTACGGGGCATTCCTCCCCTTGTGGGACACCCCCTTTGACTTTATTTGGTAGTTAACTTTATTAGTCATTTTATAGTGTTAGTTTATTTACTTGTTATTTAGTGTATGGGTGGTTCAACCCATTGGGTAGTTACCCTTGGTAACTTACCCGAATGATTTTTAAAAGGCATTCATTATACAAAAATAAAACAAGTTTTTACATTGCATATATTTTCCAAAATTATTATTTCTCCCATTCTTGGTGCTATCACTACACCACTATAAAATGAAAATCTATAGCTATGGTGTTTGTGATATATAATTCTAGCCATTATCTTTTGAATACACCATTTGAATTATTTACATAACACCAAGATCTATGATATTTGGTGAACAAGTCCATGATAGGAGGAAGGACATCTAGGTGGTTAATGTTATTTCAATAATTTTAGTTTAATATCAATGTCAAACTAGGAATATAAAATGTGGGGTGGGATCATCTCAATCACACAAGGAATGGTAAATAACTATATTTATTATAATATGAGTCTCCATATGATCATTTATTTAGAGTATCTATGATTCCAAAAAGTATGGAAAATATAGCCAAATTTTTAGAAAAAGAGTTTTTTCCTATGAATTATATGGAGAAAGATAAAGATCAATTGATCACAAGAGAAATGCCATTTAATATTATAAATGGGCTTATTTAAAATATGGTTAAGGATGATGTGTTGTGAAAAGTATAATTAGATCATGAGAGATTGTAGTTACTATAATAAGCACATTAGGGAGGATTGGACAAAAGCATCAAACAAAGTTCTTGAGAAATCGATTAAAAAAATATGTAATGTGAAGAGAGATGACTGGGAGGATCAAATTAATGAGGTCCTATGGGCATTAAAGTCCAAATATAAATGTGCAACATGATTTAATTATTTTCATTTGGTTTATGTAATGGAAGCAATGATGTTAATGGAATACATAGTGCGTAGTCTACAAATTGCATTGATAATGCATGTAGGAGACCAAGACTCACTTTGAGAAAGATTATTAGATTTAAATCACATGGAATAAACCATGGTGAGATAAATTTGGACATAAAAAATAAAAAAAGAACCAAAATGCGTGGCATGATCACAAGCTATGATTTAAGGATTTTTATCCAAAACATATATTGTTATTATATGATAGCAGATTTCAGGCGCACATAGGGAAGCTACACATTTGGTGGAAAGGACCATATGTTATTCATGAAGTATCATATTAATGAAATATATTTCTTAGGGACCTTCAAGTACCATCCTCGTCGGGTGAGTAAATGGTTGAAGGCTTAAGCTCTATTGCCACTGATCTCTATGAATTTTATGTTGAAAATAGAGTGGGTGATAAATAACACCATGTAGTTAGGGATTTTGTTTATTTTAAAAATTTTCTTATATTTTTTTAGGTTTCTAGTGTATATTTATATAGTGATATATATATATATATATATATATATGTATCACTGACATTTGGAACATAGTTTAAAATTTAAAGTCATAGAGCATAGATATGAATCATTGGAAGAATGAAAAGACATAGATTGGTCAATGTGGGAGTCAACCAAATAAGTCTAGGAAAAAGGCACTACCAAAAAGGTATGGAGGATAGGTACTAAATGGTAACTACCAATATGGGTAATGAAAAATCACTCCAAAAATTGCATAACTCACCAAATAGATAAATGTGTGAGATCTAGGCAATTCAAAATAAAGGAAAGTCATTATAATTAAAATACATGTTACATCACCAAATGCCCTTAGATAGAATAATTATGCCATCCATAAAAACTCCAAAGTCACATCATAAAAAATGATGGCATTCAAATCGAGAAGCATAACGATGTAAAAATAAGTCAACAAATTCAATGTGATGTTTCAAACAAGTGGGGTGAGGGAAATTTATATAAATAAGGGCACACATAGTGAAACACATTTTTATAAGAACATGATCCTTCTGTGAATTGAGATTTAGCTATATACCTAAGCACAAATATGACTACATAATTTTATTAAAACCAAAAAAATGGATAGGTTGAAACTACTCATCCATTTAACCAACTCATAGAAGGAATAGATGGGGATTGGGTTCACATTAAGGTAGAAAATATATCATGACCATGAATAATTCAATTTCATTGATTTAGATGAAACCAATTTGTTATCTCAAACAAAATCATAGGTTCATAGCTAGGACCCCTAGCCATAACCCAATAGGTTATGAAGGTTAGACATAGAACACTTGATAAAAATCCCTATATTTGATTAGTTAGATGAAGCGATGATGACTATCTTGAATTATTATAAAAAAGACAATAAATTTTTCAAAGGATGTTATCATTAAGATTAATGTGAACATAATGGTGTAGGTAATAGGGTTTCTATCAAGAGGGAAGTCCTTGGCACAGTACAAAACCAAGATCCCTCTGATTCATTTGGACATCAAGTAGAAATATGTATGAACCTCCCAAGGAATCCTAATTGATTTAGTGGATGATGCCATAGTGAAGGTCCTAACTGAATAAATCACTAAGTGATACTAAAAAACAATGTAACGTGCCAGATAAGTAACTAAGGGGGTTATTGACATAACATATCACATAATCTAACTCGATGAGGATTTCAACTAGCCAAATTTTTTTAATCAAAAAATTGATTACCAATATAGAGAATGTTCTTACCTCTACATCACAAACTTTTCAATACTAGTTTTTGATATTTATTCTCTGATTTACATAATAAAAATATCCCAATGGGCTTATCGCAATTGAGGTAAGCTATTGGCCTACTACCACTTTCACCAATCTCGCATGGAATAAAATGAAGAAATATTATGTGTATCTTTGTTGTTTCAACTAATGGTGGTTATAAATACAAAGACTCCTTGCTTCACTCCCTTGGGTGCCTATTGATGTTTTTTAGTACCTCAAACTTCTTACCATGGTCACAAAACTTCATGATGGGGTTCAGATTAAAATCCATGAGATTAAAAAGTCACCAATCACACCATTATCCTTATTCATTACCATGTTAGATACACAAACAAAGGTCTCAAGGAAAAAAGTTATGGTCACATGATCAATGCCACCACTACAATCTTTTCCTCCTAATACCAAAAAACTATTTCCATAATAATAAGGGGAAGCACATGCACAATAAAATACAAAATTATAATCATATACATCATCATCACAAATAACCATAGGAAAGAGAAAATATATAGCTCATAGAGAATCATAACTTCCTAAGAATAGGACTGAAAACACAAATGCATGGTTGAATAACAAGTGCATGCCCAAGATCACCATCAAGTACAACTTGAAAAACTCTAGAGTCATTATGTAGGAAGTATAAAAATTCATGATGGAGGACATAGGAAAATACGTATATGAGGAGTAGGAAGAGAAATAATTATTTTTATAGAAAGCAATATGCACATGCTAGATGAGAAATAACATCCAAGTTATAGTTTTAGTCCAGATTATTACACCTTCCCAGTCTATAATTATGGACATGGTCATATAAGAGGATGAAAATAAGTGCATAATGACAAATTTTACAAGCATAATTAGGTGTAGGATCATTATTTGTAGTGAGAACACCATTGTATATTGCTAAACAATAAATACATACAAAACAAGTAGTAACACATCAAGAGAATCCCCAACAACCACTAATGTGAAAACCATGTATGCACTAAATTTCAAGGAATTCCAATATAGCTATAGAATTAATGGTAATAATGAGTTGTAGAGGAGGATTCTAAAGAAGAATAAGGAGCATAACAAAAACTAGATATATAGACCCACCCATATAAGTGTTAGAAGTAAACTTTGGTCCCACCTAATTATATTAATACATCGATAATCAAATACAAATTAGTTATTTTTTCTTATTATCCCAACCCAAAATGTTCCCCACTTATTTCCCCACTACCTTCCACCCCTTCTCCATCATTGTCCCCATAATACCCAACTACAACACGTGTTCCCTATATTGGTGAGTCTATGACATAATCTATGCAATAATAAACCAAAGAGAAACAAACTAAAGTATAACAAAAATCATAGAAGGTTCAACCTCAAGTGGACACTTCACAACAAGCATAAGAGATTGTGAATGGAGAAGAAAAATTTACCAGAGCAAAGGAAACAAATAAAAAGGACAAGCTTGAGAAATACCAAAAAGAAGAAGATGATAAAAAGAAGAAAGGATAAGAAAAGAATTAAGAGGATGAATATGTAGAGGAGATGAATAAATAAGAAGACTAAGCTGCACATAATTATAATTAACAAGTTCAAAAATAATTTAAAGACACACAATGAAAGATGATAGAGGCTGAGCTAGTAGCCAAGGATGCTGAGAAGAAAAATCTCTATGATAACAAGAAGAGCAAAATAAGAAAGCTGAGGCTGAGACAACAACCAAGGAAGCAAAGGAAAAAAATAAATCTAAGGAGGAGTTGGAAAATAAGGCCTAAGAAGAGAAAGAAACAAAGGATACTATAGAACAATTCAAGAAAATGTTAAATGAGAAAGCAAAAATGAGGAAAAGATGTAGGTAGATACAACTACCAAAGCAAAAGAGGAATTGGAAATGAATAAGAAGGTGGAAGTCACAATAGAAATTTAGGCACTTGATGAACATAGGAAGGCTATACACAAGATAGAGGAGGTAACAAAGCAACTGATTCCTAAAGTCTAATAGCCTTTTGACAAATCATAAGGATTAAGATCACTATAAGGAGGGGTGAAATAAGAAGCATCATAAGATAGACCATAGATAACCATTCAATGGTTATGGGATGTCCAAGCTCCACCATTTATAAAAACAACATTCACACTCTCGATCATACAAATCTAACACCATCCATAAATTCTAATACATAATTTGATTTGGATATAATAAGTCAAGAGGCATAACTCAACGTGACCTGACTCACCTTGGTAAAGAAGATTGAGGGAACTATTGAATTTCAAGAGTTGATTATGCATAAGATAATTAAGATGGAGTAGTTTAACCTCTTATTTAGGGAAGAAAACTCAAATTTTCATGCACGTCAAGCCAAGACCCAAAAAATCATAGATGATACTTGTCTAATGTTGGTGGTTCAAGTTTTTAGTGACTAGGTGATGTTAGAAGAGAAACAACTAAAAACTATACTTTCTCGACTCATAAAGTAATTTATGGCTATGTAGAAGCTAAAAAAATTTTGAGAAAAAGGTCGACACTTGAAAGTTGAAACATATATAATATTTAAGATCTTTAAAGAATATGATCTAGTTTTGACACTATTGTGTAACAAGCCACACAAATTTCTTGCAACATGCTTAATTGGAAACAATAGCTACATGACACTTAGAATGAAGTGAAGCTATATTTATCCAAGGTAGATAAATCTAAAGTAGTTATAGGGGATCAACCATCTACACTTGATCAGATGGGAATTACACTGAAATAGTCTCTTTCCTCAAGAGATAATGTCATGGAGAATATGAATACATGGAAAAATGAGGTGTTATGAAACATGTTCACTAGTGTTCAAACACAACGATACAAATATAAGATAGAGGAGATGTCATATTACATTCAACATAGGTTCTGTCAAAATAGGGCCATCATTGCTATCACAAAAGATGAAGACATCTAGACTATTGTGCAAATCTAATATCCTTTATGCACATTGATTTATATGGTGAGAGATGCCCTAGTGGATTTGAGGTAATTTATTATTTTTCACATCTAGATAACTCCATTATAGTGATAATGATGAGCCCTAATTTATTTCATTGATCTAACTTGCACAAGAGCTAAAAAGCATTAAAGTGGCAAAAATAGCTAGGCTAACACTTTAACCACAAAAAATGCCTCCAAATTCTGACTCCGTAGCTGGATCATCATCAGAAATAATTTCTAAAATACCATATTATCTAGAAATAGCATCTTATAAAATTATTCTAGTCTTATCACCATTTTCATAGCCTCAATCAACTCCAGCTATGCACTCAATGCATCTTCCATCTCTGTAGATAGTGAGTTCTCAATTTTGTGATTTTTAAGAATATATAAGTAGGGAAGGTGAAAAAAATTAGGAGCAAGGCCAATAAGGTTGAAAACTCATAAAGGGCATCCTCTTGGTTATGCTAATCTATTAAAAACCTAAAAGGATGGTATATTTGTGTGTTATTTAGTTGAAAACCCATAAGGGCAACTAAGTAGTGCATATATGGTGAAAACTAATAAATGACACTTTAAATGATAATAAAAGCATTGATTTTGGACCAACCCCTTAGTGTAGCATATGAAACTCCACCAAATCTAGACTTTGGTGCACTTCCTATGAATTTGTCTTGGGATAAGACAACTATTTAAGTCTGAGAAAGTATTGATAATAGAAATTCAAATTATAAAATCATAATATGTATGAATGATAAGTGTGTGATGTTTATTATTTTGTATAATGTATATTATCTTGTATGTATTTGGCACATGATTGTATATCAAATGTTTCTGTAACATGAAAATACTCCTTCAAAAAATAAATGAAAGGATAGGAGTGCGAAGTGATAGAGTCTTTATAAGCTCTTTAAATATTGTTCAAATGTAAAGGAAAAGAGTTATGGATTATGAAAGATTAATATAGATACCTATTGATGGTTATTTTGAATGTTTTTTATTCATGTTCTATGTGTATTTATCCTCTGTTTCATTTGAATATGATTATTAATTCAAAAATATTGAATGTTCTCTGTAATATAGACTATGTTTAAATGAATATTCACTAAGTATGAATATAATGAAGGAATCAAATTATCATATCCTTGTCTGAGTTCTTGAATATATAAGTAACTTCTTACAAACAAAACTTATCATGTTTTAATGTAAATTTACAAGAACCTTTGCTAACAATAGTTAATATGGCCAACGGATTCCACCCTATTTTATAAATAATACAATTTCATTTGATGTAATTTTGCTTTGCATATGATTGGTTGAATCCTATAAATATCCTCTTATTTATTTCCTTTATTTTAAACTCCTATTATAATCCAAAATTGATAATTACCTCTCCAATGGATCTCATTACCAAATTATATTATCTTCAACCCCATGAAGGGGGAGAAGATAATTCTCCATGGAACTGCCAATTTTTAACCTCCTAGTCCAAGTTATCTAGGATTTTTAGCTTCTTTCAGTTCACCCCATCCTTCTCCTTTATTAAGTAATCACTAAATTTATCTCCCCATTGGATGATGACATATTCCATGTTTTCTCTAAGAATCTCCCATGTTGTTAAAAAATGTTCTGTCAACTATGCTTCTTCCTAAAATAAGACAAATTTCTCATTTATAACTTGCCATCTTATTAAAGGAAGGATGTAATCTTTGAACTCCTTACAAAGTTCCATATTGAAAATACTCTAGGGAGAGGGAATTGTGTAAATAGTCTTAACTTTGATAGAGTATTAAAATATTTACATTAGACTACTTTGCTCCACTAACAATCCTTTTCTCTATATACTCTCAATAAGAGATTTGATATGAGGGCCTTATTCATCCTATAAATTCTTCTTATTCCCAACCCTCCCCAGGTTTAGGGATCATACATTTTCCTATGCTACAAGGCTCAATTTCCTTTTTTGCTTAAACCCACTTCATAATAAATTACTTTGCATTTGCATAATACATTCCATTATTTTTCAAGGGAATTGAATAGTGAGAGAAAGTAAGTGTGCATGGCCTCCAATGATGATTGGATTTATTGAGATCTTCATGCTAAGCAAATCCATTTTCCTTTCCAAGCATATAACTTATTTTAAATTCTTTATATTATTGGTTTTTAAGAGTCCTTTATGTACTTCTTGAAATCAAAGGCCTTCACAAATATTCACTGGAAAGGTCCCTTACTTATTTAGGGACATTAATGAAATAATCTTATGGACTTAGAAGAGTTAAATTTCCATATCTACCCATAGGTGCCTTAATAAATCTAGCTTCATTATTTTGTAGGTTCTATTAGCAAAGTGTCATCCATAAATTACAAATTTAATATCACTAATAGTTTAAGTTTGTTTAGCATCAACTTTTGGGTCAAATTTTGGCCTAAATATATGTAGAAATAAAAAAATGTTTCACTAACTCAAAATTTTGTGTGATTCATTTTGCTTCTCTTTAGTTGATGTTAACTGCCAATTTTTAGTGGCAGTTTTTAGCGTAAATATTGTCTAATGCAAATGCAAAATAATGTTTTATGTCAAAAATAAGAAAAAATCAGTTATAGTTTTGAATTTTATTTTTAATATTGTGCCATGGAAATTAAGTCAATGTTCATTTTTTTTGAAAACCTGTGCAATTTATAGTGATGCATTTTATGTTAGAATTTATTTTTTATAAAAAAATTGAATGGAATTTGATATTTGATCTATAAAAAATTCAATAGATTAGATTATATAAAAATATAATTTATTAATTTTAATATTTTTAGAATAGTTAGTAATTATAAATTATATACAAAATACACTTAAATTATTTTATATTTATTCTGAACACTTAACAATCAATATTTAAATGTATAATAGGTTTTTAATTGTAATCAATAGACAACACAAATGATTAATGTATCAAACAATAATTTAGAAAAGATATATTTTTTGTTTATATCATTTAACAAAATATTACAACACAAAAAATAATGTTTATCTAATATTCCTCCTCCTCATCATCACTTACACTAACACCAACACTGACACTAACACCACCATCATCATCAAAATCTTTAATGTGATTTTTATCATCATACTTGTTTGATCGTCTCACGACCTTCAAAATAAATAAAATTTTATAACTCAAGTTTGAAATTAAACATGACTCCAATTGAAATATATTAATATTTACAAATAACATATGCAAGGTATACTATAGGAAGACCTTGATTTTCCTTGTATAATAATAAAACAAATAATTAAGTTACCACTTAAAAAAATATAACTTAATGCTAGATTTCTAAACCCTTATTATCCATATAACCTAATCTTGGAATTTTGAGTGGAGTATTCAATTGGTTGAGAAATTAATACTTGGATGCCTTCTATGATGTTCATGTGTCTCAATAGTGTTTCCAAACCTTCCTCCATTGCTAATTAGATGTGATCATTAGGTGGAGGGATTTGGAAGTTAGATTTCACAAAATAAGAAAAGTAAAAATAAAATTAAAACTACATAAGAATGAATAAAAAACAATTAAGAAAAAACCATATGGTAATAATCAACTTACATATCATTGAGATATGTTGTCTAAAGTTGTTATTTTAAAGTATTGAATATCTTATTTAGTTGGATTATGTTAAAATACCCTATGTTGAAGAAATTAAAAAAAAACACACACACTAGTTATTCAACAATAAACACAATGTAAATTCAAATCCAGTTATTTAAAAGCAAGAATAAAGTTGTAGTAAACTTAAAAATTCAACCAACACTTCTTTAAGGCCACCTTTTAGCATGTGTGAATAATAAGGTTAGTTTGAACCCTCTTTTACGTTGCCTTAAAATACTTATTTTTAAAATCATTTATATAGTATTTTTTAAATACCCTCCTATTTTCGTAATAATATTTCCTACCTCTCTTTCATGTAATGGGCAATGTGCATATTTTTCCATTAAGATTTGGGATTTGTGTTTTAATTTTATTTTATTTAGATTGATTTCCTTTATCCTTTTCAATCATTCTCCATGTACATCAATGTCTTCTTCTAAATGAAATCTTTTTTATATTCTAATAACAAGATAAAGGCATGTTGTTTATCATTTTTAGGAAGTCAAACCAATCAAGGTGGGTAAGACTTTGGTATTATCCAAATGTTTTATCACCTCTTAAAGATGGGTCATAAATAGATATCCATTGACATCTCTCCAAACTTGTTCTGAATCATTAAATTAAACTGGTGTGCCTACATTACCATAGGAGAATAGATTGTACATAGGGGCATGAAGTCAGGGCATTCATAGGTGGATAGAGGAGTAGTAGAGGTTGGAAGATATTTGTAATAATCAATTTTCACATCATATATATCCATATCCCTCATGCCTTCCAAACCACATGGTGTGAAAACCTTATATATATATCTTACCCATTGAGGGACTTCTCTCTATTTTGAGGTTGTAATATTTAGATACTTGTAAAAAAACCCACAAACCCCCTCTAAAATAGAGAGAAGTCCCTTAATGGGTAAGATATATATATATATATATATATATATATATATATATATATATATATATATATATATATATATATATATATATATATATATATATATATATATATCTAACCCATTGAGGGACTTCTCTCTATTTTAGAGGGGGTTTGTGGGTTTTTTTACAAGTATCTAAATATTACAACCTCAAAATGAAAATATTATTAATAAAATTTAAAAGAACAATACAAACCAAAAAAATAGATAAAATAATAATTATTTTTGAATTCTGAATAATAACTTATTATTTTTAATTCCCTAGAGTAAAATTATGCATTGATTAATAAAATGTGCCTTTTTTTACCATTCATCACTATTCTATTAGCTCATTTTTATTTATTTTTTTATATGTTTTTATTTATCCAATTTTGTATGACAAAAATATTAAAAAATAATGAAAAATCTAAAAATTATTAGGATTGTAATAAACAATGACAACTGAATTGTTGGGAATGAATGAGACAATGAAAACTACCCATAAAATGATTTATTATATCTAATCAATCTTTGTCAAAACATAATTACATATAAAAAAATGATTTCTCAAAATTTTAATCTTTGAGGTGTTGGTTTTTATATGGTAGGGTTCAAACTGACCCAAAATTTGTTGTGCTTGTATTAGATTTAGCGTCAAGAGTCAAAAATAATAATTTTATAATGTTTCTTAATTTGTTAAATTAAAACAAATGTTGACAAAGTAAATTATTTAATTATAAAACTATTTAATATATATTTTTAATTTATAAAATTAAAAAAAAGGTTTAAAATTAAAGTATTTGATATATTTGTATTTTATTTAATCCTTAATTTTTTTATATTTTTATGGTAATATATGTTTTATATAGTAAAGTGGTTTTACATCAACATCCATTTCCCCTATTTTAATTTATTTTGGATTTAGTAATTTGAACAAGTTAAAAATTGGATAATATATATTGTATAAAATATATCATACATTACATAGATCTAAATGTAAATAATACATTAACATGGAGCTTAATACTTATATAAATTACGATAATATAAGGTACTTGACTTATTCATTATTATTTTTTGATCACTATATGTGTATAGTCACTTAATATAGCCTAAAATGGATTTGTGGTTGCTTCACTCAAGAGATTGACTATCAAAATCTCCCAGGATGTCTCTATTAATTCTTAGACACTTACGACTGATGAATATGTCTGGTGTCTATTGGAACTATCCTTTATGTTTATTCTGGTCTGTTCACTACATATAATTACACCTACCTATCAAAATGAATCCTTGTAATTTTAGATGTTTGGTCTTGTGTGTAGATTTAGATTTTTCTTCCTCCAGCTTAAAAACCTAGCTCCACTTTCAACACTTTTTTTGGATTGTAAAAAAGGGTTAGAAAGGTGGGTTGGATAGTCCCAACCACACCTCACTAAGTGGATGAGCATACTGAATCTTCAATACTCTTAATATTTCTCAAACCACACACAATTATCCTGCCTATGTGTATGTGTTCTCAATAGTGATCCACTAGAATGTGTTAAACTTACTTGACTTTTGACACTTGACAATATGTAACTTTGACCTTGTTTTAGGTATTCGTACTTGGCTTAGTGATATTTATTTTGAGGGATTTTCAGATTTGGACAATTTAAAATAGTGCCTCAAAGATGTGAAAATATATATCACAATGTGAAATTAGTTTTTAAAGTTATCTCTAAGTGAAATCTAGATGATTTATTGATAGGAATAACAATAGACTTGATTTGTTTATATAGAATACTCATTGGGTAATTTTCCTCTATAATCAATGTGAAAAATGTGTCACTGACACAAGGGAAGAGTTTGAATTTAAAAACTATATATTTAGAGCACCTTAGATTCTACTGATGAAGGTAAAACTCTTAACAACTGACTTCCTCTGATTATTGCTGACACTTTCCTAGAAGGAGGAAATAATAATCTAGAACATGATATTTTTCTTAGCATGATGATTCATTTAGATACAAATTAGGGAGATACTATATATGAATTAATGAAAATGGGAATTATTGAGCCATAGATAGAAGAATGGCTAGGGGAAAATGTGACCAAGAGTCAATTGTATGCACATAATTCATGTATATTAAGTATTGGTCAAAATTGACATTGTCAAGTGTCTAATATTAAATTTATGTGCCTACAAATTTCCCCTTTTAGTCAAGTATTTAAAATGATAAAATAAAAGGATAAAATAATAAATTTGGTACTTTAGAGTAATTGTATTTGATGTTTTAAGGTTTTACCCTAGTATTTAACTTACTCCATGCAAAACCTATAAAGAAACATGCAAAAATAAATTTTTATTCATGATAGAAATCTAAACCACACTAGATTATTTTATTTTTTGAAATTGAAAAAATAAGGAATGAATACACATATGAGTATCCAAACCAAACTATCACTTGCACTTATTTAGAGAATGTCATGGGGTGATTATGCCTCAAAGTAATGTAAAAAATTCAAGATATATCTATTTTTAGAACTTGTGCCATGTTCATATGTTAAGGTGGAGCCCCAAATTAGGGTTGTATATAAAATTTGAATCAACTATTGTAGGTGGATTTTAAACTCAAAGTGATTATGTATTTAATTTCATTACCAACATATAAATACAAAATTTCATGCATGAACAACATCCATACCCCTAAATGTGATCCATATATACCTCAATATGATATAGAATGCCATGAATATATATGTCACTCTACTCTAATCTGATAAATCTAATTTAATTTGATAATATGCTCAATCTGATTCAAATAATCTACCATGATTCATATCACACATTCTTCTACTTTTTATTCATAGTCCTATAAAATGATCCAAAAATGCATCACATATGTGATAATGTGTCAACATGTCTCATTTTAAATTAGTATAATCATCACAATAATAATAATTTTAGATAGATAAATCAATAGTATGCAACACATAAGATGCATGATATGAATTATGGCATTGCAAATAAGTAGAATAATATGTGATGTGAATCATGACACCATAAGCTCAAAAATCATGTCGACACACACACACACATGTACATAATATCACGATCATGATTCATACAAGTACTCAAGACCCAAAATAATTCTAACTCAACATAGGTCATGGTGATGATATGCATTATAGGATATTTTACATAATTAATGAATGATGTGATAACCATAATAAATGCACTCATACAAACACACAA
The DNA here is from genome assembly GCA_037957365.1 of Torreya grandis. Lineage (NCBI taxonomy): Eukaryota > Viridiplantae > Streptophyta > Pinopsida > Cupressales > Taxaceae > Torreya > Torreya grandis. Next base: position 6,746 of record JARHVA010000715.1, on the reverse strand, counting down.
TATTAAACTTAATATAACACACATTAATGGTTACTAAATGTAACATGCAAGATAGCCATTAGATAATTCAATACAAAATAAAAAATCACACTATGTAATAGTCACTATAATCAAACATGCATACAAAAAGCAATGATAGTTTGTATAATCAATCTATGTCATCATCTACATAGTAATGTATATTATCCATAACATATAACACTCTAATAGTATACACAAGATAAATTCATGTGTAAGTAGCCTAAGTATCTCAGTATGATAAATGTATTATCATAAAAAGATATAACCTATATAGTGTACTAATATGCCCCTACGTAGGCATGCCCCAAATGTAGATAGGTAGCCCATGCTTGTAGGAATGTCCTGCACCTATATGTCCATGCCATATATAACTTGTATACCTTGCATCCCACTCATGTATATCATGAAAATTTTGTGTGTATAGAATGGATATGTAATCTACCATATATATGATAAATGTCATAAATAAATCATGTGACCATCAAAGCATGTCATGCATAGGTATCAAATTTTTTATTTTTTAAATGTTTTAATTTTCATGTATTTTTTATTTATTTTCTAATTTGAGTACACATGTAGATATTAAATAAATACCAAGTGGAAGGGATTCAAAAATATAATAATGGAAAGGATCTAAACAATATGCAACATATATTAATACATAGTGTACACCAAGTGTATTATCAAAGGAGTCTTTGTCATGCCCAAGATTTGACATGACTGAAAGCACATAATTTTTTTTTGATAATGTAAAATGCACATTCTACTTAACTAAATTACCCATTGGATATCCATATTCATAATATGAGACATGAAATGTGTCAAAACGAAATTGCATGCTTAAATGACATGAATGGCATTATAAAAATGGTTGTATGATCGCTATGTAACCATGTTGGTCCCACTTGATCTAATCAGCCTACACACTCTCAAATGATCCTATAATCTCTTTCATCAAACCTAGTAGGAACCATAACCCCAAATTTTAAAAATGTAAACTTTACTAAAATGAGGTGGGTTCATGTAAACACTATCTTGAACGATTCATCCAAACTCTCAATTAGGTTCAAGTAGAACACAAAGCAATTCTAGCCAATCATGAGGCTCAATTTTTACCTGATGTCATAACTTGAATCTATTTTCAAGTCAAGTTATGTTATTAGTGAATTAATTATCAAGGAATATGTATACTCTTCATATGACCTTAGACGGGTCTAAATTTTCCTTGGTTAGATTCCTAAGATGAAGCACTCAATTTTAGCCATTGAATCTTTTCAATCTCGACCGCCTGATTTGGTAAAAAAGGAAAACCCTTATAATTCATTATGAGGGTCATTAAATGTTTAAAATAACTTATTATTTTTCAATAATATATTTGGGAAAAGGGGAAGGATGTTTTTGAAGATGACTTGTCCATAATCACCCATCTTATCCTTCCTTAACCTTGGATGACTACCATCAATGAAGCTTCAAATAATTTAGCCTTTTTTATTATTTCATTTAAAAAATATATTTTGATACAAGCATGATTATGTTGGTTTTGTAGGTACCCATATTATCTACAAGTCTCTAAGAGGTCTCATACTCTCATAGTTTTTGAAAATATCTTTGGGAACTTCAAAATCCACCACAACCATAAATGGCCACTGAAAAGATTAAATATGAAATTACTTTATATTTTTAGTTTTAGGCTTTGATTTTTAGTTCACATAGTAGGGAAGACGAAACTAAAGAAGGTTCCATTTTGGGCTGACTCATCTTTAGGCTTCCATGAGCCTTTAAATGTCAACAAGTTTAATAAATATCTCTCTTATACAAAAATGGTCATATCTAGAAAAATATGAAGTTTCAGGACCTAAAAATTATTCGATACAAAAGAGGCCAAAAAATTGAGGGGAGGTCCTTTTTAGGTCACCCCACCTATGACCTCTAGGTTGCCAAAAATGACTGCACAAATTCAGATTAAGGTCTAAGTGAATAAATCTAGTTCTAAAAAACATAGGGTTCTAAGTTTATTAAATGTAGAGTTAAAAAAATGATTAAATTAAAAATGAATTAGTTTTAAAATATTATCAAGCTTGGCATTTCATGCCAAGTAGAGGTTAAAAATAATTTACCACCGTTAGTTAAAGTATTATGGTAGGGGTCTAATCACATGGATTTTAAGACACACAATACCCTAGATTGCCTAATTACATGATGGTGCTCACATGCACCACCAATATATGTAGCTATGAAAGTCACTGTATAGCAAGTATGTCAGTACTTTTGGGATTAAATTACTCTCCACATGGTCACATGGATGACCACTGGCCTATTTTTGACTACCCTTTAAAAATAGGGTTTGTGCCCTTCCAAAGGTCCTATTAACAATTAAATTACCCTACATGCAGCCAAATTTTAAAAATGAATAATGACCAACTTGTAAACCCAAAATTCATAAAAATAATTACGTTGGATTAAAAAATTTATGTGTTTTATTCTAAAATTATTTCACGATTAAATTAGCATCATTTTTTGTGCACAAATAATTTCTTGAAGTTTGTCTATTTTCTTAAGGAATCTCGGTAGAATTATACATTGCCTTCAAAAATTTATTACAATAAAACCATATATCCTAGAAATAAAATATAAAATACATAAAAACCCTAATTAATTTTATTTTTCATTAAAATTGAAATTGAGAGAAATTAGAACTTTTAAAATAAAAAAAGATTATTTAAGTGAATCTAACCCTCCTTGGGCTTAACACAATCCATTCAAACGAGAATATGAACCAAGATTTTAAATCTATTTTACATCAAATGTGAAAAAAATGAATGATACTATTTATACTAATTTTAATAGTTAATTCAAAGCATAAAAGATTATTTAAGTGAATCTAACCCTCCTTGGGCTTAACACAATCCATTCAAACGAGAATATGAACCAAGATTTTAAATCTATTTTACATCAAATGTGAAAAAAATGAATGATATTATTTATACTAATTTTAATAGTTAATTCAAAGCATAAAAATGATCTTTCATTACATTTACTTTTTCTTCTTTTAACTAGCCTTTTATAAAAACTAATGAATGCAAACATAATCATTTCATCACATTTTTCCTTCCTTCTATTTAACATTTACTACAATATAATATCACATAAAAATTGATTAAAACCATCTAATACCTTTTTTTATTATCATTTACTTTTATAAATCCATGAAAGAAAATTAGACTCCAAGTAAGCTCCCAAATGTAACCAAGAGTCCAAGGCAAGGAGGGGCTCACCTCCCATCCTATTACCATAATCAGGTGATTACTCTAGACACATTTGAGTCAAGGATTCCCAACTCTAATCACATAGATTACCATTTAATTTTTCTAAGTTAAAAAATAAATATTTGGTCTATTTTGAAAGGAAGGGTATGCTAGGCATTATCTCTAGTTTTGTGTCTCATCCTATGAAATAAGAAACACCTCCTATCTTTGTCCACACACAAACATTTATATAAATGAATATCACTCCCAATGAGACATACTCATAAATTTTAAAGAATAAATATAACTCTCTTGGATAATTTTTCAAAAACAACATCGAATGCATAATATCGAGGTATAGTCCAAGATCTAGGTAAGTCAAATACACAAGTAGAGTGATCACATGAACCAAGTAAGTGCATACCACAATTTATCTGAAAAAAATGAAATTAATATGCGAGAATATTTCACAAGACAAAATAAGAGCCAAAATACCAATCTTCCATTAATTAAAAAATCTCACCAAGTGAGATGTACATAAAGGTGAGTGTTGAGTAAGTCATCTAAAAAAGGTGGTCAATAAACCCTCAAAATAAAATAGTAAATCCTACACAAAATATGTTCAATATAGATAATAATAGAGGAGTAACTCCCATACCTATAATAGTCGGTCAAGGGAGTTATTTCCTAGTCATTTGGTTAAACTATACACCTAAGCAAGATTTTACATGAAAGGAAAAACTCCAAGTGAGGGAAAAAACTACATAATAAATAAATATGGGAAAAATAAATAAAACCTACTCTAACACCCCCCATAAACAAAACTTAGGTGGGAATTGCAAAAAAAATACGTCCTGATAACTAGGCCTGATGAGGAACCCATGTATAAAACAATCTCTCATAAAGTAGAGAAAAGGAGAAAACCCAAAGGAAAAAATTCCCCCCCCACCCGAGAGAGAGAGAGAGAGAGAGAGAGAGAGAGAGAGAGAGAGAGAGAGAGAGAGAGAGAGAGAGAGAGAGAGAGAGAGAGAGAGAGAGAGAGAGAGAGAGAGAGAGAGAGAGAGAGAGAGAGAGAGAGAGAGAGAGAGAGAGAGGATATAATCACCCCTAGAAGATGATGTTGTAGTATCCCAAACCTCAATAAGAGCTCACAAGTGAAGATACTTACTCCCAATTAAAGGTTTGGTGAAGATGTCTGTTATCTACTTTATCATCTAGTAATATCTCAAATCAATTATGACCCTATGAAATAGATCTATGATGAAGTTCATATGACTCTCTGTGTGTTTCGTCTATTGATGTTGGACTAGATTGCTAAAAATCTAAATATTAATCTAATAGTAGATGATGGTAGGTCATCCAAATGAGATACTGAACTCTATGAGAATCCCCCAAAGTTAGATGTCCTTAGTGGTATCATTGATATCCCTCTATAATTTGTCTTAGGAGATGATAATGTAACAACATTTTTCTTCTTGATTGAACAACTAATTAGACCTAAATTAATGGATAAATTATAACTTGAAGTGGATTTGTGATTCTAAATATCACCAACCCAGTCTGAATCAATATATAAAATAAATTTGATGAGTGCTAGATTTATAGTGAATCCTAAATCTATATGTGCCCTAAATTTAGTGCAAAATCCTCTTAGCCTTTTTCTAGTGTAACTCATGGGGTTCCTACATGAATTTTGAGATAATTCCCACTACATATTATGTTAGGTCTGGTATGTGTCAAGTAGATAAGGCTACCCATAAGTTGTTGATACAAAGTAGCATCGACTAAAGGTGAAGTCAAATATTCCTTAATATTGACTCTAAATAGAAAGGAGTTTGAGTTGGATTATAATCAACCATGTGAAACTGAGAAAGTAAGTCAAGAGAATACTTATGCTATGCAAGAGTGATACCTGAGTTAGACTGAGAAATATGGATCCCAAAGAAGTAATGTAATAATACCAAATCTATCATGGAAAATATATTATAAAGAGCTTCTTTCACCACTGTAATGGATGAGGAAGAGCTACCAACGATCAAAAGATCATCAGCATTAATAACTTGAATCAAATGTGAATCATATTATTTCAAGAGATAGACATTTATATCTAAATGACACTGAGTGAACCTTGTAGAAAGAATGAAGGAATTCATCTTGGCATACCAAGCCTAAGGGGCCTATTTGAGGCCATAAATGGATTTCTAAAATTTGTATAAAAATAAGGATCCTTGATAAATCTTAATGGCTTATCCATTTAAATCTCTTCCTTAAGGTCACTATGAAGAAAGGCACTCTTCATGTCCATCTAATGTACATAAAAATGATTGGCTATAGTAATAATAAGTGTGAGTCTAATAAAGTTCATTTTGGTGACTAGTGTAAATTTTTCATTATAGTTGATGCCAGTCACCTTTGAGAAACCTTTTTTGGACTAATCATGCTTTGAACTTGTCAACATACCCATCTATTACATACTTGGTTTAGTATATCCATTTGGATCGAACCATCTTTATTCCTTAGGAAGAAGTGTCAAATCCCAAGTATGATTCTTGATTAATGAGTTATATTCCTCATGTATGGAAAATACCACGTAGGAATACTCGATGCCTCATGAAAAGTCTTTGGATCTAAGGTAGAGGCATAGAAACTCTAAATGTGTTTGCCTATCATCTGAAGGATCCTCAACCCACATGACTGTGCTCTACATTATTTTCCTAACCCAAAAAGGACCAAAAGTGGATAAGTTAGGTAGATAGACATCCTCCTCCAAAGTTTGGATAGATGTGTATGGAGATAAGTCCCCATCACTACTCTCACTATCATAACTGGAAAAAGTCTCCTCAACCTCTGGAATGTGCTCAAGCTGATCTAAATCATCTGGATCAAATCTAAGTGAGTCCAATGAAGTGGGAAAAGTGTCAAGTTTTGAGTATGTGGGACTCTCCTTAAAGTTAACGCTTGTCTCAATGAACAATGCATGTGTGGTCAAATGAAGAATACAATATGGATAACCTATGAAGATGCAATGCTTAATTTTGAGGTTCCATATGCTTATGTTTTTTCTTAGGTATACGGGCCATAGTTGGAGATTTGAAGACTCTAAAATTATAAACTATGGGTTTTCCTACTATCCTAAGCTTCAAAGGGAGTTATTTCTTTTATATCTTTATTAAGAACCCTATTATGAATGTAATAATCACAATTGATTGATTTATCCTAATACTATGGTGCAATTAACTTTGAGTAAATCATATAGTTAGTCATATATTTTAATTACCTATTATTATATTATACAAATTTGTTTTATTAAGGACTATATGTCATTAAGTGCTAAAAATCAATCCCCTATGCTACACAAATTTTCTCAAATTTGTTATCGACATATTCACCCCCATTATCATTTCTAAGAACCTTGATGAATTTTTTAGATTATTTCTCTGCAATAACTTTAAAGTATCTAAACTTGTTTTTATCACCAAA